>CALNVZ010003430.1:34112620-34162842 GCA_940671915.1 Paracentrotus lividus | reverse complement strand
CCAACACCACCCCATACCACCCATCACCCCACCCACAACCAATGCTCCTCCCCACCCGCCAGCCCCACACCACCCACCCACACACCTCAACAACTCACCCACGACTCCCACACACGCCTCTCGCCCCCACCCACCACCCCCCCCCCGCCACCACCGATACCCCACCCCCCTACCACACATCGATCCCACACACAATCATCATCCCCCGCCACACACACACCCACCCAACTACCCCTCCCACCACCACCACCCCACGACACCCCCACCCACCCTCACACACACCCTTCACCCAACACCACTTCCACCCCACACTCCCACACATCCACCCCGCGATCACACCATCCCGGCCACAGCCACCAGACCCCCCAGCCCACCACCAAATCCACTCCCCACACCCGCCACCACCACAACAACATCATCAGACCCCACCCGCACACCACCCCACCCACCATCACCGCCCGCACCACACACTCCCTACCACCCTACCCCCAGCCACCACAGCACACTCACCGCCGCCCCCACTCTCCCCACACCCACCCCCACGCACACCAACCCACAGCCTCACCACCCCCACAGCACTCTACACAACACAGTCCACCACACACACTATACACACCATCAACCCCCACACCAACCACCGTCATCACACACCACACCACCATCCCCAACACCCCATCCTATACCCACCCACGCCCCCCACATCCATCCCACAGCCATCCACAGTCCCCCACACCTCACCCACACACACACCACATTCCACCACCTCCACACACCCCCACCCCCCCCATCCCCTCCACCACCCCATCCACCCTACACCACCCTCCCCAGCCTCCCATCATCCTACCCACCCGCCATCACACCCCCATCAGCACCACACACCTACCACCACACGCCCAGCCCGCGCAGCCCCTCCACCCCGTGTCCCATCGCCACTCCCGCACACCCCCCCACCCCACACTCCACCCCTCAACGCCACCACCCACACCCCAAGCCAACCCCCACACACACTCCACCACCCAATTGTCACCCACGCTCACCACCACCACCCCCCACCTCCACCACCCTTCATCCCCCACTCATCACACACACTCACACCCCCACCCCATCACACCCCATCATCCATACTCACACACCCACCCACCCCACAACAGGCCACATGCTCCACTCATCTCAACCACATCATACCCCCACAGCCACCCAGCCGCCACACCACCATCCCGATCCCCACCTCCAACTCACCCCACCCCACACCGCCCCACACCCTCCTCTTCTCACTCAGCACACCACTCCTCTCCTCTCCCACCATTTACTTTCTCCTAAGGTACACTTCCACCCATCGGCCCATTTTTCCCCACACCCCTTCTCATTTTTTGGCCGTTCCCCTCGATCACACGGGTCCTTTTCCACCGCACCACCTCCATCCTTTTTCACTCCCCTCTCCTCATCTCCCTGACCCAGATACGACACGCACAACCACACACTCATCTCCTTCACACACAGCACACCACAAACACATCATTCATCTACACCACACCCATCCTGCCCACCCACCCCCACACCCCCCCCACACCCCCCCCACCCGACAACATCATCACACACCGCCACCCACCACCCACCCCATCCCCCCCCCACCCCCACGCCAACCGCCACCCCACAGCCACACCCACCCACAACACTCCACCACCCAGCCACCCAGCCACCATCTACCCCACCCACCACACCCCCCACACACCAAGCACAGCAACACCACCGCCCCACACCTCACCACCCCACCACCCACAACCCACATTCCCACCCCCACACACACACCACACCATACCACCCACCACACGTCTCGACACCACATCAGCTACCCCCTCACCCCCTCTCACCCAGCCCCACACACCCAGCATCCATGCCCCCACAGCCCACCATCCCACCCCCCACCCATCCTCCACCACACACGCACCACCGGACCCAGCCCGCCACCCACCCCCACCACTCACACTCCACACCCCACCCCCCTGCCAACACATCTCCCCATCCCCCACCCCCCACCCCAATCCATCGACACACATCCTCACCGCAGCCACCCACCATCGAAGCCCATCCCCACATCCCACCCCCACCACCACACACACACCATCCCACCCCACAACCCCACCCACCCCACACCACGTCAACCACCTCCATCACCCCACACCACCCTCCTCCCCACCATCAACCCCACCACCATCCCACCACCCACCACCATCCACACCATCACACCCACACATCCACACCACACACACCCACACCCTCCATCACCACACACACGCCCACACCCCCACCCCCACCACCCACCACCCGCCCCCCTCATCACCCCGCCCCAGCCACCCACCAATCACACCCACTCCAACCACCCATCGCCCATCCCCCACACCACACACGCCCCACCCCCTCCACCCCCTCACCCACCACACCACCCCAATCCACATCACCCGACCCATCCCACCACACACCACGCCTCCCACACGCCACCACACCATCCTCCCCCACACCCACCACCAACTCCACACACCCCCTCGCCACCCACACCTACACACCCCGCACACCCTTGTCCGCCACACCCCCCACCACACCCAACACCCAGCCACCCTACCACCAGCCCACACGCACCACCCCACCCCCCCCACTCCCTCCACAACACACACCCACCCCCACACCCAAACACCAACACCACACCCAGCACCGGCCCCACACCCACCACACCCCCCACCTCCACCCAGCGCTCACCTGACACACCCCACCCCACCACACCCACCCTCCCACCCCACACCGCCACACACAGCACACCCCCCACCGCACACACTACCCATCACACACCTCCATGCAATACACTTCTCAACCTATTCTGAGTAGGTCAACAACGTACGGCAACCGCTAGCTATCAAAAGGACTGAAAATTCCCGGCCACCAATCGATCCTGTTTTTGTCGTTCGATTTTTCATTTTATTTAATAATATATATATATATATAATATAATATATATTATATATATATATTATAAAAGTTTATTTGCATAATTTAAGGTTTATGATACTATTTTATTCTTTCTTTCTTATTATATTGTTTGTTTATTCATTTATTTAATTATTTATATCCACGTGGTCTTTCTGAGCAGATCGAAAAATATATAAACCATATTCTGACATACACAATATTAATAAAATGACACAACGATGTAGTTACGTTTTTGTTGAATTGTTATAACTTTTACACGACTTCACACACACCACACACACACACACACACACACACACACACGCACACCCAAACCTTGCAATCAATAACCATGTATGTCTTAATAGAAAAGGTTGCATTATTATGAACAACAACACAAACATTTTATGAACTCTAAAGTTAACATAACAAAAAGGATTGTTTTGTTCGCATATGGGAAATACAGAACAGGTATGACGACAATAATGTAATACATGTCAAAATGAAATTACGAAAATTACATATACATATGTAATACATAATTTTAGAATTACATATTTTTTTATTTGCATTTAATCATAATTTAGTATTATATTTTTTAATTTGCAGTCCTCCAAACAACACCCGCAATTTACATAATTACACATTACATAATTACATTAATTTGAAGCAAAATCATTACTAATTAATTTCATATTTGTAAGAGCCTGATATTTTTTATCAATATTTTTTTAAACTCTTTATTTTCGCCAATCTATTATTTCTTTATTTTTCAATTCATCCTTTTATTTTCCTCCCCTCCATGTCTCTTGCTCTCACTTTCTCTTTCCACCCGCTTGCTTTTTCTTGCACCACTTTTTGTTGCCTTTCGATCGTTTGCATTCGTTCTTCTTTATTTTCCTGTTTTCCAACTGTTTTTTCTTCTTCCATTAGTTCAGTGTCTATCCTCCGATAGACTGATAACTGCTCAATAGTCACCATCGGGTGTTTTATTCGTTTTTATTGCCCTGTTTTATATTCCCTGTACGTCACTCCCTCCCGTGCTCTTTTTTTTTAATGTCCTTTTTTTCTTTCTCGTTCACCTCCGTCATCTCCTACCCACTCTGTTTTTGTTCCGAGCGTGTTTCAAGGCAACACTGTCGTATTTTGCGACATCAGTAGCGGGTCCAGGATTTCATTACATGGAGGGAAAACAAAATTATGATTTCAGATTTTGGTACACTCAATTTTTTTCGCGTCACACCATCACAAAAGGTACATCCAAAAATTTTCATGAACGCTGGCCTTGTGATCGGCCTAAGCCTAAGCGGGGGGGGGGTGGGTTATCTTTGGCATCAAATAGGTCATACACTTCAGAACGCTGGTTAAAAAAAAAGCCAATAAAACCACCAAGTTGGTTACAAATATTAACCAATAATGTATTAAAAAGAAAAGTTGGTTAAAAAACAAGTTGGTTAAACGTGAAAAAGCATGGGTTGGTTGAAAAAAGCCCAATTCCAATTTTAACCAATAGTTGGTTTAAAAAATTGGTCACGTGGAAGAAAAACAACCAATGGGAAACGGAGATTTAACAAAGATACGCGCTCCGCTCCTCGCGCTAGAAATTTTGCGATTTTGATTTATACACGTATTAGTGCGCCTATTCAATGCATTATGCACGTATTTTGATCGCGACGACAACAGGTTACACAAGCTGACTGCTGGTCTGGCTGGACCTATCTTGACAATCTGATCAAAGTATATTGGTAGGTAGAAATGACTTGAAGAGTAGGACTAACATGCATTATGTTTTGGACTACATGGCCAGTACGGTTCTTAATTATTTCGGTTGAGACGTTAGACCTAGCGCTAACTTAGGTATTAAACTTGCCTGAAATTTATGCAGCTCCGGTCTAGAATCTAAATACTTCGCTGTCCAACCAGCTTGGTCTCGGACTAAGTCTTGAGGTCATAGATTTAGTTGGCTAAATATTAGAACTACGTTAGAACCATCACTTGCATCTAAATTTAGCCTATATATTTTTAGACCTCTCGATTATAGTCCAATGAGGCCTACTTGACTGGTCTAAGAGTGATGACCTTGGAATTTAAACGTAGAATCTAGGCCAGCATCTCGTTTCTATATTCTAGATCTATAATTAGATCCAGTTAGATCTCAGATACTGGACTAGATTGTAGACCTTACGTCTCAACCGAAGTAATGATATTGTACTGACTACTCGACCAATACTTAGGCTACTGTAGGCCTACCCTATTTAAGCCAACAAATAATGCATGTAGTCTAATAATACAGGCATAACTCTTCATGTTATTTGTACCAATACTTTGATCAAATTGTCAAAAGGCCGGTCCAGTCCGGTCTATCGCTTGATTTTTTTAACCACCAATGATGTATTAAAAAAAGAAATTAACCAATTAAGTATTAAAAATTTTAACCAACTGGGGTTGGTTAACGCGTTTAACCAACAGTTGGTAAGTTCATATTTGAACCAACGGTTGGTTAAAATTTTGTTGAGAGTGTAGGGTAAGGTTCAAGGGTCCATTTGCCTTACTTTATTCTTTTTTTGTCTTTTTTTTTTTTGGGGGGGGCTGGTTTGTGTTTCCAGAGGAAATGAAAGAATTGTGTTTCCAGAGGAAAGGAAAGAAAGGTATTTTTACACTTCTTTAATAGTAATAATAATAATAATGAACATTAATACCGCGCCATGTCTATTAGAATCGACACTTCTGGCGCATGTAAGAATTAATTGACTATGCTTGTGTTATGGCATATAAAATAGAAAGTATTCTAAGTTGTAACACAGAATTACTATAAATACAATATACTATGCATGTACTTGTAGTATAATACACACTTATTTAATATGAAATGTTTCAAAATCACTATCAATAACAAACGTTTACATAAAATACAGAGTGAGTCCGGAAAAGTCCTATCATTTTGATTTATGATATGTCTTGTTATCGTTTGCATTTAGATATTTGCATGTATGATTGAATAACAGGCAATCTTTAAAAGACTGAAAAATCTCACTTGCGGTAATTTACTGGGTGAAGAACAAAAGAAATTGGGAAAGAATTCATAGCATGTGAGCATACATAAAAATGACACCCACACGCGCACATACACACACGCAATATCTTTCTCTCACACACACATACAAACACTAACACGTACAAACACGCACAAACACACACAAAGACACAATGTCACACACCCATACACATTTTTTTATTTTATTTATTTTTTTTTTGGGGGGGGGGGAGAGGTGGGGTTATCATTGTATTTGACTTTTTATATTGACTACTGAAACACTCTTTACAGGACTGCAAGATCTCACATCATCTCAAGATGCCCTATGTGGCTCAGGGAAAATTTTGCGAATTTTATTTTACGCACATACAATTACACATTGGTTATAATTGTGTGTGTGTGTGTGTGTGTGTGTGTGTGTGTATGTGTGAGATGGTGTGTTGGTGTGTGTGTGTGTGTGTGTGTGTGTGTGAGTGTGCGTGTCTTCCTGCGTGCTAAAAATATGTTTTAATCTTCACCCAGCCACTTAGCGCGAATCCTACATGCAAAGATCCATTTGAAAAAAACACTAAATATGCTGGTAAGATACCCTACCAAGACATGAAACCCATCTTCATACTTCAATGTTCGTTTTATTTTATTTTATTTTATTTTTTTTATTTGTTTACTGACGTACAAATGTAAATGCTGTCACCATAGCTTTGAATAGAATTACATTCGGTGATGCGTGACAATAGTGAAAGCTTTCACCCAGTCTTTCAACCTTTGACAATAACTTGCAAGAAACGGATTTTGAAACTGTCACCTTCATTTGCAATTTACTCTGTCTTGCGTCACATCTATGATTCAAGAAAGGTATCACTGTAAAATTGATCAATCAGACAAAAGGATCTCACAATAGCACCGCACAAACGTCAACTCATACAAACTCAATCTTCGATTCATAATACGGGCCAAAAGGTTCCAAGAAAATCATAATGTCCAGAATAATGAAAATTATCGGGTAAAATGGTGTTCGATACGCGATCAAATGATCATTCGGATGTGGTCACCTTGGCTTCCTATACAGTGCGTCCCAGATAAAAGTATACCCAACTTTGAGAGCCTCGTATTAAAATTGTATAACTTATGTGTAATTAATTTTAATTTAATGACAAAGAGTAACTCATATTCTATTTAATGATACCAAAATCATACCGATACTGTCATGGCTGACAGAACACTCGAGTGTTTAAAAACATTGGTCAAAAGTGATCTGTACCAAGTTGTCTGAGAAGCAGCCCTGGCTTTCTGATCATTCATTGTTTGTTTGAGGTCAGCCTTCATGGGTCCATTCATTAGGCACAAAGGATTACTTGATCTATTGAAATGCAGGGGCTGCTTTTGCTCAAACTTGGGACAGGGCACATTTTACGCTTGTTTTTTTTTAGCCCAACTGCTCAGTCATCCCTCACAACACAGGTATAAATTTGGTATCATTGAAAAGAATATGAATTGCTCTTTATCATGATATATCTTTCAAGGTCACACAAGCTATAATACTTTAATATGAGGCTCTCAAAGATGGGTTTACTTTTTTCTGGGACGCACTGTATATTTAAATTCACTAGCCTTGTGTTACGATTACACATTTTCAATAATGGGGCAAAGAATATAGAAATAATGGCTTCTCGATAAATTCTGTTACCAATACCATAAACAAACGGATTTACAGTAACAATGCCATAGACAACGACATGTATGAGAGCATAGGCCAGTGGACTGACCTCGCTGTTGAAGGATCGATAAAGTATGAAGACCACGAACGGTAGCCAGCAGATTACAAAGCTGATCACGACAACGAAGAGAATAGCAGATTTCACCTCCCATTTCCAACGACGGCGATCGTTGAGGCCTCCGCCGACATGGCCAGTAGGAGCGTCACCTGACCTACTATTAGAAGACCCGGACTGGACAATCATCTGATCGGCGACGACACGAATATGGCGACGCGCAACTTGGTAGATCCGACAGTATCATGACCATGAACGGAATAGGCAAAAGCCAGTTGGCATACAAGAAAGAGACATATTGGCGATTTGGTATTACCGAACTTGTTCTGCAACGATTGGTAGCATTAAAAATGTCTCCTTTGAAGCCCAATGACGTGGTAAAGTCACAAAGGCCGAGTAAAGAAAAGGACTACAAGGACTATACCGGTACGGAAATTGGTTATCATGGTTGGTGCTTGCAACGGATTGCAAATTGAAATGTAGCGAACAATCGTCAGGCCAGAACATAGTAGGTCAGTAACATACCGCAAAAAATTGCCAATGTACAAACGATGATACACAGGCGCGGATCGAAGAAAATCGAATTGAATGCATTTCGGGGGCCCAATTGTCTGGGAACAAAAGCGGGTCTTTGTCCCAAGACAATTGGGCCCCCGAAATGCATTCAATTCGATTTTCTTGGATCCGCGCCTGATACATGCTGGGTTATTGTTGATGATGAATATGTCCACTAATATTTGAGTAGGATAACAGATAACAGAGCCAAACCAACAACAGATAAAAGTCGCCAGAGTGATCCAATTCGATGCCGCTCGGACTTCAGCTCGGCAGATATAGGCAATTATCATTGCGGTGTTTCCGAGTATGCCCAATATCAACACAATGCTATTTGTAGCGATTGTGATTGTGGTATGAGATGTAGCCATTTTTAAAAATTTATATTATGTTATACAACAATAAATTCTTTCTCAGAACTTCTGTATCAGGTCACATAGAAAAAGAAAAAGATTGTGTTAGATTCAATGCGAAACCTCGGTCAAATGGACTTCAGTTTGATGACTTTTATTCTGAGGAAGATAGCCTGCAACTATAACTCGATATAAAAGTATTAGCTCATGTATCTTGAATTTAAACATATTGTTATCTTGGTTGTATGTGTTGAAAGATACAAGTAACAATAACTAACAACAATTAAAACCACGTGATTGTCTTTTCTTTAAGGATTGGACGATGCTCTGATAACTACAGGTGTGATATTAGGGATGCAAAGTGCCTGTAATCTTTCACCTGTTTTTATAACGTATGTGGTGTCGCGTGCAAAAGCAGCCGTCATTTTATCGTTCATTTCTTCGAAGCATAAGTAGCCGTGCAAACTCAGCAAAGGGTTATTAAAATCGGCAAAATAATTTATAAACATTTCAAATTATAGGGAAAGTCCCCCCCCCTATTCTAAATCCCCAATGTTTCATGTGTGCTCTTTAAAGAAAAAAAAAAGATACTACAAAACGATAGTGGGAAAATATTTTTTAAATTCATTATTTTGCTGATATCCTGGACTTTATTGCTGGCGACTTGTGTATCATTATTTACGGAATAAAACACTTTTTCATATTTGTACGTTGTTTTGTTCATCGAAAGGATGTACGTTAAAAATGGTGCCAGCCTTTTGCATGCCTAAAATATGATATTCCTTGCATCTGGCGGTATATTCACGAGTCTCAATAACAATATCTTGACGTCCCATCCGATGATAGTACTAAGTAGAAGAGTGACAATGGTTCTTATTCAAATTATTAGATCCATATCCATATTTTCGAACTTCGTACAAAAAGGCCAGAAAATTCTAATGGCTTTCAGTCACGTCCCTATCCCAGTGGATTGTGGTTTGCATGCGAAACACGCCTTAAATACTAGCTTCCTACATAAACACACACACACGCGCACACACACACACACACACACACACATACATTCAAACACACACACGCGCACGCACACATACAAACACACACACACACACAAATTATATACGTGTGTGTGTGTGTGTGTGTGTGTGTGTGTGTGTGTGTGTGTGTGAGGGTGTGTGTGTGTGTGTGTATGCTTGTGTATATATAAAAGAATAAATCCTAATTACAGCAAAATGCTCGTCAAAGGCTACAAGTGGGTGGATGAAGTAAGATCATGTGAAATGTCAGAGGCGCCCAGGTAGGTCGTTTAAATCATATGCGGAGTTGAGTTAGCTCCTAAAAATTCACGGTTCGACAGAAATTTAAACTCTTATCGATTTGTAATTTCTAGTAAGATATTCAATTTACGTGTTCTCAATTAATGTAGTGCAATACTTGACACATTTTAGCACAGTCTTATATCATCTTCCAATACAATGAAATTGAAGTCCTTTTCGAGTATTGGAGAGGACGGCTCGACTGGGGTTCGATCATCTTCATATCAGTATGTAATGAATGAAATACATTCAGTATTTTGCATTGAGAATCTTAGAAAACACAAATTGTGAAATATGACTCGCAAGGTTATGATTTCGTTTGAGTAAATTATAAACTCGATGCAATATTTTGCCGAATGGTTTTCATCATTTAATACATTCAAATTTTTGCAATAAAAAGAATGCGGAATATCTATATGTTGTGTATTATACATTTTATTGTCTCCAGAAAACAATTATAATGTCATTAAGTACAAGTGTACAAATCATACCAGATGCCATTACAAGAATATCATATTTCTTACATGCACAATAAAAACGGATTATAACAAATGACACAATTATGATTCATGTTCTTAATTGTAACAATTAGTACTGAACAGGAATTCACGAGAAAAAAAAATCGAAATAATTATTCTTAAATCTTGCAATCAATATCACATTGCTTTACATAAAATGATACATTCTTATAAGCGGCATTTTTCATGTTATCAGTCCCCTCTAAAGTAAACTAGTTGATAAAATTGGTATATTTCTCAATATGAAAAAGAAAATCTTTGTGCAAACATATTTCACGCAGTTTAAAAGAGATGGTTTTGAATCATGAATTACACTTCATATAATTTTATTTATTTTATTTTTTTAAATTCATTCCATAGTTGACATACCAAGGGATATTTGTTCGCATGTCAGAAATACGATCATACAAAACATCTGAAAATAATGTACAATACATGTACAATGTACGTGTATGTTGAATAGCAGATGAAAAAAAAAAAAAAACATTTATATATAATTACATTATTCAAAGCACAATAGCAATTTAATTATGTCAAAATTTTGTAAGAGCCTTGATATTTTTAATTACTTTTTGGGGGGCGTTTGATTATGCGTTTAGCTGGATTAATTACAGAAAAATTATTTTAAATTATGTTTCTATAATTACACGCGGTCCTCCCGAACACATACAATTTTACATAATTACATAATTACCTACATTAAAGCACAATAATTATGAAGAAATAATGCACGTGCCTTATTATTTTACAATTACCTCTTTTATTTCGCACGTAATTTTGTTTTCCCGTCGCCCTTTCTTTCATGGACCTTAAATCCGCCTTTTTTATTGCCAATTCTGGGTTTGTCTTTCAATTGTTTTATTCATTCTTTCTTAAATTTCCTTGTTGTCCATTTATGTCATTCTATCTTACTGTCTTTCTTTCTTTCATTTACTATCTTAATGTATACCCTACGATTGTCATGATAGCTGCTCGGTATTTAAATTCACGTTTTTTTTTCTTTGTATTCTTTTTCCCCCTTCCCATCTTTTTTTTTTCTCTCCCCTTGTTTCTCTCCCTCTCTTAACTCTTCCATTTAAAGTACCCTCCCATCATTGAAAATGGCACTAATTATTCTGTCTGCCGCTTTCACCTCGTATCTCTGTCGTTGTCAGGTTATTTTTGTTTCGGGTGTGTTTCTAGGCAATATTGGCGTTCTTTGAGACACCCTACTAGGGTGCTTTCGCTGGACTACGGAGGAGCTAATCTAGAACGTTAGCATTATGAAAGGCTTTATTTTCAAAATAGCTCAAACCCCAAACTCTTGCATACTGTTAGTACAGGAAAAAGAGTGTGTAAAACTTGTATTTGCTAGAAACGGCTGACAAGCGTTTAAATTACAATTTTTCGTGTGCACAAACGAGGGTTTCCTCTAGCTACAAGAGACAGCTCCCCGTTGTCAAAATCTACAACGCTATTTTGGGGAAATGTACGTTCTCCCGAAACGTAGAACGTATAGGTTCTCAGCGAAGAACGTAAGTCAGTTATAAGCCAATAAGCGAGCGCTTTGATAGGAATGTATACAGGCATTTCCCCCTTTGCTAAAACATAAAAGAAGCATACTTTGATTTGACTAATCATAAAGGCTGGGCGGTAGGTTATTTCTTTTCATATCAGCAATGTTTTAGGTCAGCTGTTAACGCATAGACGCATTTGACACAATAAAACCTTTGTATGAAAAAAAAAAAGAACTAGGTATCCCAAGTAAAGAAGCCTTTGGATTGAATTCGTATTGCAACAATAGACGTTGAAAATACAGCCACTGCCGCGCGCCATTGACATCCTTTATGCAAGATGACAAAAGCGAGGTTTGATCGCATTCTGCATACTTCGTAAGTTCTTGTCTCGTATACAGTGCGTCCCAAGAAAGAGTAAACCCAACTTTGAGACCCTCATATTAAGATTGTATGTCTTATGTGTTTAATTATTAGGGATATGTATTTCTTTATTAAATTATCATGACGAAGAGTAAGGGTAGTATCTCACTTCGCAGAAGCTACTTTTAAACTATATATGAGACGGTTTTGAAACTACTTGGAGACGGTTGTGAAAACTATTCCGGAGACATCTCCTCATACTCAGTCAATACAACGTTTCTTGAGTCGCGGGAAGTACTTTGAGACAGTTTATGAAAATTGTCACGGAGACGTCTCCGCCACGGAATAAAGTATTGGAGACGTCTCTAATACTTTTTATCCGTCGCGAAGACGAAGTGAGATTTTCTACTCATGATACTCAGATCCTGTCAAAAGCATAGATCATACTAGTACTATCTCTTTTATGGTGGCGTACCAGGGGGGGGGGGGGTGGAGGGGAGGGATGGCATATCCAGTACCTTCAGCCTTGGGCACTTTATTCCAAGTTTTGCCACAAGAAACCCTGGCTTCTGAGCATTCATTCATTGTTTTAGGTCAGTCCTCCTGGGTCTATTCATTCATTCAAGGGACAAAATATTTAAAAAGACTAATTAATTTCAAGGGTTGCTTTTGCTCAAACTTGGTGTAATATACTATTAGACAAATTTTACGATTTTTCTAAACCTAAGTGCTCAGTCGACCGTTACAATACACTTGTACGTTTGGTATAATTGAATATAGAGTGACTATTCATGATGAAATAAACATCAAAGTCACAAAACATTTTAATGTGACAGATGCTTATAAAATTAGTTGTTTTTTCTGTGTCGCACTGTATATCAAAGCCCTATATACTGATTGAATCTTCCTTGCAACAACAGACGTTACAATGTCTAACAAGCCAAAGGGAACATGTGCGGTTACCATTGAAAACTTTTATTCAAACTTATTGAAGAAGATAGAAAACGAGGGTTTGCAGGCATTTTGAAAATAGTGCCCTCTTTTATGCTAACGTTCTAGATAAGCTCCCCGTAGTCCTGCGAAAACACCCTATTAGCGGGTTTTCACCGGAATACAGAGGACGCAGAGAAGAACTTTAGTATATGGCAAGCGAGTGCTGTAAAATAGCTCAAAACCATATCAATTCTAGTTGTAAACTTAAGGGGAAGAGGGCGCTATCACTCTACGCAAAGCGAACGCGGCCATAGACATTTTGTATTTTGCACAGTTTTTTCACTTTGTTTTCTTGATTATGGCGAGCAACTAACTTGAATAAGTACGCTAAGAGTCTGAATTTTTCAAAAATAGGAATAACTTATTGCAAAGGGAAAAAAAGTCCTGTCACTTGTGTCAATTCGAAATCCTAGTCAGATCAAATTCCTGTACAATATGGCCAATTTTGCTCTCAAAATAGCTCATACGCTGCATAGTCATCTTCCTCGATTACGCATAATTATATTACACCTTAATGATCAAGCAGTTTTTAAAAGCTTGAATTCTCAGCTTTCCAAATATGGTACATTCATTTAGATTGGTTAAAAAAAAGTCCTGTCACTTTGAACATTATCACAAACGAATCTTTACTCGATGGATCAATATTTCCGCATATCACATGCATATCGCATGTGGACGGCGTCTTCGCAAGATGTGACAAGATCACTATTTATATCAATAATCGTTAGGAACATCAATCTATATGAAATAAAGATTCTGATTACAACTTTAGCACAATGGTGTTATAGGCTTGCCAAAATGTCTTTTTTCCCCAATCTGGTCTGAAGCATCTACCTACGAAAACTATGATAAAAGTTCAATTATTTATTTCATGTCAATGACTAATTTGCTCGAACGGATCGACTGACAATACCATTTTACCACAGGGAAGTTTTCTTAGGCGAGTTTTTGTACGCTAATAATTACATGCAGTTCTCAATCGGTCGCTTCCCGCCGTTAGCGCAGGTTTGTTGACATTAATGTAGAGCCGTATAATTTTCTGCGCCGCTCAGCTGTATTTCTCATGAATGTAATGTTGCGTTTCCCCTCCTCAAATAATGGACGCGTCTTTATGTTAAGATTTAATGTCATACGTTAGATTTACATTTCACGTGGAGTAGAATTGATATGAACCGTTTGTTATCAAGTCGAGAAAAGGTTGCGGATGACAATCTCACAGCTGATTAGCTGATAACTGACCTGCCTTTTCGCCCGAAGGAGAACACGATTCCCCAAAAAATTAACGGCCTAGATTTGAGAACGGGAGACCTTCATCGGTAACAAGAGGAGACCGCTCAATTTTGCACACGGAACCTCGAAATCTAAACGCTTGCCCAGCCGTTTCTAGCAAATATCATACATAATTTCTTGTCCCATATAGAAATCAAATGAAATGTTTGATTTAATTAGACCAAGGGACTACACGAAAAATATCAATGAAACGACTGGACTTATAAGTCTGAGGTAAACATAATTTTTTTTGTTCTATATAGAATTCAAATGAAGTGTTTGATTTAATTTCTGTCCACGTTACAAAACTATTATATTAATAACCAAATTCAAGTCAAATGCTGCCAAAAATGTTTGAGGGAAATTATAGGCCACAGGATGCACGAGACCTGCAGGACAAAAAAGAGCTTTAAAGGCCTGTCCCACAGAAGGTGATCGTTGTGGCGACAATCTAAGCCTGTTAGAACCTGCCAGAATCGTGTCAGAATCGTAGGTGACCGTAGGTAATATACGTATCTACGACTCTTTTGACGATAGGCTACGACAACGACTTGCTTCCCCGCAAACAATAACTTGAATCCGCGAATACAATAGCCTCGACCTTCGCGCTCGGCTTCTCTGGTGGCAGCTTAAAATCAACCAAAATATGAACTTGCGCACTGTGGCGATCCTTGCGACTGACGCAGGCGATGGAGTGTTTTCTACCTGATGGGGGCCTGTCGCCTTTAGGTTACTGATAGTCCTCTCAGTCGCGCATTATAATTTGTGTCGTGAGTGATTTTTGAAAATTTCCAAAATTTGCGGCGACTGTACAGTATCTAAATGGGAGGCCGATCCTGATTTTGGTGAATGTAGGTGGCGACAAAGGTCGTAGCGGCTTCAATTTCACTGGCCGCTCGGTTCAGCGGTGCGTGCAACGTACGCTGTAGCGCGGCAACCAACAACTGGCCGCCGTTCCGCTCTGCTAAACATGTTCTATCTGGCGACAATGTACGATAGCACCTTGTCGCGACAAGAGAAGACAGGCTACGGTCATTGACGTCAACCTTACTGACGGCGGCTATTGTTAAACTTGTTGAAAATCCAACGACGAATTGAATTGTGCTCCCTCTCTTTAGGCGATAGACGCGATAATTCACGATTTTAAAGGCGATTGGACCTGCGAATGGTGGCGACAGGTAGTTCGTAGGTTGTCGCCACAACGATCGCCTTCTGTACAGAAGGCGATCGTTGTGGATACAACCTACGCCTGTTAGAACCTGCCAGAATCGTACGTGACCGTAGGTCATATACGTACCTACGACTCTGTCTACGGCAGGCTACGACAACGGCTTGCTTCCACACAAACAATGGACTAACAAAAGCTTGTATCCGCGAATACAATAGCCTAGACTTTCGTGCATCTTGCGGCTCGACTTCTCTTGTCGTAGGTTAAAATCAACCGAATATGAACTTGCTCACTGTGACGATCCTTGTGACTGCAACAGGCGATCGAGCGTTTACTACCTGCTAGCGGCCTGTCGCCTTCAGGCTCGTGGTTGTCCTCTCAGGCGCGTATCATTATTTGGTTCGTAGGTGATTTTTGAAAATTTCAAAAATTTGCGGGGACTGTACAGTATCTGTATAGGAGGACGATCCTGGTTTTTGGTGAATGTAGTTGGCGACAAATGCCGTAGCGGCTTAAATTTCACCGGCCGTTTTTAGCCGATATCTTTACGATTATGAAATTCTCCTTCCTGTGGGACGGCCCTTATAGCTCAGTGATCGGTGCAAAGTGTCAGGCAGTTAAATGTGGTCGCAGGAAATAGCGACGGGGCAATTTGTGCCCCTCTTTCCTTGGTTATTCAGTTTTCTATTTTCGTTGTTTCCGTTTAATGACCCATAATACCTATAGTTAACTAAGAGTTGATGTGTCTGATATATCAGGAAAATGGATAACCCAAATTTTATTTCCCTAGACTGCCCGGTCAAATGATAAAAATAATCGGGCAAAAGGCGTTTGATATTAGGGGTGCATGTGAAATGATATCTCGTATCTGATCACCTTGGCCTCCCTATATATTTATATTCCTTAGCCTGTTACGACTATACCGCTTCATTAATGGGGAGAAGAATATCGAAATAACAGCTTCTCGATATGTCATGTTACCAATACCGTAAACAAACGGATTGACAGCCACAGTGCCATAGACAACGACGTGTATCAGAGCGTAGGCTAGTGGACTGACGTCACTGTTGAAGGATCGATAAAGTATGAAGACCACAAATGGTAACCAACAGATTACAAAGCTTATCACGACGACGAAAAGAAGAGAGGCAGATTTCATCTCTCGTTTCCAACGTCGGCGATCGTTGAAGCCTTCGTTAAAACGGCCGTTATTACCGTTAACTGATCTACTATCAGAAGACACGGGCTGAACAACAGCGACGGCTCGAATATGACGACGCACAACCTGGAAGATGCGACAATATATGATGATCATAAACGGTATAGGCAAAAGCCAGTTGGCAAACAGGAAAGAGACATATTTACGATTTGGTATCACTGAGCTTACTCTGCAACCATTGGTGACGTTAGAAATGTCTCCCTTGAAGCCCAATGACGTGGAAAAAGGTATGATAAAAGCCACAAAGGCCGAGTAAAGAAAAACGGCTACAAGGACAACTCCGGTACGAAAATTTGTGACCAAGGTTAGTGCTTGGAACGGATTGCAAATTGAAATGTAGCGTTCAATAGTCAGAGCCAGAACATAGTAGGTCAGTAACATACCGCAAAAAACTGCCGTTGTCATAGCGATGATACATGCTGGGTTATTGTTGATGATGAATATGTCCACCAATATTTGAGTTGGATAACAGAGAGCAGAGCAAAACCAACCAGAGATAAATGTCGCCAGTGTGATCCAATTCGACGTGGCTCGGACTTCAGGTCTGCAGATATAGGCAATTATCATTGCGGTGTTTCCGAATAAGCCCAATATCAATACAATACTGTTTGTAGCAATGGTGATTGTGGTATAAGATGTCGACATTTTGGAGACTTCTTTTATACAATAATAGATTTTTTTCAGAACGTCTGCATCAGGCGGAATAAAAAGAGTAAATTCCTTTTTCAGATTACACGGAATCTTGGCCAAATCGACTTCAGTGTGTTGACTTTTGCTCTGAGCACCGCAGCTTGCGTCTAAAAAACTGATACAAGCCTATTGGATTATATATCATCGATTTAAAGATCTTTATTATCTCGGTTGCGTGTGTTGAAAGATTCAAGTAACAATTATCAGCACCATTTAAAACCACGTGACTGTATGTTCTTACATGATTGGACGAGGTAGCTCGAACAAAGATGGTTGTATCATAATTGATCTTATACTCGCACCCCGTGTTGTCTTACCCGTTGTAATTGATCGCAAGAAAGTGGTGTTGTCATCTATCGTTTATCACGTGGCACATATCGAAGGTTATCTCATTTTCCATCGTCTACCGATTTAATATTGGAAAGAAGCATTTTTTCTCTCTGTAAAAAAGAGAGATCATGTACCTTCTTTACTTTATTGTGCGAAGTCCTGATTGCCTCGAAGCTAACTAAATGCGTCGGTCACAACTCGCCGTACCTTCGACATGCAACTCCCTACGATGGATTTCGTAGAAAATTCGTGCTGCGGAGGTATCTTGCAGGTACAATGCATGTACGACGTGCAGGAGGTTTTTACAATACCCTTACTACAGAAACACAGGAATCGCAGAAGTTGACCCACGACCTGTGCTTGCATTGTACATGCAACGCAGGCTACGTTGATGGCACGTGCCCCGTAGCCTACGACCAGTTGTGACCGCCGCATAAGTAAAACACAGCCATGTTTTATCTTCGAAGTTCTTTTGGTGATATAAAAACCATGCTTTTTTAAAGGATGCACGATGAAAATTTTAAGAAATTGCTAATTTGCCTTTTATGTTATAAATTAAAAGATATGTGTTTCATATAAGATATAAGATTCAGGGGTTTAGTTTTGTTTCAAATAGGGCTGTTTATAAATTCAATAGTATCTTTGTTATAATTTTACATCTGAAATGTGAGAGCTCGTCACAAGAGGCGTTACATAATTCTTTATTTACCTTGAACCGAGTACAACCGTTTTATATAAACCCCTCCCAAAAAGTTTCGCAAATGGACTTTGGGCCATGATAACTTTTCAGGTACGCTTTAGTTATTCCTGATATTCATACCATTGGAAAGATAATTTATTCCCCCTTTTATTGATATCCAATTTGTAATGATTTTGTCATGCTTCAATGCACAGAATATCAATATATGGAGAAAGGTAAAAAGTCAAATGTTGTAAAATGCACTTTTATTGATCACATTGAAGTTCCGCGACTTGACCTTAGGTCCTGATAACTTTGGGGATATTTTCTAATTTTTATTGAATTCTATACTATTGTCAAGTTAATTTATTCCTCTCTTGATTGATACCTTATTTGTCATGGTGATGTCAAGCCTGGGTCCACCAAACCCTGAATACCACATGAATACATGGCAAAGCGTAAGATAATTTTCGGTTTAAATTTCTGTAACACTACTTTGAACCTTGATAAATTTTAATGTGGGTTTTTAATCATTACCAATTTTCATAGCATTAAAAAGTTAATTTATTCTTCTTTTTATTGATGCCCTATTTACAATAGTAACATCATGTTTGAATGCATATAACTCATGAATATAATGCAAAGTAAAAAGTGAAAAATTGCGAAATGCGTTGTTATTGCTGGCCACAGACAGTAATACTGACAATAGGCATTCAATTTGCAACATTTAACTTCTGACTTGTCCTAACATTCAGGTGTTCTGTGCATGCAAGAACAACACTCTCGTTACAATTAGGGTGTCATTAAAAAGAGGAATAAATTTACTTGACAATGGTCTACATTTAAATAAAAATTAGAAAATACTCCAAAAAGTTATCAGGGCGTAAAGTCGAGTGGCGGAAGTTCACTTTGATAAATGCATTTTGCAACATCTGACTTTTTACATTTCTCCATATTCTGATATTCTGTGCACTGAAGCATGACAAAATCATTACAAATATGATATCAATACAAAGGGGAATAAATTATCTTTCCAATGCTATGAATATCAGGAATAACTGAAGCGTACCTGAGAAGTTATCATGGCCCAAATTCCATTTGCGAAACTTTTTGGGAGGGGTTTAGTTCAAAATTTAACACTTCTTACATTTGTTATCCTACACTCTCTTTAAAGTTGGATGTCTTGATAATGATGAGAGTATAAAAACTATTACGCCCTTCGTCAAATATCATTTTACATATATCTCGGTATAGAATTAGAACTCACAAGAGATGAACCTAATTTGTTACATTCTCTCTCTCTCTATCTCTCTCTCTCCCTCACACACCCTCTCTCTCTTTTTCTCTTCCTCTCACTATCCCCCCCCCCTCTCTCTCTCTCTCTCTCTCTCACCCTCTCTTTTTCTAACACAAACACGTAACACACAACTCCACGACCTAAGGTATACAAATACTTGTACATATTATTTATTCTCTTTACTTTGTTCATACACTATTATGACGTTGGTGCCTTATTTTGTTTGTATGATTTACTTTTATTTGTTATGATTTTTGTTCTTGTTTGTTATGATTTTCTCTTCAGAATCCTGATGAAGGCAAATTAGCCGAAAGCTAGATTAAATATTAAAAGTTCAGCAACGTCTAAACTGTTCCTAGACTTTTTATTTATAACACACACACACACACACACACACACACATATACATATATATACCCGGTATATACACAACAAAAAAAGTAAGTCCCCCCCTTAATCAAATTTGTATAACTTTTTAACCAAGAGGAATTTTACGAATTTTATTACATGTGCTTGTAGGTCATTTTATCAGCTTCCATTTTAGTGAATATTACTGAAATTCGTTAAGTCATGCTTCAATGAGCACATTCAAAAGGCAAAAATGTCACTTTTCAAAAGTCACAAGTTTAGTTTCATAACTTTAATTCAATAATATCTGAACAAATTCTAACTTTTCAACAAAAGATGTATTCAGAAGGCTTATTGTACTTAACTTCTAACACATCAAATGACTTTTGGATTAAATTTCACGGTTGGATGAGCATGAGGCAAAATTTGCAAAAACTGCATTTTTTTAAAACACATTTTTACTTTAAAAAATTATTGATTATGACGGAATTTGCAATCTGGAAGAGTGTTTTAAACAATATCAATCAATTCACGGTTGAATGAACACATAATAAAAACAAAAACAAATATTTTAAAGTTTGTTAGGTAAGTATTGTTCCCATTTGTGTGATGAAAATCATTTTATCAACAATGTTTTATTAGATGTATGTCAAATAATTTTTTTTTTTCAAATCATGCTATGGTAGTTTATCAAAAATTCACTCTTCAATGAACACGTGATACGTGAAAAGCCATTTTGACGTTTATGGACTAAAATTATTTTGCTTACTTTAGATAATTGTCACAGACCTTCTTGGATTCTTCATTCGATTTGAATTTCACGAAAATTTCAGTGTTTTATGCTTGAGTGAGCAGAAGATATTTTAAAAATGTGGAAATAAGAAGAAATTTCAGAGCTTTCGCCCTACCCCATGCCTTATCAGATTGTCAATTTAGCGTTTGTTCCTGTTAGTTAGTACCACCATGAAGTTGTGTGCCAAGTTTCGTGAAAAAAATCTCAGTAGAATTAACAAAAATTATTAATGAAATTAAGCCGAATTTCCACTTTGTTGACATTATGATTTTCTCTCCATTGACATTGTGTACAATTTCGAGGCAAAAACAAACCCTGAATCAACATCCTGGAACATTTTAACAAAAAGGTGTTGAGCAATAACATTTGGCAGTTATGTTTATACACTCATCGTCTAACCTATGTGCGAATATGAGATAAAACCGTAGCGTAATGCATGAATAAATATATTTCAAATGGAATCTTCTTTGTACATAAAAAAAGTAATATTTGTGCCAAATGTATTCTATTGTTAGTCATTATATTTTTGAACATCGTTTCATAGAAATATATAAATGTCAAATCTATTATTGATATAACATTTTCTATCATGATATGTCACCACTGAGCAAGAAAGTTTATTTTGAAATGTTTGTTTTGATAAGTAACGAGCATAAATATGAAATGTTTTGGTCAAGTTTTTATTTTCAATTTTCTAAAATATGAAGATTTTTTAAAGGAAAATGATACCTAAATATTCTTCAGCTGCTGATAACAAACCAATGTGATAAGAGATTATGACATACGTATTTGTTTTACCAAATTTGTCATGATAGCACAGATATTTCATAAGATTCAGTAAATTTTATAATGTTTGGCAAGTGTACAATTTTCATTGAAATCTCTGGGTGTATGTAAACTTCTGGCCTCAACTGTATATATGTATATATATTTATAATATTCCAAATAAAAGAAAAAAAATCATTCCAATCCATACGTGACTGCGTAAACTTGACTTTGAGAATACATTCATATTCCAAAGACCAAGGAACCACGCCGCAATTATATCACTGACTAACTCTATGGACCTATCAACTTGATCTCCCTATATATTTATATTCATTAGCCTGGTACGATTATACCGCTTCGTTAATGGGGAAAAGAATATCGAAATAACAGCTTCTCGATATGTCTTGTTACCAATACCGTAAACAAACGGATTGACAGCCACAGTGCCATAGACAACGACGTGTATCAGAGCGTAGGCTAGTGGACTAACGTCACTATTAAAGGATCGATAGAGAATGAAGACCACAAATGGTAGCCAGCAGATGACAAAACTGATCACGACGACGAACAGAAGAAGAGCAGATTTCACTTCCCGTTTCCAACGTCGGCGATCGTTGACTCCTTCGTTAACACGGCCGGTAGTAGCGATGTCTGATCTACTATCAGAGGACCCGGAATGGACAACCATCTGATCGGCAACTGCTCGAATATGGCGACGCACAACCTGGTAGATGCGACAGTATATGATAACCATAAATGGGATAGGCAAAAGCCAGTTGGCGAACAGGAAAGAGACGTATCTGCGATTTGGTACCACTGAACTTATTCTACAACCATTAGTGACGTTAGAAATGTCTCCTTTGAAGCCCAATGGCGTGGAAAATGGCACTACGAAAGCTACAAAGGCTGAGTAAAGAAAAACGACTACCAGGACAACACTGGTGCGGAAATTTGTGACCAAGGTTGGTGCTTGCAACGGATTACAAATTGAAATGAAGCGTTCGATAGTCAGAGCCAGAACATAGTAGGTCAGTAACATGCCGCAAAACATTGCTGTTGTCATAGCGATGATACATGCTGGGTTATTGTTGATGATGAATATGTCCACCAGTATTTGAGTAGGGTACAAGAGTGCAGAACCAAACCAACCAGTGATAAAGGTCGCCAGGGTTATCCAATTCGATGTGGCTCGGACTTCAGGTCTGCAGATGTAGGCAATTATCATTGCGGTGTTTCCGAGTGTTCCTAATATCAATACAATACTGTTTGTAGCGATGGTGATTGTAGTGTAAGATGTTGACATTTTGGAATATTCTGCTATACAATAATTGATATATTCTTTGTCAGAACGTCTGCAACAGCGACATAAAAAAAAAGGAAATTTTTTCTCAAATTTCAAATTTCACAGGAATCTTGGTCAATCGAAACTTGCGTGTTGACTTTTACTCTGAGCACAGCAGCTTACAACTAAAACTTGCTTTAAATGTATGGGATTCATATGCATCAATAAACATCTTAATTATCTCGGTTACATGTCTTGAAAGATACAAGTAGCAATTACCAGAACCAATTAAAACCACGTGACTGCTTAATCTCTCATGATTGAACGAAGTTGCTCGGATAGGAATGGGCGTGTCATAAGGGATGATTGTATGCACTCTGCCGGCCTGTATCCTCTTAGCTGTTTTGATTGGTCATAATACAAGTGTCGCTTTCATGTGTCGTTCATCACGTGACACATACAAAAGATAATCCTATTTTTCTATCGCATTTTTTTTTTAAATCTCAAATAAAGAGATCATTTACTATCCTTACTTTAGTGTTCGAAGTCATGGTTGCCTCGAAGAAAGTAAAAAATATGAAAAAAAATAAATAAATGTTTCATCTTCGAAGTTCTTTTGTTGATAAGAATTTAAAGAAATGGTTATAGATGAAAATATATAGCTTAAGTCATTACAATTCATCTTTTCAAGAACACTTCCATTTCACATGATTAAATCTATTGCAATTTGGGGACTTTTAACCCAAACAAGACCAAGGGGGCCCAATGTGCCCCCTACCAAATTTTGGTGCGCCATTTCTTTACGCTTGGATCATTTTCACTAAATTTGGTGACTTTACCTAGGATTTATTCACAAAACAAATATTTTGTGGGGTATGGTATTCTTGTTGAACTCCAAACATGGTAGCAGAAAATCACATTTTAAATCCCACTTATAATCAGGGTATCATGATAACTCCGGCAAGGATTATCAGCGGTATTTGCTGGAAATCATAATTAAATTCACTCTGAAACATACAGAAAATGAAATAATGTATATTCATCTTTAAGTTAAAAAAAAAAGGCCTCCATATTCTCTCTATCCTTGTGTCTTGTGTGAGTGTCACATTTCAAAACCAACAGAGAATCAGTGGGTCGCCAGGGCCCTTTCAGGATGGGGGACTCTTAGGCCCTATCTGAAAAACTTTACCTCTTCTCTAGTGGCCTCACAATCCATGTATGTTCTATTTACCGCACGGGGTCCCAAAGCAAAATATACTTCATGTGCGGTCAATTTGCAGTGGTTTTATGCATTGCACGTAACATTTTTCAAAGTACCGCATTCTAATTAGGGGTAAGGGATGCAACGGAACTTACATGTAACCAATTTAAAAGATGTTTTGCGCTATGTAGTGTCGACTTCTGTAGCATAGTGATTATATCTTATATCAGGTAAAATTTTATAGTATATTTGAAGCGTTTTAGACCGGCAACGAGCCTAAAGCGCGACCCGAAATTTCGTTATGCAGCCCCTTAACATGTTTTTTTTTTTGTTTTTTTTGTTTTTGTTTTTGTTTTTGTTTTAAATCCTTTTGAGGGCAAACCATATCTTTAAAAAAAAGATATGTTATTGTGCAGCGATCTTGATGAAATTATTACCATGATTACTACGGAATGGTATATGCAATGCACTTTACGCAATAGTATACTTTATACATGGACACCATAGTCATTGTGATAGACCCATTAATCACTAAGGGAATTAAGGCGATTTTCTGGCGGGAGTAGACGGCATGGCAATAAGCTGACAATAGTATTTTTTTTTTATCAATTCGAAAGAAACATTTTGTTATTGTCCTGTTTAAAAAATTGAAATCAGAATGTTTTCATGAGATTCCTAATTAGTTTCTATTCAAGGCTTTTTGTTTTTATCCTGTAGCAATCAAAATGAAAAGATTACCATAGATAATTTAGTTTATCTTTTCAAGTTGCACAATAGTTACAAAAACATGTCGGAAACCATACAAAAAGACAAATATCATATCACGCTTCCAGGCAGTAAAGAATAATTCAATACTTTTGAACATTTATGCTCTGGAAACGCGTATTCGTTTTGTTTTTTATAACGACTTCCCTCGAGAGTCAGATTATGTTTATTTTCTCTAAAAATCTCTTTGGTCACTCTGGAGACTAATTAACAAAAACCAATTTAATATACCATCTTTCCTCCTGAGCTGCAGTACTTTGTTCAGACATATCCATTATCTCATTAATGACATACATGACCTATTGTCCTGTATCATTTGGCAGAATCATTTTGATTGACTTTTCACTCGATGAAAGACCAAATTGATTTTTATATAATTTTGCAAATTGCTGTAATCCTTGATTGCATCCCACAAGGATAATTATATATTTCAGCGGAGAATAACTATGAATGGCTTTCGTAGAAAATTTTCTATTTGCCTTTATGATAGTCCTAACAAGAAAATGTGGGCTGGGGTAGTGTATTGGTTTGTGCAAAAAAAAAAAGAGAAAGAATGAATAAATGTATAGACCTTGGACACAGCATTGAAGCATTACAATATAGCTTTGTGCATGCACGACGGAGAACAGAAGCATTGGAGAATGTAATTCATTTAAAGTACAATATCATTGCGCGTTATCCAGGATTTGGCAACCGGGGGCCCGATGTGATTTTGATTTTGGCGCCCCCACCCCCAGTGGTGGATCCAGAAAGGTACATCCTATTTTGTCCCCGTTACACCGGGCGAGCCAAACTCTAAACTTTTTCGTCACGCTGGCGGAGCGATAAGCGAGGGGGGGGGGGGGTCATTGTTCAGCTGTACCTTACAAAAATGTCCTGTGTATTCCTATGGTATTTCTGAATGTCCTGTGGTATTCATATGGTATTTCTGAATAGTCCTGTGGTATTTCTATGGTATTTCTATGTACAATCAAATACCATAGAAGTACCATAGGAATACCACACAGGAAAAGGGTACCATAAGAATACATACAGCAGTGCTGTGGTATTTGGCCCAATACCATATGTATGGTATTGCTGTAATGGTTTTTGGCACAAATACCATATGGTATTGGTATTTCTTTATGTTTTTTTTTTGGCACAAATACCATATGTATGGTATTTTCTGTATGTGTTTTTTGGCACAAATACCGTATGTATGGTTTTGCTGTATGGTTTTTTGCACAGACAATACATATGTATGGTTTGCTGCATGGTTTTCTGGCACAAATCCATAGTATGGTTTTTCTGTATGTTTTTTTTGGGGGACAAATACCATATGTATGGTATCTGTTATTGGTTTTTTGGCACAAATACCATATGTATGGTATTGCTGTATGGTTTTTGGCACAAATACCATATTGTATGGTATTTCTGTATGTTTTTTTTTTTTTGCACAAATACCATATGTATGGTATTTCTGTATGTTTTTTTTTGGCACAAATACCATATGTATGGTATTTTTTATGTTTTTTTGCACAAATACCATATGTATTGGTATTTCTGTATGTTTTTTTGCACAATACGTATGTATGGTTTTGCTGTATGGTTTTTTGGCACAAAATACCATATGTATGGTATTGCTGTATGGTTTCTGGCACAAATACCATATGTATGGTATTTCTGTATGTTTTTGGGGGCACAAATACCATATGTATGGTATTTCTGTATGGTTTTGGCACAAATACCATATGTATGGTATTGCTGTATGGTTTTCTGGCACAAATACATATGTATGGTTTTCTGTATGTGTGTTTTTTGCACAAATACCATATGTATGGTATTTCTGTATGTTTTTTTTTTTTTTTGGCACAAATACCATATGTATGTTTGCTGTATGTTTTTTGGAACAAATACCATATGTATGTATTTCTGTATGGTTTTCTGGCACGAATACCACATGTATGGTATTTCTGTATGGTTTTTTGGCACAAATACATATGTATGGTATTGCTGTATGGGTTTTTGGCACAAATACCATATGTATGGTATTGCTGTATGTTTTTTGGAACAAATACCATATGTATGGTATTGCTGTATTGTTTTATACCATATGTATGGTATTGCTGTATGGTTTTTTGGCACAAATACCATATGTATGGTATTGCTGTTATGTTTTGTTTTTTTTTTTACACATATACATATGTATGGTATGCTGTATGTTTTTTGGCACAAATACCCATGTATGGCACAATACACATGTGAAAGTTCATGAACCGTTAAATTTGCTACACTCAAACGTTACGTGGAGCGACGAAATCACTTTTTTTATTATTATAATTATTATTATTACTTTTTTTTTACAATAGGTTAAGTTTGAAGCATGTGTTCTGCTAGGAATGGGAGCCTCTGTTACAATCGCCCGTGTTACAATTATTGTCCGGTCTCCCCGACCATCAGGGCTGCGATTTCATGTGATGACGGTCAGGGGTGGGGGGGGGGGGAGAACGGAGACCCCGGAATGGGAATTATTATAGACTCGAACGGAATAAGGCTTCCTAAATATTTGTATACCCAAAATTCGAAATAGAATGATCTATTTCACATATTATGCAGAAACTAATGACAATTTTAAGAATATAAGGTTGGAACAAATAAAACATATTCCACAACTACGACCTGAAGACATAGTTAAATCGTTAAATCTTGTTATTGTTATTTGTTTGTGAGCGCGAAGCGCGAGCTAAAAATTTTGCTCTATAATAACATTAATCATTGTATTCACTAGCTGATATCACTACCTTAAAGAAAATACAATACTAAGCAGAAAATCTCATAAATCAACTTTACATTATAAAAAAGTTTAAATAATCGTCCCCGAATGGTCACTTTTATAACGATACGGACCTGAAAACAAAGAATTTAAGAAAATTTAAAAGTTTATTTCCATCACATTTGGAGAAGTGGGCAAATACAAAATTTATTCCGAATTTAATATTAAAAACAAAATGTGAAGCTTTGAAAATCAAGGGACATGTCCCCTGATGCCGCCAAATTGGAGCGGATTAATTAACACTAATATCGGAATAAATAAAGCACACCAAAGAGACGTATAATATAGGCTAATATCCAAAATTCACAATAGAATGACTACCCCACACATTATGCAAAGTTACAAATAAAGCGTTGTAACATAAAAGAATAAATGAATATAGGGACCTGAAGAAAGATTATTAGTTTAATTATTGTCTGTGTTTTGTTTGCAAGCGAAGCGCGAGCCGAAAATTTTGCTTTTTGATGACCTGAACATGGTACATTTACGACACTGTGCCTCTTCGTCTATTATATGTACATATATTTTTGTTAAGCTTTAAAATCGAGGGTGGACGATCCCATGAAAACAAAAATCGATGGGGGGGGGAACTCGATCGTCCCCGTCCACCGGGCGACGCCGCCAATACTACCGTTGTGTAGTATTGTCACAGGACATTTTTTTTCTAAGGGATAGTTTCTTACAGGAATTGACTAAGTGGTGTTTGACCTAGTCGACTTGATAGACGAAATGGGAATTAATTAGACCAAATGGTAATTTGACGAACTGATTGAAGACAAACATCCAACAGGGATGAACAACGGGCATTAGTCAAAGTGGATTATTGGCAGTTTACTGCTGAAGTTTGGTAGTCGTATGGTATTCCTGTGGTACTTCGTGTGGTACTATGGTAATTAGCTCATTTGCATACAATGTTTTGTATGCACAAATCAGTATGTGTGAAGCTTACCTCATAACTAGTAATTGCCTGCTATTAATATTTTTTCTTTTAGGGAATATATTTCCTAAACACAAAGTAACATAAGAGCGAAAGTTTTGACATTTGCATTATTATCAAGAAATATAGAAAATAACTAACTATCCCAAAATATTTTTGCTAAATAGGTATATATACCAGTGTATGGTATCCTTGTGTCTAGCGGCAGTCCTGGGTAACCGGCGTGTGGCATCTCTGAATTAACGGCGTGTGGTGTTCCGGTCGCAACGGTATGTCATAATCCTGGTAAGTGTGTGCGGTATTGATGTGTGGTACTAGTTTGGGATAATGCTATTAAGTATTTTTGCTGTATGGTACACCTGTATGGTATTTTTGTGGTACTTGTGCTAAAATACATAGGAAATCCTGTGTATTTGTGCAAAAAACCATAGGAAATCCTGTGGTATTTTGTGCCAAAAAACCATAGGAAATCTATGTCTTCTGGCTGATATGGTACTTCTGCATGGTATTTTGTGTGGTATTTGTGCAAAAAACCATAGGAAATCCTATGGTATTTTGGTCTGTACTGCGCTACTTCTGTATTGGTATTTTGTGTGGTATTTGTGCCAAAAAACCATAGGAAATCCTATGGTATGTGGCTGTATGGTACTGCTGTATGGTATTTTGTGTGGTATTTGTGCCAAAAAACCATAGGAAATGCTATGGTATTTTGGCTGTATGATACTGCTGTATGGTATTTTGTGTGGTATTTGTGCCAAAAAACCATAGGAAAATCCTGTGGTATTTTGTATGGTACCGTTGTGTGGTACCACACGATATTTTTGTAAGGGTAGGGGTAGGTTTAAGATGTCAATCGGCTATATTTCCGTTTATTTTTCCGTTTGTTTGTTTTTGTTTTGGGTTATTGTTTTGGGTGTGTTTTTTTTAATACATTTTTCTCGATTCGGCGCCCCCTAAGGTCAATCTTGCTCCCCTTTCAGGTCATGTTGGCGCCCTTTTGGGCGCCCATCCGCGGGGGCCCGGGCCCGTAAAGCCCCCCCCCCCAGAATACGCGCATGAATATGTGATACGTCTTGTCGAAATGAGAGAGAAGTCGCAGATCAAAGATCCGAGTAAATCGACAAACTAATAAAAAACTCAAAATTTTGAGGAAATTTTTTTTTTGATTTTCTGGTTTTACCATGCTTCATCTTTGCTCTGTTAAAAAAATGAGCGAAAATGATAATGGGAAAGTGGTAAAAAAGCAGTTTTTCGGCGAGTGTTTTTTTCGGTCATAATTTTTTTTTTCCGGACATACAAGCGAATGTCCACGCTCTATTTTCCACCTCTCCTTAAGCTCCGCCCTTAGCAACGCATGCTTTGTTTAATTGACGCACGGTCATGTTAATGTGTGATTTCACTGGCTTTTGTTTCCGTTTTGGAGCGAATAGCGAACTAAACTCTCTTAACTGCTCATTTTGGAATGTGCGATCCACAACCTCGCTGTGAATAAAGCTGTTCATCCGGGATAGCGAGCAAACCAAACGAATGTCAATCTAACAACGAGTTGGGGAGGGGTGGGGTTATGTGGGGAAAAGCTACTTATTGCTTGACTTAGCTATCTGGATCCAAATGAATGTTAATTTCAGCATTTTATTTTAGGGCGCCCGACATCTTGTCCTAGGAAAATAAAACCTCCCTATAAACAAATTTGGTCCATCAGAAACATAGAGGCATACAAAAAGGTGACGTGATAATACTATCTGATACAAGTATTTAGAGTAAAAGTCCTTCTGCAGTTTTATTTACAAAGTAACGTGTAAGAAAGAGCGTTTTACTTAAACACGACGAACAAAATACGATTTACTCTTAAAAATAATTCATTTCTAACAAATATTAATATCTTTCTTAATACTGGTAAACAAGTTTGATCAATAAAAGACGAGATCGAGCAAATCATTTACAGTTTTAATTTTCATGTCTTAAGCTAACCTAGCCACTCATAAAACGTGTCAAAGAGAAATTCTAAATACATTCGTGAGGCGCAAATATTTATTAAAACATTTTTTGGAGGCTTATCTCTATCATATACTTATTCAAAAAATAAACAAAATGCATAAGCCCCTGTACAAGAATAAATTTAGTCTATAGACCATTATTATGTTCAAAATTTCCAGCAAGAGTTCAGATCAAAATGACTCGCTTTAATTATGGAAAGAGTATACCGATTGACATTCAAAGAACGCACGCAAACATCGGAATAAAACCCCAAAAAGGTTTTTAAATAGTTTTGTTTCTAACTAATTTAGCGCCAGGATGTGTAAACACTTTTCTTAAAGAGCGGACTTTTTCTAAACAATTGGAAGAGCATGACGTTTTATTTATTTGACGAAGTATAAATCAACTAACCAAAATTCAGCTTCTTTTTTGTTGTTGAGAAGATTGAATGTTTTAGACAACATTGCCGTTGTTCCGCTTGCCGCGCTTGCCTCGATCATGCGTGACGGACGAGTATTGTTCTCTGTATACCTGAATGCAGCCTCCTCATTGGTCAATCGTTTCACCCTTTGTAACAAGTGGTTGCTAGGGCATTTCGGTGAGTACAACGGTGACAAAATGTTCTTATTTTTCTCGCGCGGAGTCAAACGGAAGTCAAAACTTCGCAGACGTTTTTCTCTTGATTTTTGTTTCCAAGAGCACAATTCTCCTCGCGTTCAGAGGCTAATATCTCCACTTCTATTAACTCTTTACAGTCGGGTTATATATCAAATTCAAGGCAATGAATCAGGGATCAAATAATATCAAATAAAATGGATTTCAAAAATCGCGACTAGTCTCTCATTTCGACGTGACGCATCACATATAAGAAACACAGGCGGGATCCAAGAAAATCGAATTGAATGCATTTCGGGCCAATTGTCTTGGGACAAAAGCGGGTCTATTATGTTTACGCATGGGCCCGGTAAGTTCATTGTGTGACTCCCTCTGCGTCCGTACTGAAACAAAACGTTATTAACATTGATATGGGTCCCCAGTAGCCTCAATCCCCTTTTACATCACTACCTTGTCTATCAAAAAAAGGGAGAGGCTATTGATTTTGTCTACGTCTATGAGACCTATAGTAAACGTCTCGTGCACGATTCATTATGCATGCCGTTCGGGCTGTCCAGCCGTTCGTCCGTCCTTTCTTCCGTAACGCCCTATTTGCTGTACTTGCTATATGATTAAAAATCCTATGAATGCAAAAACTTGATAGTAGTATCATCATGGGAAAATTATCTACTAGATTTTATAATTTAGTCAAATTCAAGAGTCAAAGAGGCAAACGCATGCAATTTTAGGGAGGCCTACCTTTCAAGAACCCCCAAACTTAGTGAGGCCTTTATAGAAGCATTCTTTTGGTTTATCTCTATCATTTTGATTGTTTGTTATTTTATCGTAAATGGAGATATATTTAAATTGGTCTTTGCCATGGACATTTTTGAAAAAAAGTAGTTACATAAAGCCCCCCCCCCCCATCGTCCACATTTGCCTGACATCTAAAATTTGTCAATGTACCCCCCCCCCCCAACATCCTTGAAATTGTGAATCTGTCTTTGAAACGAGTTTTTAATATAGCATAACGGGGTGAGTAAACGAAAAGATATATAGATATATATATCATAGAGTTCTCCTGAAGAAGGCGGAGGTACTAGTCCGTCGAAAAATTGGCGTAAATGCATTACTGGACAACATTTTGTTTATATATATATATATATATATATATATATATCAATTAAAATATGCACCAACTTTGACGACTCTATCACAATATTGAAAATTTAAGTGGAGAAAAGCTTTTTTTATGATGAATACTATGTCAGCACTTCATGTAAACTAATTGGGAACTCTGGGGATATATTAATAAACGATTAACGACCCACCCAATGATCGCCTTAACAATGAAAAAAGAAACCATGGCATCAATATTTTAAGTGGAAGTCTGGAGTAGACGAAGTGCTTGTGTTGAAACATTACCTAACCATTTTAATTTTAATTTTATGGTATAAATGAGGATCAATCTCTACAGGCACTTATACTTTAATCCTCTTAGCAACTTCATATAATGTCTATGTCTGTTTATCCCCTTTTGCACTTATGATGAATATAATTATACCTGATTATGTTGCATTCAGAAATGTAATATGTATTCAAATGTAATTATTGTGTTGTTAATGAACTTCAGTCTTTAATGTTCTGGTTTACTTCAAATCGAGACCATTGTTATCTGAATATAAGAACGGCCCAATTCAATGACAGGTCATCTCGAATAAATCCACCGCTAGCAAAAAAGTATTTTTCTTTTGTAATGCATTTATTCAAGAATATAGCTCGAAGTCAACATCGTATATCAATATTAAAAATGTACCTTTAAATGTACATATCGTTATGAAAAATGGAAAAAACTTAGTAGCACAATTCCAGGATTTGTGTCAGCTTTTCATCCATTATATGCACTTCCGGGGAAGTTCGGGGTTATCATTGATAGGCCTATTTAAGATTGGGTCATGTTAATAGTCATATTCAATTTAAAGTTGACATTTAGCTAAATTTTTTGTGTCGCTGTGCCTTTGAAAATGCAAATTAGGATCTGAAATCAACACAAAGGCTTCTTTATAATACAAATAATTATTTAAGTTAAAACATTTTGTGATCCAGTTTTCTTACGCTGAATAATTGATCAAACATGAATTTGCACATATGGGACTATGGTGCTTTAAACGCCTCTTATTCTTATATCTAGTCAATTTTTTCAGATTTTTTTGTTTGCTTAAAGTAATTATCATGGACTACTCTAACACGGAATATACACACAGGTAATTTGGATCTAGTTATTTGATTGAATTGTTGCATTTTCGCATTGGTCGTGTCTCTCACGTTTTGTATCTCGTGTCGCTCACGACACATATACAGAGATGCCAACAGTTACGGAATAATTATAACATTAGAAATTAGAACGCAAATAACCCAAATTGTTAAAACAGCTGGAAAAAATGTCTTGTTAACAAGAAAAAGAAAACTATTGATTTGAACGCATTCAAAAAATTGAATGACGGAGCAAATGTTATTATTCATGCTTTCTCTAGTAAGAAGTCAATGTTTTAAGCTGCTCTAACTATAGGGGAGACCGGGGACAAATGTAACACGGGGCAATTGTAACAGAGGCTCCCATTCCTAGCAGAAACACGCTATAAACTTAAAATTTGTAGAGAACATGCGCATGTAATCGCTCCACATGCTGTATGAGTGTTAGCAGATTTAACGGTTCGTGAACTTTCTACAGCAGAAAAACCGTTTTTTGAGCATAAAAGTAATATTTCAACATTACCATTGTTTTCTTCTGGACAAATATGTGGATGAGTTACGGCTGTCATTTTTGTATATTTAGAAATTATTTCTTAGGCCATATTTTGCTAAAGTTCAAACGACGAATAACGAAGCTAAGATAGAAAAAAATCTCCAAATATGGTCACCTCTGCCAGGGGCATATTATTGTACAACTGTTACAATTGCCCCTGTTTCTGTAAAGTAACTCCCGTAGGAACTCGGTAAGCAGATTTCCGCTGAATCAACACCAAGCTATTAAATAACCAATCAGGGGTCGCGAGCGTTTTGGAAGTGGAGGGGCTGAGCGGCAAGTGGGAGGGGAGTGGGGGGGGGCTGACAACTAAAAATCACAAATGTATGGTCATTTTTCCGTTTTTGTACACGTTCGCTGACGAAGCCCTCCCAGCTCCGTGGCCCAGCAAATTACATAAAAACATTACAATTGTCCCGGAATTTGTTGCTTCCTGTAAACATAATTAAAACATAATCAGAAACCTCTGAACCATGGAGCTAGTATTAGAGACGTGTCCGAGACGTCTCCAAGACGTCTCCGCGACAATTTATAAAAAAAAAAATCCGTCTCCGAAAATTCAGGAGACGTCTCGGAGACGTCTCTAATACTATTTATCTGTCGGGAAGACAAGATTCCTATTCTGCGCGGAGAACGTCTCCGCGGAAGTGAGATAAGCACCCTTAGCTCAAGCATCATAACTTTTGAATGTATTTTCAAATTATAATGCTTTACAAAAACAATAAGGTAACAACATCTATAACCTCGACATGAAAATTAGGGTGGTATCTCACTTCGCGAGACGTCCCCACGACCAGAGAATAGAAATTTCGTCTCCGCGATGGATAAATAATATTAGAAACGTATCGAGACGTCTCGGAGACGTCTCCTAAATCTGCGGGAGACGGATTTTTCATAAATTGTGGCGGAGACGTCTCGGAGACGTCTCCGCGATATTGGAGACGTTTTTAATACATTCTGTCCGTCGCGAAACCAAAATTTTCTATTCTATCGCGGAGACGTCTCCGCAAAGTAAGATACCAGAGCCTCAAGTTTTTATTCTTGTTGTTGTTGTTTTTTTTTTTTTAATAATTACCCACGCCGATGAAATCGGCAGGGTATTGTAAATGGTTCCGTATGTTTGTTTGTTTGTTTTTTGTTTGTTTGTTTGTTTGTTTGTTTGTTTGTGTACAAATAACTAGAAGAACGGTGTGAACGGCATTTGCACCAAATTTTCAGGGATTGTTTGGATAGTGAAAGGAAAGAATCGATTAGATTTTGGTGATGATTGGTTGATCCCTGCAGATTCTTTGTAGATTTCAGTTTTGACCCCATAGTATAGTATTACAACTACTCTAGCCATCGTGCACAGAACTCGCATGCACGGAAGCATCACGCGGTGAGGATAGACAAGATTTTGCCGTGGCCCAAGCCTGCACTCGCAATCTATGTATGTCGTGTGCCAGAAACCATCCATACGACGAATGCAAGGTAATGAATCTTTGTACATATCGAACTTGCAATCACACGTGCATTCAGGTAAAATCGAAATCATCACCACACGCGCCTAAAAGGGACTTTATAACTACGATAGACATGCAAAAACCATTGCAAAGTCATGTTCAACAACTATCTATGCAAAAAGAGTCATCGGGTATCAATATTCGTGTTTAATCATGAAAAAAGGTAAAAATTTACGTAAATTCGGCTTTCCTACATAGAGTCTACGTAATGCATTGTGAAATGGGTGAGCGAATTACTGCATCAGCTCAGCTGAGTGCGAGCCGAGCGACGCTACATCATTGCCCACGCCGATGAAATCGGCAGGGTATTGTAAAGGGTTCCGTATGTTTGTTTATTTGTGTACAAGATAACTAGAGAACGAGTGAACGGATTTGCACCAAATTTTCAGGGATTGTTTTGATAGTGAAAGGAAAGAATCGATTAGATTTAGGTGATGATTGGTTGATCCCTGCAGATTCTTTGTAGATTTCAGTTTTGACCCTATAGTATAGTATTACAACTACTCTGTAGCGCCACCAAGGCGTGGGTCTGCCGCCTTTGACGGCCCCTCTAGTTTATATTACTTTACTGGAAAAGAAATAAGTAAAAAAATATGAAGAGAGTGACCATTACGTTCTTTTGATGCCAAGATTGTAAATAGGAGTAGACTTGGATATAAAGAAAAATAGCAAAGAAAAGCCTCGTTGATAAGCTCAAGTATCAGAACTTTATAACTTTGAATGTATTGTCGATTATTATGCTTTACAAAAACAAAAGGTAACCATACCTATAATCTCAGACGTGAAAATTCAATAAATTTGAACATATCTGTCTAATACGTTTTGTTAGAAATGCAATGAAATATTGATATTTTCCGGGGAAAAAATGCCTTTAGTTTGTTTATCATTTGTTTCACTGTAATCAGAGCCTCAAGTTTGTTATTCTTGTTTTTTTTAATAATTTATATCACTTACTAGAGAACTCCAGAACTTCATAACTTTGAATGTATAATCAATTATAGTTTCTTTTCTTTACAAGGACCAAAGATAACCTTATCTATGAGCTCAAACATGAGGAATAAATAACTGCGAACATATGATTTTATTTCATTTTATTCGTCGAGTGTTCATGGTATAACACATAAAAGAAACACTGACAGGATAGCCCATGAAAACCAATGCCTGAGTTTACATGGAGGTCAATATAACATGGGAAGGAATGGGACCCCCGCCGACTTGTTTTTCTTATTATAAAACGGCACTATTAAATAGAGGAGAAAAGAAGAAAGAGGAAGGAGAAAAGGGAGAGGCAAGCTAGAGAGAGAGAGAGAGGCGGGGGGGGAGGGCAGCTAAGGAAAGTAAAAAAGTAAGAGTGAGTGAATGAATGAAAAAGAAAGATAGAAAGAAAAACAGGACAGAGGAGAGAGAGAGGGAGGGATGGCAGCCCCATATAAGAATAAAATATATTTCAATATGATACCTGAAAATATTATGTCAATACGTTTTGTTTAAAAGGGCAAAGCATATTGATTTTGGCCAGAGAAGAAAAAATGGCGTTAAATTTTGAAGATTGATTTTACAAAATAAAGAAAGAAGAAAAATAATAAAGCTCTGTTCTTTTATCTTCTCTCAGAAAATGTTATCACTTTTTTTGCAGAATGCGTTATAGTCAAAAGGACGTAGAGCCTAACATAAAGTGTTATACAACAGTTGTAGTTTAAAGTATATCGTGTAGAGGGTCACAAGTAGATAAAGAACCAAAATATGAATTTCTGAAGGTTCTATTATTCTACAAGTTAAAGGGTAGAGCCACACACCTAAAAAAAAAAAAAAAACATATAATAACTTTATGTCCTACTTCAGTGGCAATATTAACAAGTGGAAGAAATGTTAATTAAATGGGTCAATGCTGTCTGTCATAATAAATTTAGTTATTGGGGTATGCATGTGTTTAATTTGGTATATGCTATAGTTTTGATAAAGAAAACCAAATGCTTCAAGTTACATGGTTAAATTGCACCGCACGCGTCTGTTACAATTTGCTCCTTCGTCACGGGGCAATTGTAACACTCGACCTACTGTTTTGAAATGGTAATGGCTTCAAAAAGACTTGTTACTTAACCAAAGAACTATCTATATTGTCATAGCTAAGATATGCATTATTTATTTTATTTAGTTATATGCAGTATTTTAGCTTCAATAGCAGTTGATAGTCAAATTTTGGAAAAAAAAATACTGTTACAATGCCCGGTCTCCCCTACCCCTCACAAAAGTTCGCAAGTCGACTCTTGGCCATGTGTTTATAGTTTCAAGGTACGCTTTAGATTATTCCTGATATTTGCATACCATGTGAAAGATAATTTATTCCCTTTTTATTGATATCCTACTTGTAATGATTATGTCATGCTTCAATGCACAGAATATCAGTGAAAGGAGAAAAGTAAAAAGTCAAAATGTTTGCAAATGCATTTACTAAAGCTGCGAAGTTTCACAAATCTGACTTTACGCCTCTGAATACTTATGCGGGTGACTTTTCTAATTTTTATTTAATTAGACTCATCGTCAGAAATTTTCTTTTTTTCAAGACCACCCTAATGTAACGGATAGTGTTGTTATGCATGCACAGTGACCTGAATGTTGGACAGTAGAGTTAATGTTGCAAAGTTGGAATGCGTCTATTTATGAGGTTTAGTTTGTCGTGATGCGGCGGTAATACTGCATTTTCGCGATGTTTTCACTTTTTACTTTGCAATTGTATTTCCGTTTGGAAGGTTATGTGGCAATTTCAAACATGATGTTACTATTGCAAATAGCGGTCAATAATAAAGAAGATATAAATGCTTTTTATGCTATAAAAATGACAATGATTGAATCCCGCACATTACAAATGTTCAAGGTTTCGAGGTTGGTTACAGAATTTATAACTTGAAAATCATCTTTTCGCTTGTCATGATTCGGGTATTCAGGGGTTCTTTGTGGCAGAGCTGACATCACCATGACAAATAAGGTATCAATCAAGAGAGGAATAAATTCACTTGACAATGGCATAAAATTCAATAAAAATTAAAAAATATCCCTTAAAGGGATGCAGTAACATTGAATGATATTCAAATCACATTTATTCGATTTAGCTTATTTTGCTGACATAATTATAAACACTTAGGTCAGTCTGGTATCTCTTCAAAATTGCAAGCTAATTGCTTGCTTTACCTTCGAGATATCAATGATTTCATACTCAAAATTTATAAACCGACACCGGATGGTTTATAAAACCATGTGCTTTTCCACACACCCATTTCCTGTTGTAAAGTCCCCCGTCTCTAGCGGCCTGGTGCGCCTATCAGAAGAGGGCACTGGTGTTCAGCTGTATGCTTGGCATTGTTTGTTACACTGTTTTAAGGTAGTAAATGACTTCCATTTGATCTGAAACTTTCAGTAGTTTGTTTTTACTGTTGGATCAATATAATTTTATTAATCTTGATATAATTGCTCTTGTTTTTGAAAGCTACTTCATCCCTTTAAGTTATCAGGACCTAAAGTCAAGTTGCAGAACTTCAATGTGATCAATAAAAAGGCATTTTACAACATTTGACTTTTTACTTTTCTCCATATTCTGATATTCTGTGCATTGAAGCATGATACAATCATTACAAATAGGATATCAATAAAAAGGGGAATAAATTCTCTTTCCAATGGTATGAATATCAGGAATAACTTCACACAAAAAATGAGAACTAGTTTCCATGAGTAAAACCCGTTTGCTACTCTTGGAGGCGAGTGCTTTTAATCGTATATCACGTATTTTTACTTCAGAATCTGTGTTTCTGTTAAAAGTATACACCCGCTCTTCCAGAACATGTAAATTTAGTAAGGGGTACTCAAGAAGAAAAAAAATATTGAGTATATATACACAATCAATTTTTTGTCTTGAGCATATCAATTCTACTCTATGTAAAATGTAAAGTTAACGTATACCAATGTGTGGCATTATATCGTAAATAAACAAGGCGCGTCCATTATCTAAGAGGTCAGACGCAACGAAGCGACGTTGGAAATACGACTGACAAGCATAGAAATCTATACAGCTGGCTGCAATAATAAATTAGCTCACAAAAAACTCGCTTAAGAAGACTTCCCTGCAGCTGGAATGGTAGTATCCGTTCGGTTCAGCAATCTGCTCGTACATGGAGATGAAAGAAATTAATGAACTTTTATCATGTTGTTAGGACGGATGGCAGGAACATACACATTTTGGGCGCAGCTTATATAACATTATGTGGGATGAAGTCCTTAGTAATTCAGAATCTTTATTTCACATAGATTGATCTTCCAAACGTTATTGATTAAGTAGTGATCTTGTCCCCTTTGCGAAGACGCGTCCACTATGCCGATATGCATGTGATATGCGGAGAATTCGATCCAGTCGAGATAAGATTCTATTGTCGCTACAATGTTGAAAGTGACAGGACTTTTTTCTTAACCAATCGAAATTAATTTACCATCTCTGGAAGGTTGAGAATTCAAGCTTTTAAAACGGCTTATCATTAAGCTGTAATATAATATGCGTTATCCAGGAAGATAATTATTGTGGCGTAATGAGCTATTTTGAGAGCAAAATTGGCCTATTGTCAGAATTTGATCTGATTAGGATTTCGGAATTGACACAAGTGACAGACTTTTTTTTCCATTTGCAGTAGATTATTTCCTATTTTTGAAAAGAACGACTCTTAGGCGTACTTATTCAGTGTTCATTTCTTTTGAAAAGGTAGTTGCTCGCCATAATCAAGAACAAAGTGAAAAAAACTGTGACAAATAAAAATGTCTATGGCAGCGTTGATTTGCGATAGAGTGATAGCGCCCCTTCCTTTTAAGGTTACACCACTAGAATTGATATGTATCCCTTAGTAAATTTACATGTTCAATTACGTTTAACAATTGTGCAAGTGAGTTTCTCTTCACTTTGGTACGGCTTGGTGGGTGGATGTGGGTGAAAACCTTATGTGCAGTCACACGAGACTTACGTCTAGACACGTCCGGTCGCGTCCAAATATTATTTCATCTTCTATTCTTATCTTCTTATGTATTTCTTTGTTTTATGAGATAAATTGAACATTATATATTTCCACTGCTGACTATGACGGGTAGGCATCACTGGGGATCTGCAGAAAAGAAAATAATTTTTGGACGCATCGGGACGTAACTATACGTAAGTGTCTGTGTGACTGTAGCATGAACTCGAGTAAGTTGAAGAATTGCTGGAAAAATCTATATAGCCTGTAATTCACTAGATGAGTAAACTACGACACGTTCTCGTACGTCTCAAGTCTCGTGAAAGTCTTTGAGAGTGGCTATGCCGGTCATATGTGCGCCCGGTAGCCTTAACTCGAGATCACGAGTACGGACATTACAATCGAGATCTGCTGACAGAGTTATGTTCTCGCTTACGTAAGTACATGTGCAATATTATTTCTTTATCGAACGATACCTGGCATGGTTGGCATGCTTGCTTGATCATCCGTATTACGTAATCTTTTTGTTATCGGTTAACTTACAAAGTGAATCTAGAGCTTTATTGTTCACTCTCAGGCACAGCTTCAAAGCTCTATTCATTTTTTTGATTTGTCTTTGTTTTATGTATAAGAGGATATAGAAAATAATTTAACTTTCTAACGGACGTATTGGAGGAGGAAGAAGTATAGCGGAAACACCAAAGGTTAAAAATCGCCACTAAACAGCTAGAGGGGAGCGAATCTGAGGTGGAGAGCGTGCATGCTCTTGTCGTTTGCGCGTGAGTCTATTCTTTTGTGTTGTTTTTGCTGTTTTTATAACTATGTTTGGAATGTTTCCGATGTATATACATCGTCTGATAACACTAACAGCTGTTACCATGCATGGATTTCCCATTACTTTGTCATCTGTACACGTTGAGTTTGATGTATTGATGTTGAGTAATCAATGCTATTGGTTTGTGTGAATTGATGCTCGAAGTGAGTAATGCAGTGTTTGGTTTGAGTGAATGTGCATCTGATGGATGTATATCATCGTGAACATTCCAATATCATTATAAAACCAGGCAAAACAAAACAAAAAGGAATGACTCACCCTGTGAGTAACGCTTTACATACTCAGAGAGTCAGCGTAAGTAAGGTGACCAAACTCATCACAAGCAAGTTGATGAATTTGTGCAACCTTATCTCTTACCTGACTTCTGAGTATGTAAAGCGTTATTCACTAGATTAGTTTGTGCATGTACTCAAAACAATTAGTTATGTTACTCCATTTAATGAGTTTAATTAATATACTCATTTTGGTTGTGTCACTATATTTTAATAAAAATACATGATTAGGTGCGTTTTCAAATGTTTAATTGGGTGAAAGCACTATGGTATGTTGGTGTCCTTATGTGTGTCACTATATAGTCAAAAATACTTGGATATTTGAGTTTGATCACTCATATATGCAAGTTCTCATTTTTTGTGTGTAAAGCGTACCTGGAAAGTTATCATGGCCCAAAGTCGACTTGCGAAACTTTTTGTGAGGGGTTTATTTCGGTTATTTGCGTTCTAATTTCTAATGTTATAATTATTCCGTAACGGTTGGCATCTCTGCCTGGAGGTGGACCATTTTCCACAGAGAGGGAATGATTGATAAGGACAATAAATGTCAGAGAGGTACACTATTCATGTACATATACCAGCGCTTATGGTACCCTGATATCTAGTTGGGTACAGAATGATCTAACCATAACCAATAATGGTCAGAAACTCATGTCCAAAATTTGTCGTGTCACTCACGCACCCTTTTTTAAATCATAATTTACAGGACCAATTGTAAAATTCGATTCCGACTGGTAATGAAGCATGCCACTCCCACATTATACATAATATGGTAGTCATGATCCATTTATAACCTACACTTGCGAAGACATGCACCCTTCTGACTCTCCAATTGTCGTGTCACTCACGTTTGAATATGACCTAAAGCAAAATTTACCCATGTTTAGCTTATTTTGGCCAGAAATTGGACTTGGTTCGTTTACATCCACTGCCTGGTTAGTCGGAGTTTATATTGACAATCACCTTTCATGGAAAGATCATATCCAGGCAATAAACAAATGTGTTCGTAAGAAAGTAGGCATTCTGTTTAGATTTGTCCCAAAGTATATACTTGTGTTATTGTACAAGGCCTTTATCCAACCTCACCTCTCGTATGGAATAGAAGTGTGGGGAAGCACCTACAAAACAAATCTGAACTGTATATATTTAAGTTAAAAAATGGCAATGAGAGCAATTACATTCAGTCCACTTAGGACATATTCCAAACCTCTTTTTCAAAACGTACATATATTGAATATTTTTTATCTTCATGACCTCCTTGTGTCAACATTCATGTATGACTTAGTTAAAGGTAAATTACCTCACTCTTTAGCAGATTATTGTGAGGTAACACAACAAAGATACTCAACAAGAGGAAAAGAAAATGGTTTATTATGTCTACCAAAATGTATGTCAACGCAAGGACAATCTAGTATTTCGTTTGATGGTACAAAATTGTGGAATGATATTCCAGACGAAATGAAATTAAAACCATTTTCGGAGACACCTCTCCATGCACCTTCAATGTTAATGTTTAAGGTCAATATCAATTTGCGTTGCACGTTTCAGTATTCTATTATTGAATGTTACATTTCTTTGATACTGATTTAATATATATCATAAGCAGATGTGCGTCTTACGTAACTATATCTATTTTCCTCTAAAGTTGCTCATGAATATATATATCCTATTTATTCATTTAGTCTTCTTTCTATCCTTTGTTAACTCCCAATGCTAGTAATAGGAATCTAAAACGTGTTAAGCTCTTCAAGCATTTTGTAAATAGTTTGTAAATACATGTAAATGAAACAAAATTTTATATGCAGAGTTAAAAATGCCAAAATAAAGCCAACAAATATATCTTGCCATACGTGTCTAACTAGGCTCGACTAGCACTTGTGCTAACTTCTAGTTCCATTTAACATCTCCACATTCTCTCTCCTGTTCAATCACACTTTGATTTTCTATACATATAATTTATGCATTTCCTATACATTGTTATAATTATGTGTTGTTGTTGTGTTGATGATGATGTTAATAAATTCAATTCAGTTCAATTCAATTCAATGAATCCGGCTACAATCTGATATATCGGTGCAATAAAGTTGCATTAAACCGCCTTTTCAAAACAAGTCTAATTTCTTGTGTGGCAACGGCAGAAATTAGGTCATCTTTTCTAGGTGTTGATATTTTTTTATCTGCCCTTATTTTTGGCATCTTGTGTCCATGATTTCATTTTTATAAGTGTAATTGAAACATAGTTTCAGGAGAAAAAGGAAACAGTTTCATAAGCAAATTTTGTTGCTGATAATTCCCACCTTTTGTTATTTTCTTTTCCCCATTGCTTAAAAAATTACCCATTTTGGTCATCTCCGGCTACGAAAAGGAACAAAATATACAAAAATGGTAGACATCACTCTGCTTAAAATATATATAAAAAGGCTTGTAAAATACAGAAAAAGAATGCATGCATTTAGCTATGTGGCAATACAAGTGAGGGAATATTATGTTGATTTATGTCGCTATTCTTATCCATATATTCAGCTAAACCTATACCGTATATTTGCGATTAGAATATAAAATGCATCTTTAGTCCTTTGAACTTTGGTCAAATTTTTACATTTTAAATTTTATTCCAGTATAGTAGAGAGCTCGGTTGAGAAATGGATCATGAGCAATGTTTTTCGTCTCCCTCTACATTATTTCTCTTTTATTTCTCACATTTCTTTTATCTCACCAAAAGAAAGAGGGGAAAAAGAGTAGATCTACCAAAAAGATGTTATACGTGCTTCAATCGCACGAACATGATTCACGTGACGCAATAACTGTTATAAAATAAGTTCCACTGAACATACAATATAGTATGTCCCACAAAAAATGCTAATGGTACTTTAGATAGGTATAATATTAAAATTACAGTATTATATTAATCATAACTCTACACCCTTAAACTACCATTCATTTTTTACAAAAAGATGAAATTTTATGTGATATGGTCCAATAATCACAAAGATATGAGCATTTTTTCATCACACATCAGGAAACCTCCCCCTCCAAGTTTTGTATTCAGTAGTACCGGGTATATCGAATAAAAGAAACCCGAGTTTGATCATTAATAATTTCCAAAATATTTCAGTAGTGATTATGAAGTTTATATCACTGTAAATTGCAACTCATTACCATTCTAATGATATGTCTCTCAGCTCACCAATACCACGCATCGCTGATCCCCATTGTTTTGAAAAAGTCTTGCAAAATTGTGAGTGTTCACTTTCGTGCTCCTTGAGATGCGTTATTCAAAAATATTAAGAGGAAACCCAACTTTGATCATCAATGAGCGTGAAAGTGAAGCACTCACAATTTTACAAGACTTTTTCAGAACAATGAGGTTCAGCGATGCGTAATATTGGTGAGCTGAGGGACATATCATTAGAATTGTAATGAGTTGCACTTTACAGTGATATAAATTTCATAAATACTACTGAAATATTTTTCAAAGTATTAATTATCAAACTTGGGTTTCTTTTATTCGACACATCCGGTACTACTCAATACAAACTTGGATGGAGAGGTTTCCCGATGTGTAATTACAAAATGCTCATATCTTTAAGATTCTTGGACCATATCACATAAAATTTCATCCAGTTGTAGAAAACGAATAGTAGTTTACTGGTGTAGAGTTATAAACAATATAGTTTTGTAATTTTAATATTATATCCATCTAAAGTGCCATTAGCATTTTTTGTGGGACACACTGTACACAGCCACAGTAAGCAATTTTATGTGCATGAAAGGGTGCTTATTGCGGCATGTTAGAATCCTTGAGGTGCTGTTTAGTACCATTTCATGCACGGAAAAGTGTTAATGGACTTTCAATTATAGGGTGCTGCTGCTTTGGCGAAAAAGAACACTCTTAAAGATGATAAATGGACCTTTTTTTCTTAAGAGCTCACTCCCTCTAATTGACTGTAAAGGTCCACTCTCTGACATCGAATCTGTCCTTGTTTTTTTTAGCACAAAATTGTTTCACGATAAGTTGAAAAAGAATAATAACTCTCAGTAGAAGGCTATAATTCTTAAGAAATTATGTTAAAAAACGGATTAGGTCTAACATCTACTGTCTTCAATACTACACCCATTAGTATCCATTAAAGCGAGAGCGAACTGAGCAACACTTCACTGACTGTGTGTTATAAATCGCTAGTCTTAAAGTAGGCCTATACCTTTTGCGATAACCTGAATTATAAGAATACACTATTCAGGATGTTGCATTGTGGGTTAGGAATCAGGGCAGAATGGAGTAGTTGATGACTTGAGGTGGTGCTATACAAGGTTGCTAGTTCGTACTGGCTTTAAGAAAAACCCATTGATGCATTTGTTTTAGATTTTTACATATTATGTAAAGCATTTATTTTCAATATGCATTGTCAATATCTCTCTTTCAATTTCAATCAGTCTTTGATTCTAGCGAGAGGAATGAAATACAATTGTTCAGTAGTTTTATTATACAAATATTTTAAATAACCTTAAAAATATTATGATCAATATCATCACGATGATACGGATCCAGTCAAACCTTAACGGCCACCTTATTATAATGGTCACCTGCATGTCGTGATCCCCTAGGCGCAGATACAAGGGCCTGTTGTGCCTGCCTCCCCTCCCCTCGGTAAAAAGAGAGAGAGAGAGAGAGAGAGAAACGAGTAAATAAAAAATGGCTGATTCTATAATTTATTTATTTATTTAGTTATTCGTTTATGTGTGGTTTTTTTTTCCGATGGATGACTGACCCGAGCGAACGACCTGCCACTACCCATATGGCTGTTATTTGAGAAATTATGATCTTTGGGGCCGATGGTAAAAAAAAAATAATTCCTGATAAAAAAAAAAAAAAAAAAACACGCACCTCACATATGTACGTTGTATCTAGACAAAAACAGATTGTTGAATCCACTTTAATTTGGCTTCCGCGAATATAGGAACGTAAATATCATCTAGTGAGAATGGAGACCCATATACAAGTCATGTATCATTAAAAAATATATATATAATGCTGTTGCGGTATTTCTTGATAAAGAAAAGGCATATGATGCATTATGGAAAAACTGATCTTGTGAGAAAATTATCTAATTATAAAGGCACTGGTGGATAAATGCTAATCTTATGAAAAATGTTGTAGTCTTGCTAGTGGTCGTATCGCTAGACGGGGATGCAAAAATCGTTGGCTATATATATATATATATATATATATATATATATATATATATATATATATATATATATATATATATATATATATATATATATATATGCAGTGAAAACGGGCCCCTTGAATAACGTGCTATGCAGTGAACCATCTTTTATTTAGTATAGGCGAAATGAATGAAACAGATGACTCGAAACGTAGCTCTCAAATATATATATATTTATATAGTAAATAGTGGTAGTATTTTACGAGCTGTGATTGGTTGAAAGGGTGTCACGTGTCGTTCAACATTCTGGTATGTTGAACGTTTTCCGCATATATGTATTGTCTAGTGGCTTAACCTACACCACAAAAGAGATTAGTGAAATGTTTGTGATTATGAACGAAACATAGAATGGAAGATAGGAGAAGGCCGTTTTAACTCAGATCATTCAGAGACGTACGTAATTGGTAGAAGGCCAAAAACAACTTGTTGCCTAAAATCCCAGAATGCGCGATAACGCGGCCTCGAGTGTCTTTTGAACACCATGGCAGAGTACAAAAAACAGAAATGCCTCCATTTTGAAATAAAAATCTATTGTTCTAGAGCTACAGGTATCAAAATACCTGGAATGGATTTTTACATATCTATACAGATGGATCAAAAACTCGAAGACGAAGGACAGGAAGCCGCCTTTTTGTGCCTCATTATGATGTACTGAAAAATTTTAGGCTGTCAGACATCTGCATCATGAGAGCAGAACTGTTGCCATCCTTGGCGCTTGAGTGGAATAAATTCATTTGCAATATCCTCTTCGGTGGTAATATTTAGCGATGCTTTATCGGCTGTACAAATATAGATTCATACTTATACGATGTGCTATTGGTAAATGAAATATTATCAATAAATAAACATTCTGAAATTGAAGGATGTTTATGTTCCTTTGAATGGATTCCATCCACATTGTGATATCAGGGGTAATGAGATTGTTGATCAGGCTGCCAAAAAAGGAGCCATGAAGATTCATTTGACATTATTATACCAAACACAAAAGTGAACTGGCAAACCTCTCGATTGCTCCATTATATACAAATTATGGCAAAACACCGAATGGACAATACTCAACACGGTAGGTTTCCTTGTATGCTTTGCGCATCGGAATGTTTTCAAAACCATTATATAGATATGGTTTATCTCGTAGAGAGAGATGCTGATACGAACAACTAAGAATAGGTAAATGTAATTTAAACCAACCTTTTTCAAATTAATCGGCACGATACTGGTTTATGTGAAGTTGCCAAGAGAGTGAAACTATAGAACATTTTATTTTTACATTGCAAAAAATACAACAATAGAGAGACGCTCTTAAATCGAGGATTAAACTGAACAATCCTAGTCTGAAACAATTATTGATGTCAAACGCAGGATTAACACGTGAATTGCTAGTTTATATACATGATACTAACGTTTTAGATAGCTGTTTAAGCTATCGTGGATCCCTCTGTTGATCCGAACTATTTTGATATGATGAAAGGAAGTTTCGTGGAGTCCATGAACATTGCCTGCAATTTAACGCCTTTCGCTTTTATATGCGCGCATTAAAAATTGCGTTTTCCATGAACAATCTTGCAATTAAACACAACCTTTCACTTTTATGCATTAAATTAATAACATTTTTTTTTTTTTTTTTTTTTTTTTTTTTAAATCTTTCAAAATACTAATTTAAACCCATATCTAACAAAACTTCACAAAGGAAAGTCGCTCGTGGGCTTAACTTTTGAGCCTGCGCCAAAACATATATACGATCGAGCCTGGCGCAAATAATCTTCGAGATTGACAAGCGCCATCTATATGGAGAAACCAACCAACCAATACAATATCAATACAATTTAATAGTAGTAGTGGGATATGATGGCGCTCTTCAACTCTCCAGATTATAAAAGCCAGTCTCTTTTGCATGTAGGACCTCGCCTAATGCTGGCGTTACGCTGTCCCGAAGTTGAGCAACAATGGACACACGAATGGTGAAAATATTAGGGGTTTGCGCGAAGTCAGCCAATGTCTACAAAGTAATGCTTGTGCTTTCTAATTTATTATTTATTTTATTTTTTATTTATTATTATTTTTTTTTTATTTATTTATTATTATTATTATATTATTTATTATTATTTTTTTAATCATTTTTTTTTTTTGGGGGGTGCGCTTTGATTATTATGTAATTTATTGTGGGCTTGACAATACTATAGATGCTACACGATGGCATTGAGAGGGCGTCATGAAGTCGTGTTGCCTTCCACAGATCACAGGCGGGTTCTTGTTTCCTACGCATTGCCTCCCGTGGGCAAAATGCCCGATGCTACGATGCTCTAACGAAAGTGAACCTTCGCTAGTCTATCGGGATTTTTTGGGGCTACCAAAGATTTTCGCGATGCATAGGAAGTTGCTGCCGAAGCCTGAAAAAAAACTCCACCGATGGTCAAGTTTTAATATATATATATATATATGAATCACAGTTGATAAAGAAGAATGCCAAAAACATAAAATCAATCTTTATTATACATGTATATACATATATATTATATATATATATATATATATATATATATATATATATAATATATATATAATATATATATATATCACTTCGGATCTCAACTATATTTATTATTGAAGGAGAGCCGCATACGTAAATCACCAAGTCTGATCACGCACCAGCGTGAAACCAGTGGTAGCAGAAACAGAAAGGTACGCCTATATATATAAATAGTGCATGCTCTACAATGCAACATACTAGATTATGTGCACGACAAATACTAAATTATCCGAGGCACATTTATTTCACGAGGCCGTAGCCGAGTTGAAACAGATGTGCACGAGGGATAATTTAGTATTTGGAGTTACATAGTCAGTAATGTTGCATTAATATATGATTGCACTATATTATTATAGTAAATAGAACCCCTAGATCTTTGACCTTGCCTAATCTGGTTTTATTTTTGCCAATGTTGCCAAACTTTTGGTGCTAATTAAGCTATTGTGACGTATATTGTTGCTCCGCGTATCTATGTTGTGCGTACCATTTACTGTTATTACGCGCTAGCGCAACAGGCAGTCGATTTCACCATTCATTTTAACACAGGTAAAAACCGTTCAACATAACAAAAACC
>CALNVZ010003430.1:34095594-34108609 GCA_940671915.1 Paracentrotus lividus | reverse complement strand
ATATTATTACAAATGATTTTTATTTATTCCTAAACTATAATTATTATATATAACTAACAACAAAACTTTATCATTTAAAAAATTATAGATACGCTCACATAACATAAGAATCTACCAGAAAGTGGAGGGTAACTAGGAGTGGTGGGTGGGGTGTTTTTGCAATTTAGATTAAAGTGTACCATGGCATGTGTATTTTGTAGCAGAGTGGAAATCGATAAATAAATAAAGAATCGATAAAGTGACTGTTGCTTTATTGGGTGGTGTCCACAAGACGTTTTTCCATTTATTATTCCATGCTCACAAGTTTCAACATTGTGTATTGTAATGCTAGGTTATGTACATATGCACCGTCTTGTTCATCTATGCAGGCGTGGATCGATACGAGATCATTGCCTATACTGATATTGATTTTTCCTTAGTTTTGTGTCGTGTCATCTTCTATTTTTTTTTTTTTTTTTTATCTATTTTGATCTCCGATTCCTTATTTTTTTTTTTTCTTCTCTTTTTTTATTCTTCTGGTACAATTCTTGGTAAACACGATACTCAATAAATTACTAGCATTAACTAGTCCTGGTAGTTCAACTGATCTACAAGACCCACATAAGATAGAACACATATCTAGAAAGAGCAATTAAATCTGTGAGGCTACCCGAAATTAATGAGGGAATGCTATCTTTTTCTAAAGTCCTCAGATAGCATAATGTGACACCGGGGGAATCCATCCTAGAGCGTACATTTTAAAGAGTATAAGTAACACAATCTACAACTCATAACTAATCAATTTAAAACCTATAATAAAAATAGGAATATGGAATTTATAATAATCATATTTACAAGTATATCACAACAAATTCACTCAAATTAACACGCGTTTTTATTGTTCCATCTCACATAGAAACTATCAATTGATAGTCCAATATTATAAGAAAAAAGTAGCGGACGCAGAGCCTCGAGAGCGCTGAAGGGCAACGCCCCTTCATTAATATACAGCGAATGTTATAGCCGACAATGAATTATAATTTTGTGTATTATTTCATACTCTAGCGCGCAAAAAATTTTTAAACGACAATATGCTTACGCAATCACAAAATTCGCCAACTTATTAATGGCCTGAAAGATCAGGGTAGTATTTACGACTGTTCAGGTCCATTTTGATACAATCCTCCACGACGTACTTCAGCACATGACGTCGTACAAATAGAAAGCTGGCGGTAAATCGACAGCCTGCCGGCTACCCGGAATTACTGTCCACGCGCATAGATCGCGCTCGCGCGCCACGGGTCTACGGCCCAGAAGAAAATATTAAGGTCTATAGGTTCTTGGAGGATCCATTGCGAATAGGTCTGGAGGCTTATGTCTGCGTTGGCTTTAATAATGTTATCTTGATACAGTATTTGGAGGGAGACCCAAACACTTTGTAAACAGACACCGTTGTAAATACGTTTGCGATGCGCCACATATGCCGAATAGTTCGGCTTTTTAATCAATCCACTAAAAACACGCAAGAGGTACGGGTGGCATCTGTTCAAGTTGGAACTTGACATCTCGAGAAATCGCGCGAAACGTTGGTCAACATGTGCCCACGTCAGACAATTTTGTACACTTTAGTCGGTCAATGTTTCTCGCGCGCGCAAAACAAATCTGTTCTATTGCTATTAGGGGTTGTGCCAACGCTTCTGGCCACACAACAAATCAGGCCTAACGAAACAAAATCCTGATAATTCTTTCAGGGATTTCAAGGAGACACCGACTCAACCCAATTGGTATCCTTTCTCAAGATTGATACACCAATCAAGTATTGCAAAATGCCATATGGGCCCCCTTTTTTTTTTATTCTATATTTTTTGTTTATATTCTTATTTTATTTATATTTATAGAAGTACCAAAGAAGCGGGGTTTGCCGGTCAAAAATTGTGGCGCGCAAATGAATCCGTAAAAGTCTCAAATTGGGATAGTAGCCGTCTATTGATTCTAAACAAAAAATTCAATCTACAGACATGGGGCCTATTCGATAAATTGCTTGTAACAGGTTCGAAAGAATTTTAGAAAAAATACCGGTAGTGATCAAAAAAATCTGAAGATAATGCTCAATTAATTAGCAAGTTCACACCAGTATTTGATTATCAGAAGTATGGTTTCTCGAGGTCGAGAATCTCGAGTTTCTCATAATGAATTTTTGAAAATTGAACAGCACGGGTGTAAAGCAAGTTGCGCCGTCGTTAATGGGCGCAGGCATTTGTAATCGCCCTAAAATTTCCCGTGTTTTTTTTTTTTTTTTTTTGTTGATTTGGGCAATTTAGACAAATCTATAGGAAGTTTCTATTATATTTAAATTCGTTTTCCAGCCGAACATACAGACGCACGCGCTTCATCCAAATTTCAATTTTCCGCGCGTGCTTCAACCTGGGATGGCAAACTAACGTAGCACACTACACCCATACCGTTCTTTCGACCATCCTCCAACTCTCGTCCGACCGGTCGCACCCTAATTTTTTTTTTCACCCATGTTCCCGAAAGTTTTGGAACATATGTAATATCAATCCAACTTATAAATCGACATGGGGGTTAAGGATAAACATCGCATATTCTCTGCAACCCCAAAATTTTTCTCCTCCCTTTTCTCTTCCACTTTTTTTTTTTCAATCCAATATTTAGTTTATTATCAGGATAAATATTGGTTGATTTTCTCCCAAATGCTTTTCATGTTAAGGCTGAGACAGTTCCCAAACAGTCGAATTGTAAAAGGGGATTAAATGTCAAATTCATCACATTACACAACTCATTTTCTTCTTTTTCAAAAAGTTTATTTTACTCTCTCTTTTCGTTTCAGTTTTGTTTTCTCTCTTTCCTGTAGCCGATTGCTGTATACTTTTTTGCATTACAAATACATATCAGTACATACCACCGATAATTGTACGCATTACAATTATAAAAGCTCTAGTTTATTATTGTTTCTATAAAGGGCGTACTTCTGCAGGAACAAATATAATGTTGGTTATACCACCCTGTATATCGACCACTTCGATTCGATGAAATAAAATCACTTTTAAAAAAAAGTAATTACCGATGTTCAGAAGACAAGAAGACAAGTTCGAAATCTACGAAAATTTAAGACCTATTTAAAAAGCTTAAGATGAATTATTCTTCTTGTTTTGAATGAATTAACATTTTGATTAAGTACGCATTTTTCACGCCCTTTAAAGAATCCATCTTTTCACGTTACGTTTTAATAATGGTGTCAAAATAATTACTTGAAAAATTCAGAATTCCCCACTTCAATGACCATATTGTTTTGAATGTTTTTGTTATTCATGTGCACCCGGTTACGAAACAAATCAGAGGGTATAGGTCATATGGAGTGTATTTCAGCAAATAAGTGAAACACAAAGCAACCCACATCCTTTTAATCTGCCACGCCTTCGTGACTCGATGCTGAAGTAAATATGATTCACATTATGAATGTCTTGAAGAAATGATGGCCTTATTATGCGTATGGATTTATGTATTATCATGCATTATATTGACTAAGAAAGAAAACGCACACTTTTATTTGCCTTTCTCATCTTTCTCATTGCTTCAATATTGATATTGACACTTCAATATTCTATGGCAATGAAGTTTGTGCCTTGTAATCACGTTTGGAAAAATACCTCGCTTCAGTAATAATGGCGAAACCAAAACCAGATCGACTAGGTATGCAAGAGCCACAATAGAAATGTCCCTATTCTGCACAATTATGACAAAAGAAGAAAAAAGGAATCATAGGCGTGGCGAAATAATCACTAGATTAACTCTGCTTAGATGAGCATAATAGCATAGTGAGTAATATCATAACATAAGATGATAAACTTGAACTCGCGCCCAAAATCTTCCAGGATATTTTAGGAGCAACAATTTTTACTTTATTCAACCTGGCATGACCATCGTGATGCACGGAAGCTTTAATGATTGATTCCTGCCGTGTATAGATTTTCCCAAAATTTGATGTCTTGCAAAAGAAAGTTAGCATCAGGTCTCCGGGATTCGAATGCCCTACCTTTTAGTTTACAGTCTGACATGCATATATTTGCTAGACCACAACATTATGCATTTGGATGATCTTCACTTTCCTTTGCCAAACTCCTGATATTAACTAAATTTGGGGCAAAATTATATATTATTACTTTTTGTGAATCATATTAAAAGCGCAGTTAGAAATGGGCAGTCACGGTTATAGTGCTTTATCATTGAAAAAAAAATCTGGCAAATAGTTGCCTTTCTGAGTCATACCTAGACTACATTGTAAAAAAAAAGCAAAAAAACAAAAAACCCACAGTAAATTACAATGCAGCAGAGTTGCCGATAAATCACAGTAAAAACTTTATTATTTTTCTCCAGTGTATGGTTTATAACAATTATATATAAATTATGTATTATTACCCTGCGCCACATTTCGATGTCAAATTTCGATTCTTGAGTTCAACTATAACCGACAAATATTTGATGAATTCGCTTGTATTTATTACGAGAACAATCGAATTACTCAGCTATTCAAGCCAATCCTGTGAATTCGTCCTGACGAGAGAAAGAGCATGAAGAGAGCGTGGGGCAAATAGAATTCACAATAGCCTCAGACGAGCATAATAAGATATGATCAGTTCAATTGTGTGCCAGTCCCTGACTCTCCCACAAGTATATTTGTACTATTCAGTCAATAAAAACGAAGAATAGAAGAAATATTTTATTTATTCTCCACTGAAACTTCGAAACCAAGACCGTGACGCCTAATGTTTCCATAATATTAGTTTCCTTAATGCAAGTTTCTGTCATCTATTAAAGTATTATGTATATGATTGCAAAGTGCTTTAAAGCTTGAATCATTGAGCGGTATATACACTGTCCGTCATAAAGGTGGAATATTTTTTTGCCGCTATAGCGACATGATTTTGCTCTGACTTTAATTTCTTGAATATGTTTGTCCCTGCTTTTACTTTATGGGTTCCTGGCTATATGTTGGACATTCTCCCCACTCTTCACGTTGACCTTTTTCCAAAAAAGTTTTGTCAACCCCCGTGATGCCCATTTTTGTAATTTTTCTCATTTTGGGGCCCCTTTTTGTTTTCCCTGCCAATCAAGCCCCCCTCAGTCCTACCCCAAGGAAACGCGACTGAGGTGTATTGTTTTATATTGTTCTTTAAGTTAAATCTATATTTCTGGGGACAGGTTAAGGTATCTTGTCTACGGGAGGGGTTGAAGTAAAAAACGAGATTCGTGAAAATCCGGAATATTTTATTCCATCTTTATGCTGAAAACAAAAGAAATGAAAAACCAACTTTAACCCTTAAATATCATCATTTTCCCCTTAATTGTTGTTTAGCCTTGATGACAAGGCTGTAAATAGTCATTATTGATAATATTTGATTTTGATTTATGTTTGGTTGAGATTTTACAATACAATTCAGGGAAGATTGAAATTTCCATGGTGTAAAAATGAATAAAATGAATGTTGAACCCCAATCAAAATAAATTTAGACCCCTCCCCTAGACAAAAGGGTCGAGCCTGTAACCATAAATCTAGATTTAATTTAAAGAACAATAATAAATCTCCACCTCAGATGTGTTTCCTTGGGGTAGGACTGAGGGGGCCTTGGTGGGTCGCGTGAACAAAAAAGGGCCCCCAAAATATAAAATGACGAAAATGGCCATCTTCTGGGGGTGACAAAATTTTTTGAAGAAAAATCCCCGGGAAGGTTTGAGGGAACGTCCAAGATATACCCAGGATCCAAGAAAGTGGAAGCGGTGACAAACACATTCAAGAAATTAATAATGGAGCAACATAATGTCGCTTGAGCCAGAAAAAAATATTCCACCTTTATGACGAACAGTGTATTATTGTCATGTGTGACTGCTGCATTAAGTTGCAAATGAATTTACGAAAGATTGGACATTTTTTTGTGTAATATATTAATTACCTGCTGTCTTCCTAGCTGTCTGTAAAAAACAATAACAGTTATTAAACTGTAAACAGTAAACAGTAATATGGTTTGTAACTAACCCCAAACCATGAGCTAATTATCTATAGTACATGTATTAACAAAGAAATCATATTGCATTCGGCAAACTTTACAATAAATTGAAATATGTATATTTTGTTGTGTATGTATCATCATAAATTGTATCAACTTTTCTTGAATAAAGGAATGATTTCAACAACAGAATATAATAGTTCAACACTTTTAGATAATTATGTTATTCTTATTCTTTCAATAAAAGCAACCTATCTTCAAAGTGAACTCCTTCTTAGGCCAAAAGAAAGGATTATTGTGACTGTTATATCACTCCTGCCTGTGCTATCTGTTCATTTTTCTTCGTAAGCGAATGCAGATGACATAGCAGTGATACGCGTTTTAAAAACACCGAATAGCTTCATTGTCATATTTATTTAAAATATGAAATCTAGAAATGAATAGATTATAAACTGCATAATTGCACGAAAGAATATATGGCACAAATTCTCGTTCCGCGGTGAGACGAAACGAGTGCCCACGTTCACAGTTCGGGGTGATGATCAAGGACGGTGTGAGATCTCAATAATTATACATGACAAAACCATCAATATGATAAGCAATTTGAAAACACTTTTATCCCTCTGAAGCAATTTTCATGGTTGAACTCGCAAGCGCACTGATTTCTTTAGAGGGTCAATAGACCATGAATCCTTCTATTCAACGTCTCAACGTCACAATGTATGACAGCCTGGGAGCGGCTTGCAGGTATGCTTATCAAATAATTCATATAGAAATTAATTTCAATGCGGTGCCCCCGCAACAACAGTATATGTAATCCCATAAACAGGATGACACAAAAAATGGAGGTTTCTGATTGGTTATAAATTTGGGGCGATGGGTGTTGGCACGATGAACTCAAGTGAGGAGTAACAGTAACTAGCTTATGAAATCAAAGTTATTATGCGAAGGTCTATTGTACAACACAGGACCCTAAATTGAGACACCCAGGACACGATTCAGATTATTCGTTTCTATCCTACAGTTTCTGACACAGAAGACAACATATTATAGAGCAAACTTTACAAAATAACTAAATTGATATTGATTAAAAGAAGATTCGGTTCCATGGGGACATCTTTTAAGATGGCAGCCCTCCTTTTCGTTCTATGGTCTGCCTTGTTTCTGACTGGTGCTACGGCTCTTAATGGTAAGTTAATCATGTTAATGTTAACTTCATAATAGTTTGTATCGGTGAGGCCGTGCATATCTGGATGTACAGTGCATGTTTTGTATATTATATAAAAGTGGAAATATAAAGAAGTGTTTGTTCATTGCATTTGAAGAGGATAAACAATGAGTGGAAGAATACATTTTAAGTCAAAATGAATACTAAATATATACAAATGGAAGTTTCTGCATCTATAAAAATGGTTTTATAAATTATTATCCATATTTCACGCAAAAAGCGATTGAGACAAGAGCAAGCAAAAGTATTCAAAATTTCATTTGAACGTGTTTCAACATTAATTTTGCTTTAATTTCAGGGTAGTTAGAGTAATGAATAAGTATTCCAGTAACATTGAAACAACATTCTCGTCACAAGGTTTGCACACGACATTTAAAAAAAGGGGGCTTTTAGAATTAAAAATAACAGACTCCGAAGAATACCTTTAATGCGTCACTGTGCGTGTGCATATTTTCTCTAAGGTAATTTATTGGATTCTAAACTTACAAAAAAAATTATATATAATAGTGTTCTTTGCTTTGTGGCACCTCATGCATCAAATGCATTGTAAAATTCATTACAACATTATTTAGGATATGATAAAAAAAAAATAATAAAAAAAATAATAATAATGATAACAATAATAACCCCAGAACAAAAAACATTTTGTTCAAAAATTGAAGTTGGCATTCAAGAAAAATGAAAACATGTGAGAGTGAATAAATGAATATGAAATAAGCATTTAATAAAGCGTATCTGATGTTTCCTTTTTTTCTTCTAGAATGTGATTCAAACCCATGTATGAACAGCGCCATGTGCAGGGACGGATTGGTAGGTGCCTACACATGCGAATGTGTTGGCAATTGGCAAGGAGTTAACTGTCAAACACCATTATTCGCTGGTAAGTACATATAGATTATGTGGGTGTGATGTGTGTGTGTGTGTGTGTGTGTGTGTGTGCGAAAATTTGTGATGGGTGAAGTGCGTCGTGTGGTTACGTGGATCTGAGTTTGTGTATGTGTGAGGGTGTGCATGGGTGTATGAGGGCGTATGCGTGTGTGTGAGGGCGTGTGTGGGTGTGTGTGAGTGTGTGTGTGTGTGTGTTTTGTGTATGTGTGTTTCTGACCTGGTCAAAGATTTGTGTAAAGGTTCCTCTTTCTTTCTAAACTATGACGGTGCTCTCTCAAAACTTCATATAACTCTGTCTTTGCATTCATTAATTAAGCAGTCAGGGATTTAATTCTGGTATGTAGATTTTTCTTTATCTCATGAAATATTTGATCTAATTTGAACTTTAAACGTTCTTCACAGTAGGGGTATAGGCATGAAAATATAAATGTAATTTATAAAAGGCTTTTGTAAAAAACAAAAAAAAAACAAAAAAAAAACAAAACAATAATTTTGCATATGCCTACCTTATAGCTGGTGTTTAAAAAAATTATGAGACATTTCACTCATAAGAACGGAAAAACTGTCATGTAAAGCCAAAATAATTATATTGTCATCATAAAACACATACAAAATCAATATAGACTTTAATTTATCTTTCGAACTGTTTATTAAAGCCATTGTCTTAGGTTTTAATCAGATGTTCACTCTTTGACCATTCACAGCTATAATCTCTGAGAGTATCAATATTTATTTGATTCGGGACACAATAACAACTTCGTGCAATTGCACCATTTATTCCAGATGAACTTCGACAATGGGTTATAATATATTTTCAATTTCAGACCATTATTTGAAAAATAAGAGCGCTTAGAAACACCAATATGAAGCTCTTTATAAATAACATTAATATTATTATTATCATTATGATTATTATTATTTTTTTTTATTATTTTTTTTTGTTGTTATTCTTATTCTTATTATCATTATTATTATTATTATTATTATCATCATCATTATAATAGGTTTTCCCAGTCAATTTTAAACTCTTTGTAATCGAGTTTGTTTATGTTCATTCAATTTAAACAATACCTAATGGAGCGGAGCTGTCGGTCAATTGAATTAACATTTAATAGCGATCATATTTCGGACGAAAGTGCATGTAAGAAATGTCAAATGGATCGGATATAGTTTAAACTTGACCGGGAAAACCTATATTTAAAAGGATTTAGATGAATGGTATTACAATTTTTACAAAAGGAAAGTTAGCAGTAGTATTTTTTTAATTAATATCAATAGAACATTTTAATCTGTATCATATCAGAATAACGGCAAATATTTTTTGTGAAGTATGTACATATTTAGAATAATTTGTGATTTTAGCCTTTATAAATTTTGTTTGCCCTTTTATCCCATTTTTTTAATGTCATACCCGTGAAAAAAAATCATTCATGCCTTTTCGATTGACATCACTATGGCGATGTCATGTTTTAATGAACAGAACAATAACATATCGGTGAAAGGCACACGTCGAAAAGTCTAAAATTGAAAGCCTATTTAGGGCGCAGTCACATTGCCCTACGGTACTTGTATGGCGTGTCGAAACCAGGTGTGTTAACAATTTCTATAAGGTGCGGTTCGTAAAAAAATACAGAAAACGGCTGTTTTCGCCTAGCCGTCTGGGAAACTGTGACTGTGGCATTAGTTGGGCTATTCTTGACTTTTGCATTATATTGAGATATGATTTAATTGCCTATTGAATGATGTTAGAAAATGGAATGTTAAGTTTCCAAGTCTTGCCGCTGTTTTTTTTTTTTTTTTTTTTTTTTTTTTTTTTTTTTTTTTGTTTAATGCTATCATTATTAATAATCTTAATGATGTTTGTAATGTTTGAAATGTTATTTATTTATCACATCTTTAGGCCTATAGTTAAAAATACATTTATCATTAGCACCCGTGTTATAAAAGCGGGAGTTGAGATGTTAAAGTGGGAGAAAGCACATACAAGTCCCAGATATTTCATAAAACAACATTGAATTTTGAACTGGGCCTAGTGTGTTCCCGTTTTCTAGATCATCTTCCCCTGATATTAGGGCAAATGTTCACCTAGCAGAACCAATGACCCGTATGTTTTTGTCATAATTTGGGGAAACGATTGAAAGATATGGACATTCAAAATGCCCAATTGGTTCTAGCCGTTGGACATTTTAAATTTGGAAATCCCATAAGTCTCTATTCTTTGAGAAACATGGAGTGAGTCCATATGCTAAGCCATCTCCGAACAATTAACCAGCTAATGTGTGGTTACCCTGTTATGATATATGTATATTTTACTCAGTTTTGTTTTAAATCACTGTCCATTAATTATAATACATGTACACTGTTTTGTCTTTCTAATTTCAGTGGCGTGTCCATTTGGTAACGTCTACGATTATGTGGCGACTATTGAGATCGGGCCTCCCCTACCACACAGGTATACCTGCCAGGCTTTATTCAGGTTCCATGGTGCCATTCAGGTTAATTTTACGTTCACGAGATTTGATATTGAAGCAAACAAGGACAGTATCTGGCTATTACCTGGAAATGTTGTGGACAGTAGCGACGACACTTTGTCCTACCATAACGGCACCGCCAGCTTGCCTCCATCAGTTATAACTTACACGTCTGAAGATTTTGCTTTCAATCCAAACTTTTTCATTGAGGTCTTCACAGACAAGACAATCTTAAGTCAAGGGTTCACGTTGGATATCAGTGTGGGTAAGTTCAAAAGTGCCCTCATATCATCCAAACCTTACAAAAATGCATACAACCATGTAAAGATTAATAAACAGTATAATATGACACAACATCTCCTAATGTATGTCATGTAGTCTTGCGCTCGTGCTTGCCATTCTCTTCAATATTCGTATTAAGGGTAATGTGCTTTCACTGGGGAGAAAGCGACTCAAGTTTTAACTAAATTTATAATGATTTTCACGGTTTTAGATCTTGTAAGCTGTTGAATCATTAAATTTATCTATTTCCCAAGCGTACACTCTAAAATATAAAGGGTCAAATTTGGACTCGGGCACTGGGTTCATCGGTACCACACACTTTCCGGATCATTGTAGTCCTTAAATCCGGATCAAAAGCTCCGGGTAAATAACGGTGACTCTTCTCTGCCGGTGAAATTGACCAAAAACGTGTTGACCCAGATGGATCAAGGTTCCGGGTTAAAGGCTCTGACCCAGATTCCCAGTCAATAGATTAATGACTCCTTGAGGGTCAAGAAACTTTTGACCAAGAAAAAGAGTCGAAGATGAGACCTTTCTCTTCATTATAATTATAATTATAAAAGTTATAAAATTATGATCATGATGATAATGTATTGTGGTGTCTTTGAATTATTATTGTTGAGAAGAAGAATATAAATTGCCATTTGATCTAAACACTCTTTGACTACTTTGAGCGTATTCCATCCATTTTATCTTTAACCAGTTCGTCGGATTGCCTTTCGGTATAATCGTCACTTCACCTTATTTAATTTATACTAATTTTTCCTAGTGTCTGTTTTGTCTCATGTCCACTTGGTCAATTTCTATAACCAACGTCTTATTCCTAAATAAACGAATGTGCAAATAAACCATTGGAACAAGTTAGACCAAGTAGAGGGGGAAATAGTACTAACAAATAAAAAAATTGTTAGTAGGCCTAGTCAAGATAAAATCACAGAATTAAGCCAACCACTGTGAGACCAAGTGGATATAAACCGAGAAAAATGGCTCCCTGTCAAACAACGTATAATGAATTTAAAAGAAAAAATAAGAACCCACATTATTTGTTACTTTAGTGCAAGAAATGATCTAACCCTATATATTTAGGCTTAAACAAAATTTTAATATAACTTAACAAATATACACTATATGGCTAATCCTTAGATGGTGATGATTGTCTTTCGAGTCCATGTCAGAATGGCGCTCTATGTGTAGATCTTATCCGAGATTACTTCTGTATCTGCGGAGCTGGTTATGAAGGGGTTAACTGTGAAAATGGTAAGCATCCTTTCTCTATATCTCTTTCTTTCTGTCTGTCTGTCTCTCTGTCTGTCTCTCTCTCTCTCTTTCACTTTTTGTAAATAAATAATCGGGAAGACGTTGAATGATAATTATAGAAACCTATCATCCTAAAAGTGATATTAATTCGGTTATACAACATAACACGATCTAATCTCTACATTTAAAAAAGGTTAAATGGTTACAGTAAGCCTATCGGATTTTGATAAGCATACAGCAATTGACACGACACAATTTAGGCATTGCACACAATGAACACAATCGATATATGAAGAGTTTTATTCCAAAAGGCGCTAAATCCACTTTTGTAACTTCTGAGAAGAAGACATTTGTTTGGCAAATTCTGTACAGGTGTTTATTGAGAAGCTTTATTAAAAGGAGCATTTTATTGCAATTGCTTTCAAAATCTAGGTTTAATTTTGGTAAGAGACAGGTACATACCTGAACAATTATCTGATATCAAAACTCAGTTTTCATCAATAATGTATTTATCTCGTTTTGGAATCAAATGTGTCCTATGAAATCCACTTAATTAAAAATATGCTCTGCTTCGTTTTCCCCCTGTAGATACGGATGAATGCAGGAGTGATCCCTGCATGAATGGAGGCGTTTGTGTGGACGGTGAAAACTCGTTTACATGCACGTGTACTCAAAGCTACACTGGTGTACTTTGTGAAACAGGTGGGTCATCTATTCAATAATTCCAAGCAAAATTCAGAATTACTTTCTTGATATCAATAACAATATTATTATTAATGATAATGATAATAATGAGGATACGCCTCAAAGAGTTCTTCCTCGATGAACCCCCCTCTGATCCTGAACCCTTCCGCCCCACTAGTACATGGATTCCCCCCAAGAAT
>CALNVZ010003430.1:34026253-34093930 GCA_940671915.1 Paracentrotus lividus | reverse complement strand
GTTCGTGCTGAAGTCCCCTCCCTTACCGACCATTCTTCTCCCATTCAGCATGGCACCTTCAAATGTACTGCCAACAGATGCATCATTTGCCATATACACATCCACGAAGGCGATACTTTCCAGAGTACCTCCACTAGCAGATCTCATTACACCAAGGGTAACATCACCTGCACCACTTCTAATGTTATATATCTTATCACTTGCAGAGTTTGTAAGATGCAGTATGTAGGTGAAACCAAGACCACTCTCAAAAGACGCTTCTATGGGCACAGATCCACTGTCACCACCACCAAGCTTGACACCCCAGTTGGGAACCATTTCAACCTTCCTAACCACTACATCTCTGACATGTCTCTACAGGGCATTGAATTTTTAGGTACCCGTCCTGATTCTGTCCGTATCAGCAGAGAGAAGTTCTGGATGAGACGTCTTCGCACCATTCAACCTCACGGTCTCAACATTCAGGAGGGTAATGACTAACTTCTTTTTTCTCACATTTCTTTCTTGATATCTGTTTTTCCCCCCTTTCCTTTTTAGCTTAGTTAACTTTATTTGCAGGTGTCTGTTTTATTTGACTAATACATTTTGTTTCTCTTATCCATTTTTCTTTCTCTTTTCTCCCTTACAGGTTTGGCTCACACTTCTCTTTTGTTTTTTGTTTTTTGTTTTGTTTTCATGTCTTCCCCTTGTTCTTTTACCTGTTTCACTTAATTATTTATTCCCCCCCCTTTACTTCTTCTTGTAGGTCTATAACACACAGGTCCACTAGGTGTTTTTTTCCTTGGCTTTTCTCTTTTCTTTCATTCTTTTCAGCCCCTTAGCCTCTACTCTAATCCCTTCTTTGTTTACTCTCTCCTCCTTCTCCCAGCTAATCATCTCCCTTTTGTTCCAGTTTGCTGTTTGATCACACCTCTTCTTGCTTTTTGATTGGCTGGCTTCTTCACGCCTTTTACATCCCCCTTTTTGTTCTCTCCCTCTTGGCTTGCCACTTTAGGTGTAGCTTTTCTCTGTCTTTCTCTATATCCATGTTTGTTCCCTACTTTTCTGTGTCATTTTGTCTCTGACGAAAATTCTGCTAGGATCGAAAGCTCAGGCCCCTTTTGACTTCAATAATAAAAGTAGTAATAATAACAATAATCCTAATATACACTGTTCGTCATAAAGGTGGAACATTTTTTCCTGGCTCAAGCGACATTATGTTGCTCCGTTATTAATTTCTTGAATGTGTCTGTCACCGCTTTCACTTTCTGGGATCCTGGGTATATGTTGGACGTTCCCTCAACCCTTACCGGGGATTTTTCTTCAAAAAAGTTTGTTACCCCCAGAAGATGGCCATTTTTGTCATTTTTTCTTATTTTTGGGGCCCTTTTTTGTTCACGCGACCCACCAAGGCCCCCTCAGTCCTATCCCAAGGAAACACGTCTGAGGTGGAGATTTTTTATTGTTCTTTAAATTAAATCAAGATTTATGGTTACAGGCTCGACTCATTTGTCTAGGGGAGGGGTCAAAATTTATTTTGATTGGGGTTCAACATTAATTTTATTCATTTTTACACCATGGAAATGTCTATCTTCCCTACATTGTATTGTAAAATCTCAACCAAACATAAATCAAAATAAAATACTATCAATGATGACTATTTACAGCCTTGTCATCAAGGCTTAACAAAATGTAAGGGGAAAATGATGATATTTAAGGGTTAAAGAAGGTTTTTCATTTCTTTTGTTTTCAGCATAAAGATGGAATAAAATATTCCGAATTTTCACCATTCTCGTTTTTCACTTCAACCCCTCCCCTAGACAAGAGACCTTAGCCTGTCCCCAGAAATATAGATTTAAATTAAAGAACAATATAAAACAGTACACCTCAGTCGCGTTTCCTGGGGGTAGGACTGAGGGAGGCTTGATCGGCCGGGAAAACAAAAAGGGGCCCCAAAATGAGAAAAAAATGACAAAAATGGGCATCACGGGGGTTGACAAAACCTTTTTGGAAAAAGGTCCACGTGAAGGGTTGGGAGAATGTCCAAGATATAGCCAGGATCCCAAGAAGTAAAAGCAGGGACAAACATATTCAAGAAATTAAAGTCAGAGCAAAATCATGTCGCTATAGCGGCAAAAGAATATTCCACCTTTATGACGGACAGTGTATTACATCTCTATTATAGCCCTTCTTACATGTTTAATGCACAAGTTTCTAAAGCGCTTCACAGTATGACATCATTACAATATGCTTTATCGTTTTAAATGATTCCTTATATCATGAGATGTAACCAAACGTTGCCTGAGTCAATGATAATTCCAAACAATATATGAACGTGTCATGACTAGTGAATGGCTGTACGTATATTAAGTAAATGTATTTTAATAACAACTCAATTTGTGCGATTCGTTCGAAATACTAATGTAACAACATTAGTTGATATATTGATTCCAAATGTATTGTTTAAAAAAGAAATCGAAGTTTGTCAAATACCACCGTGGGCCTATTTGAATTTTTCCCCTGCCTCTTGTTGTTAAAGATATCAACGAAATGTTTTCACATAAGGTATTGTGCAGATTCTGGTGGCTTTTTTAATAACACATTTACAGTAATGCTTTTTTCATATTTTCCGTTTCATTCCTTCAGGGATTGTTATTGTTGCCTCAACAAGTGTCTCCGTGGGCAATGGGGTCTATGAAGGATCATTCACTCCAGACGTTAATTTCGATTTCACGTTTTCACCGGCGTCGTTTGCAACGTATTCTATCGGTGGGAGTGGTACATCGCAGCTATGGCTTATCAATACCTTCTTTACCTCTGACCCTAGCAGCAGTGCGATGACTGCTTTTCAAACAATAACATTAAGTGCTCTGCAGGAAACCGCCCTCTGGAGTCCTCCAGCAACAACCTCCATCTCAAACCTACTGTCCAGTCAATTTAACGTCCCAGGTGGTGTTGTCTGCTCCGATATTCAATTCTTTTGCGTTCGCGTCGGAAGGAATCCCGCTTCTTCGCCCTTTTTCGAAATAAGAGGAGAACCCACGGACGATGTTCTTGAGGAGTGCGTCTCCATAGCCTGCAGAGGTAAAAGAAACTTTGAGAGTAAATTAGGTTGCGTATGAAATACTGAACATTGGGAACATCGACACAATACATTTCTTTGTTTTTCTTCTAACTATATAACTTTGTCATTTCCCTTACCACACAAAAGTTTTGTTTCACAAAATTGATATCCCATTTGTTCTTTACAAACTGCCACTTCATCATAAACATTACAGATTAAAAATTCGTTAATATAAAAGTATTTAGCAAATAAACCAACACGAGAATCGGATCGTATTAATGACAATTCAAAACATTATTTAAAGCAATTTGTCATGGTTTCTGCGTTCTTTAAGAATTTCACCTGATGTGTTCACTCACTGTTTCCCGAATGTATCTTCTACCCACATTGTCCGTGCTTATTCGGAAGTCATAAATGTACATTTGACCAATTTCTACCATCCAAATATTCATCGGAGCCTGGCCGAATTAAATTTTCCGGACCTATCTACCCTTACACTAAAAGATTTCTTCTCTGTATTTCTTCAATATTTGATTTATTTTTGTGGTAACAGGTGTAGAAATAACAGATACGACTCTGATGATTTCATCTGGGGATCTTCGAACAGGGGAGTCTGGGCAGACGGTCACTTTTGATGTACTTCTTGACTCCGATGCCAATGCCGGTAGCGTAAGCGGTTCTAATTTATGGAGCATTGTCGCCTTTGGTAGCAGCAACAATCTCGGAGCTGGTACGAGAGTGCGTGAAACCAATGTAATTCTTGACGGCACACAGGGAGGCGTGGGAATTACCGCCGGTTCTCAAAGTACCATTTCAGCTCTCTCTTTTGACGTGAATCTCGGAAACGGGTTTGCCACATGCGACGACTATCCGTTCATCTGCGTTGAAGTGTCAAAGAACAGCATAGCTGCCCCTAACTACGGTCTTTCAGGTGATCTCATCTCATGCCAGGCAGTAACGTGCAGAGGTAAGAAATGAAGCAGGTTTTTATTTTTTTCGGACCGAATGTACTAAATATTCTGGTCCGTTTTTATTTCCTTTCCCCCCTATTTTAAGAATAGATTAAACAATTTTAACATGGTAAACCATTGATAATTCGAATTTGTACAACGTATATATAAAACAAAGTTATAACTCACTTCAGTGAAGTGAGTCGATCGGGATACCTACAATTATATCCTCCCTGGGCATGCTGGGGCTTTACATAGTTGTTCGCACAGTAACTTTTAGCCGCATTCGTAGTCATTTGTGATATTGTTTGTTTCATGAATAGGGGTCGAGGTTACCAACACCGTTGTGAGTGTATCAACAGGTGCACTGCTAGAAGGAACGAACCAGGACATCTCCTTTGATGTTACTTTGACCTCTAGCGCTGAAGGAGGAAGTGCTCAAGGGTCGAACCTATGGGGTATTTTAGCTTTTGCTAGTTCAAATGCCGATGGCTCTGGCACCCGCCTGGAGGAGACCATTGTTACACTCGATCCAGCGCAATCTGGCACTGCACTCCTATCGGGAACTACTGAAACAATCAGTGGGGTTACCACCTCCTGGCAACTAAACGACGGACCAACATGCTCACAGATTACCCATTTCTGCGTTCAAGTAAGAAAGGGATCGAATCCAGACTTTGAGCTGAACGGCGTACCGACGACCGATGTACTTATTGCATGCACCCCGATATCTTGCAGAGGTATAATATCTATTTTAGAAAATAGCTTAACGAGTTGGTCTAATGCAATTTTGTTTTGCTTTCATTAATTTTTTTGTTTTGCTTCGATTTTTGTTTTAATTCTACGACGAAATACAAGATATTTTGGTACTTTGCTTCATATCTCATTATTCTCAGACCAATAGAGATAAGGCAGTTAGAATTATCTTCCACATACTAATAATTTCCCTTGAAAATCTGAATCTTTCCTCAGTTTCTATTCGAAAAATAGCTATATCCATATTGCACCTGTAATTCAAAGTTCGTCCCATCAACTAAACAGATCATGCTTATTTCATTACTCTATGTAAATCTCTTGAAACCGAGGCGTTAGGTAGGCCTATGTTTTAAATTTTCTAAATACTTTGAGAGTTTACATACAGCCATAAAATTAATTTGTCAACGATTTGAATACATGGCAAATGTGTCAATCACATTGCCAAAACTGACGGTAGTGAAATGTTTGCATTAAACATCATTTACACTGTTTATTCGGTAAAAATCCATCTTTCGTTTATCCATCTTTATAGGAGTCGAAATTACGTCTACATCTGTCGTTGTCAATTCTGGTGATGTCCTAGAAGGAACAGCCCAGACTCTAAACCTTGACATCACTCTTCAATCCGTTGCGGGAGCTGGTAGCGTCAGCGGATCGGGTCTTATTAACGTGATTTCATTCCTCAGCGCTGCGTCAGATGGATCAGGGAGTCGTTTTGACACCTCAACCTCTACTATCTCGACTACTCACGGCTTTACAGGAATAGATGCTGGAGTTCCTACAGTTGTCTCTGGCCTTGCTGTAGCCGTCTCTCTCGTTGATGGACCAACTTGTTCCGATTTTGGCTATGTTTGTGTTGAGGTACAAAGGGGCACCTCGCCATCTATTGATTACACGTTGACTGGAATTCCATCCCAAGCCTCTCTCATCGGCTGTCGTCAAGTAACATGCAGGGGTAAGTAGATCTTTAAATGTGGCTGGAAGGGGCTTCAGCCCCCCCCCCCACCCTACGCCCACTTTCAGCAAACGTGTACAAAACCGTAAAACAGGACCATAGATTTGTAATTTTTTACCTGTTCAGCCCCCCCCCCCCAATCGGTAAGCCCCTCCATTTCAAAAATGCTCTGCGGCCCTGATAAATACCTGTATCCATGTCCATTCACGACAATACCCACGTATAAAGTTGGCATCTTCCAAGAATAAGATCATTTGGTACAATGTAATCTCCTCTTGCACTAATTACACAGACTACTGTTGCCCTGCATTGGCTTTTATAGAATAGATTCAAGATTCAAGATTCAAGATTACTTTATTGATTTTCTTTCATGTATTCAAAAGTTAACAAAATAAATAATCAAATAATTAACAACATCAGTATGTAACATAGAATATTTTGTTCAAAATACAGAGAAAACAATTATAAAGAAAATTCAGAACCAGCAAGAAGCAAAGCTTGTAAGGCGCTGGTCCCTTTAATATAAAATAGAATACAAAAGTAAGCAATTCTTTTTTACTGAAACATATTCATGAAATAATTCATAATTGAATAAATCTTAATTGAATAATTCTTGCCCCATCCCAACCCGGATAAAAACTGACTAACAGCGCACGCACTGTTAACCATTACCATCATGCCGGATGAGGCAAGAAAAATAATTTACAATTATTATCAAAAAGAAGGAAAAAACAACAAACTTAGAGAGACAAAAAAATACCGGGAGGGACTAGGGGGGGAAGGGGGGGTGTCGAAGATTTAGATAATGATTTTTTTTTATATAGTGTGCATAAAAGTAAAGTTTGCTCTTAGGTGTTATTTGATCCTTGGTGATATCCGTCTGTCATTAGAGAACAGAGTGATTTAGTGGTTATATGATGATAACAATAATAATTTAAGTTTGTGTTTTAATAAAATATGCTTCTTATCTCACGCATGTCTCTGGGTAGGAGATTCCAAAATTTAGGCAGTAAATATAAAGTGTTTGTGTGAGCACTGTACGCGTTCTTGGTAAGTGGTAATGGTTAATGCCTGGTAGGATACTGATGTATTTCATATTTAGAGTAAACATGTTGCCAAGCGCTGGGGGCAATTCCTGATTTTGTTCTGGAACATGAGTACTGCAAGGTTAAGTTTATATAAGTCAGAACTTTTAAAACTATTAGAAAAAAACAGTGTATCAAGTATGGTGACGGAAATGGACGTTACTGATAACTCGCATAGCTTTTTTCTGTAGAATAAAATTCTTTCTAATAGTATGAAGCACTGTTTCCCCAGGATAAAATCCCGTAATTAAGGTAAGGTAATACTAAGGTAGAGTAAAGTGATAAAAGAACCTTTGAGGGAAATGTATATTTAGCTTATTCATCATTCCATATTTTCTTGAGATTATCTTACAAATATTTTCAATGTGATATATCCATGTTGTTTATCATCTATTATAGTACCTAAAAATTTATTTTCGATTACTTTTTGTATTTGTACATTATCCATGTAAATTTGTCGTGGTAATCCGGAAAAGTTGAGCTAAATAACATAAAATTTGTTTTTTTCTAGATTACGTGTAATTTATGGCTGTTGATCACTTTGTAACTGCTTCAAGTGTTCTGTATTTTACTAAGTTACCTAAAGTGTCTATGTTTTTGTGTGTAAAAAATAAATTTGTGTCGTCTGCGTACATAATCGGGTAAGTAAATTGGAAGATTTATGTAAGTCATTGATGTAAATAATAAAAAGGAGGGGTCCGAGGATTGACCCTGCGGTACTCCACATATGATATTTGAGGTGTAGATGCATATTTATCAATAATAACAAATTGTTTGCGTCCATATAAAATAGCTTCGAAACCAGTTAAGAACGACCCTCGTATCCATAATGTGTTAGTTTGTGTAGTAAAATGTCATGGTCATTGGTATCAAAGGCTTTTGAAAGTCAATAAATAACCCAATTGTATTGGTTCGATTATCAAGCGATTTGGTAATTTTATTTATCAACGTCAGAAGAGTGTGTTGTGTTTTGTTTTTTCCTAAACCCAAATTGGGATTCGTGTAAAATATTGTTATCATCCAGAAATTTTGTTGTGCGTGTAAAAACTATTTTTCTAATATTTTGGAGAAAACTGTTAGTAGGGAAATTGGTCTGTAATTGTTTAATGATAAAGCGTCACCTTTTTAAAAACTGGAATTATTTTGGCTAATTCATTTTTTAGGAAAGACACCCGAGGTCATGGATAGATTGCATATGTATGTGAATGGTTCGACGATAGTCGGAATAATCTTTTTTAATATAAAAGTTATCAAAGCCGTCGTGGCCGCAGCTACGTTTACTCTGGAGTTATGGACAATATATCTAAAATTTCGTTTTCAAGTACAGGAGCAAAAACAATGAATTTGAATTACGTTTTTAAGTAATCACTAAATTTTTTGTCACAATTTGGAATTACTTTAGCCAAATTTGGTCCTACATTTACAGAATAGTCATTAAAAGAATCTGCAATATTTTGCGGATTATCCGATGATCTTTCCATTAACCTGTTTTGGAGACTGAGACATTCTTTTTTGCCTATTCAGAACATTATTAATAATTTTCCAAGTGGTCTTAGCATTTTGCTGCAGTTTAAATTGTTGTTCAAAGTATTTTTCTTTTCTCTTCGTAGCAAACTAACCAGCGTGTTTTATAATTTCAAGTATTTTGACCGCGAGGTATTAGATGGTTTCGCTTTGTATTTGAGATAGAGATTATGTTTCCTATTAATTGACCTTAATAGATTCGAACGGAAATAAGAACGGAAATAAGCCTCCTTCATCACATATCGACTGTCTCGATTTGTAGCTTCAACATGTTCAATTGGCTGGTTTTCGTATATCAAATTGTTCGAAATTTAATGGAGAACATTTTACATTTTTGTACTTGCGTAAAACTTTTCACGTCAAAATGTGATGCTGTTTTTATTGCGCTTTTAGTAAATCGTACCAGGATACATATCATACTTTATGTTTATATTTTAATCTATCATTTATTCCACATCGATACATCATGCAAATTAATCAGCAATATATTTGCGAAATTAAAATGTATTAAGTGGTGAGCCCTAGTGATTAAAATGTTTTTTGCATTGTGTTTTCCTAGGTGTTGAAATCACCGGAACAGAACTATCACTTACTTCAGGCGATATCCGTGAAGGCACAAGTCAGACTATCAACTTCGGTGTCACCCTTAACTCTGAAGCACTAGCTGGAAGCGTAAGTGGTTCCAACCTGTGGCAAATCACCCCTTTCCTTAGCTCCACTCCGGACGCGTCGGGGAATGTGCAGACATTCGCAAATGCAGTGTTGGCTGTAAACCAGGGTAACCGACCTGTTGTTGCTGGCAGTCCAACTACCATCGGTGGCGTTAGTATTCCAGCCGATCTTACGAGTGGACCTCAATGCGCACAATTTGCTTACTTTTGCGTCAGTGTAAGCAGAAACCCCTTGGCCAACCCTCAGTTCCTTCTCACTGGTGTTCCTGATGTAGACTCGTTGACTACCTGTGAGCCAATAAATTGTAGAGGTAAGGACATTATTTTGACTGCTCTTTGTTTAGTTAAATACGAGCTATAATGGCGTATTATCCATGATATCCACAGTTGAACAGAAAAACAATGGTACTGATAAAGTCCCTTTTTATGAAGGCAAAAAAATACTCGTAGTCCCAAATGACCGTCAAGGTACTTTTATAGTCCTTGTGGTTTTCCACTTTAAGTGTACACTCTCCACTCCTGCTGTGCTCATGCTCGTAGTCACAATTACGTTCAAATTCTACCCATTTACATATTCGTGGAAGAAACTCCCTCTAAGACTTGATATCATTCCCAGAAACAAACCAAAGGCACTTTCTTTCCCGGTTATAACTCTACAATTAAGCTGCAATATCAATGTACACAGCGTCAACACCAATATTGCATTATCCAACATTACTGACGATTGTTTCAGGTGTGGAAGTATCACTAACTACCGTAGCCATCAATGGAGGCGAGATCATCGAAGGTGTCATGTCATCTCTTACGTTTACTGTTGCTCTGCAAACAATGTCAACGGGAGGAAATGTAGCAGGAACAAATTTGTGGGAGGTTTCTGCATTTGGAAGCTCCAACATGGATGGCTCAGGTACTCGGTACCTACTTACCCCTGCTAATCTCCCAGACTCAGCAGCTGACGCTGGGGTTACTGCTGGTTCGGTCACCTCTTTGGCTGGACTCACCGCGGACTTCACGTTGAGTGCATCTGTCACTTGTGCTGAATTCCAATTCCTGTGTGTGCAGGTGACCAGAGACACTGGATCAACGCCTTCATTTTCATTAAGCGGAGTACCAAGTGATTCCTCACTCATTTCCTGCACGTCAACACCATGTGGCGGTAATATTTGTTTTTAACTAATCATTCTTCGTGTGTTCCCGAGGGGTCACTCACCACATGATGTGCTACGCATGCGTGTCCCCAAAAAGCGTAGAAAAGGTTCTGTTTTGAGCCTTTGACGGCATCGACGCTTTCCTTAAAATAGGGGTGTTTTCAGCAAAAACTGCTGGTATGGGGTAAAATTTCACGGTGTTTACGCCATTTAGGGTATGTTTTTGCCAGTCTGACGTCGAAAAGGGGTGCAAATTTGACTTCATGCAATGAGACGTTTAGGATCAGTTTTCAGGGTGCGGGGACACGCATGGGTAGCACTTTTTTCTTTGAATTACCCCCGGGCGTGAGTTACAGTATTAATAATTAGACAATCAGACAAGTAAAAAAATATACAAACATTTAGATCCTTACCACAGTTAAAGTAAGAAGATAATTGGATTATGATATTATCTAGTAAGGTATAAGTTTGTCTGACAACTTCGAAATAACGACATGATCCAAAGTTTCTAAAAACAAAATCATGTATCTGGTCACCTCTAGGAGTTGAAATTACGGGCACAGAGCTCATGATTCAGAGTGGCTTCCTCCGAGAAGGATTTCCATCAAGTCAATTTGGATTCAGTGTTTCTATCTCATCGAATCCAAGCGGTGGAAGTGTCAGCGGATCAAATCTATGGGATATCACGACGTGGCTGTCATCAGATGCGTTGGGTGCTGGAACCAAATACTTGGAGGAGACTCTCTCGCTGACCGCACAACAGAGTGGAACACCAATCGTATCAGGAGTAGACACGGCTACTATCAACGGTCTCTTGGTGGATTGGGACTCCACCAGTGGTCCACTTTGTACCCAGGCTACCTTTATGTGCACTCAGGTGTCCAAAAGCATCTCTGCTAACCCAGATTTTCAGCTCACCGGTACACCAAACAATGATGTATTTATTAACTGTCAACCCATCGCATGCAGAGGTAAGTAATGAGTCACAGAAACAGATTTTAGATTTGTGAATCACTTTTCAGGAGACAACAATAAGGCAAAATTATTTATGCCATTCGTCTGTTAGTTTTCCGTATATTGTTGGAATTTATACCTCACATTTCAAGCCAAAATACCATGTCTCATAAGTTTACTCTTAATTTTCGATATGCATGAAAGTATACAACAATCCTGGCGCTAAAACTTTGTTAATGTGAGTGCAAAAACCAATCCATGTTAAACAATGTTCTGTACTTTGGTCTATTACAAAGTTTACGGCATTCTCTGTATCTCTCCTTATTTATCTATCTTTGTGCACTATGTCCAGCCGTTGAGGTCACAAGCACGGCATTAGATCTCGCATCGACATCCATTCTGGAAGGTGCATCGCAGACCCTTTCTTTCAGTTTCACGATCAACACGGACCCATCAGCAGGTGGTGTATCAGGAAGCAACCTCTGGGATCTGGCGATTTTCTTGAGTGACAGTGCATCTGGTTCTAACTCCATCAACGAACGAGACATCCTTCTCAGTACAGCTCAAGCGAACTCTGAAATACAACCAGGAACTCCGACGGTAATTGATGGACTGAGCGCCATGTTGAATCTCCAGACTGGACCTACCTGTTCTGAGTTCAGCCATGTATGTGTAAGACTGACAAAGAGCGGTGCTGCCAATCCCAACTTTGGTATCTCCGGAATTCCAGATACATCGGCATTAATTGGATGTGAAGCTGTCACGTGCACAGGTATGAATGACTGGACAGTGATTAGATATTACTCGAGTAGTATTAACTGTTTCATAAAAAGACCTGACATGTTTGCTGTTGGTAATTATAATTGTTCCTATAAAGATCTTGAATTATTCAAAATTTCAATGAAATCTTGAGTTATGAGCATAATTAATTCCCTAAGCTTCCTCAACAAACTCATAGAAACAAACTGTGTTGGTGGTTCTTTCCGTACGTGGCCTTTTAGGAAGCCGAATAATTCATAGTCAAAGTTCGACCCAAACGGTAAATGACGTTGTTTTTTTGTTGTTGTTGTTTTTGTTTTTTTTCATGCAGGGGTTATTATCAGTGGCACCAGTCTTGATCTTAACTCAGGCGATATTCAAGAGGGTACAAACCAGCAGGTAGAATTCGACTTCAACCTTGTTTCCGTGTCGACTGGAGGCAGTGTAAGCGGCAGCAACCTATGGCAAGTGACAGTTTTTGGAAGTCTTGATTCCAACGGACAGGGCAACCGTGTTGAGCCACAAACCGTTGCTCTTACCTCGACCCAAGGAGCAACAGCCATCTCTGCAGGAACACCAGCAGTCCTTTCAGGACTCAATTTCAACTGGGACCTCACCGATGGTCCCCTTTGTGCAGACTTTGATTACCTCTGTGCTCAGGTAGAGAGGAACCCATCGTCTAGTCTGGATTTTATGCTCTCTGGTAACCCTTCAGATTCAGTTCTCACAACTTGTTTACCAGTGACTTGTAGGGGTAAGCCATTTCGCAAAATTGGTGCTCCGGCAACAAATTTACAGCTTAAAACTACATTCACATATTGATTGATCAAATTTACATCTGGACTTAACATTGTTCCCCATCATACTTCTAACCATACACCTAACCGTAACCTAATATTAATCCTTATTTCAACCTTAATTCTAACCATACATCTTAAATGGAATAAAGCCCGTAGCAAATATTGTGTAACCTTAAGGCCACCGCACACCTTACGATTGGTCTGCAACCCGATTGTGGAATAAAACGTCATAACATTGATGGGGATAATTTAGAAATATAACATAGTACTGTGCAGAGTCCTAAATCATCTCAGGAATACTAATATGTTCAAATCAGTAATTATGTAACCTCCTTATTAGAATAAAAGCGAATTCAATACCTAATCGTAATGATGTCACAGCAATCGCACGACTGGCTACGATTTCAAACCAATTTGCCTTTTACTCCTAAATAGAGACTTGCAATTTTCCGAAATTCGATATCAGTATTCTTATGGTTAATTTAAACCTCTAATGATAAGATCCTATTCATTCATACTTTCGGAAAATAAGCGAAATGCGATTTGTTCCAAAATCGGATCGTAGACCAGTCGTAAGGTGTGCGGTGGCCTTAAGATGTTAGTGGAGACGATATTTTTGTGAAATGAAATCATGCACATATTAAAAGTTACTTTTTTTAGGCAAAATGAATAAGCAATAACGATTGTACTGAACCAAACATTGTATACCGTATTATAATTTGATTTCTAATTTTAAATTATCAGGAGTGGAGATCACACGGACTACCGTCACTGTTCCAAGTCCTGAAATTCTGGAAGGGACCAACCAAAATCTGGACCTCACAGTCACTCTTGAATCCAGCAACATGGGCGGCAGCGTTAACGGTGATAACCTGTGGCAGGCAATCGCTTTTTTGAGTGCTAATGCAGACGGTAGTGGCACCCGACTAGAACAGACCAACATCCCACTTGATACCAGTCAGGCAGGATTGGATATTACTGCAGGAAATGCGGTACAACTGACCTCGCTCGCCTACGCACTTGACCTGGTTGGCGGAGTGACCTGTTCCGATTTCCAGTACCTGTGTGTACAAGTCGCTCAGAATCCTTTATCAACTCCAGCTTTCCAGCTTGATAGTACAGCAGATGAACTTACAGCTTGTATGCAGGTTACATGTAGAGGTATGATGGATTAGACTCTATTCAGGCACGTTGTATGTACCTTTCTGTTCTACGCAAACAGCTTAAATACTTCTCCTATGGTATTTGTGGATATGAAACGGTATCATGCAATTTTAATGCGTATACAATTCCAGCTTTGATCATCACAATTTCTCCCTATTGTTGTGCCTACTGAACCGGTCAAAATACGAGAAATGTCAAGATAGGGGCGTAAGGGTCTACGACGGATGATAAACAATAACAACTCTTAACCCTCCTACCACGTTATTTATCACCAAACCTTTTGGTTACAAAGTTACGTCAGTATCTTTCCTAGATGTGTGGACTTACTATTCTATTGTGCATATTCATTATCTTCTATTTTAAAAAAATATCCCTTTTCCGCAACATGTTTTTATTTTTATTTTCTTTGAATGCAGGTGTGGAAATTACCAACACAGATCTCACTCTTATTTCCGGAGGTGTTCGCGAGGGAGTTGTCGGGCAGACCCTGACATTGGACCTTACCTTCCAGTCCAATGATCAAGCTGGCAGTGTAAGCGGAACTAACCTGTGGGAGTTTGAAGTGTTCGGCAGTATGAATGCGGATGGAAGCGGTGCCAGGGTGGCTCAGACTATCTCCCCCACAACTATCCATTATAATACTCCACTCATTGCAGGCTCTGACACTATCTTTAATGGCATCAACATCGGTTGGGACATGATTTCCGGCCAGACATGTGATGATGTGCAGTACGTCTGCGTAGAGGCATCGAAGAATTTGTTTGCTAATCCTGACTTTACCTTAGTTGTATCAAACAACGCTGATCTACGCGCTTGCCAGCCATTAGATTGCAGAGGTCAGTGTTGAAACATTCGTAATGTGCTGTTTAGAAGTTATTTGTTTTGACTATTGTTTTTAATTGGCAGATCAAGACGGGGGTCAAGGGGACGCACGCCCAACTATAATTTTAAAAAGTCCTACATTCATTAAAAGTACATGTAAATGTAAAGATCGAAAAAAAAATTCAGATGCCCCCACCCAACTGGTTTCAAATTATGGATGAATAAAGGAGTATGTCATTCAATACAATTACCTTTTCTCTCCCTACATAGGAGTCGAGGTTACAGGAACAAGTCTTGACGTGACGTCTGGAGGCGTTTTGGTTGAGGGAGATTCTGAACATTCCATCACCTTTAATATTGCGGTGGACTCCAATGCGGACGGTGGCAGTGTAGCTGGAACCAATCTCTGGCTCGTAAGGGCATATGCAACTGATAGCATGGGACCAGTCGGTAGCGTCTTCAACCCAGTCGATGTCACACTAACACCCGCTCAGAGCGGTACAGGAATCAATGCGGGCACGACGGCAAACATCTTGTCGGTAACCGCTGACCTGGATCTGAGTGGCAGGCTATGTTCAGAACTTGAAGGAATCTGTGTGATCTTACGACAGAACACTAACTCAAACCCTCCCTTCAACTTTGATCCTCAACCTAACAGCAATGTATTGACTTCTTGCTCTCCAGCCACATGCACTGGTAAATAATGATAAACAGTTGTAATATTCTGTGCGAAATGTACGATCCTTCAGTTTTGGAATTTTATAAAGAGGAAAACAAAAACAAAAAGAAAAATCCTGACACTCCAATTTCACATCAAATCCTCGGCCTTCAAAGCTATTACTTTCATTAAAAAAAAAACAGTTTAAAAGGTTCTCGTGTATTAGATACAATATATATGAATAAAAATCAGGTGTAAAAAGGCGGTTTCTGTGAAATATCAACTGAAGAGTTCTGAGAAACATGGTTATAGAAGTGATCTTTTTACAGACAAAAGGATACCATTTAAAAGAGACTAATGGTATCATCAGATGAACTGCTGGACGTTATTTCCGATTCTGTTTAATCTGTATTACTGTTATAAAATTTAAAATCTATATTTCTAGGTATATTTATACTAGTTATTTAGTCATCCATCCCATTCTATTTTATTAATTTTCCTCATGTTTCACATTTTTAGGTGTTGAAGTTACTGATGTGAATTTCAATGTTGTCTCTGGTGCACCACTCCAAGCTGGTTCTGAAAACAACAGCCTCACATTGAATCTAAACATTAACACCGATGCGACTGGAGCAAGCGTATCAGGAACAAACCTCTGGCAGGTAGGCTTATAAGTATAAAGATATAGATGAAAAAGTTCATTTCTCTACGACGGATCAGCCATGACAGGCTAGTGGCCTTCTCTGATCCCTCCGTCCGATGCATTGTTGCTTTTGATTTTGTCATTGTTTCACTTTGAGACTTAAAATGCGAAGATACTTATTGTTATTTGAATGATATATATATATTTTTTTTTTTTAAATCTTTGTAATGCGAAATAAACCCAACTAAAATCTGGCAGCTGAACCATCTGTCTAGGAGTCACAGGCAAATCTTTACAAAATAATTCACAAATCCAGACTTTTCAATTATGTGATATTTACATTTACACATGAGGAATTTAAATTGTCTGATCAAAGAATCAATGATTATTTGCGCCATTTTTGTTATGAGATCGTCTAGAAAATGCAATTCATTCATCATGTTCACTAAGCAATAAATTAAACGAAAAAAACTAAAATTCTGGTTTTATTGCATATTTTGAACAGGTCGAAATCTTCCTGAACTCCCAGATGAATGGCCAAGGAACAACTTCCTTTCCCCCTGGATATCAGGTGACAGCTATTCCTGCTTCTTCAAACAGTCAACCATTGACGGCAGGTCTGTCTTATTCTCTAGACCAGATAACTACAGTCCTCAATCTTCGTAATCGGGAATGTGCTTCTTTACCATTCGTTTGCATGCGGTTGAGCAAGAACCCCAGTTCTTCTCCAGACTTCACACTCTCCGATTCATCAAGTCTTGTATCATGTCAGCAATTACCATGTGCAGGTAACGTAGAGTACCCCCCCCCCCCCCTTACCACTTATAACATATATTTTTCCAGCCATAGCCAGAAGGGCATGAACTATGATACATGAAATATAGGAGTCATCTTGTCTCGCATCATGTCACATGCTTAGGTCTGTCTTGGAGCATCAGGAGAGAGAAGGAAGAAACCATTTAAAAAGTATATTATAATCATTCATATACTGGTAAATATGGCTTCTCTAACTCGGGGATTTCAATAACCATTTTCGACAAGCATTACCTCAGCATTTTCTTCCAATATCTCAGATTTAGAAAGTTTCTTTCCAGAAACGCTGCAAGTTTATCACATGGGTTCGTCCTCATGGAACCTTATACAGGAATTGGTTGAGTCTATTCCGGCGAATATAAACTTTTAGACCTGGGCCCAGACTTGTAGAGGGTTGCGATTGATCTAAATCCATCGCGAGTCCAATTAATCCATCACCTGTAATGCCCGGAGGTACAATTTATTAATTTCAACTCTTTATAAGATAGGGCAATGAAAAAGTTATTTTATTCCATATTTTCGTAGTAGGTACGACAATACATCAAGGTTCGAATTTGTTTACATCGAATGAAGTAGAACAGAAGAACAACGTGTACTAGGTAAATGCCACATTTTATCTTTCAGGCAGGTATTGAGGTGGTGAACCTCTTTCAAATTATAGGTGCTGATCATTATTCACTGGTGAAGCACTTGTCTGTTGGGTTACCGTACACAAATCGACCGAGTAGCATCATTTTTTACTCCTCTTAACATCCTCTAACTTATTTTGGTAATCATGGTAAGTTTAATGTCTAGCAATTAAAGCTGATCATCATTGTAGCCCTGTAAACTATCTCTTGTGGACATCGCTATAGTCTGCAAGGTCGATAGACTACGGTGAAGGGTCATCGTGACTCGATGTCCTAGGGTAAGGGTTAGGGCATACAGCAAAATGCAATCCAGGGATATCGTGACCCAGTATCATAGGGTCATCGTGACCCGGTATTTGCCTTCCGGTCTATCGAGCTGTAACCAATTTATTTGCGTTTTCATACAGACACCGATGAATGTGATCCGAATCCGTGTCTGAATGGAGGAATCTGCACAGATGGTGTGAATTCATACACTTGCAGCTGTCCAACTGGATTCACTGGAACTAACTGCATGGATGGTGAGTAGAATGCATTTCATATCGCGATGGAAGCCCACTTTTGGCTCCTTCTTTTTAAAATATACATCTGGTTAATTTCCTTCTTTGTTCAAATTTATGATAATAAAAGCTGCATCACTTCACTTCGGGCTTATGCCAGGTTTTAATAGCTTCTGAACACTCGACCATTGAAAACTTAACGGGTTTTAGGTACGAATGTCAGCATAGGCTAACCAAGACTTAATGACAGGTTTGTGCTCATTAATTTGAGATCTAACATAGTAATGCGAACAAGCCATTTACAATCACATTTTTCAGTGGATTTGCTTTAAAAAATATTTTCAAAAAATAATAAAAGACAAAAATCAATTTAAAGTAAAGACAAAATTCCGAGTTTCTAGCGTTATGGAAAAAAAATAACTTACATTATCTGTTAACAGACAAGAAGATTTTGTTTAATTTCATAAATTTACTTATCTTGTTCAAAATCTTCAAATCATCTTTACAGATATCAACGAGTGTGACAGCGACCCTTGTCAAAATGGTGGCAGCTGTATGGAGGGTGTAGACAGCTTCACGTGTATCTGTGCTGCAGGTTACACTGGAACATTCTGTACCGATGGTAAATATTGATGTCTTCTTTAAAAAGTATTATATATATATATATATATAACAGCATTATCACACACACACACACACACCACCTTTCCTTACTGCCAATGCCTTGTCTTCATGTCTAACCTAAAGATGATCAGGGTCCAAAATTAAAACCAACCGTTTCTTCTTTTCAATAGATATCAATGAGTGTGCATCTGGACCTTGTCAGAATGGTGGGATATGCGACAATGGCCTCGCAATGTACACTTGTGATTGCCAACCAGGCTATACAGGAATCAATTGTGAAATGAGTAAGTATTTTTCCTTCTAGAGTTTGCATTAAGGAGTCCAAGAATTGAAGACGTGCATCGGATATCAAATCAATGATGTAATATTTATATAAATAATTGTATGTAATGATAACCTCATCAATGATGATGATGAGTTTATTGATATGAAAGAAATCAGTAGGCCCACATAGTCACATCCTGTACTCCTTATTAAGAAGGTCTGTATGTGTCGTATTGTTGTTGTTTTTTTTCTTATAAGCAATGGTGGAGGTTCTATTGCGGTTCTATTAGCCTCGTCTAAGAATCGCGGGGTTTTTTTTATCAGATTCTTTTGATTTTTAAGAACAAGATATAGATTCTACATACTAATGTAGTATTTATTTATGCGATGTTCATGTTACTACTTTTTTTAAACCAATGAAACCGATGATATTGTCTTTTGAATAAAATCCATGAAACGTTTCACAGAAACAAATAATCGCCATGCGCAATTACAGAAAGTCTTTCTCACATTCCCAAATCGTATGTTTGTTTTTATTTTTTATAACATATACTTTTTTCCCTTGATCATCAGACATAGACGAATGCGCGAGCTCTCCTTGTGAGAATGGTGGAACCTGCAATGATCGCGTCAATGAATATCTATGTGACTGCCTCCCTGGATACGCAGGAGACCAATGTCAGATTGGTAAGTAAATTCTTTTGCATTGCCATGAGGAAGAAGGTGATTCCGGATACAGGCATTTACTAAATCTTATTCATGGTTTGGGATTGGCATTAGGACCATCGTACGGCATCATCATACTGAGTTGTCATCTCGATCCATGATTAGCAATGAGTAAATATGAGTATCAAGAAGCCGAATATAGTTTCAATCAAGCTGTACTATATTATGGTTTCATCCTAAGGGAAAACATGACAGATTTGTTGTGATTGTTAAAATTTTGTCAATCTTTCGAGCTTAAAAATGTCAAATTATGTTAATAGTGATCTCTGACTGATCATGGAGATTATGTGTTAGCATTGTATAGGGGTAGGTGAAAAAAGGAGATGGAAGGAAACAGGTTAAAAACGGTCGAGGAAGTAAATCAGAGTTAAAATAAGAGTAGAATGTACTAATTAGATGTAAGACAAAGAGTGAAATTCGTGTCGTTAGTTGTTATATCATTTTGTGCTCATAATCTCTAACAAAAAACGGTATTTAACATGATTCAATAATGATAATCATCTTTATCTAGATATTAATGAGTGCCTGTCGTTCCCTTGTCGCAACGGAGGCGACTGCATGGATCTTGAAGCGGATTTCCTTTGCATGTGCGAGCCTGGATGGACTGGTCGTATCTGTGATACAGATGTCAACGAGTGCCTGAGTAGCCCATGTGTTAATGGAGATTGCATCCATGGAATCAACTCTTACTTCTGCACGTGCCAAGCTGGTTGGACGGACATAAACTGCGACATAGGTTTGTTCTTACATTTCATACCTTAACTTCTTATCCCTAAATATTTTAAAATGCATTGGTAAATAGATTTAATAGTGTGCTCATGTACTTGCCGTTAGTATTCAGTCACATATCTTTTACGGCTCATCTTAACTATAGAAGTAGATAATGCACCCATAGCATAATAATAGTCTTGGAAAACTGATGAATGCGACACAGAATTCGATTAATGGTAGATGATTCACATTGTAAATTCATCAATTTATAATCAGCTAATATTTCAGTTTTTATTTATGTATGTTGTATATTATAAAGCGCTTAGAGAAATTTTATTAAGTGCTATATAAATCTTTAAATATTTTGATAATAATAATTATCATTATTATCTCACACTTTGATTGGATTAAAACTTGAGATGTTTATTGAACAACGGTAATGGAGTAAAGTCACTACAGAGATGAAAAGATGTGTTGACTTTTTAATGATTGCAATACTTAAATTTGTTTCAGATATTGATGAATGCGCAAGTGATCCGTGCTTCAATGGAGGGGTGTGCGTGGATGGAATAAACGGATACACTTGCAACTGCGCCCCTGGATGGACTGACGTTAATTGTCAAACAGGTATTAAAACATAAATAAAAAACAAATCCCCAGTAGTTGTGCTTTAGAAATTGGTATTGTAGTATTTTTGTTTTCGGTTGCATTTTTTTTTTTTTTTTTTTTTTTTTTTTTTTTTTTTTTTTTTTTTTTTTTTTTTTTTACAGATATGTTATTTTGTCGGTTTCTATTCTTTTAAGCAGAAAATGTTCAAAATAGTTTATGCTGTTTTCAACTTCCATCAACATTCTTTCAGAAAGATAATCATGATAATGTTTTGGCTTACAACAAAAGCGTCATCCTACAAATCATTTGATTAGTTACAATTTTTGCTACAATTTCCCATATTTTAATAATTCCTTCTTGATTGAATGGTAAATGGCATCCTATAAAGATATATGACTGATTTTTTTTGTGTGTCAGATATCAATGAGTGTCTCATCACTACATCCCCTTGCAATGGCAATGGAGTGTGCCAAAATCTTCAAAACAGCTTTTCATGTGACTGTTCACCTGGTTGGACTGGAGACAGATGTGAAACAGGTAGATTGATTCTGAAAATCCATGTTTTGCTTAGTTTATTGAAATTATTAAGGGAGGATGTTGTAAAAACACACAAAATGACTTAATGTGAAAACAAAAATTGGTATCGCCTATCAAATTTGGATTGAAGTTATAAATTATGAAATGTAACAGAAACTGTTGTAATTTTTTTATAGAAAGATTTAGGCCTTAAATTTGATTTAATCAAGGACTTTCAAACAAATGTATCATAGAAAGAAATTACTTTGGCGCAAAGACGCTCCATTTATAGACAATATCATTCAATGAGCCTTCACCCTGATATTTGTTAACTAATTCATTTATTTTCATAATATGAATTAAACATGAAAGAGTCACAATAATCGTGCCCATTTTTTAATATTTTTTTTTGCGAAGGACGAACCATTTAGTACGTGATAACAGTTTTGACATGGTTATAAATGTTTACATTCTATTATCATATTCCAGATATAAATGAATGTGCATCTGATCCGTGCATCAACGGTGGAACATGTAATGATGATATCAATCAGTTCACATGCATGTGCCTTGAAGGGTTTACTGGTGTTAGGTGTGAAATTGGTAAGTAGTACAAATCAACCCGGGGGCGATTTCATCAAAGGACTTGTCGGACGTTTTATCCGACAAACTGTTATAAGCTACTGAAATGCTTGCATCTGATTGGCTGAGAGCAAATTTGTCGGATAAAATGTTGGACAAGTCCTTTGATGAAATACCTCCCAGTTCACATGTATGGGCCTCGAAGGGATTACTCGTGTTAGGTGTGATATTGGTAAGTAGTACAATTCTTTACAGTTCAATTTTTTTTCATCCTCATAAAAACCACTTTCACGTATATTTATGATACAATATATCAGCCGAACAAAATGGTGATCTAGAGTATATGTAAGGATTCCGGGAGCTGTATAGCTTACCAAGAATTATTTTTAATCCAGAACCACCGATAATCAAAACTGTACTTCTTTATATTCTATATTATAAATATAATTATTGCACCGATTTTGTGCACTTGTCATCAAATTCCTGATGACATTGAATACCACGTAATGGGATTCATTTAATTATAATAGATTTCATATGTTTATGCGATGTTTTTATATCTGACAAGTATTTAAAAAAAATAGCCATAAGATAGCGTGTGACTTTTCCCTCTCTCAAGTTAGAAAGCTTTTCGTATTTTCTCCTATTCTTTTTCTTGTACGCCGAACATCACAAATCAAATATTTAACGTAATGTAACCAAAACTAGGAATTTAGGGAACGAAAAACTGTGTTCGTGAGGCTGTAAGCTAATTTACACGAGTAAAGAATACAAGACTTGAATACAACTTCTTTAACAGAAGAAAACTTTACTGCTTTATTCACAAGAACTGTATATACAATATTTACAATTACTAGACAGAGTGTTCCTGCCCCCTCATTGTTGTTCTTCTTCCTCTTCAGAAATCAACGAATGCACAAGTCAACCATGCAAGAACGGCGGTACTTGTCAGGATGGTAATAACGCTTTTACCTGTCAATGTGCTCCAGGTTGGGAAGGCGATACATGTACTGAAGGTAAGGAAATAATAAACTTAACAATTGACAGTATCAAGTAGCAGTGGATATAGGATTACGCATAAACGGAGTTTTCACTGATGCGCCAGCTGCAGATCACAAATGCCTGCACGGGAATGACCTCAGTCTCTAAGATGGCGGCGCGATGACGTCAATGCATAAAGTCTATTATTGAATAATCATTTTTCCCTCTCCCAGGATGCAGCATTAAGGTCATCATACATCAGGCATGAATACTCCCCCCTCTCTTAATTCAATAGTTTAAACTTATAAACATACCCATTAACATTAATAAAATAAGGGTATTGTATAAATGAATTTGGTTCGAAAACGGATGTTACAATTTTTCCCACATTGTTAATGGCTATGATAGCATTATTAGCATAATGTGGCGCTTATTGTGGTGTGGTCAGATTATAAATCGATGATAGTTCTAATACATTACGCAAAATAACCAAGAAAATATTGTGCCTGCTTCCAGTGGAATTGTGAAGCTTGATTTTGCAAACCGGGTTTAACTTTAAGTTTGGTCAGACATTTCGTCTCCAGATTCAATGAATACCTCGTTATAGTTTCTAAAATCGTGTTATAAGTCATGGGTAAGTAGGGGGTATGAGACTACCCCGAGTGTTATTACATCAATTAGTAGGCAATATATTATCGTGAATTCCATTAAATTCAATTAGACTTCAGACTGATCACATTCACTATTATTACATTACAAATGCTATCACTGTCACAAAATGCCATTTAACTATAATCACTCTATTCAAAGATCATTTAATGATTGTGTATTCGTCTTGTTGTCTTTACATAGATGTAAATGAGTGTGCAAGTTCGCCGTGTATAAATGGGGGAACGTGTACCCATGGAATCGACTTTTTCGTCTGTGAATGCCCACCTGCATGGACCGGGACCATTTGTGAACAGGGTAATTTTTTTTTTTAGTTTCAGTTTCAGTTTAGTTTATTCCCATATTTCCAATTAAACAATATTATCAACAAGAAATGATGTGCATATCAATACAATATGTTGACAAAGTTATAAGACTAATGACATAAGTAGTATTTTAAAAAATATGAAGGAGCCTTTAAGTTAAAAGGTAAGCTTGCTTTCAAGCGTTTGAAATATTTAATAACAAAATGTTGAGGACAAAATTTGTATTTCCACAAAAAAAAATCACCTTCATATTATTATTCGTATTACATGCTGTATTATTGTTCTCGAATTGGCACTTTTGTGATCATTTGAGAAGATATATCCCCCCCCCCCCCGAAGGTTCTCTTTCATTTAATGATACTCCCTTTTGTGTTTGGTATTATTTATTTAGATCGTCTGGAGTGTCTGAGCAATCCTTGCTTAAATGGAGGAAGATGCATTGAACAGACCAATGCATACGAGTGTGTATGTCAACCAGGATACGCAGGAACCAATTGTGAAACAGGTCAGTATTAACGAATGTAGGATGCGACATTGATGACGCCCTCTACGTTTGTTGATCAGTATAATAATAATAATAATAATAATAGTAATAATGATAATAATAACTTGCATTAGTGCGCTCTACATAGTAAACTATATCACAGCGCTTACAAAACAAAATATAATACAATATAAAGTAATTGACATAATTAACAAAATAACATAAAAAGTAATTAATATATACATGTACGACAATAGATGAGACTTCTAGTTACTTACATATTTGATACATTTATTGATACTCATTAGGTAAGAGATGTGTCTTCAGAAGCTTTTTAAATTGGTCTTGAGATGCGGCTTCCTTGATGAAGGAGGGGATGCTATATCATGTTTTGCTTGCTGTGACCGTAAATGTACGGTCACCAGCTTTAGTGCGTGTCTTAGGTATGGTTAATAAAAATCTGTTTGTAGAAGAACGAAGATTCGTACGGGATGGGTTATGAGGTGTAAGACAATCTTTAATATATGTGGGCATTTGGTCATGAAAGGCTTTAAAAACAAATAAAAGTATTTCGAATAGGATCCTTTCCTTAATAGGAAGCCAATGAAGAGATTTAAGGAGAGGAATAGAGTCATGACAGCGATCTACCTTGAATGTTACACGGGCTGCCCAGTTCTGTAAACTCTGTAACCGCTTTAAATATACTTGTGGGACGGATGTTAAGAGAGAGTTACAATAGTCTAATCTAGATAAAATATGACAAGTTCAACGAACAGCACCGTGACATGTGTCTTCCGATATGTACTTCTAATTAGGGAGATACTTCTCAAATGGAACCTGACAGACTTTCATATATGATTTACTTGTTCAGACATGGACATGGTACAGTCGAAATATGCACCAAGATCTTTTGATGATTTAGATGGTATGATACATGTTGAAGACGACGAAGATTACATACCAAACCAATCAACGGTATCGATTTGTTTTGGCGATTGGAGAGGATGATCGTCGATAATTCCTCTTTTCCTCCGTGTGACACATTACGATGGTATATATGATTGCAGTGTCCATTGTTGGGGGTGGGGTAATGCTTGTATACACACATGCATATAAATATGAAGAAAAAATATAAATGCGAGCGCGAAGCGCGAGCTGAAAATTTTCTCAATAATAGTGATATGAAATTGGACATATTGTAGAATAATGCGAGCGCGAAACGGGGAAGGGGCTTTATCTGGTATATTAAAGGGGGCCATCATGATGTAATGTCTATAGAAGTATACACATGCACATTATTATGCATATGAGCACTAGGATATCGTCGAATTCATAGGGTTGTAATGCGAGCGCGAAGCGCGAGCTTAAAATTTTCTCAATAATATTACTGAAACATGGTCTTTGTAGCGTAACATGACTATACGCGCGTAATTGATGGAGGGCTAGGGGGATTTAACTGGTCATTAGAAGCGGAACATCATGACGTAATGCCAACAAAAGCAAATCGATAGAAATATGGACGAATTCCAGTTACGGAAATCTTGTGCGAGCGCTAGCGCGAAGCGCGAACTGAAAACTTTCTCAATAGTTGTGACCTGATGAAACAAGATACTTGTAGCCTCATGGGAGCACGAAACGGGGAGGGAGTTGGTGTTTTAAACGTACCATCGTGACGTTTTTAATAACATGCATTAAAGATGAACAAAGTCAAGTGCAGTTTGCCTATCTTATATTATGCCAGCGCGAAGCGCGAGCTGAAAATTATAGGCAATTTTTAACAGTTTATCTGAAATTTGAGAGAAAGTAGCAACTAATTTGAAAAGAGGGCATTTAGCCCCCGGAGAATAGTGGAAGTATAGTATGTAATGAATGGTCCGAGTCCAGAAATATTACCTTGTCGATGAAGAGCCGAGATAAGTGTTACAGACTCTTCAATATTCATTATTTATTTTATCGAAACCATCGTGGATTTTTGATGGGGAATACTAATGCCTTCAGTCTTGCTTATCGAGGCACCTGTTCCCTGTGCCCCCTGGGATCGGTGCCCCTGATTATCATCGCTTAGAATATTTTGTTTTTTCCCAATTGTGAATAGTGAAACATCTGCGCTTCCATTATCTACACGGTGTATTGTGTATTACATGGTTACTTAAGTATATCAGGCAACACCGAGAAAGATTAACGAAAGAGTGAGAAAATTTTGGATTTTTGAATGTTAGAGATATGCATTTTAGACTGCAAAATAATAAAATGTTATAAAAGTGTATATATAATATGATATTTTTTTTTCTTGAGATCAAAATATTGGGGGGGGTGATTGTACATCCCCCCCACCGAAATTATTAGGGGGATGCATCCCCCCATCACTTCCACAATCGACACCATGGAACCAATAACTAAAAACTCAGCTCTTGTCCTCGTTTAATTTCAATTGTTGAAACTTATGACTATTTATTTGGCATGTATTCATAAAAAGTGAACATGAAAAGTACAATAAACCTTATGATTTATAGCAATTTTAGCATTTATAGATGGTGCTCAAGAGAGACGTGTAAAGTTAAATGCATCTCTATGGGCACATGCTACATGTATGTTATATAGAAATGCAAAGTTTACTTCGGATTTTTTTTCATCTGCAATCATTCGCTTTCGAGAATTAATTTATATTACAATCTCTCCCACTCAAGATATCAATGAATGTGCAAGCGGTCCTTGTCAGAACGGCGGTGATTGTATTGATGAAGTCAATGGCTACACTGCGATTGTACAGAAGGATATGAAGGGCTAATCTGTCAATTCGGTAAGTAAAGGTTTGGCAATCATATATCACCATGTGTAAGATGTAAAACAAACGGCAACAGCAACCTTTGTAAAGTCATAACGTAAAATATGACCTATTTAATTAATAGGTGTAACGACCCTTTTCAATGGAATACAACTCTTTAAAAATTCATCCCAGCAGGTTTTCTATTGATGAATATAATTAAGCTATTTTTTTATACAAGGCCCTACTTATGTGCGTGATACTGTCCAAATGTATTATCCTAGTTGATTTCAGAACTCGCAATGTTAATTCGTCACGTATATAATAATATAATAATATAATAATAATAATAATAATAATAATAATAATAATAATAATAATATAATAATAAGTGCTTTGTATTGCGCAGCGTATCCACTCTGTAGAGTTCTCAAGGCGCATCATATTATTATTACCCGGCTTTATAGCTAGGTTACCCCGAAGGGCGCTCACAGCATTTAAGGAATTTCTTCCTACCTTCACTTGGGTCAAGATGGCAAATTGTAGATTGACATCTTTCGCGAAGGATGCTAGTGGAATGGACGGGATTCGAACCGCGTACCTTGTGATCGTCAGTCCGCTGACTTATCCACTCGACCACACCACTTCTACAATCACTTCTACAATGGGAGATGTAGCTCTTAACGTATTACCTTCTTATTCCGAGGTTCATTGTTGTGGTGTTTTTATCGTTATTGTTTTCTTAACTGTTTTGATAAATGTATTGATCCTATCAAAAGTCAATGAGTTGACTTTCAATAAGATTATTACATTTATCATATTGAAAGTCAATAAAACAGTAACAAAAATAGTAACAAAAATCTGCACATTTTTCGTTTTCATTACATTCAGAAATAAACGAGTGTCTATCCAGCCCTTGTGTGAATGGAGGAACGTGTGATGACCAGGTAGCCTTGTATGTATGTACCTGTGCACCAGGATATACAGGTGTCAACTGCGACGTTGGTGAGTGTCCTTTGATCATTTATTTATTAATTCATTCATTCATTCATTCATTCATTCATTCATTCATTCATTCATTCATTCATTCATTCGTTCATTCATTCATTCATTCATTCATTCCTTTATTTATTTATTTATTTATTTATTTATTTATTTATTTATTTATTTATTTATTTATTTATTTATTTATTTATTTATTTATTTATTTATTTATTTATTTATTTATTTATTTATTTATTTATTTATTTATTTCGTTAGAAATAGGGAGACCCTACATTCAAGAGGGCATTTTAAGATTCGGCTCATGCGTCTGATTAATTTATGAGGCGGTCACAACTCGTCGTTGGCTACGGGGCACGTGCAATCAACGTAGCCTGCGTTGCATGCATAATGCACGCACAGGTGGTGGGTCAATTCTGCGATTCCTGCGTTTCTGTAGTAAGGGTATTGGAAAAACTTCCTGCACGTCGTACAGGCAACGAGCCTGCAGGGTACATGCGCTGCAAGAATTTTCTACGAAATCCATCGTAAGGAGTTGCACGTCGAAGGTACGGCGAGTTGTGACCGCCGCATAAATAAAAACTCATTCGAACATTTTTTTTTTCTATTTTGTTGATGAAATGTCATTTATGCGGCGGTCACAACTCGCCGTACCTTCGACGTGCAACTCCCTACGACGGATTTCGTAGAAAAATCGTGCAGCGGAGGTACCTCGCAGGTACAATGCATGTACGACGTACAGGAGGTTTTTACAATACCCTTACTACAGAAACGCAGGAATCGCAGAAGTTGACCCAGGACCTGTGCGTGCATTGCACATGCAACGCAGGCTACGTCGATGGCACGTGCCCCGTAGGCTACGACGAGTTGTGACCGCCGCAATACATTGGTTCTAGTAATCATTTAGATAATGATTGGAAATATCAGTAGGTCTACATTTATAATAATTCTTATTTATTTCATTTATTTATTTATTTTAATGTATTCTATTGTGTTTATTCTTACATACGTGTATATATCTATGTTTTCCATTGTTTTAGGAATTCTAATACTTCAGGCCTTCATTTAAATTAGTTTCATTCTCGATGAACAATAACAGCAGTCTAAAGAATGATTTACCTGTGATTTATAGACTAAAATAAGAAACTTGACTTTGCTATTAGTTTTGTACACAAAATTACAAAAATCTCAAATTTCGATTTGACCTTTGGCCACAAAAAGTCAAGTTACTCTCTCGCAGAATGACCGATTTCAATTAACCTGGTGTCAAAAGATCCATAAGAATGTTTGGAAAACAGACATGAAAATACATTACTGAAACATGGTGGTTTTGATTGAGCAACACAATTTGTCTAGGGGTGCCCCCAGAGACCCTACCGGTAATTAAAGGGTTAAAACTTCAATTCCCTCTTTTCAGTACTTTCTTCACCACTATTTGCAATTGTGACACTGCCACTGGATTTGTTAGGCTGATAAATAGAATCATCTTTATATTTTAATAAAAGAATTACAGCTTTTTCAAATTTTGAAAATGATGACTCAGCATTTTTTGGCCACGCCGCCTCAAAATGCTTTTTCTTTTTTTTTTTTTCTTTCTTTTTTTTTGCCTGCACTGCCTCAATTTTCACCCCATTTTCTTAAAATTGGTGGCATATTGATCAGGATATTGAGCTGTTCAAAATAAAATGGGACAAACCTGATTCTGAAACATGACCCATTTATAGCCCACCTCTATTACAAAGGAAAATTCCTGCATCAATAATGAATTTGTATGCATTAATCATGTAAACGGGGAGGTTTTTCACTCACAAAAAGATGAAACCATGAATGACGTGTGTCTTTTTTTTTTCTTTCTTTTTTTTATATTACAAAATTCACTGGTAATACATAATCTGGATACCTGGATGTCTGGGTATGAAGCAAATGTCAGGGTAAAAGTAAAAATGCAATAGTTTCAACTTACAAAAACATCAAACAAGTAAAGGAAGAAAACAAAAAGGAGGGGAGAAAGGGAAGAAAATAATAATACGATGACATAGAGGATGTTAATTTTAAGAAATGTCTTTCATGAAATTTCGAAACAAACTAATGGCATATTTATATTTCTACCCAAGATGTGAATGAGTGCGGAAGTCTCCCTTGTCAGAATGGTGCTACATGTGCACAATCCATCAATGCTTACACCTGTACTTGTACACCTGGATTTACTGGCATCAACTGCGAAATCGGTAAGTTGTGACGCTGACGTATCCCGAAATAATTTACAGCCATGTTACTCTAATAAATATTCTTGAAAGATTGATTTCAGTAAACTTAATTGAATTGTAATGAATGATCAAACTATAATTCATTATTAAATGACCAAGCGTACAGTGAGACGGAAACGACAGTGATATGGTTTATTCTTTATGCGTTTTTCCCCAAACTTGTCCTTTGAAAAGAAAATGTTTCCGATATCCAGGAAACCTTTTTTCTTTTATAAAAGAATAGAAAAATCATATTGTAATTTTTAAATCTTAATTAACAAGTAGTATAACTTGTGTTTTACTTTACCAGACATCAATGAATGCTCGAGCTCGCCGTGCAGAAATGGAGGACAGTGTAATGACACCATCAATTTCTACATATGTACTTGTATTGATGGTTTTACAGGAACAAATTGTGAAACAGGTATTATTTCCAGTATTTTCATATCTGTTTTTATTGAGAAAGAATTATATTAATAGTTTACTATGCTTTGATTCATTATTAAGTTTTGCTATGTTTATGTATCTCTTTCCTTATTTTAAGAGTGGGTGGGAAATCTTTTTTTTTTTTTATTATAGTTTTGAGAGCTGAGCTTCGGACTCTAACATCCTAAAAACGTGTGTCCAGAAATATCTGAATATATAATAATAATAATAATAATAATGATAATAAGAATAATAATAATAATATATCATATTTATTGGGCGCTGAATCTACGCGCACAGAAAAAGAGAAAAAAATCACATAAACAATATTTGAACATTTATTCATTTATCCCTGTTTTGTGTTTCCTTTATTTTCGATAAAATGCATGAGAGATCATTACTCATTTTAAGTGAGACATGACAAATAGTATAATGATCTGATGATGCTACAACAAACAGAGTTTGTTCATAAATGGGGGAGAGGGATATGTAAAGGTGAAACTTTTTGGTTTAACAATATATCTGGAACGTACGCTATATTTTTCAAAAACCTCTTTTTAAATTTCAGATATCGATGAGTGCTCTAGTGGACCCTGTTTGAATGGAGGCACCTGTATTGACAACTTGAACTCCTACAGCTGCCAGTGTGCAAGTGGATACGCAGATTTCGATTGTTCTATAGGTATTTTTTCTTCTTCCTCTTCTTCTTCTTCTTCTTCTTCTTCTTCTTCTTCTTCTTCTTCATGATTCATGCTTAAATTATTATTTTTTTTTTTAAAGAGCCATTTCAGTACAGTAAATAACGCTTTTGACCTCTCTCCTTGTTAGTGCCTCATGTACCCGATTTATTATGTTACATTATTTTGTAAATTTCCTATTTATATATGTTATGTTTGTACATTGAACCCAATTCGACCTTTGGGTCGCTATCTTCAATATTTCAATAAAACCTTTTCAATTTCAATTTCAATTTCAAATATGGCAATTTCGTTTGAAGTATTTTTTTTACCGTCTTATAACTGAATATGATAAAGCTGGTGTATTTGGCTTGATGTCTTTTAAACGAACTTGTAAATTTAAAATTACTTTTGCACGAGCTCCAATAAAACTTGACGTTTGAATAATCCTATTCACGGTTGACTTCTTTATGCTTCGGGTTATCCGGAGGCGGCATGTTTTCGCGTTGTCCGTCGACCCGTCCTGTCCACTTGAGATTTGAACTTCAAAACCTAAGTATGGTATAATTCACCATAGGAAGACGGCTCGGTTATATATTGGAGAACAAAGGTCAACGGCCGTTTTCTTCTTAGTTGAAGATGAGACACTTTGGTGTATTTTACAAGAATTGTATTAGATTAAGTATTCCAACTAAATGATAATGTCTTCCTTTTCTTATCTTGAACTCCAGATATTGATGAGTGTGCAAGCAGTCCTTGTTTGTTCGGTGGCACCTGTCTGGATATGGTTGATGGCTTTGAATGTAATTGTCGATCGGGGCGTGAAGGTTTAAGGTGTGAACTTGGTGAGTAAAGACCATTAGTTTTTTTTTTACACGAAATTATACGTCTAATAATAGTATTAGAGTAATAGTCATAGTAGTTATAATCATGGACATAATCGGTATTAAAACTTTTGATATGACGTAGTACATAGCAATATGAACAATGACAATGTTGATAAAACCAAGTAAAAATATATCATTTCTAAAATGTAACCTGCAATGAGCGCTCTTGTAACAGACAACACAAAATTCACCATGGGTTGCTCACCATCTCTACCTTTATTTATCGACTAAACATGAGCTGTTTCGATGAAACGAAAGGAAATGAATTATCAATGACGTTCGAATGCATGTTTATCGTTATGTGCTTCTTTCAGATACGAATGAATGTGCGAGCAGCCCCTGCCAAAATGGCGGCACTTGCACCAATCTTGACGATGCCTACAGCTGTTCATGTCTGCCAGGATACGAAGGACCCAACTGCGAATCTGATGTGGATGAATGTGCTAGCAACCCGTGTATGAACGGAGGAATGTGCACCGATACCATTGATTTCTTTTCGTGCCAGTGCCTAGATGGTTATCAAGGCGTTCGCTGTGAAGAAGGTGTGTATATGTATGTGTGTGTATATATACATGTATATACAACATATATACGACGTCGTTAATCATGCATTAACTGTCTACTTTTTCTTTTACAACATGAATATATATATAATCAAATTTTGATTTCTTTTTCATCTTTAAATAAATTGACATCAAACAGCGTGACAATAAATGACCTTCAGAACTTGTGTCTTTCATTGTTCGTTCTATTGTGTTGGTATATGTTACTTTCTCATTGATTGGTAATCGAATAATGCTGCAACATTAAATGAGGGTGACTGGTTCATATTCTCCTGCGTTATGAGATGCACTAAAATAATTGACATGCTTGATGTCGTTATAGAGTCTTGTATATCCAGATATTGCGAACATGCACGGCAAATCGTTTTATAAATGTCGAATCCATCTATGATGATTTTCTTGATTGTTTTTTTTTTTTCCTTCTAGATATCAACGAGTGTGCCAGTAACCCATGTCTTAACGGAGGAATATGTCAGGATGGCGTGAATAGCTATTCGTGCGACTGCGCTGACGGCTGGGAAGGTTTCCGGTGCGATATAAGTAAGTTAATTGTCTTGTCTTACATTTTGCTTCTCCTGCTTTTTATTTCCACTTTAACTCTAGGTTCTTACACATATTTTTATGCTTTTCTTGAAAAATTGCGAAATAAAGTTTAGGCAAATTAATCGAAGGTGTGTCATCTAATTTGAAAAATTGTTGATAATACTCATACTAAATTGATTTGTTATTGTCAGAAATATGTGGTTATTATGATAAAAATTTGGTATAACCTAAAAATCAAATAATACGAAAGCCTTTTCCAATAAAAAAGGTAATTCTGATTGAACAAAACACAATCATCAATATTATCTGTTCAAATAATATTGTACATTTTGTTAGTGAGAAAACAGAAGCCTAGTCATACCGAAATAAGTCGGGACCTGAAGATATTGCATAGCTTTTATTTGATACATTTGAGAGGAACTACTACTTGTGGGTACTGTACTGTGGAAAATAGGGAAGACTGACGCCAGACTGAGAGTTATTGCCCCAATTTGCCAACATTTTGTTTAATAGTTTGCGATGGGATGGATTTGTGTTTGGCTGTGATATCAATGTATAAATGACTAATCAACACTATCATAACTATGTTTTTGTCTGATCAGATATCGATGAGTGTGCAAGCAATCCTTGTGTGAACGGAGGGTGCGCTGATGGAGTGAATATGTACACGTGCTTCTGCGAATCTGGCTGGACTGGAGTAAGATGTAATACACGTGAGTATAAACCTAGAATCCAGAATTTGGCAGGAAAGAGGGCGTATAGTGCAAATTTGAAAATAGAGGGGGCTCAGAAGGCAATTTTCTTAGATATAATTTTAAAAGCATGTATGCTCAATGTGTGATTCTCAAAATAATTTCGGGCACCCGCGCCTGTCTATCAGTTTTCCAATAGATGCGAATCGATCGCAAATACAATCCAATGTGAATTCAATGTAAATGTATAATATCCACTGTGAAGTATTAAGTAAAGTTGCCACTAATCGAAAGCTGTACACCATATGAGGCCCCATTTCAAACGCAGTGTAGAGATTCGAATATCACGAAGCTGATAATTTTTCTGGCTGGATTGAATAAAATCTTGCATTGAAATTTAAAATTATTCATTTTCATAGCATTAAATCAAGGAGTTATCTTTCTATATCTTACCTACAGCGATTGATGAATGTCAGAGCATGCCATGTCAGAATGGAGGCGCTTGTATCGATGACGTCAACAGTTACTCCTGTCAGTGTTTGTCTGGATGGACTGGGTACAATTGTCAAGATGGTAAGTGTACATTATAATCCCTGCTAATGGTAATATAACATCTAATCCCTGTAATAAAAGTAGCCGCCAATTAGTTTTAGAACCACTCATGTACTTCATGGATTTCCCAATCCATCATACCTTTTTGAATTCTAAACTGCCTCCCGTATCACAAAGCTTGCGCTCAGTTGTAATTTCGAAAGAACAAATCTAAGTGGATACAGCTTAGTCCACGCAACAAAAAGCCTATGAAACAATGATGTTGATAAACCATGCCATTTTGCGATTGAAAGCGAATCTTTGTGTTACGTAGCCCGTCTCCTAATATCAACATGAAAGAACTGCACTTTACAACATCCATATAGCAGGAATTTTACAAATTCTGTTTCAGGCTTTTAAATGACCCTTGTCCAGAAATAAAAGTTACTGTAAGACATTCAAGTGATATGCACACAAAATAAATAGTAAATCTTGTTATAAGCTGTATACCTTAAGTCCAATTTCATTTAACCCCATCCCTCCCAGAATAAAGAGAGCCGACCACCCCTGGCCTTAGAATGAATCCATTTTAAACTATTATTTTTTAAATACGTGTAATGATTTTGTTTTTCCAACTTGTCAAAAAAATACAAATTTAATGGCATGCAACAACATAGTTGAAGTGTAATCTTATTGTTTTTACGTAATGAATATGGCTTGCATTTTTTTGAATGTTCATTGACATGACAAAAGAAAGCAGGCGATACAGTGGCATAATTATAATAACTATGCATAACAATTTTTATTCTTGCTTGTTTCAGCATTCAACGAATGTAGCAGCAACCCCTGTCAGAATGGAGCCGTGTGCAACGATCTTCAAGATGCCTACTCCTGCACCTGCACCCCAGGATGGACTGGAACCAACTGTGAAACTGGTAGTTATGATAATCCTTTATCCAATCTTATCATATGATGTAATGTTTTTGGATCTCAATTACAATCTGTTCTGGTCTATACCAACCGTGACAAACTAGGATTACATACAGTTTGAAACTAGAAACATATCAGAGTTACTTTCTATCTCGGCTCAAACCTTGCTAGTGTAATCCATTTTCTCGTACCCGATTTCTGAAAATTTCTATTGCTTGGCTAACTTATGTACCGTACAAATATTTTCATTTACTCGTCATTGAGTAAAGTGGAATAGAATAACTTTCTTTATTTGAGTATATTATTCGAACATTTATCTGAGATAATGAGCTGTTTTACTTGTCAATTACCTTGATTATTTGGTCCCTCTGTGAAAATGAATACGTCATCGAATTTGTGCTTCATTGATTTATTACCTACCTTAGATATCGACGAGTGTGCACCCGGACCTTGTTTGAACGGTGGATCCTGCACTAACTTCCAGAATAGGTACACGTGTACATGCCCACCTGCCTATACAGGAACCGACTGTGAAATCGGTGAGTTCTGCACGGTTGTACGTTAACTTTGAATACATGAAATGAGCGGTCAACTGATCGGTCAAAACTAGCAAATTTACGGCGTCCATTTTGGATTTAGAAAACATTGATATTTCTGCGAGTAAAATGTGAGAAGAGATACCACGAGTAGCTACAATTTGAATTCAAATACAATTGAATGCAAAGAGGAATACAGATGAGTAATTATTAAGTCAACCCATAGAATTATTGCGTTACATGAAAATGCATATAGAAACTATAACAAGTATTTTGCACTACATAAGAAGTTTAAATGGTATTATTGTTACCTTACATTAATTTCTAAAAATATGTGGGGTAGGCCTATGTCTGGCAACTGAAATGCTATCTTTTATGACCTTAGTCACTTACATTTTACCTCTTATTTTTCTTTTTTTTTTTTTTTTTTGACACAGAGGTTGATGAATGCGCCAGCAACCCCTGTCAAAATGGAGGCGTTTGTACTGATCTGGTTAACCGCTATACATGTACGTGTGCAGGTGGTTTCACTGGGATACACTGTGAAACACGTGAGTATACAATATTTTCTGGAACTTCTATATTTTACAATCTTTACTAAATGAAAATTACTTAAGCCAATGAACTGTGTTAAATGATTGATGCACAAAAAACGACATACAGACGAAGACCACAAAAGATATTTTTATCGACTGGGCTACTATGGTGTGGTCCACTGGTCAAGGCCTGAATGATATACATGGAGCTGGTTTGGTAAAAAGTTTGTAATGGTCAATAAAACATCCATAGGATGTTGTTACCTGTTGTTGCTTTTTTTATTATTATTATTTGACAAAATTTAGCAAACTATGTTTATCAACGGCTGTCTGCACTATTCTAATATAAATACCGCATGGTCTATATACAATAACACATTTTATCAATTTAAAAAAAAATCAAACCAAAATATAACGGTATGATCAAACACAATAAATAACTCCAATATTAATTTGTTCTACTTCGTTCTCATTTAGCACTGAATGAATGTAACAGCAATCCGTGCGTACGGGGTATATGCGTGGACGAAGTCAATGCCTTTAGATGCGTGTGTGATGTCGGCTGGACTGGAGAGTTATGCAGTATAAGTAAGAATTATTAGGTTTTATATTATTTTTCAACTTATAAATTTCATGTATCGAAAAAGCATTATTGAGTTAAGTGTGCCTAAATTGATATGGTTATGGAGAAAGTCATCACTCTGGATAAAGCACAGACCCTTTATGCTAAGTCTGTGAATGAACTAAGGTATTCAGTTACTTAGATTTTCTTTTACGATCAGATAGTTCACCGTATTAGGAGAATGAATTAAATGTCATATAAATATACTGCATACAATAAACATTGGAGTCTAATGACCATATCAATAAACATGATTGTGAGGGCATCGCAATAGGTCCGCTGTAGCTTCCTTTACAGTATTTGGTAATGATACTCGTTTGATATAATGTGTTTTAACACTTATGATAAAAGCGCCTAAATTGTATTATTCACATAAGTAAACCAATAACATAGTGAACATATTTAAATATTTACCCTCTAATATTTCAGATATCGATGACTGCACTGCTGATGTTTGTAGGAATGGTGGCACATGCATTGATGGAGTCAATAGTTTCAGATGTAATTGCGCACCTGGCTGGACTGGAAACACATGTGAAAATGGTAAGAAATACCCTCGGTAGTATAAAGACTATTCCCCAGCTCCACTGCGTTTTTTTTTTCAACTCGTAGGGCATTATTGAAACTTTTTTTCAATTGCCCTGCATGATTTTGATCAGAAGGAGTCGTCCTTTTAAACAGTAATAAAGAAATTATGCTTCATTTCGCACGGTATACATAGTTTACGTGGATGTAAGACTCTTTAAAGGTCACAATTGCTCTTAATTAGTTTAAAAGCATATTCACTCATTGGGATAAAGTTGAAATTGAAAATATGGGCTATCGCTTTTTTTTTCAGTATTGTACAAAAAGAGAACATGATTTTTGTCTCTATAAAATACCCCATCACGTAATAATTTTTAATCTACCAAGCTAAATAATTATGATAAAGTTACAGAAAAACTATTTCCCCTACAAAGTAATTATGAAGGAACCAAGATTAAATCAGGGCCTGTAAATTACAGTTTCCAAAACTTCGGATTTGTATCTCATCAAATCGCATGCTGATAGTAGGTTGTTGGGAATCAATCAAATTAAGTTCTAAAAGTTCTAAAAATATTAATCTGCAAACTTCAGTTCCTTTTGTAACGAATAGCTCTGAATTATTTACTGATTTGATTTTTAAAATGTATCTTTTCTTTGTATTTCAGATATCAACGAGTGCGCTAGCGAGCCATGTCAAAACGGTGGATTGTGCAACAATTTACAGAATATGTTTACCTGCACGTGTCCTACTGGTTTTACCGGACTGTTATGTGAAATAGGTAAAATATTTTTGAAGTATATTATAGTTTAATATTTCAGGCGCACACCAGTAAATGTGGGCAAAAGCACAAACAGTGCACAAGTTCGCGACATGCAATAAATTAGAAGGTTCAGAAGAAGGTTCATAGATTAAATTTCCCGAATGGATACATATTCTCTTTTGTTTTGACTACCTTCGATATCACCAATGGGTAGGTAATAATTGGGGGAAAGCTGTCTTTTTACAAGTCTCATATTTATATTTATATAATTCATTGAAGCAAATCAGAGGCTGTTAACTAAAATATGTATATGTCTAAATTATGTAATAGCTTGTTTAGAGGCTGACGTCCTTTTGTTGACCCATCGTTCTAACAAACGTTTCTCTTTTTCTTCTTCAAGCTGTCTTATTTTCTTGTTGCATATTAGGACACCTGTTCTATATATAATTTCTTTTTATATTTTGATAGAAATTGAAATTGAAATTGTAAATGATTTTGTTTACACAGATATCGACGAGTGTGCGAGCCAACCTTGTATGTTTGGTGGTCTGTGCTTTAACAATCCAGACAACCTGTCCTATAGGTGTGCCTGTCAACCTGGATATACTGGAGATCGATGCGAGACAGGTGAGAAGATGACGACTGAGTATCATGAATCTTTGTCATTAGAAAAATTCGTAATACTTTGAAATAATTTCAGTAATTAATTTGGAGGAATGTTCTGATGTTACATAACCAAAATATTTGTATAGTATTATAAAAACAAAACTGAATTACTCACGAAATGTTAAATCACTGACATTGAATTAATAGTACGTTTGACATTAAGTCAGTACCCATTTTTTATTCCGTAATTATGTCCAATAGATTTTTATGATATTGTGGATGAAATCTCTACTGGAAATATTAAAAAATTAAATGACAGCGCCATTTATAAGCATAAACTTATGCTACAAAAAATGACATTAAGATGTTTGGCGGAAGAAACTCTTTGAAGACATGTATGAATGTTGTCTGTTCATAGGTTCATTCTTCAAAGTTTACAATATTTAAATGTTTATTTTTTTTCTGACTTCCTTGGTTTATTCACAAGAATGTTTAATTTTGCGTAAATGTACAATATCTCCCTAACTTTACGAATGCATTTCTTTGTATACAGATATAAATGAGTGCGAGTCGAATCCGTGTGTAAACGGGGGTACTTGTCAGGATGAAATCAATGCATTCCGCTGCGAATGCCTTCCAGGTTACGGCGGGGTTACTTGCAATATCAACGTCGATGACTGTTTCAATGAACCCTGTCTTAATGGAGGAATCTGTCTGGATATGATCGAAGGATACGTCTGTGCATGTCCTCAAGGTTATTCTGGACCAAACTGTGAAATAAGTACGTGCCCATTTGTACATTAAAACCAACTATACATTGATTGATTTGATGTAGAATAGAACTTCTATTTTTTTTTTTAAATCATGTTCTCTTTTATTTGCTTTACTGTCCTGTAATATGTACTCTCTATCTCGCCATTCTATTTTTTTTTTAATGATAAACCATAATATGGTGAACTGAAAATCTCATTAGCATCTTACACCCATTCATGCGAGCCTCTACATTGAAAGCCCATCCTATTATTTTTGTACTTAAAGTTTACCAATAAAATATTATGCTCGTTGTATGTTATCCTACTTTTGGATTGTTTCATTTTTGTTCTAATTAAAAAGTTAAGTTAAATTAAAGTAAAAATCTGTCGCATTTTAAATCAATGTTATTTGTTTCTGTGATTCAATTTGAATTATTTCAGATGTTGACGAGTGTATGAGCAACCCATGTCAGAATGGAGCACAGTGTGTGAACCGTATGGATGAACATGGATACGACTGCCAATGTGCACCAGGCTACACTGGCACTCATTGTGAAATAAGTACGTACCTGAATAATTTTATATCACGGTGCAGAGAACTTAGAATAGACTGTAATGTTATATAATGTTCATGCTATGATTGGAATGATTTCATTTGATACATAGAATACATTTTAAGCAACCAGTATGTTGTTCCTTCAAATTTACTATAGTGTTACTTCTTTCAATAATCGTGAGTCATTTATGAATTATCATGATTGTGATGATCCCATGTGATGATGTCACTCGAATTCTACAACAGCAAAAAAACATTAATAGGGGCAAAACTACATTTCCTCCTCGTACGTTGGCATATAACGCTACTTTTCATTACATAATTTTAATGACGTACTTTTGTTGTTTGTCTTTTGTTTTTTGAAAAATTTATTGGAAACATATTACAAAGAATGTCACACCTGTAACTAAGCCATTACAAATAATGTGACCGGAAAAAAAATGCTATTTAGCCAGCATAGCATAATGAATAACATGTCATATAAAAAGAAAATTTGTTCTGTCTTCCCAAATCTAGATATCGACGATTGTGCAACGAGCCCTTGCATGAATAATGGTATCTGCCTTGATGGTATCAATTCCTACACCTGTACCTGTTCTCAAGGATGGACTGGGGTTCGCTGTGAGATATGTAAGTATATAATATAATCGGAGGTGATCTTATACAGGTATATTCACAGAATCCCTTGGGGAAAAAGGGAAATGTTGTTGATTCCATTGCAACTGGCTATATCTGCAATTTATTGATGATACGTACGCCATTTATCTTTTAACCTGTCCATATTGAAGTAAAAACAAGGAATATTGATTTTATCCATTTAGCTGTCAACATTGTCAATATGGATTTGGTTACATCCAAATACTACGTACTAGAGCAAATCATTGACTACTTTCATTTGTAATAACAAAATAAAAAGTGTTGAATAAACAGTGTGCCGTTATCCGAAAAATATTCACATCTTTCGACCTGTTTAACAATGACATGGATGAATTACTGAAATGACATGAAATCTCACAATAGTTTTGTTCATCTTTCCTTCTTCAACTAGATTCTCTTTAAAGAAGAAAACATTCAAGCGTCTTCTGTAAATAATATAACATAACATACTATCCTTCTGTTATAGCCATTGGTTGCAGAGTTAACTACACTCTTGGAGAGGGAGGCAAGGTGATTATCAACTCCCCCAACTACCCATCCAATTATGGAAACGGTGAGAATTGTTTGTGGTTCATCACGGGTATCAATGGACGTGAGGTTGACATCGACTTCAAAGACTTCTTCACAGAAAACAGATATGACAATTTCATGGTGAGTAGTTCGCCAATATTTTTAATTACATCTTGTTATCAGACCTGATAATTATTCGTTCCCTGCAACATTTGATGGCGATAAAGTATAAATCTTTATTTCTTTTTGATTTGCTATTAACGTCCTGAACCTACTCTAAAAAAAAAATGGTAATTAGAGTAGATGAAATAAGTACAAAATTTAAAAATACCTAGGAGTATTACATATTGGAATGGGTTAATTTATTAGTACGTGTTGTATAGGCTCATCAGAAGCAACTTTTTTAATACACATCTACAGTCAGGCAATAATACAAAAGAAACATAATTTGTTCTGGCAAGGCTATACTCACGTATTTATAGATATTCCTAATAGCAATGCATATTTATTAGCAATTATTATCTTAAGTTTTAGCATAACACCTTTTCGGTTGCAAAAAAGTAATGACAAGTTACAGTGTAGCGTGACCTCGGATAAGGATTCAATTTATTACAATCGTTATTAATATATAAAATCTCTGCTCCCGATGTCACTATATCAATTAACACGATCTCGATTCACAACATCTACAGATCGGAGTTGGATCTGATCCCAACATTGGTAGCCAACGGATGGGTGCATCTGGACCCATTACGCCTGATGATACCAGCTTACAGGGGGCTAATGCAATCTGGATCAGCTTCCAGACCGATAATGAGAAGACAGACAGAGGTTTCTCTGTGGAATTCCGCGATGTTGCCTACCAAGGTAATTAAATACAGAAATTTATTTTGTTTTGTTCTCATTTACTTTCAAACATTTATATTGGAATTCAGCAATTACTGATACAAAATACAAAGTACAAACTCAGGTATATATTCATGAAATGATAAATGTATACAAAGATTATCCGGCGTCGAAGTTGTTTTTTGATTGATTCTATTTCATTATAATTATGTTTTGCTGTATATATTTATGGAATTTTTATTTTAACAATTGTCCAATAGATTGATTTTGTTGACATGAAAACTAATGTGACTAATAAAAAGAATCATTCAAACCCATTGATGATCCTTGATGTCAATGGGATGTACTTGATTATCATGATCACATTTCTATGTTCTGTTAAGCTGACTCTCCCCAATTCATATCCATTTCTAATCCATGTAGTTATCACACCGTGTGACGCACAGCCTTGTATCAATGGAGGAAGCTGCTCGAATGTTGGAACCATTCAGTTCCGCTGTGAATGCACTTCTCTTTGGACTGGACCAAACTGCCAAACTCCATCAGGTATTACCTCAAGAAAGGTCTACTTCATAGGTTGTGGGACATTATCTGTGATGATAATTGCTCTTCGTTGACGTATAATACAGTACATTCCAAAATTCAGTCTGGTTCTAACACTATACCTACCTGATACTTTACCTCATAGAGTATAGTCAGGAGAAAATTTCGCCAGAGAGAAGAATGACAAATGCAAAACCAACATAATTTCTGCTTAGTCGGTCATAATAGCCAGCCTGCAGTAAGACATAATATTTCTTCATTTCAGGGACCACATTGAATTGTTCTTTTTATAGATTCTGCCATGCAAATTTTATATTATATTGAATAAGATGCACTACGCAAATTTAGAAGGAAATATTCCAATCACAGTTTTTAATCCATTTTTATCCAACACCAATTTGGTATGAGATGGGTACCATTGAACTACTATTCATCCCCCCCCCCCCAAAAAAAAAAAATGTATATTTAATGGTAGACCTTTCATTTTAAGCTCACGATAATTTCCCTTTTAATTCTGGATGAATTTGTTAACCTTCTCAGTAATGAATAAGTGTGGACTGAATCCTTGTACAAATGGAGCTGCGTGCGTGAATTTGGGAACGGACTACAGCTGCACTTGCCCCGCTGGATTCACCGGAAAGAATTGCACTGAGGGTAAGTGGTACTTTCCTTCTCTCGTGTATCACATAAAAGGGAAATAAATATTAAAATTGAATAATCAATATCAAATGATAGTGGGCTAACGAGAGAGAAAATAGAGTAATGAATATGATAATTAATAATCGAAAGCTTCTTATTACTGGCGATTAAAAAAATATAATATATCAACAAACAACAAAATAATAATAATAAAGTCCTGTCTAAATCGAATCTAGGACACAGGCGTACCTGCCTTATATCACTCACCCATGTAGAAGCCTGCTTATTTTAAAATCTCATATGAATCTTATCTACCAACATATTAATGTCTTTAAGTTTGTATTCCTTTGATAAAATCCAGGGAGTTTGGACCAGCGGCGTAAATCCGTGTCGAGGAGTGGGGGGGGGGGGGGGGGGATGAACGAAAAATTTTGCCAACTTGTCGCGATTTTTGTTTGACATACACAAGGAACGGTTTTAATACCCATATTAGCATTAGAGAGGGTGCAGATAGAATTTGTCTTTGAAAAGTAATGCGGGCGCGAAGCGCGAGCCTGAAATTTTAAGCTAAAAATTTGAGATATTTGTGCATTAGGCTACAGATCCGATTTAGTATTATCGAGCGCGAAACGCGAGCCGGAAATTTTAAGCTGAAATTGGAAATATTTGTGCATTATAGATCCTATATAGTATCCACGAGCGCAAAAATAAGAAAATATATTTATAGCGGAGGCGGCGGAACCGATTAGAAAGTGGGGGTCACGATGGAAAATGGCTTTTTTTTTCTGAAAAGGGGGACACTTTAGATCAGAGACATATACCTAAAGAGAAATGTATTCGGGAGAGGGAGGGGGTACGAAGAAAATTTGTCATTGAATGTATGCTTTTAAGAATCTTATTGGCTGCCTTGATTACTTTTCATCTTAATAATGATTGAAAAGGTAATGCGAGCGCGAAGCGCGAGTCGAAAATTTTAAGCTTATAATTGGAAATATTTATATAATTTTTATCTGATTTAGTATCAGCGAGCGCGAAGCGCAAGCCGAAAATTTTGAGCTCAAAGTTTGATATAATTGTGCATGATATTCCCTTTTTAGTATCTATTTTGAAAATACAATTTTCATTTTACGTGCAGATGATGCTTTGTTAAAGACCGGTGATAAAAACAAATCACAATCTTTGCTATGGAAATTTTGGGGACTGTAGGCCCCAAGCCCTCCATCAACCTAGTCCGTACACAACTACATCTATGTTTTTGATTGTCGAGAACACCCTTTCCAAAGGTTTGTCCCCAGACGAGGGCATTGGATCAAACCTTTTTATTTAGCCTACTGATTGTTACTTAGTGCGAGGTCGCATAGCGACCGAGCAAGAAAAATTTGGGGTTTTTGGAGTTAAAAAGGGGCACTTTGTAGTATTAAAAGCGCTATTTTAACCAATAACACAATTATGTAGTTATTTTTTTTCCATTTCTTTCTTGAAAACTGGGGGGATGTTTGTACAGGGCATCCCCCCCTCCTCAAAATTTTGGGGGGATGTATCCCCCCATCCCCCCCCCCCCCCGGGATTTACGCCAGTGGTTTGGACACAATGATCAAGAGACATACCTCTTCTAGTTCCAAGCTTTTTCGCAATTTCAATGCACGTCGATTTTTAGGTTTTTGTGTCTCGGAAAATGCCTACCGAAGTGACTTCATACACCAATTAATTATGTTTAGATAATGCAAATTTCCATTCTTGTTATTTTATCATTTGTATTAAGTGCTTTATAACTGTAATGTATTATTATTATTCATTACTATTATTCACTCTATGATTATTTTTTGTATATTCCAGACGTTGATGAATGTGCTGGAAACCCTTGTCTTAACGGCGGAGAGTGTCGCAATCTCATCAATGCTTACGTGTGTATCTGTCAATCATGCTACTCTGGACGTAACTGTGAAACTGGTACGTTTTCCACTTCTTACCGAAAGTAATAAGCCTATTACAGTTCCTGTGATTCAACAGATCACTGATTAATATTTTTCTAATATGATAACAAAGCGCTTGACATGTTAAGATCAAGCGCTTACAATATATTATTGTTGTACAAATTCTACGAATGATCGAAACGGAGAAATTTGGTTCCTTTCGACAATTTAACATGACATGTTCAAATTGTAAACATAACATTGATTTGCATTTGCGCTGTATAATATTGTATAGTATAACTTTATTTATCCAGGCACAAGGCATTTGGGAAAAAATCCTACCAGCCTGTATACATAAAAGATAATTCAATAATTACCACCAAAAGAAATAGAATGAAATGTTTGATTTGCAGTAAGTAGAATAGGTTTAAACTAAGCTCGTTTTTATGAAAATATCTGGTTTCAAGATGATATTGAAATAGGAGGTAAAGAAAAACGAGGTTTCGTGCCATGTATAGTGTGGCTTCACACAATAATGATATTTTAATATTTAACTTCACAGCTCCAGCTTCTGCAGCCTGCTCTGTGAACGTCTGCGAGAACTCAGCAGAGTGTTCGTATACTGGTGGTGTTTATCAGTGCGATTGCCAAGATGGATATGAGGGAGAATACTGCCAAAATGGTACATTTTTTTTATTGGATCTAGGCCCTTTTGCTATAAATTTTTGTGTTTCCTAACATAAATTTATGTCACGATAGGGGGAGTTATGTCTTGATTTTATCACATAATTTCTGACATAACGTTCCTAGCGACAGATTCATTTCATGATTCTGAGGTTTATGTCATGATTTATGACTTAAAACATGGCATAAAAGTTTCAAAAAAAGTTTCTAGCAACGGGGCCCTAATAAGGAAAGATTGCGTTATTCTATATGATATGACGTGATACACGAGATTTATATGATGAATAATAGTTAAAGACAATTATCAAGATACAGATCATCTCAATATTCAACACATATCTGAACTATATCTTGAAACATGTTATTTGACATGATATCATATCGCATTATGTAAATATATGATATATGACATGAACTTGAAATTGAATGATATTATCTTGTGATCTTAGCAAAATAATAAAAATTGTATGATGATATGACATGGTGCGATCGAATAACAAATTACATTCTAAGAATCAACACAATAATAACGACATAATTATCTGGACAAAAGTTTATACATGTTTATCCTAATTAGGTGCGACAAGAACAAGAGAATAGGGCACATGTTCGTCATTCTTAACCCCAGGTTTACACATATATATGTTATTTATTATATGTATTTTGTATTGTTTTGAAATGAAAATTAATTAATATCTGTTCTAACTTACCTCAGATGCCGATAAATGTCGCCTGAACCCTTGCGACTTTGGCACATGTTCCACGAATGGTAACGACTACAACTGTACATGCGAGCCCGGTTACATTGGAACTGAATGTGACATCGAAGGTAGCGTATTTAGTATTGGACTGTTTATCATCATAATATTTCTAAGTTTTGTAGCACTTTGAAGGGTTTCATTTTAATAAATCAGCTCATTTAGACTTGGTTTGGTGATTTCCTCCATATGACTCTGATATATTTCTTTTTCGTATTTTGTGATTTGCTTCTTTTACTTGGATATATGTTTAGTTACAATAACCCATGTTGATTGAATATATCTTGACCTTCTTCTCACCCGGATACCTGTAGGCCTATTGGCCTGTCAGTTAAACCATCTTGAGCTAATCTCCTACTAGCTTTAATCGTTGACTCGCTAAGTCTATAACTGGATTACTGGTAGTTTTACTTGTAGTTTTGCCGCTGTCGTTCGCATTACCCATGAAATATCAATTACATATTTTTTTATCGTTTTCCCTTTTTTGTTTTGTAACATTACAGATACCACGGTTTGCGTCAACGCGAATCCTTGTCAGAATGAAGCACCATGTTCAGTACTTGACGGCACATATTCATGTGACTGCCCAGTCGGCTTTGAAGGGGCATACTGTGAAGAAAGTAAGAATTTATATTTTCATTCATATTACACATTTCCGAATTACCTGGATTACCCTTTGACTAATGTTGTAAAAGCCGATTTGAATGTTCGGAATTGACATCACAAAGATATCAGTTTGTCAGGGAACTGTGACTCATTACCCAAAATTAATTGCATAAAGTCTACTCATTTAATTAAATTTAATAAATAATTTGCATTAAGATAAAAGTATTCACCAGTGTCTGAACCTGGATTTGAAAAAAATAGGGTGCAGCAGGTGATTTAAATTGAAGTTTTCTGATATAAAGTTGTAGGCTCAGTGGTTGATTTCCATTAAATAGCCGTCTTGGTAGTAGTGTAGTAGTAATGGTTTAAGGAGTTATAAAAACTCACTTTCGTCCGCGTAACCTTCTTTCAAAACTTTGTACAAAATAGTTGTAATAATCTCAAGGACAGTTGCGTTAATGATTAGACTTTAAGAGTGAAATGATAATTATAAACAATTGCATTTTGTCTACAGATATCGATGACTGTATGAACGAGACTTGTAGTGGAAATGGTATCTGTGAGGACGGTATAAATACTTTCGAGTGTGTATGCCGCAGTGGGTACTCGGGAACCCTGTGCCAGACAGGTATGCTATTTCTTAAACACATTTGTGATATAATAAGCATTGTATGTTTTCAAATTAAACATTTTCTTTTATGAATAAAACATGACGATATTAAATGACTGATAGAAAGTGTTGTCCTGAAGCGTAAAACCGAATGTATTACTATCATATTTCACAACGTATGTTTGTTTTTTGTAAGGTACCTTTTATAGTATTGTTGTTGCTTTAATATTTTACTTCAAATTTTTTATTTTTAATCTGCATTTTTAATGTATTGTTTACTCATTAATAGTCAATCAAACAGAAGCGGCTTTGGGGCTGCATTTTTTAAATTTCAACAAAGCCATTAAATTCAATTCAAATGCATTACATTCAATTGCATTCAATGTCATTATTTTGTCTTTTTGCAGATATTGATGAATGTGCATCCAACCCTTGTATGAATGGAGCGGTCTGCGTAAATGTTGAGAACGCGTTCAGCTGTGCGTGTACGAGTAACTTCGTTGGACCCGTTTGCACACCAGAGTTGAGTAAGTGTTTAGATCAAATATAAGTCGATTATGAATATAACTATTCATCATTTTTACGATTCATCCCTTTGAATGATTGCACCGTATAATATGATTCAAATGCGGATTCATTAAGAGTAAAATGTTAAGATCAGATTTAAAGACTATAATAATCCTTTTGTACAATAAACATGTATTAACATACAAGCATTTAAGGCAGATTCCAATTACTATGTATAACATAGTAAATATAATCCTACAAACACAAACCTGTTCAGGGCGCCGTAACACAAAGGTTTGCAATCAATCGCGAAGTTGCAATAGCCTATCACAATCATTGTTGCATGCAATTTTTCTTCAAATGACTGGTCAGTGACCAATTACAAAGCTTCTTTTCAAAATTGCAATTGATCGCAAACCTTTGTGTTACGGGCCCTGGACTAGCCTTTTTACCTTTCCTGCAAAATGGTTGAAATTAGTTGTCGGTTAAGCGTAAGGTGGTTAATAATTTGTATATTACTTCAAGAACTATAGGCCTATTTGATATCGCTCTGTGTTATTCTGTAATTTACATTCTTCCTCAATGAACACTTGTAATTTTTTTTGGTTATTCAAAGTTTGGTTATCATCTACTTTTCTCTGTCTGAATTTTTAATGTACTGACAATTTCGTTCGTTCTTTTCCCCCTCTAAAGTAAATACGGGTGCTCAGACGGCCGATAGTACATTCCGAGGTACACGAATCAGCCTTGATCCATATTTTATTCTTCTCATCGTCGCTCTGGCATTGTTCGCCATCTTCTTCCTCCTTCTCTTCCTCATCGCAAACTGCTGCAGAGAGAAGAAGTAAGTATTGCGAAGTTTGAATGATAAAAATTATAGTAATGGTAATGATAATGATGTTAATATTGATGATGATGATAATAGTAACTATAAATAATGATAATAATAATGAACAAAAAATTACCAGCACGTCTTAACGTAGGATTTATATATTAAAAGAATTTAATAAAATGCCATAACAAAAAACACAATTTGTTTCTTGAGACCATGTTAATTAAAAGAAGAATTTGGCCTAGCCCTGTTTTTCGGGACGTGGTATTAATAATAATTAGTAACAATTATAATTATAATAATGATTCATAACATTCACAATAATAACATATTTAAGTGGCCATTTGATTTGTTAGGCAAACATGATATTTGAATTGTGATGTATTGAACAATATCTTGCCTCTCTCTCTTCACAAATATCTCCATTTTTTTTTTCTTCTTCATCTTCTAGGGATCTGTATGACACGGAGAAAGCCCGGATGGGCGAATACCCCTCGCAGACTCGTCCAGAGCATTCTATCCTAGCAAACGCTGAACCGCCGGGGGCTCGAGAGAATGACTACGGTGGCTTCGGGGTTGATGGCCCTATCCCTCCTGTGTCCGGCAGGTACGTAGGCAATTAATTTATTATTAAGTAATATGATTTGCATGTGCATGGCTCTACAAATTATGCTTTAGATATGGTGAGATAGTATATTGGATCAAATGCACATTAACTTTGTTGAAGTGTTTGACACCATAGAGCAATCGTGTTTCATTTCCTTTTTTCTTTTCTCCAATATACACCATTTGCAAGAAATGCATGATAATTTATTCAAGGTTTTGCATTATTTCAGTGTTCGTACTCTTAACTAAAGCCAGTATTCTGCAGCGAAGACTGAAATTATACGAGTTGAAAGTTTGTGCAGATATATTGTGCAATCCTTTTGTCTGATGTTGACTGATGCATCAAGGATCGCTGAATATCTTTGAACTAACTTGCAACTCATTGATTCAAACTCAGTCTTTGGTTCAGAATACTGGCCTAGTAGTTTGACTGACGTAGCAACAACAAAAAATTTTAAAAAGTCGTTAAAGAAGGTTGGGGATATATCTTAGAAAGGTTCTGAAGAGGGACTTTTAAAATATCTTTAAATCATATTACTCGGTAAAATAGAATTATTCTTTTCTATATCTCTTTTTATTCTTATTTTAGTGGGGGTGTGTCTGCACTGAACAGCTATGAAAACCCGTGGCCGCAATCGAATGATGAACTGCAAAAGACTCAGTTGTAAGACCGACATGAACATACCAGCAACGATGTTTCATACTACATTGACAACAAAGAATTTCTGATTGAAAACACCAACATTAAAATATTAATTTTTATTTAATCAGCGACTAAATCCTCGCCTATACTCTTCCATTAGCTCGTTTTTAAGGCTGATAGTAATGTATTAAAAATCGATATCACATAATCATTCTTACCTTTTTCGAAAGCGTTGAATACTGAAATATTGATACTTTCTGACTAAATTCCTTTGTTAAGTATTTTTCATTGCTTATCGTTTATAAAATCAAGGGAAATTAGAAATTGATATAATTTTAGGGCGTTTTGTCCACGTAAAATTGAATGATCTCAGAAATTTGATAGTCCATATTTTCGTCAATATGTGTATACCTGTATGTTAATGAGTTAAGACAAACCGCCATCCTCCAACCGTGAAATAAGATGTATATTATCTAAAATATTGAATGAATCGTTGTTACCTAGTATTTAAGCCTGATTGTTCCTACCTACTAGCTAAGCAAATAAATCGTAGTTATTCTGTAATTAAAGTTATTCCTTCACCCTTTTGTTGTCAATGTATTATTATCAGATTCAAGCAAGCTGTGCTACTTGAATTATTAAAGATAAACATCATAAGTTGCTCATTTATTGTTTTACAAAATGCGTGGTTTACCACAAAATAATAATCTACTATGTGCTTTTAAATGTAAACGGAAATTCACTTATTTTAAACATATATTTAGTCACTTAAGGCTCCGTATGCATGCATTATTGCATAACATGAGTGAATAATTAAACTCTTGCTTATTTCACAGTTTTATTTCTTATTTCATTCTTTATTGCGTGAATTTTTATTTATTGGTTATTGAATAGTTGAAGACTTTCTCTAATTATATACGAATCTTTAGGATTACACTTAGTGTAATTTTTGTTAACGTAAAAATTCATCTTTATTAATTTTTTTGAACGGAGCTTTCCTACTAGCATTTCAAAAAATAGGTGCCATTCTACATGTAGATAAGATTTCAAATAATGTAAAAGTTTATCTTTATTAATTTTTTGAACGGAGCTTTCCTACTAGCAATTCAAAAAATAGGTTCCATTCTACATGTAGATAAGATTTCAAATAATGTAAAAGTTTATCTTTATTAATTTTTTGAACGGAGCTTTCCTACTAGCAATTCAAAAAATATGTGCCATTCTACATGTAGATAACATTTCAAATCTCAACGTTAATGAAGATCACTGCATAGACTTTTTTATTATTTTTTTTTTATTGTAATTTATTTAAAACGGAAAAGAGGCTTAGTTAGAACTGTAGAGTGTAGTTCACTAAGAAAGTAGAAATAGAATAGCCGTATTTTTTTATTATTATTTTATTCATCCATAAGAGGATGTTTATAATTTTTATAATTTTTTTTTTTATTCTCAACTGATAATTTTAGAATTAAAGGTAAACAACTTGTCGAAAAATCAACGATAAAAATTTTATTTGTTTTACAAATCGATCCAAAATTAAAAGTATTAAACTAATCAATTGCAATGCAGTTATCAGATACCGAATAGATTAAATTTTTAAAAAAATTGACCGACCAACAAATCAACAGAATTGTTTGAATAAACAAAACAAATAAAACGGTCATACAACAAATTCACTATGTCAAAAAAGTAATTCAACTTCCATTTCCTCGTACACAATTCAGACTTTTTTTTAATAACGTCAACATTTTTGGAAAATACAAATATTCGGAAATTTAAAACGAAATTCCAGTAATGAATAAATATTTTTTTAAATCAAATATCCAGGTCTTTCGAATCATTGGTAATAAACTTTTAGGTAAGGGTAAACAGTAAAATGCAAGGACACTATCATACTAATGAATTTTAATAACGTCGTGACATTTCAAGATTACAAAGGGCTAAACAATAATACACTAATTTTTTACTTTTTTTACATTATTATTCAGATATCATTTCATTTTGGGCGTACATGTATAATCGACATCAAATGTTATTAGTACTTATTGTTATTTATCATGTCTTTTTTTTTCTTCTTTTTTTTATTGTTTTGTTTTTTGTTTTTGTTTTGTTCTTTTGTTGTTTTTTATTGAATCAATAAATCCGTGGGGGAAAGGGAAATATTGTGTTCGACTTTTACTATCGGATGTCTCTCTTCTTAGCATAATTTCCTTCACAAAATTGACAGATTTCTTCGATTTCCGTACAAATTCAATTCGTTTTTGTACGGTAAACAACGCAAATGGGACTTTTGAGTGACATTTTGAGTGACAATTTATGTTATATTATAATTGAATTGACAAAATGGGTTGGGCTAATTTAAAGTGACATAAAGTTCGAGAGGGAGAGATGAAAATAGAGAAAGAGAGGCCAGAAAATGAGCGGAAAGAAGATAGATGTAACGTCTTGCATGTCTTGTCTATTCATACTACAGCCCTTGTCTTTATGCCCCAATCTTCCTCCCTCTCTCCTTCCCTCTCTCTTTCTCTCTCTTTTCTAACCCTAAGAGTGTGTTCAATGTCCAATTTCAAATTTATACGCCAACATGAATCATGATACAAAACGCAATTACAAAACGCCTGTTATTAAGAAAACAAAGAGGGTGTTCATTGTCCCCATCCCCGGTCGTAAAAATAAACGTGTTTCAAATCTCAATCTAATTATTACGCCGAAATATTTAACGCGAAAAAGATGCGTTTACAAACACAATCAGCTTCAATTTTCGACTTGAGCATCGCGATTGCAACGAAATGCGACATTGAACAGGATTGAGTTTTCAAACGTGTTTAAATGTGCTCTCGCAATGGAAGCTTCCGGTGCAATGTGAGAAAAAGGAGAAGATATTTGTTTTTTGAGAGTGGGGAATTAAGACGTCGACGTATAAACACGTTTTAAATTTTGGACACTGAACGGTGGCACCGTTTGATCGGTTTGTGTTTGAGTTTTGTGATTGCGTTTTGTATCATGATTCATGTCGCGTATATTTGAACTGACATTGAACACACTCTACTCACACGATACCCATAATTCCCTTATACCCTCTCACACACCTTCACACCACGCTTTTTCCACTCTAATGATGATAAGTATTTACAGCTCTTTCGTTATCCAACTTTTTTACCCCCCCCCCTTCCTCCTCTTCCTCTTTCCCATTTGTTTCCCTGCTCTGCGCTCGCTATGCACAGAATTATTTCCCTCTCTATATATTTTTGTATATCCTATCATTTTACCACTTTTATCTTTCCCTCTCTCTCTCTCTCTCTCTCTCTCTCTCTCTCTCTCTCTCTCTGTATTTCTCTTTCTCTCTCTCTTTCTTTCATATCTATCCCGTTCTCTCGCACATATTTTTCCTCCGAAGGAAGAATAGTTATCAAAATAAATGTTTATTCTCTCAAGATTCGTATGTGTCTGAAACAGCATATTTTTATTTCCGTTTGAAGTAAGACCATTTAAAGCTATGCAAATGGATACTGCAAATGTGAAAAAAGTACTGCCAAAACGTATTAGCCGGCTGTATAGCTGAAGGTTATTTATATATCTTAATACAATTATTTCATAAACGTTATCCTTTAAGATTTCCTCACTCTACTTTGAAAGTAAATTGTAATAACTACGATAAGTTGAAATGAAACGCCATTTGCGTTAAAAGGAAATATATTTTAATTTTGCTACAAACTGAAAGACTTGAAAATAATAAATTTTAATGAGTGAGCCAAAATTCAATTGGGCTTAAAAAATATTTAAAATTTCTTAATTATGGCTGATACTTAGTACTGTGTTGAGTTTGTAAGGAAAAATAAAACCACACACCAATGATAAAATTTTGTCCCATATAGAGTACAAAAATATGAAAGACTTGCTCGTATTTACACAATATAAAAATCGTTATAGTACTGTAACAAATGAACAAATTAACAGGCAAACTGAATTGTCAGTAACATTTTTCTAACAGCCTGTCATTTTTTAATCAAAAATCTAAATGCTACCATAGGTACCGGAGCACACACATAAGGTTTTATTTGACTTTGCGGTACAAGTTTTGATATTCCATAATCATAATTGTTTATTCCAAACTATTCTTCTACATATAATCATCTAGCAATTTATTTTTAACGGAAATTTCACTCAGCGGTTTCAACTTAGTTTTTTGTAACCCACAACTGTGAAAAAGAGAAGAAAAAAAAGTTTCAAAGTTTTGGCAATTTTCGGAATAAGAAGAATATACTAATTTGGTTTAATATTTGTATTTGGACAAGAAATATAATATTCCTAAATATCTGATCTAATTTTTGGCAATTTTCATATCAATGAAGAAATACTAAATTGGTTAAATATCAGTCTATAGACAAGACATATAATATTCATAATTATTTGATTTCATATTCTACAGATGGTTATAGAAAATTAATTATTATTTGGGCTCCAATCATTATCTCTTTCAGGATCACAATAGAAATTATTCTAAGGGCATAGAATGTATCAGGACTTCAATGGAATTTCAAGAAAAAAAATAATTACCATATCTTCCAAATCACTCTGAAATGATTACCCGATGATTATGTTTTTAACAGCTAAATATTACCTTTTTTTTAAATAGAACAAAAATCCCGTCACCCTTTTTTTTCTTTTTTGTTTTCCTTGTTTAAATTTTACGATATACAATAATTGTAAGAAGCCTGTGGTAACTAATGTTTTATTTAGAGGGGAACTATCCTCAAGGATCCATTCGAGGTGCAATACTTTGCTCGTAGCGAGTCCACTTGTCTTGACCAATCCTATAATGAAAAAGAAGAAAAAAAGATAAATATAATAATAATAATAATAATAATAATAGTTACATTTGTATAGCGCTTAATACATATATCCACCTTCGTGTTTCTAAGCGCTTATAGTGTTAATTAATTATTACCCGGCTTAGCTAGGCTATACCCCGAAAGGTGCTCACAGCATTCAAGGAATTGCTTGCTACCGGTACCCATTCACCTCACTTGGGTCAAGTACGGCAAATTTGCAGGTTGACACCTTGCCGAAGGATGCTAGTGGTATGGACGGGACTCGAACCTCGTACCTTGTGATCCTAAGTCCGCCGACTTATCCACTCGACCACACCACTCCCTTTCCATTGTGCACAAATCACTAATATTATGCACTTTTCATTTTTTTTCAAGTGTTGACTCCTCAGATTGTTGGCAAATGTTAACTGTGCTTACTGTTTTAATAATAATAATAATAATAATGTGAACATTTATAATGCGCCGGTATCCATCATGAAAGATGCTCATGGCGCAGTAAAGAAAAATGAAAAACATATTTAGAAAGAGTAAGAGTTATATGCTATTCTAGAATGAGAACACAATGAGTGGCGTTTTAATGAAAACCTTTAAGTTTTCCAAACTCTTGAAGTAAAATAACAGATGACATTCCCTAAAAGTTAAAACTAGTCATGATGAATAATTATGTAATCTATCCTGAATTGTTCATTATTATAATAATCATTATATATATATATATATATTTTGTTCCATATAAAATCTAATTTAAAAAAAAATGAAGAAAAAAAATGACCAGGGCCAGGTGTTGAACATAACAATTCATTAAAGAAAAAAAAAATAAAACGTTTCATACATTAAGTTGTACACATGAATAAGATATACATCAAATAGAAGAAACAAATAGGTAGTCAGAATCAGACACAGAGAGAATGGTAGAGAGAGAGTGAGGAATATAATACAGTCGCAATGGAGGAAGGGATAGAGAGGGACAAAAAAGAGAGATGCATTCACTGTAACTTACAATGTTCCCCGTTTAACCTCAGCACATGTGGAGACCCGTTTTGTATTGGTCCATGTGGTATAGAGTACCTCTTGTCCGTCACATAAATGACACTGACCCGACCAACTGGTGGTCGACAAGCCGTTATCCCGGGCGACCACGAAGCCAAAAGATGGGAAATCATTGTTCCTGTTTGCATATCCAACGAGTACGGTAGGAGCTACAAAATGGGGACGTAAATCAGGAACGATATAATTATACATTGGTATTATATTAAAAATTCATTTAGCATTTAAACGTTATCTAGAGTAATATTACTCTGGATAACGTCTGTCTTGAACCATGTGTATATACACATGGTTCAAGACAGACAAATTTACATGCTTGAAATTATGGGAAATGGATAGGTGTATCCTCCCCCCCCCCTCCTCTTCACACCTTACTCAAAACATGTTTACGCTTTGATATTTGAGGATATCGAGTTTAATTTTGTGCAATGGCCTACAATAATCTGGGGCCATTTCATCAAAGACTTGTCGGAACATTTTATCCGACAAATTTGCTCTCAGCCAATCAGATGCAGCATCTTCAGTAAGCTTATAACAGTTTGTCGGATAAAACGTCCGACAAGTCCTTTCATGAAACGCCCTCCAGAAGTTACCTTTTATTTCAATCCAAATAGTTATATATTTTTACAAACCTTCGAAGTAAATATACAGCTTAAAACTTACCGGAATATCCGGTCAATAGTTCGACAGCGCTCATGTGGTCTCCGAGGATCATCCCGGTAGATGTTCGACTGATGGTAATCTTATCATTGCACTCGTTGTACCATTCTCCTTCCAGATCACAGAAACCGACTGTGGTGAAGAAAAGAAGATTTAGCATTACAACTGGAACACGAGGCTTTCCCATTTATTCACAATTTTGATTATCACAGTTTCCATTCCTTTCGAACAACAATAAACAAATGAGTGGCCTGATTTCCCTTTAAAAATATATATCTACGTCTCCATGGCTTTACAACAATAAAAGAAAAAAATCTTTAAAAATTAAAAAAATATCAACATGTTTATATTGAAAAATACTTCGAACATCAGCAATCAAATATTATCAACATATTATAAATCGTTTACATCATGACTTGAACACTGTAAACTACATAACAAACATTATACAATCAGCATTGTCGTTTTCCGAATCTTCTACCATCAGCAAAATTAAGTACCATTCTTTAAAATCTAAACTAGTTTATATGGCTCACAAGGAGTGTCATAGTTTTCCTAGTTAAAATCAAAAGATAATTATAGGATTTGAGTTTACCTTCCTGGCAGTAAGTTCCTGAGAATCCTTGTGGGCATTGACATGTGAACATTGCAATCCCGTCTAAGCATACACCACCATTCTGACATGGTAAGCTGGCACATTCGTTTATATCTGTAAGTAGTGATAATGTATAGTAAATGATAATGATAATAATAATAATAATAATAATAATAATAATATTAATAATGATAATATCGTTTTATTATTTTTATTTTTAATATCATTGATTGTTATTATTATTATTCTGACAGGGTAAGCTGGCACATTCGTTTATGTATGTAAGCAGTGATAATGTATATAAAATGAGATCAAAATAGCAAATTATCATTGTCAAATGACGAAACATCCTTTGTTATCAGACGATAAGGCGCTAAAAATAATGAGGCTTCATGCGAATAGCATAAAAGTGATCATACCACAGACCTATATATTTTCATTTGCATTAAAATGCAAACAAACATCAATGAGACAGTTAACATTGTAAGCTGATTAGATCTACATAGCAATTTATCAAGTGAAAATAACACTTGTTCATATTCATACTATAAAAGAAATATGAGAAATGAGTATTGCATTAGCAGTTAAAAATATGTTTAGGTCATGGAATATTGTAGGCATTTCGTTGTGTATAGGATATATTCCTGTTATCTGGTTATCGTCCATTGTCACAAATCTATATTTGAAGAGCTCATTTCCAAAAGGTACTACATCCATTTTCCATCAAAATTCATTTTTTTGCATTAATCTACTCATTTTTAGCACCTCTACACACTGTTACAAACAGAAACATGAATTTTCAATGGGAAGGGTGAAAAAATTAATTTCAAAAATCATATCATTTCCAAAAGGTACTACATCCATTTCAGTTCGTTTCCAAAAGGTACTACATCCACTTTTATGTAGTCCCATGTATTTGTTTTTATTGCATGTAAATAGTGCGAGGTTGGCTGGGTTCGCCAGAGCATTAGTGAAAATTTGAAAATTTATTTACTCAATTCAACGTTTGTTTGTTTTTAAACATGGCATCTATTTAAAGCAATATGAAATAGTACAAAATGTTCCTTTTTGAACAAAAAAATTGCTGAGATACATGGCAATTTACATACTCTGAGACATTTCGTTTCCAAAAGGTACTACATCCATCAGAACAAAAAATTAAAAATTCGTCTACAGAAAAACTTGCTGACCTAGATTTTTGTTAGACTGGTTTCCCTTTAGCATCATAGAGTAGAACAATCTGTAAAAGTTTTATTCCAAACAGACACTCCTATCAATGAAAAATAGAAAAACGTGTTTTTCTCCGAATTCACAAATATGGATGTAGTACCTTTTGGAAATGACCTCTTCATTTGATCTACATATCTATCTATCCATATTATGATGATATTCATTAAAATTTGTAAATAATTACAACATCCGTCATGCCCTGCGTATACCCTAAAAATATCTAAATTATATATCTTTAACTTTCAACATGTACAAACGAACTATTTGGAAGATATCTTTGTCACCTAAACATCACATAAAATACACATGCACTGGGTATACTCTGGGCATAATAAATTTCTCCCTTTAAAATTAAACAAAATTCAGAAGAATATATACGTACCGATTTCGCAGTTGGTTCCTGCATAGCCAGGGTTGCATTCACACACATAGTTGATACCCTGGTTCCTGCATGTCCCTCCATTTACGCAAGGAAGGCTGCGACATGCGTTAAGACCTGTATGATGTAATGATTCCGTATTAGTTACAATTAATTAATACTATGTTTCCTAGAAAACGGGCTGCAAGCTACTATGCTGTCTTCAAGTTCTTCTATGCACAGACCAAGCCTACTTACAGCCTCGGAGGCATTGCAAATCTTGACAACACGGAACACTAGATTTTTGAAAGTCTCTATTTGTTAGAAAACCACATGAACAAGATAGTATCCAAAACAAGTCAGAACGTGACTATTAAGGATATCATAATCAGTTAAATAATTTCTTATATTCCGGTCCTGATAATATTCAGATAGAAAATTAAAGTAATTTTGACATAGAATAGGAAAGTTTCAATTTATTTTGTCGAGCCTCTCAAAGCAAAATTTATGAAATAAAAAAAAATAAAATACATTAACCGCACGCTAGCTAACATTAAAAACAAATGTAAAAAGTGTTTTAACATACTAATCCGTAGGTTTGTCTGTTTTCATTTGACATCTTTAATTATGAAGGTACACTGATACCCAGTGAATCGTTTAGTCGTTTGTTCTTTTATCATGTTAATATGAATCACTGTTCTATTTATTGCTTCAAATAGAAAATCAATCTTTTTTAACTTCTAACCTAAAAAAAAACATTGAATTTCTGAACCGAATCAATCAATAAAAAGACAAAAACCTAGAAAGGTTATACTTACTCAATTCACATCTGGTTCCTGTCCATTCAGCATCACATTGACAAGTGTACATGTTCACAAGATCCACACAAGTACCACTATTCAGACAAGGATTGCTATTGCATTCATCGATATCTATATCGAGGAAAGAAACACAAGTCAGAATTGTCATGGTCTGTAAGTTTTATCTGTCTGTATTAAAGTGATATTCAGACGAAATGTAAATTAAATTGAGAGGAGAAATCTTGACTAGTAGAAATGAAAGGTTATGGAGGAATTGATCAATGGAAAAAAGTGGGGAAAAAAATCTATAGCATGTTATGTCATATCATTAGACTGTCCGGAAATGATACACCGAAATTTAGTATTCAACGTAAACTTCACCTTTTACATATCAAGTGTCTTTCTTTGACCATTATATCAAAGACTACTATGAAAGTCATCACCTATTTTAAAGCATCATAATTGGAGAAAGTTAAGGGAGAAGAAATTTTACTATTCAAACTGATTACACAATAAATTTTCTCAACATTTCTATGAAAATTATATAATTATACTATGGATTTCTAATCACGAAATATATTTCCAATTGCGAGAAATGAGAAACATTTGCTCATTCCATGATTTCATTTCATTTCATATCTACATTCATTTCCAGATTCAAAGAAAAGAAGGCGAAATACTCGAGAAGCGACATGCTTGTGTTGGTTTCACCTTTACAAAGATAACAGTGATACAAGACAAGTAATAATGACATTCATGTGAAACTTAAAAGCGAATAACAAATATAGGAATTAGAAAGAGAGAGACCAAAAATACAGAGAGAGAGAGAGAGAGAGAGAGAGAGAGGGAGACAGAGAGGAAACCTGCATACATCCCTATAATACAGATAAAGCATACAAAACTGAGACCTGCTAATAATACAGATAAGTATATAGATTGGATTACACCCTCAGATTTACAGATGAAATGAGAAAACAAGGCAGTAATATTTTAACATACCTATCTGGCAGAAAGTGCCAGTATAGCCTGGTGCACATTGGCACGTGTATCTATTGATGCCATCTAGACAGGTTGCACCACTAAGACACGGTCCACTGAGACACTCGTTGATGTCTAAAACAGGATAATAATAATAATAATAATTAAAAAAAAATAATAATAACAATAATACTAATTATAGAATTCATAGACAACTATTAATCATTTTTTGTTGTTTTTCTTTTCATTGTTATCATTCTTTTATCATATTCCTTTATCTTGTCTTTTCCTCTTTTTCTCATCTCTTACGAATCCAAAAAGACCCGGGAAATCACTAATGATGGGAAATCAGTATGACTCATAAGGTTAAAACAGTGTAGGAATCGTTAAACTGTCGTTTAGTGCATATACATGTACATCTTCAGTTCAGTTCAGTTCAGTTTTTATTTACATATTCCAATCAAACAATAATAAAAACAACAGTTGTATGTGATTTCAATATTATACATTACTTGATAAATCATAAAACGAATGACATCAGTAGCATGAGAAAGAAAGAAATATGAAGGAGCCTAACTTAAAAGCAAAGCTTGTTACATTATAGGCTCCTTTGTGAAAATGATGTATAAAAATACATAAAGAAATAAATGAATACAAAGATATTTAAATAGGAGTAAATGAAGAATGTGCATTAACTCTCGTGAGAGTGTTCAGATTTATTAAGTACTATGTAAATCAAAATTTCTGTTACTATTTTGCTTGATTCAAAAATGCCTTCCCTGATTCCATCAACCACAGACAAATTTAAATCCAATATTAAGGTAAAAAGAAAATGATGTAATGGCAAAAACGAGTCATCCGACAGAGACTTGACAACCGCCAACTAACTTAATAAGTATACCCTCACATAAGTACTTACTAATTTCACAGTTAGTTCCAGTGAATCCTGGCTGACAGTTGCAAGTGTATTGATTGACTTGATCTACACACGATCCACCGTTTTGACATGGTCCACTTTGGCATTCGTTGATATCTATAAAGGGAAGTGTTGTTTTTTTTAATAGTTTATTTGAATTGGTTGGTTATCCCATGTTTTACTGAACTTAAATTAAATTCATCGCAGTTCGGCTTTGTCGCAATGATATGTGTGTTTGACAAATAATCCATATATATTGATATATCTACGTGTAAAAAAGGCAAACGATCTGATTTTTGTGATAAAAACCTACAGTTCAATTATATATATCCCTGTATCTGCTTTGACAGTATTTCACAGCCCACCAAACAAACTTGATTGCAATGTATTTTTACAACTTTACAACAACAAAAAATGTACATTTGTAAATCGGTTTGTCTTAATCACTATGACATCCTTATAACTTACTTGTTTCACAAAGAACTCCGGTAAAGCCTGGAATGCAGTTACATACGAACATGTTGACTTGGTCGATACACTGTCCTCCATTAAAGCACGGACCACTGGCACACTCGTTGATATCTGTACGTGTAGAAAGTCAAGATCTTATGATTATCATGGAGGTAAAGAATGTTTATAGCGTATTTTGAATTTAAGAAGAACATTAACCTTGTTTTAGAATGATATAGATTAACATTTGTAAGATTTCAGCAGGCCATATTTGCATGCGGATTTAAGAACAACATCTATAGAAAGCTACAAATCCAACTTGAAAATTGATTTATTATTCATTTATCATTTATTAAAACTTTTTGACAAAATTTATATTACATTCGTTCTTATTCTGTTTTACCCATAGATATGAATGCTATAATATGTATATCTTTATAAGTTCACTTGTATCTTGATAAAATGCCGCTGTCTAAATATAAATGATCATAATTTCGTTTAGAAGTAATTTATTAGGTTGCAATGCTTACTGATATCACAGTTTGTTCCCGTATATCCGGGGAAGCAGACACATTCGTATCGATTCACCCTGTCAATGCAATTGCCCTGCGAGCATGGGTTACTGGCGCACTCATTGATATCTGTACAAATGAAAGAATATAGAACAACAGGACAAGTGAAGGAGTCGTTACAGTATTGATATAAAAAAAAAGAATTGGTTTGACAATGATTTCAGAATTCGACTTCGAAACTTGGAAAACGATATTTGTTTGGGTTTTAATGCTTTTCACAAAATTTTTACATTTAAAATCATATTAATTGTTCTTGAATTAAATTTCAAGGATTACTTTATTGGTTGGTTATGTGATTGCATTAAAAAAAAGGGAATTCAATAATGATAACAATAACAGCACACACAACTTTTTAAATTGTCATGTACAACATAAACTGATTTCAGACATGAAGGGGAAAAACAGATTTGCGTACTATGACCATCTGAAAGACGTGATTGAGACTAATTTGTAGGCAGAGAGCTGACCGTGTATGTTACCTCTCGACAAACACCCGAGTCATTGTTTGCTGAAACATTTTTACTTACCATCCTGGCAGAAAGTACCAGTGAATCCAGGCTGGCAGGTACAGGTAAAGCCGTTTATTCCATCGTTGCAGGAACCTCCATTTTGACAAGGAATACTGGCACATTCGTCGATATCTACCGTGAGAAACAATCATTACAGGAAAAAAAATAATATCAAGATGATTAATGCAGGAGATCATCAAAGGCAAAGACCTGTCGAGACCGATTCCCAAATTATATACATTTAAATTACAATATGACAAAATAAGGAAAGCAAATCAAAACAGAAAACTAGCATGACAAATGTATGAACTACATAGTGAACAACATGTAAACAACAAACAGAAAAAAAAACGAACAACAGGCATTCAATTATCTGGATTTAGATGGACAGTTGATGAGGTATGATTTATATTTATTTTCAAAGGATGATAATGATGGACAATATTTGATTTCTTTGGACAATTTGTTCAAATAGCAGACCCTTGGTTTATGATCATGGTTGTCGAAAGATACTAACTATAGTTTTGTACATAAAACGAATTTGAATTCAAATACTATTTAAAATGTTTTCATTATTATTATTTATTTTTTTTGCAAAGTTCTTCGTTGAATAATAATTCAATAAAGAATGACCGTACTTACTTGTCATGCAGTTGACTCCGGTGAATCCAGGTACACACTGACATTGGTAAAAGTTTACAAAGTCCGTGCACGTGCCTCCATTCTGACAGGGAGAACTTGCACACTCGTCGATATCTAGTTTTATTAAGAAATAAGTAAGGGTATAGAATATATATATATATATATATATATATATATATATATATATATATATATATATATATAAGGCACAGATCTACTAACCTACCGTTAACTCTGGCCTTCCATCTGTATTCATGACGTGCAATCCTGATCTATCGGTGTCTCCTACGTGCTCACAGTTCAGTTACATCTGTGTGGAACTGGCAAGGAACACTGGTCTTCTGTAGACTTCGAACTTACAGGAGACCTCATGACGTGTATTCGCTCACGTGTACAGGTATGTGGTTTTAGAAGCTGTTCGTTTAGAATAGATAATTCCTTAGAAAGTTAGCACACATTGATTGATTGAATTATCCAACCGCATGTAAATTGCCACTGAAAACAATGACTGTAGATGGAACCACTTATAAACCAGCTCATCTCATGTGTATAACAATAACAAAGTTATTATTGAAAGAAACTTTTCAAGCCAGAGAATAATTATTTGTCCATCGTTTAGAACCGATAAACTTAACTTGCGGTTGCTAACGTTCTATTTTTTACTTGCACACAGATATCAATGAATGCGACAGTGTTCCCTGTATGAACGCGGAGGAACTTGTAATGACCTCGTCAATGGATATACATGCATGTGTCGCCCCGGATTCACTGGTGAAATGTCGTTAGATTAAGTTCAGTCAATTTTTTTTAATTCATAGCATCATTAGCGCAAAGAACATTATAATAACAGATTAACTAACACTGCATGTGTCGCCCTGGATTCGCTGGTGAAATGTGTCAGATTAGTAAGTTACACATGGATTTTTTTATTTATATCATCATTACTACAAAGAGCATTATGCATTAACATGATTCACTAATACTTCTGTGTCGCCCTGGATTCACTTGTGTAATGTGCGAGATAAGAAAGATTTCACATCGATTGTTTGATTTATATCATCATTTCTACAAATAAAATTATCTATTAACATGATACCGTTCATTGCATTCTATACCAGTACTGTGTCGATGGACCTTGGCGATCAAATTATTCCACAGCTCCCTGTATCTTACCATGTCAAATATGAATTGTAACCTAAGTTCAACTCCTCTCTCTTCAAGCCATTTGTGAAACTGTATATTCAAAGTATTTTTCTTCTGCCCTTAATTACTCCTCCCGCCCTAATTACTCCTCCCCTCGATCCTTCCCGTTAGTTATACATTATCCAGAACTTAAATATTTTCGAGGTAAGCTACCAGTCATTTTAGAGTCGTATGAAAGGGACATTTTCATGGATATTATTACTTGAAAAATCTTTATATCTTTATCAAATTGATGTAGCAAGATTAGTCACACATCGAGTCATATGCATATAAATTTCTGCACCCTTCTCTATTTTAATCAGTATCAAAGTTCATCCATTGAAGGTTCTGAATAAGGTGCCATGGTGTAGAAGAACAACAGAAGGTTCCATTGAATGCGTTCTTCTTTATTTAGAATCAGAGTTCAATCACCGAATAATTTCTTCATCGGTGCAAACGTCAAGTAATAATTCTCTCCTTGAACCCATTTCATGGGACTTATCCACTCCAGTAGTTTTAGTTTTGTCTGCACTCAGCTATAAATACGATATGTATATAGTAAATACTATCTACATAGGAAATCTTTCTATGTCAGAGGTTCCTGATATTACCTTGGGCATATAATTTTGTACTACTTTGCAGACATCAACGAGTGCCAGAGTTTACCTTGTTTAAATGGCGGTACCTGTTTCGACCGTGTGAACAGCTACATGTGTCAATGTGTACCTGGCTACACTGGAACAAACTGCGGAACGAGTAAGAATATTTATCTATTATATTTATTGATGGTTGAACAGCGTTTAGCAGCACAGATATATAACAGTTATATACATGAAATTGAGATGCAAAATGCTAACAAATAAATGCAAGTTTAAAGTGTGCTAAATTAGGAAAATATTTCTTAACGGTCAGTTTAATAGCCAATTATGGTAAAAATAAAAAAGAGGAAAAAAAAACCAACAAAACGGTATCATATCTCAAAATGCAAGTAAATTACAATATAGTAACATATTAGTGTTTGTACGGTTTAATAAACAATTCAAGTAAAAGGGTATAAGATACTTTTATTAAGACATCACTCTCTTTCTAGAAGGTTAGTGCGGAATCCTGAATTGAACATTTAGCTTGGTAATTCATAAAAAGAAGCGAAACAAACAGTGGTTAATAACATGCATCATAGTTAAATACATCCTTGATAATATTCACAAATAAATTATACTAAAAGCAATTATCTGTATCTAAACTCTCTTTCTTGCCTTGTAGATATCAACGAATGTCTTAGCCAGCCTTGCCAGAACGGTGCTACTTGTACTGATCTCATCAATGCATACACATGTACATGTGTATCTGGATTTACTGGACCTCTTTGTTCAATAAGTGAGTAGTACCGCTCTGGTGCGTATCCAGGATGCATGCCATTTTACTAATTGTGGAACACTTTTCTCTTCCAAATCTATCATATTTCGGGAGGGAAGGGGGGGGGGGTCAGGCCTGTGTCCCCTGTATCCTTGCTTAGTATAGTTAGTTACCTTCGATCATTTTTTAGTTCGTCTTTTTATGTTATCCAGCAACATTTGAATAATATACGTAGGACTGGATATCACCTTTAAGGATGATTGTGTATAAAGTTAGAAATGTAGAATATAGGTATACTTTGAGATACTTAACTGTGCATTTAATTTCCTTGCTCAGGTGTATTTAGATGATAAAGTGGGGGGGGGGTGGGCTTTCGGGGTTTGTGTGAACTACTGCTGGCTGGAGAGTAGGGTGCGCTTGAAAAAAAAAGCAGCAACAAAGAATTAAAAAGAGAGAAACAAAACCAAACAATACTTAAAGTACCATGGTTTCATGTTTCTATAAATATCTTTTTTAAGCTTTACAATCGCATTATTTTTTAGTGTTTATCATTAAAATAATCTGCGAAAAATTGTAAAAAAAAAAAAAAACACAAAAATGCCTGTGAAAAAAATTGTGCCTCGCTCTCGGAAGGAGCGCTCCTAATAGTTATAATGCTTGTTTTTAATCATCGAAATATAATAAATATACACTTAA
>CALNVZ010003430.1:33919274-34026153 GCA_940671915.1 Paracentrotus lividus | reverse complement strand
ACTGTACGCACAATTCTCAAATAAATCGAGTCTTCCTTCATCCTATTTGAAGTTCCCTCCTTGCTTTTTTTCAATTTATCTGTGTGTTTCTATCAGTTTATTATTTTTATTATTATTGTTGTTGAAACTTTTTTTTGTAATTGTTGATACGATGTTTTTGATGACTTGTACTTTGATTTGTTTTTAATGAATAAAACACTTAAATAAAAAAATAAAAAAAAAAAGAAACTTTCGACTGACCTCTACATTCAACCTGGGAGCATTCGCGAGTGACAGCAGGATCCAATTCAAAGTCCTTTGACGGGTTGTCTCCCTTCTCTATCTCCAAACAGATGTATTCAAATTGAGAACAGGTCGGTCCGTTCCGCGTGTCCAGATTGTACGAAAGCCCGCTAATGGTGGCCGGTACTCCAGCGTTGAGAGTCGTAGCTGCCTGGAACGAATTCAAGGGAATAGACTGTTCGTCGTATCGTGCGCCATTTCCGTTCGGATCGGAGCTGGCGAATGCCGTAGCCTTCCAGAGTCCATTTCCAATGGCGGTACCACCGTTAGCATTGGAGGTAAGCGAGATAGACAGATCAACAGTGTTACTTGTGCCTTCAAGCACGAAGGCTGGAGCTGCCAGAGATGATGTGATGATTTCAACACCTGAAAATAACAAACAAGCAAATAGATTTATCTTGTAATAGATAATAGCTAACATAGCATAAGATGAGAAAAAATAGAAAAGCCTGACTAAACAAATAATATTTCCCTACGTGCGGCCTATATCACGTTTATAGTATTGCATTCACTATTCATTTTTGAATATTTGAAAGTGCATTTGGATTATAAATGTAAATTGAATTTAAAAAATTTAAACACTTAATGCTTCGGACAAATTTTAGTTTATAATTATTATAAGATTTTTCATTTGTATATTTATATATATATATATATATATATATGTAATAAGATTGGCGGGTTTTTTTTTTTTAGCATTAAAATATTTTCAAAACACATACACTTTATCAAAAGAATTCTAAGGATACACATACCCCTGCATGTAACTGCTTGACAGGCTGTTAAGACAGAATCATCTGGATTACCAGCACAATACAAAACTTGGGTTCGCACTTGGGCCAACATCAAGGGTGGCACATATGTAAGGTACATCATTGCAATTCACGTTTCCTGAGAGGTCCAGAAGGTACGGAAGTCTGAACCACTGTGCAGTCGATCCCGCAACGATGCTGACGCTGCTTTGGAATGTATCTAAAGAAATTACGGAAGAGGAGGACCGAACGCCACTGCCATCGCTGTTCTGGCTACCAAAAACTGTGAACTCCCAGAGGTTTGTTCCACTTATGCTTCCGGTATTAGGGACTGAGACTGCGTTGAAATTGAAGCTAACGACTTGTCCAGATTCGCCTTTCTTGCAGGTCTCGCATGTCACAAGCGAGGATAGTGGAACTTATCTCGATGCCTTAAATTTTTTAAACAAATAAAAGCAAATTCAATTGAAATATCTGTTAAAAATCAATTATCTTTATACATATTATATATACCGAGTGAGTCAGAAAAAACTAAAACACCTAGAAAAATATTAATAAAATGAAAAAAATTTATAAACCCTAAATTATTATACACATTCTGAAAGATTAACTCTTCCCGCATCTTTTGGTACCAATTTGTGTGTTATATATTACGCTTGGATGAACACGAATTAATTGTGAAAAATTGGGAGTGAAATCAAAGCAAAAAAAAGCTATCAAAAAACAAGTCCATCCCGATTAAAATAAACTTCTTAAAAGAAATGTCGTGCGATAAATAACTCGCAGAGGTATTGTTACACATATCGACTACATTCTGTGTGAAAATTCGATAGATCTGTAGAGTCAAGCATGAGCAGATGTCAAAGGCAAAATAATCACTTTCAAAATTATTATAAAGTGGCCTTTTAAAGTCTGTCAGTGACAATTTACTCTTTGATGTGTACTCATTCATGGATTACTTAATGAATCAATCTAATTTTTACACAAAGTCTAGTCGATAACAGTAACAACACCCTTGCAAGTTATTTGGCTCAAACATTTTAGTTAAAAAATTATGGTATTTCATTCAGGATGGATTTGTTTTTTTGTCAGCTTTTTGTTCTTCGATTTTATCCCCACTCTTGCACAATTCGAAATTTACATGTTCGCAAATAATGCGTCGTGTTCATCCAAGCATAAAGACATACCACACGACAATGGTACCAGAAGACGCGGGGAGAAGTTACTCTTTATTAATCCGTTTTCTTTTTATTGACATGTTTATTGACTGTTTTGTGTGTCTTTTTTTTATTTTTTTTTTTTTATTGTTCGTGTACTTTTTAATAGGGCAGCAGTTGTACGTTTTGATAGACTTGTATCAATCAGATATGATTATTTAGTCTAGGACCGACCTTAACGTCAATTCCGAAAGACATGGTTACGATTCGAACCTGGGGGCGAATACAAAAAGATGACAATGTACAGTACCAACTGACCAACTCCCATATCCCTAGTTAAGATGAAACCAAGGGATCCTTAATTGTGGTATTTACAGTTCAGAAACTTACTTGTTGGTAGGAAGAAAACATTAACATAGAATCCTTCTGCCATTTGCAGCAATACCGGTAAGTCGAATTTTCCCACATATTTAACAAAATATATAATACTATACAAGCGTAATGCCTTCATTGTTTAGTAGAGGGACAGGAGCATTTAATGTCGTCACATTGCCCTGCACAAGACTAGATATAATGAGATATTTAAAAAAAACACAATTATGTTTATTCGAAAAGAAGTATTACCACTGCAGTCGACTGGCGCGCATGAAGTGATCGTTGAAGGCGTCAAGACAAAATCAGGGGATGGGCTGCTTCCCTGTTCCACTGTGCTGCAAATATAGGCAAACATCGAGCATGCCGGACCATCACGCAGGTCCAGGGTGTAGGACAAGCCACTGATAGTTGCAGGAGAGTTGTAGTTCAGGGTTGTTCCAGACTGTGATGGTGAGAGGTTGATGACGCTCTCATCATAGCGGGTTCCGATACCGTTGGCATTTGCGCTGGCAAAGGTGGTAATCATCCAGAGTCCTTGGCCGATAGCCGTACCACCGGCGGGATTTGCAGTGAGGGTGACCGAGAAGGGAATAGTGTTGCTCTGTCCCTCGTTTACATCTCCAGTCACACTCATTGATGACGAAACTATATTGACATCTGTTTTAGTCAACAACAAAAAAGAGGTCAATGAAATGTATAATTACAACGCTGACACCTACATGTAAACTGTAAAAAAAAATATATATATAAATATATATATCAACGGGAAAAATACAAATTTACTCAGGTGATGTTGTTTTTTTGTTTTTTTTTGGTTGTTTTTTGTATTTTTGTTTAAAAAAACTTCATGAACTTAGCACAATATCGGATAGCACAAATAGACTCAAATACAACAAAACGATAACCAAAGTAGATACATATATAATCATTCAACTTATTAATACAAAAAGAAGACATTTATGTTTGATTAGATTAAGATTAAAAACAAAAACAAAAAAACGAAAGAGGGGGAAACGAAATAGAAGAAGGTACTGCGTTGCACAATAATTATGTCATTGGAATGCAAATAGTTTGTCATTTTTAAAAGTAAAAAAAAAAATGTATAGACTTAGTTGGGTCAAAAGCAATTTTTTTTATGTAATCTGTTCATGGATTCAGCACAAAGGGGACTATTTACATGTAAACGTGTAATATGATAGACAAGTTGATAAATTGGTCGGAGGTTATTGTAAATAACGATCTTTATACAACTGGATTCATGGAAAGTCAGACTGTGTCTGAAAGTGTTGCAACAATTCTGCTCTCAAATTGATTCATCTTATAAACAAGCACTAGCCTATTTTTAAACAAATGTATACTAATCATATTTACCTTGGCATGTTACAGCTTGACAAGCTGTAAAGACATCGTCATTCGGGACTCCGGTGAGTGTAAAGTCTGGATTAGCCGAAGAACCCTTTGCTGCAGTGACACAGATGTAGGGAACGTCTTCACAATTAACGTTGCTGGAGAGGTCGATTGGAAAGTTTAATCCTGAGAATGATGCTATAGAACCTGGGCTGACACCTACGCCCCCTTGTCCATTCAAAGCTACGCTGTAAGTGGTAGTCGTTGGTACGTTTCCGTTTGAGTCACCACTGCCATACGCAGTGAACATCCAGAGGTTTGACCCACTGACACCACCCGAAGTGGAACTCGGATTCATCTGGAAGTTGAAGACTACAGACTGTCCAGAGACACCCTCTCGCAAGTCTCCCGATGTGAATGTAACCGAACTACCGGTTATTTCAACTCCTGATAACAATCAATACGAAAAGAAATATAATTTTTTTTTTTCAATCAAAGTGACTATTTAATTCAATGAATCTGAAACCTGAATGTCGCGGATATATTTGTCCTAGAGCTATTAGGGCAAGAGAGAGCAATTCAGTAAGAAATAAATAAGAAGGTTACGATTGTTAATTATTACTGGCCCAAAATGTTTTGTTTTTTTTAAGTAAATACAAAATAAGAGAACTGCTGAAACTGCTTATCCAATATAGGAGAGCTAATGGTGTAAGATGAAGTCAAAAGGAGACTGAGCTTTTGATCCTAGCAGAATCTTCATCAGAGACAAAATGACACAGAAAAGAAGGGAACAAACATGGATATAGAGAAAGAAAGAAAAAAACTACACCTAGATGGGAAGCCTGGAGGGAAAAGAACAAAGGGAACAAAGGGGGATGTAAAAGGTGTGAAGAAGCCAGCCAATCAAAAAGCAAGAAGAGGTGTGATCAAACAGCAAACTGGAACAAAAGAGAGATGATTAGCTGGGAGAGGGAGGTGAGAGTAAACAAAGATGGGATTAGAGTAGAGGCAAAAGGGCTGAAAAGAGTGAAAGAAGAGAGAGAAAAAAGCCATGGAAAAGAACACCTAGTATACCAGTGTGCTGTAGACCTACAACAAAAAGTAAAGGGGAAAAAAGCAAAAGATAAGAAAAATAAGTAAAACAGGTAAAAGAACAAGGGGAAGACATAAAAAAGCAAATAAAAAATAAACAAACAAACAAAACAAAAGAGACGTGTGAACCAAACCTGTAAGGGAGAAAAGAGAAAGAAGAATGAATATGAGAAACAAAATGTATTAGTCAAATAAATCAAACAACTGAAAATAAACTAAACTATAAACCTATCTATAAAACTATAAACAGATATAAAGAAAGAAAATAGAAGTTAGTCACCCTCCTGAATGTTGAGACCGTGAGGTTGAATGGTGCGAAGCCGTCTCATCCAGAACTTTTTCTCTACTGATACGGACAGGATCAGGACGGGTACCTAAAAATTCAATGCCCTGTAGAGACATGTCTGAGATATAGTGGTTGGGAAGGTTGAAATGGTTACCAACTGGGGTGTCAAGATTGGTGGTGGTGACAGTAGATTCTGTGCCCATAGAAGCGTCTTTTGAGAGTGGTCTTGGTTTCACGGACTTAATGCATCTTACAAACTCTGAAAAGTCAGAATCGTCAGAGCAGATACGGTGGAGTCTGAGGGCTTGACTATAAGGGATATTGGTTTTGCAGTGACGGGGATGGCAGTTGGAAGAGTGGAGGTACTGGTGGGTATCTGTGGGTTTGGTGTAGAGAGTAGTGGTGATACGGTTCGTCTCCTTCTTGACGGTGACATCGAGGAAGTTGGCCTTCCGGTAGGAAAAATCAGAGGTGAATTTAATGGTCCTGTGGAAAGAATTGAGGTGATCAATGAAGGTGTGGAGGCTCTCTTCCTCCCTAGTCCAGAAGAAAACATCGTCGATGTAGCGCCACCAAATACAAGGTCGACAGTTTTGGTGCTGAATCTAAAATCTACTGCTCTAGCTTGGCTATGAATAGACAAGCGTAGGAAGGAGCCATACTGGTGCCCATAGCTGTGCCAGATACCTGAAGATAGTTTTTGTCTATGAAAGTGAAATTATTCTGGGTAAGAACATGGGTCATGAGATATTTGAGGTCGGTTATGGGGGGAGGGGGTTGGAGTGACCGCTGCGAGTCAAAGCCTCACGAGAGGCGGGGATGCCTTCAGCATGGTTGAGCTGTTGAGTTTCCTAAGGAAGTCCGGAGTGTCATGGATGTAGGAGGGAGCAAGTGAAACAAGACGTTTGATATAGTGATCAACATAGAGGGAGCTGTTCTCTGTAGGGGAGCCCTTGCCAGAGAGGATGGGTCGACCAGGGTTTCCAGGTTTGTGGATCTTGGGAAGGAGATAGAAACGAGCAGGTTTATTAACCGGGGAAAGGAATTAGTGTGCCTTCCTGGAGAGATGTTCGCGTTCATTCATGTCATCAAGTGTAGATTGGATCTGTGAGGAGAAATCACTCGTCGGGTCAGAATCTAGACGTTTATAGTGGGATTGATTGTTGAGGTGTCTCATGGCTTCGTCGATGTACTGTTTGCGGTCAATGACTACTACGGCTGATCCTTTATCTGCTGGTTTGATGATGATGTGAGACCTGGTTCTAAGAGAGGAGAGCGCTTGACATTCTTCTCGGGGAAGGTTGTCACGGGGACCGTTATCGAGAGAATTGGAGGAACGTACTTGGGAGGAAACAGCTTGGATGTAGGTTTCGAGGCAAGGGACTCTATTCTTGGGGGGAATCCATGTGCTAGTGGGGCGGAAGGTTTCAGGATCAGAGGGGGGGGGGTTCATCGAGGAAGAACTCTTTGAGGCGTATCCTGCGGTAGAAAGAAGAAAGGTCTTGGCTGAGTGCTATCTGGTCTGCTGTGGGTGGGGTGGGACAAAACTTGAGACCTTTTGAGAGGAGAGAAGTTTCTGCTTGGGAGAGAGGGGAGGAAGAGAGGTTAATGACCGAATGAGGGGAAACATCAGTGTTTTTGGTTCGTCGTTTGAATCTGTTGGGCTGTTGTCGCTTCTTCGTACGGTTACCTATTTTCTTGTTACTTCGTTCAGAGAGTTCAGGTCTGTATTTAGAGAGACAAGATTCAATTTCATCATTATATTTGATTCATTGGGTAGGGGTACAGGAAGAACGTAGATCAGCTTCCAGACTGAGGATGTCAGCTGAATAGGAATCAAGTGATGCTGCACACTGTTCAGAGAGAATGTTAATCAGACTAATGGAAGTACTGTGTAAACTCCGGTTCCACCGCTTTCGTAGTTCAGGTGAGAGGGTGCATGCGTTATGAATCTTACTTAAATACTAAAACTAGCAGGATTGTTTTAAGTTAGTTCCCCGAGAATAAAATACTTCTTCGTATGGATATCCCGTGCAAAAACTCTGAAAGCATTTCTAAATGGATTGGGCTTTGTAAACTTACCTCTGCAATTGACTTGAGTACATGATGTGAGTGATGAGGGTGTCAAACCAAAAGTGGGAAAGGGGCTGTTTCCCTGCTCGATAGTGGCGCAGATGTAACCAATTTCTGAGCAAGTAGGGCCGTTCTGCAGATTGAGAGGAAAATTGAGAGACGAAATAGTGGCGGTCGAACCAGCATTGAGAGTTGTTCCAGACTGGAAACTGTTGAGGTTGATCGAGGTTTGTCCATAACGTGTACCCGTCCCACTGGCGGAAGCACTAGCATAGGCGCTGATCTGCCAGAGACCGCTTCCGATCGCAGTTCCGCCTTGTGCCGAGGACGAAATGGCCAAGGAGAAGCCAACGTTGTTGCTGATGCCTTCGCGGACGTCTCCAGCAACACTAACGGTAGACGCTGTAAGTTCCACCCCTGTGTAGTTCACAAAAATTATGTTTCATATGATGTTAATAATCATGAGATGAGATTGTGGAAGACACTGTCTAAAGTGCTTTGCAAAGTTGATAGCAATTCACCCAAGCATTATTGTATGCTGTGAAGTTTTGGAATCATCAAAATAAGAAATTCTACTGAGTGTCACATGTATTGCACACAGAAATGCATGCATGAGACTACAAGAAATTTTCGGAGCGAACATTTCAGCTGTTTTTTTTTTGGGGGGGGGGGGATAATAGTATAGGGTCATATTCTGACTATAATGGCAATTGAAATGCAATCCTTTGCAGTGGACCTTTTTACTATGATTTTATTCCCAAATAGCATTTAAAAAATAGCAAAACTCACGATAACATTTCCATTTTCCAACAAGAGAAAATTAAAGCTGATTTGCATTTGCACGAAGGCCTGGGAATTGATTTTAAATGAGGATGGGTGCACTACACAGATTATCAATTAAAAGACGAATTGCAGTAGACATCAGCGGCGTACCTAGCCCTAATACAACACAATACTTACGGGGGGCGCACTATTATGCACAAACCATAGTGCGCCCCCCGTAAGTATTGTGTCTAATCAGGCCAGGTACGCCATTGGACATTGACTGTCTTACCAAGTTGCCAGGCCATGATCAATACTAAACATATGTGATATATCTTGTATTCTAAAGAAATATAGTTTACAAGACAACATAACTAACCTCTGCATGTAACGGCTTGGCATGCGGTGAAAACATCATCATTGGGTACTCCTGAAAGAGTGAAATCTGGCATTGCGCTGGGGCCTTTCGCGGCAGTCACACATATGTATGGTACACTGTCACAGTTGATATTTCCAGATAGATCCACGGGGAAACTAAGACCGTTGAAAGCAACATTCGCTCCGGGACTAACTCCGACGTTTCCTTGAGCAGAAGTTAATTGTAATTGTGTGGAAAACGATTGTGCGCCACTCCCGTCCGCATTTTGGCTTCCGAATGCTGTGAACTGCCAAAGATTTGTGCCACTAACACCACCAGCACTGGCCACAGATTGCAGGTTGAAATTGAAATTGACGTTCTGACCAGAAATACCTTCCTGCAGTTCGCCGGATGTAATAGAAAGACTTGAACCGCTTATTTCAACACCTTTAATTTAACACAATAGAGATTGGGAGGAAGAGAGAGATAGAGAGAGAGAGGAAATGAATAATTGTGAAAATTTGAAATATAATTTCATCATTTATATATATATTAAATATATTTTTTTTAAAAAATATCGGTTAAATTTTGTTGATATAACAGGTTGTGCCTGTCAACCACTCATGTTTTGTCTAATTTTGTTTCGTCTTATTTTGTAGCCTGATGAAGGCCATGCTGGCCGAAAGCTTGTGAATAAAGGAATTTGAGAGCCCCGTTTCGAGTCATCTGTTTCATTCATTTCGCCTATACTAAATAAAAGATGGTTCACTGCATAGCACGTTATTCAAGGGGCCCGTTTTCACTATATATATATATATATATATATATATATATATATATATATATATATATATATATATATATATATATATATATATATATATATATATATATATATATATATATATATATATATATATATATTAATAGTTGCCTGAGGATCGCCACTGTATAGGCTTGAAACTTGCGAGTAGCAAGATAAGAAAATTGTGTTCTACACCAGGATTGAGGTTCCCAATTCATGGAGTTGAGTTTTGTTTTGTTTTTCCTCTTGGTACAATCGTTGCAGTCTTCCAATAAGAAGAAATATTTGTTGACAACATCCGATCATTATTCATCGTAAACCTTTTTCTATCGACTGAGATATTGCGCTTCCTTCATACAATATAAAGGACATCTACACCTCCAAAGATACTGAAGGCAAGTAGTGCTTTTAATGAGAGAGATATGTTAATGATTTTTTTTTTTTAAGTAAAAAAAAGTAAGTTGGTATTTTTAACTGCTCGTAAAACTTTTGTGGTTATTCTACATAAGACCTAGTGTGGAAAACCTCACCTCTGCAAGTTATAGGAGTACAACTCGCAAGAACGTCGTTTGTTGGATCACCTCGAAGCTCATAGTCAGGTGATGGGCTGGGTCCTTTGTCAAGCCGAGCACAGAAATAATCTATCTCTGAACACAAGGTACCGGCTGGTATGGTTATTGATGGAGCTTGGATATTGCTTATCGTGGTGTCTGATGGTGGGGCCCACAGTGTTGCTTGCTGAGCTGCTGAGAGTGAGAGTGTCGAAGCACCAACTAGAACTATTCCGTCAGCACTTCCCGACAACCAGCCCGAGACTTGCCACAGACCCGCATCGGTTCCTCCTCCGACAGAGTACGTGGCCATGGACGAAGGCGAGAAGGTGAAATCGAAATTTAGCGACTGTACTGTGTTCCCTTCATATACCTCGAACCCACTTGAGACGAATGTTGTAGTAAGATCCACAATGACGATACCTATCATGGATATAAAGAAAGAGGTTAATTTGGTTTGACAGATAAGCCTATCGATAAAGTCTTTGACAAACAGTAATATATTTGTACGTATTGCAGGTAGGCTAATGTGATGATTATGATAAATGTCTGAAATGCCTAGACATGGTCCGTGTTATTATTCAAAAGCAGGGTCATCATGAAGAAAAAAATGGTTGTTCGAGACGGTTATAGCGTACATTATATTGCACTAAACATGTTAACAATGAAGAGCAATCCCATACTATACTCCAGATATTAAACGAAAAATATCTTGTGTGAACTAGTGACCTTTTTTTATACGATGTATTAGAATTTCATTGTTTGAACAAAGAGTGAATCTGTCCAGGGCCCCGTAACACAAAGGTTTGCGATTGATTGCAAATTTGAAAGAACTACTCTGATTGGCTGCTGGTCAGTCTTTAAAACCAAAAGCACTTGTAACAACGATCTTGATTGGCTATTGCCACTTTGCGATTGATTGCAAACCTTTGTGTTACGGGGCCCAGAACTTCATTGTTTGAACAACGAGTGAAACTGACCAGAATTCCATTGTTTGAACAACGAATAAAAAATGACTGGCATGTCATTGTGTTAATAATTATGATATCAAACGTACCAATCTCGCAGTTATCTCCTGTGTAACTTGCTGTACAGTCACAACTGTACCCGGTAGGGAGTGTGTTACAGGACCCTCCATTCAGACAAGGATCGGAGCGACAAGCATCAACGTCTAACAGAGGTAAGAAATTATTAAAATCGATTTGATTAGATTTGATTAGATTATACTTCCATAACAAGTCTATTTATAGTCATTTTAGAATCATACGTCTATTTATGGACATTTCAGAATAATATGTTGCACTGAGCCTGAACATCACCAAAAAAAAAAAAAAAGTAATGTCTTCTGGACCATTGGAAAATTCCAAGCTGGGCCAAGTTGATATCAAAGTGGTGAACAGTTTTGTCTTTCTTGGATCAAAAGTAGAAAAAGATGGAGGTTGCTCTGGAGAAATAGGACGACGCATAATACTTGGTATAAACAGCAGTGTTTGGGTTAAACAAGATAATGACAGATACAGATGTCAGTAAAACAACACAAAATTAATGAGGATTGTATCAGCTGTGGTCTTCCCTGTGATGTGGTACGGTACCGAGTTCTGCACAATAAAAAAAAATAATGAAAAAAAAAACAGCAGAGAGAAAAAAATATATAATAGTTTGAAATGTGGTGTTGGTGCCGAATGTTGAGGATTCCGTGGACAACAAGGAGATCAGACCAGTCAGTGCTCAATGAGCTGCAGCCTAGTAACTTATTGGAGAGCAAGGGCCTGGAGCTGGACATCATGCCTGAGGTAAAGTACAAGATGGATGGAAGGCATGACCAAAGAAATAGACCAGTCTCTTGGAGCGTTATGTGAACTAACGCAAGACAGAAGAACATCGAGAACGTCCAGAATGTCCATGGGGTCATATTGGCCCGAATTCACAAAGGAGGATTCTGCAAAACCCACGGATCCATGGATCCGTGGGTTTCTTAATCCACGGCTCCACCAGTTTATGATTCACCAACAGTTGACCCAAATTATGACGTTTTATGACGCTGTGGATCTGTGGATTCAGTCGATTCCACCTTTGTGAATACCATATTGAAAATCCTCGGTCCAACCCTAGGCTCAACCCATGGTTCAAACCATGGATTTTGCAAAATCCACCTTTGTGAATTCGGGCCTATGAGTCGAAGACGACTTGATGGCACATAATAACAACAACAGAATAACCGATACACCACATATTGCAGTTCTTGTTGCATAGTCGGGACTTGATCATGTTGATGAGGGTATGTTTTAGAAGCTCGATCTGCTAACTGTAATCGGAACAATAATAGATTAAAGTAAAAAAAATATATATATATATATATATATGATGACACTCATGTTTTATGTATTGTGTTTTGGTATGAGCCGATACTTTCGTTTGTATGACCTAAGGCGGACTCCGCTACTGACACTGCATGCTCTCTGTTTAAAGTTTTAATGTACAATATTTATGCTATACAGTGAACATCCAACCATTCTGAGTATCATATTCTGCTACACTGTACAAAAAATAATACAGCAAAGTGATGTCAGCAGAGTCGCCATACAAAAATGTAATTTAAAATAACAGTTTTGCTGTAAATTTCTCCTCTAATAATTAATGAAAGAGAAGGAAAAAATCATTAGAGTTCTATAGCTTACACAGTTGGTTAAAACGGAACAAATGTGTTACTCCTGATGTATATTTTGTATTTCTCATGTAATTATTTGCAGGAGAAATTTACAACAAAACTGTTTTTTTATAATACGTTTTTTTTATGGCGACTCTGCTGACAGCAGATTTGCTGTAAAAATACAAATATTTTTTACAGTGTACATTTGTTTGCTTTGTCAGTTGTCTTTCGAAGTTTTTGAACACGCAAAGATATATCATGCTAATGATGATCGTGCGTGATTGTATCTTATCTTAATGTTCTTTCTCTGAACTCACCCCCCCCCCCCGCCCTGAGAAAAAATATTAAAACATAGAAACCAATGGGGTTAAAGGGGACCAATACCCAAGGAAATAATCACTTTTATAAGAAAGAGGACGATCAAAGGAGCAATTTTAAAAAAAGTTTCATCAAAATCGGTTATAAAATAAGAGAGTTATGGAAGTTTGAATAGTCTCGTTTTTTCCTCAAACTGGCAACATCGGCTTCAAAATGGCTGATTTTATGGACAACTCTCCATTGGTTTTGTACACAAATATTCAGATTTTCCCCATTTTCTTTCACAATATGTCTTATTTACTTCTGAGATCAAAATATGTCATGGAAAAATGTATTTCACACAACATATGTTGAGCTCAGAAGGAGGTAAGACATATTTTGAAAGAAAATGGGGAATATCTGAAAATTTGTGTACAAAACCAATGGAGAGTTGTCCATAAAATCGGCCATTTTGAAGCCGATGCTGCCAATTTGAGGATCCCCATAAAAGGTAAAACAAGACTTTTCAAACTTCCATAACTCTTTTATTTTATAACCGATTTTGATGAAACTTTTTTTGAATTGCTCTTTTCATTATGCTCTTTCCTATGAACGTGATTATTTCCTTGGGTATTGGTTTCCTTTAAGGCTCATTATTTCCTTTGATCGAATGGGGAGACATAATATAAACAAAAAACACTTGGAGTCTCCCCCTCACTCACGACAACGGTCCACTCGTTTATGAAATTGGGTATAGCTACACTGGTAAATTGCATACCACCCGGCAATGCCCCGGGGTTACATATTGTGATTTTACATAGTGAATGCCGCCCCTGTTTATTACATGCACCCAAATGCACCCGGTGTACTCACCGATTTCACAGTTGCGACCCTCGAACCCCTGTGGGCATGAACAAGTGAAATTTTGCCACTCGTCTATACAAGTTCCACCATTTTGGCAAGGTTCCAAAACGCTTAAACAGTCATCTCCGTCTGGAAAAAATATATGAAACAATGTTCTGTAAATAAGATTTGTTTTGTAACTTATTCCATTATTTTAGTTACATAGGTTGATCATGTTGATTGTATTTATCGCCTTCTGTTTAATTCCCTGTCTTGGTCATTTCATAACGGTACTATGTACATTTCATAACAACTTGAATATGATAAGTTTGATAAGTCCAGAAAATGAAAAAAAAATTAAAGTTACGGCGACACAGCAGACAATGATCCTATTTTTTACATTTGATTTTCTACAACGTTGCTTTTGATGGCTTTACATCAACCTCAAAACGTTTCATTCAACCTATATTATTTACTTTATTTTATTTTTTATTTATCTTTATTTATTTATTTTCTCTTCTTTTTTTAGCAGGTGGCTTCCAAAAATAAAATGGACTAGGATTAAACCACAAATATTTTATTGCATTAATCATTTATGTAAAATACATGTACCTTCACTTTATTCCATATTATGTACAATTAAACGTTTTATACTCACCAGCACTGAGAAGAAGTCGATATCCATTACTTTCGATATTCTTGTCCGTAAAAACAACCATATAAAAGTTCCCGGAATTGATCGTCTGACTCTCTAACGGGGTAAGGTTGTCATATGATATGTAAGAAGGGTCGTCGAAATCCACAACGTATCCAATGCCAAGGTCAAGACTGTCTTTTTCTGCTTCAAAATCAAAGTCAGCACTCCCTGGCACCGTTATATTGACGCGATTTGCACCATGGATGTTTATATAAAAGACACATGTGAATCGATGGGGAAGTGGGTGTACGCTCTCTATCTCGGCATTCATTTCAACGATGTTTCCATCTGGGCAAGTCTCTGTTGTTAAAGACCAATAAAGGTAATTGAGTTCTTAAGGTAATTATTCAGAAACTACAGCCTTGAATGGGCAGTGATTTTCATTTATTAGATATAAGTTATTTGTGGGAAACGTATACGTGTAAAATATGTATTATTTAAGTATCTCAAGTATAAATATTATTCAGATATCGTAACACAGCTAAAATTATTGCATTTTTCTAGTTTCAAGTCTTTAATGTTTCATTGCATTTTGGTTACAACCAGAGTGTTGTCGACCATTTTGGAATATTCTGACAGGGAAAACTTGTTCCTTTCCAATCATGAGAGGAGTAAATCACCAGACCTAGTCATTTCTGAAACAACAGGAGATGTAAAAAAAAAAAAAAAAGAAGAAGACCAGAGGCTCAAATATAAAATTTGGGGAGATGGGGGTTATCAGTGTATAAAATCATGAAAAAAAACATCAAAATTTCTCCAAAAACTGTTTTAAAGATTCGTTTGTACGTTTATGCAAATGAATAAACTCGCAAAACCCGTACAATGGCATATTAAAAAATAAAAAAAACCCAGATAAGAAAATTCTTTTGCGCCGTTGCCAAGGAGGATGGGCGCCAAAATCAGAGGTCGTGTTTATTCTTCAAAATATAATTAAAGTCCAAGTTATTAGATTGCTGCAGTCAATAATAAAATATTTACTAAACCCCTCACTCAAAGTTCCGCAAATCGACTTTGGGCCATGATAACTTTACAGGTATGCTTTAGTTATTCCTGAAATTCCTACCATTGGAAAGATAATTTATTCCCCTTCCTATTGATATCCTATTTGTAATAATTGTGTCATGCTTCAATGCACAGAATATTAGAATATGGAAAAAGTGAAAAGTCAAATGTTGCGAAATTTATTCATCAAATTGAAATTTCGCAACTCTAATTTAGGCCCTATTAACTTTGGGGGTATTTTTTCATTTTTATTGAATTTTAAACCATTGTCAAGTTCATGTATTCCTCTTTTCAATGATACTCTAATTGTAACAATGATGTTGTTCTTGCAAGCACAGAACACCTGAATGTTAGGACAACTCAGAAGTCAAATGTTGCAAATGGAATTCCTATTGTGACTATTATTGAGCAACAACAATACATTTCGCAACTTTTCGCTTTTGCTTTGCATTATATACATGAATTATGTGCATTCAAATATGATGTAACCATTGCAAATAGGGTATAAATAAAAAAAATTAAAAAAAGAGGAATAAAAGAATTTTTCAATGCTATAAATATTGATAGTGATTAAAACCAACATTTAAATGTTAAATGTATCAAGGTTCAAATTTGAGTTACAGAACTTTAAACTGAACATTATCTTTCTCTTTGCCTTGCATTCAGGTGGTATTCAGGGGTCCTGTGGACCCCGGCATGACATTACCATGTCAAATTAGGTATCAATAAAAAGAGGAATAAACGAACTTGACAATGGTATAAACTTCAATAAAAAATAGAAAATATCGAAAAAGTTGTCAGGGCCTAAATTCGAGTTGCAGAATTTCAATGTGATCAATAAAAAGGCATCTTACAACATTTGACTTTTTACTTTTCCCCATATTTTGATATTCAGTGCATTGAAGCATGGCACAATCATTACATATAGGATATCAATAAAAAGGGGAATAAATTATCTTTCCAATGGTATGAAGACCAGGAATAACTAAAAAGTACCTGAAAAGTTATCATGGACCAAAGTCGATTTTCGAAACTTTTTGTGAGGGGGTTATAAGAAATGGGCTGTAATTTGAGAATTTGGTGGATCATTTGCATCTTTGCAATATAGGACTTCATTTTCCTTGGTAGCGACACAGTAATATTTGTAGCGGCCGCACCAGGCCATGGATTTCAACCATCTAGATGATTTTTTTACATTGCCATTGAACGGGTACCTTTTAGGGATTATTCATTTGCAAAAATTTGCAAAAATGTATAAACGAATAAACGAAAATAGTTTTCGGAGAAATCTAAAATACGTTGCATTATTTTCAGATAGTCCCCATCTCCCAAAATTTAAGTTTGGGCCTTTGTTCTTTTGTTTAAAAAAATGTCTTGTCATCCAATGCTCTCAGGAATGAAAAGGGACAAGTATTACCTCTCAGAATATACCAAAATCAACACATTGGAACCACTTACAATCATCACAAGAATGTGCCAGATATTGGACACGGTCCATGCAGATTTACAGCTCAAAATAAAAGAAGGGCTTTATACCAAATGCAATGAGCCCAATTTAAACTAACAAGTCTACTAAAACCATATAAACCTTTTGACATGACTTTGTCCACTTTGATTCTTGACCAGTTAATTCTTGAACCCAAAATAGACCCCTTTATGTTCTTTAAACTTGTTTTCAATTCGATGACCTTTAACATTCGTTTAACTCCGTAATATGAGGTAAATTTGTATGTAACCGTTTAGGTTGAAGATGGCGGGTTACGCCTAAACATTTTCCTGTCTTTCAAATGTTGTGTTTTCTACCGTATCTTTATTTTGAAATATAAGTAGAAAACGTTATTTTTTTTGCTCACGTAAGAAATGCGGGGTATCACAATCTCTTCCTTCCCAGAAGGCATCACAAGAGCAGGTATATGTGTCGTAGTATCCGAAATCGAAGCATTGACCGTTGCCTGAGCATGGGTTGGCCAGGTCATCGCACTCTGAGGAAAAAAAATAAAACGATCATATCAAAACAAAATATATCTATGTTTAAAAACAATACAAATATGATATCGACATATCAATTAAAATGTAACTTTACAGTTCGTAATCCCAATTTTGACAGCTTATTATGATCTTGAAATATATATCGTGTTAGATAGTGAATTTGTTTTGTTTGTCTGGGTTTTTTTATAGTGAAAGAAGATATTGTTCTTTACAATTTTTTGTGTGATCGATATCAAATCAAATCAAGGAAAGGCAAATTGGTCTTTTCTTTGATGGTCCAATACTTTATTTAGACATGCTTGAGCTACAGTAAAAACTTCTTTCTGTCTTCTTAGGTGTAGGTTTTCAGCATATTACACAAGGATACCGCCAAAATTAACAGATTTCAATCTCTGGAAATCAAAAAGGGTGTCATTTCTTCATAGCAAAATTACTAGCCTGTAGATGACACTAAAAAACTCTAGATCCACGTCATAACTTGATTTGATATCGATCACATAAACAACGATAGTGGTGTGTCGTCGAAGCGTCCTTTTTTTTCTGGCACACATTGGTTCCAGTCATTATAGAAACTTTAATTTTCCTCAAAGTACAATAGATGCTTTCATACAAGTAGTATCCTTTTATACATTAAAGCGAGACCAGCCAAAATTCCCTTTATCTTGGCCTACCTTTTCGCCCTCAATAAAATTAGCAAAATAAAAAATGGCAATTACGTTTGTTGCCAATTTGGATTTAAAAAAAAAAAAAAAAAAAAAAAAATCGCATTTTGTATATTAATTCTAATCTTCCATTTCTCATGGCACAGGTCAGTGGATTTTGTGTCATTTTTCAAAGAGTGGATTAACCACAAGATTTACTGAACAATTAATATTTATTCCATCACCTCACGAGCAAAATACTTTTGAAAGTATGCATCGTGATGAATACAACATCACTAGGGCGGACATTTAAGCCGGGGATTGATCCTTGATTTGTCATTTCATAGTTGACTGAGTAATGAACCATTTCCAAACGTGTGCTCATCTGGCTGAATTGTGTAATGATATCTCACTTTCCATGAGACGGATTCGAGACAAATTTGCTGCTACGAGACTATGAGTCGCGGAGTCCCCCACTACGTCTCAACAGTTGCGGGAAAATCAATCACGTTCATCCTTTTCCAGTCACGGAGACATATCTGGAACACCTCTGCGACGTTTCCGAGTCTCGGTGACATTTTGAAGACGAGAAAAATCATGTTTGATTTTCCGGTTACTCATGGGACGTTGTGGAGTCTCATGAGAAGTCGCGGAGACTCAGACGAGTCTCGGAGTCACAAAGTACTCTCAAACCCGACTCATGACAGGTGGGATACATACAAGTCATATTAATACTTGATAGAGTGGCGGATCCGGGATTTGAAACTAGAGGGCGCAACATTCACTGTTATTCCAAAGCCCTCAATAAACAGAGTTTTGCCAACTTGGTTACAGTTGGGTAACAACATGGCGCATTTCTTTTGCGCTGTGCTTGTCGAACAAAGCAATACGCACCATGTTGCTACGTAATCGAACCGGGTTGGCCAAATTCTATTTATTTTTTGTATAACTCTGGGGCCTTTAAAATAGGACTACACCATCAGGGCGGATCCAGGGGGGTCGATGAGCCGGTACCCGCCCCCCCCCCCCCCACAGTACCCGATTAGAAGAAAAAAAATCTTGATGGATGACTGACCCTATTGACAGACTGACCGCTACTCTAAATCCTTCCTGATGGCCACAGACATTTCAATGCATATTCCTCCCACCCCCAACACCCGCCCTTCCCTTATCGTTCGGTCAGTGTGATGTGAAAAAGAAATTATGTACATTTTTGCTCGCCCATTGTGACAAAGGAATATTTGGGTGTAGCAAAATCTGAAATTCCCATACATCTCATGAAATCCTGAGTCTGCCACTGACCATATTAACGGGAGATCAGAAACAGTGTATCTGCAAATCCTCTAAACGCTTCTTTTTGACCCATTCAAAATTCTTATACTAAAGGACATTACTTCTTCACATAAATATAAAGGTGACACAATCTCGAAAAGTTGATGTTCGATTTACCAGCTATTTATCAGAATTTTTGGTAATGAAACTATTAAAAACTGCCTTGGAATTATAAGTACAAAAGTTGTCCTAACCATTGAAGCTCCCTCATCTTTTCTGATCGTTTCATACGTCAGTCATACAAACGAGATATAGACTCAAAACTAACACCAGTGGCATGTAACATGAATTTGAAACAACAAATTTAATTGGATATTTCAAAATTCTTGATTGAAGAATTTCTGAAAGGAGTGCATGGATTGAGGATCATAATTGGCAAATATCAATTTGCAATTAATCGTAAAGTTTTTTTTTCGCATCTGATTCCATTAAGTTTAAAATCAGAGGACATGAAAGAAGAAAAGCAGTGGAAGGTTTCACGATGCACCAAGCATTCTTTCTGAGGTTATGAGTTCTCCTACCACTCTCACTCTTTCGGTGAGCATGTTCACACCATCATTCTCCTGAAAACGGTGAGAAGATGCTCACCGAAACGTCTAAAGTGGCTAGGACCTTTTGAGGTCCACTCATAACCTCAAGAAAGAATACTTGGTGCACCGTTAAACCTTCCACTGCTAATCGTTCTACCACCAGACGAGTGAAACCTTCAAAGAATATTTGAAAGGAGATAGGAAGAAAAACCAAAGGAATAAAAGGTCATCTCACCTCCTAAAGCAGCGACATCTGACACCTGGGCCAAGCCCAAGAAAATTAGGGATAATCCAACCACGAGCATGGTGGTTATTTGTCCAGAGATCCTGTAAATACCCACCAAGATTAGCAGTAGAAAGAGTTCTTTAGGAGATCACAAGACACAACACTTCGTCAACCACGGGTGCACGGTGTCAAGTGTGGGTCTGCCCTGCCACACCTACTTGCTGAATTGAAGCTCTAGGAATTGTCGATAAGTGCGCATGCGCGTGTTCCTGCGCCGTCCAATCATCACGCCTCACCGTGAACTCTTTCGAGATGGTGCTTCGTATTGAAAGGGATTATTTTGATTCATTTTCATAAGTTGGGCATTCTTTTGTCCGGCTGCACCCTCAACCTGTTCATGTCCAAATAATTTCGTTTTTCAGAGCGAGCGATCAACCACGGCTTATGATGAAGTTTCCTTTCAGTGCCAGGCCTTTCATATTTGTTGTTTATGCGGGATCGACATTCATTTGAACTGTTGATATGCAACTAATTCGGTGGGCCAACAATGAAATGAGGTGCGGTGTTAACAGGCCTGCATCCCCGGAGGTGATGGTGTATTCAAACGCATCCATCTTTTCTCACAGATAACAAGACGTGCCAGCTAGATGCCCTATAATGACATCATTGATATATGACGTATTCGAGTAACTCCAAATATATATACATTATGGCACAATAATCATATAACAGTATGAGCAAGTAAAATACTCCTCTCAGATAGAGTTTGATACAACCTACAACCTCTTTTCATGGCAGTGTGATTGTGATGCTATAGTATTATTAGTAGTAGTAATAATAATAGTAGTAGTAGTAGTAGTAGTAGTAGTAGTAGTAGTAGTAGTAGTAGTAGTAGTCGTCGTCGTAGTAGTGGTACTAGTAGTTGTTGTAGTAGTAGTAGTAGTAGTAGTAGTAGTAGTAGTAGTAGTAGTAGTAGTAGTAGTAGTGCAGGGCCGTCACCAGCTTTTTTCTAGGGGAGGTGCGTTTCGGAGTATATGTCCATTTTAGGGGGCGAAGCGACCAGGCCCGTGAGCCTAGCGAGCGAGCAGGGGGAGGGGGGTGGTATGGGAGGGTGTGTCCCCGGTACCTCCTATACACCATAGAGATTTGCTTTTTTACATGTGAGCGCGAAGCCCGAGAGGAAAGCTTTCTGCATAGTGACTTTGAAAATAAGGTATTTCGTTTGATCATTGTTTTGTTTTTTGTTTGCGAGCGCGAAGCGCGAGCCGAAAAGTTTGCCTTGTAAGACATGAAGGCAATAGTTTCACACATATTGTGCGCCATACTTCTTAATTGATAGGTCTGTTTATAAATATCAAAACTGTATTTGTCTGTATATCCTTTCTGAATGTAATAAAGTTAATGCATTTTGTTTGATCATTGTCTTCTATTTGGCTTGCGAGCGCGAAGTGCGAACCGGAAATTTTTCTTATAATGCTTCTTTTTTTTTTTAAGTCCCCCACGAGCAGATAATCACCGCCCTCCTATTCAAGAATGTTCAATATAAATGATTGTAGTCCCTTTAGGGATATTATAATTCCGTTTATATTTATACCAACACGAAGCCGGAGCAAAAGTTTTCAACATAATTATCTATTTAAAGAAATAATTTTCTTGTTCATTAATTGTCCTATTTTTGGATTGCGAGCACAAAGCGCGAGCCGCAAATTTGCCATATAACAACATGGAGGGATTGTATTTCACACATTATTTTGCCCCTTATACTTCTTTTTACTTTCCTTTAGGAGCTGATAATTCCCGCCCTTTGACAAAATGCGAGCGCCAAGCGTGAATGAAAATCACATTGATTAATAGTCTATAAATTTAATGTTTGTAATTCCTTTCTGAATATGCTGATACGTTTTGTAAACATACGAGCGCAAAGCGCGAGCGGAAAATCGTACTTTGAGAACAGAAAACAAAGCATTAATCATTTTAATCATCGCCTGTTTCTTTGTTTTATTTTTAAAGTTTATGATAGCGTAAACTTTTTGTACATGCATGCCTAAAATTGTCTATGACCTGAATGCAGGGCACTTTTTTGCAACTGACTAAAGCATCTCCTAAAATTGATGATAATCTTTTGTAATAAAACTAGTCAACCTTTGGAAATAATAAAAAAATTATGGGTCGGCTGCTGCAGGGAAATGATGTCCGAAGAAGGAGCGGGAGAGCAAAATACTATATAACTTTATACGCTATTACAATTCGAATTTAGTGGCGCTGTATAAGTCTCGATAGGCGCCGGTGTTTGAAATAAGCGATACCGATTAGTACCCCCCCCACACACACACACACACACACACACTCACCGCACCCCTTCCCCGGCAAAGACCATAATATTTGTTGCTCCTCTTTCGCACCCTCTTTTTACTCTCTCTCTCTTCTCTTTTGCGCCTCTTTTTTTTCCTCTCTCTCTCTTTTTTTCTTTTTTAGTAGTAGTAGTAGTAGTAGTAGTAGTAGTAGTAGTATAGTAGTAGTATAGTAGTAGTAGTCGTCGTCGTAGAAATGCTAAAATTTCAGTGACTTCAGTTATATAGCTCTTGTGTGTCAAAATTACCCCTACTTGATTCACTCTTCAAAACATTTGGGGCTATCTCAACCCTCTGTGATTCCATTCATAAGCACGGAGGGTGTGGTTTTTACTTCTCTTTATGAGGTTAAAACATGACTAGCAGAGAAAATACAGTGCGTCCCAGAAAAAAGTATACCCAACTTTGAGGGTCTCGTATTAGAAATTCATAAATCATGTGACCTTATTTTTCATTTTATGTTAAAGAGTAACTCATGTTCTGTTCGATGATACCAAATTTATGTCAATGCTGTCACGAATGACTGAGTACTTGAACTTTGAAAAAAAATCCGTCGAAAGTGCTTTGTACCAAGTTTTTCGGAAGTAAACTTTTCATTTCAATAATCCTCATGTTTTTTGTTTTAGCCTGAAAATGATGCAAAGTGGATGAAAGTTCCAAAAAAATGTTTGCAAAACTACTTAAGCAAACATAATTTATATGCGAAATGTAGCTCAAGAGAATTGACCAAAAATGTTAATAATATTCATGGTATTATTGTCAATGAAATCCTGGCTCCCTGATCATCATTCATTGTTTGAGTAAGCCTTCCTGAGTTATTCACAAGGGATAAAGCGTTACTTGGGATGCTATCTTGATGAAGTCCTCTTTCAATTTCCTTGGTATACTTGGATGATCTACCATTGTGTCCTTCCTTGAATTTTAAGTGCCTTAGAAGTAAGTAAAACATTGATTTCATGTGTCGGGATACCTCATGCAAACAAAATGGTGCAGCTAACAACAGACCAGAAGCTTTTTGTAGTCAGCAGATACCATGCAACACGGAGGATAGTGCCCCTGCACACCGGAGTGTAGCAGTTCGAGATCGACTTCGGGAGGTGTTTGGTAATCACATAATTGCGCTCAATTACAATAACGAGCTGTCCACGACATGCAACGACGCTCCGATTTATGCATTGAGAGGGAAGGTGGGCACGTTGAAGAAGTTGGTAAGTTGAAATTAGCTAAACACAAAATAACCCAAACTTGGTACAAAGCACTTTCGACAGATTTTTTTAAAAGTATGAATACTCGGATCATTCGTGACAGCACATACATAAATTTTATATAATTGAATAGAGTATAAGTTACTCTTTAACATGGGATATAATATATGGTCACATGATTTATGAATTCCTTATACGAGGCCCTCAAAGTTGGGTATACTTTTTTCTGGGACGCACTGTATAGTCATCATACTGATTGGCCCCTACAGAGACCGCTACTGTCGACTTAGCACAATTCCATTATAAAAGAATTTGAGGACAACGTGTATATCGGGTCAGTGAGTTTTTATATTAGAATCATAGGAATTAAAAAAAAAATATCTCCTAAACGTACTACAACTGAATGGTAAATGATTCATCGTATATTTTATGCCAAGGCTTCTATCTTTATCTGACTTGTGATCAGTTTGATCTTGGGAATACACTGTGCCCTGATACAATTTTTACCTAATTTCAAAGTTGGAATTTCGTTCCACACCTTTGGTTAAAAAAGAAATGGGATTTCTTTATTAGAAATTTTAACAAAACAAGCAGCTACAGATTACCCAAAGTGATGAAATTTTCAACTTGTAGGTAGTTTTCCCTACTTTCCCTTCTCAGACTATTACTGTCTCTATCCTTTCAGTTCGTAACGGTATATAAATATAATTCGAGGGATATTCGCACACTGGGCCTGTTTTGTACTAGCTTACAAAAGTCATCCATAATTCGATAATACGCATTATTCAATTGTGATATGATTTTGATTATGGATATTTTTATTTGTTTAGCCAAACAATCCCCAAACGGGTTCGCTTGCGTAGGGGTTTTTTATGCTCATAAGAAGGAAATGTGACTACATCAACAGCCTTATTAATCACACATTACTGATTGTCAATAAAAAAAAAACTGAATTCCTGCCAAGGCTTTGGAGATATCGTAGGCTGTATCATAACAAAGACAACAATAAATTTGTTTTTCCAAACTTTTGTTAGTTGCATTCCTCATACGGAGTTATTATTCAAATGGCAGCTAGGCCTATTAATGTTTCGCTTTCTACTGCAGACATGGTCACACCCGGTATGACGTTACGTCGGTCTTGTATGTACCTCTCCCCGCTGAGTAGGACCCGGGAAGATGAATTATTTTAACGCTCGCAGGATCAAGGTGGCTGTATGCCTACAACCATGTCGAAACACAAGAGCCTGGCAGACGTTCGACGCAGGCTTTTAGACACGCCAAACAGTTCAGATTTCAGATTGTAAGATTTCGAAGATTTTTTTTTTTTCCTCATGACAATATTTACAAAATCATATAAGCAGAGATGATACAGCTTCATCAAATAATGACAAAATAATAACTGGTAATGCATATAATTTGTATAAAAATACATGTGTGATAAAAGTAACTAGAACGAGACTTGAGAAGAACATGAAGAAAAGAGGAATTGGAAGCCACGCTTGGGTAACATTAGTCACTGATCGGGTTAAATACATTTTATAATTTCACCATGACACAGATATGTCGCATACAGGTGCGGATCCAGTATCGGCTATAAGAAATTGTTTTATCGGCCCAATGGCGTGTGGAAAATAGCGAATATATCATGCTGGTGCATGAACCGACTGAATTCATTGTTACAGTAGATGCGGGATCTGCTACTAGCTTACTATGGGTAATGAAATCATCACGTACTCAGGGAATGTACGGTATATGTTTAAAGGTTATCATTCACCAGCGAGATTCACTTTGCATCTTATGTATTGCCATTATGCCTACCTCGAGGCCAATCATTTCATATTCTATTGAATTTAATTGAGTTGGTTTATAGGGTTCTAGGACATCTCCCCCGGAGGACAACTCCCCCGGGGACAACTCCCGGAGGACAGCTCCCCCGGAGGACAACTCCCCCGGAGGACAGGTCCCCCGCAGGACATCTCCCCCGGAGGACAGGTCCCCCCATGGACGAGTCCCCCGGAGGACAGCTTCCCCCAGGGACAACTCCCACGAAGGACAACTTCCCCCTGGACAACTCCCCTGGAGGACAACTCCCCCGGAGGACAACACCCCCTGCAGGACAGCTCCCCCGGAGGACAACTCCCCCCGGAGGACAACACCCCCTGCAGGACATCTCCCCCGGAGGATAGGTCCCCCCAAGGACAACTCCCCGGATGACATCTCCCCTCACTTTAAATTCTTTATAACTATTGATTTTATGCCAACCCCTTGGGTTTTCTTTCTGTTACAATTACTACATTACTTTTCGCATGGAGTAACCCTTCTGTAATGACAAGCGAGGATGGGAATGGTTGTTTAATTGCTTATCATCCATTGGAATCACCCCCTTCCAATCTATGAATGGCTACTCCTTCCCTCAACAGGTTGTTAGGTTTGGCAGATTCAGAGGTATACCCCAACGAAATGTGACCCTCAGAAAAGGAAAATTAATGAAAATGCAAGAAATAAAAGAAATGTTGAAAAAAGGAAGGATGCTAAATGGGGAAATATGAAGCTACAGGAGTAGAAAAGAGCACGAAGGGCGAGTTGGCCTACATATCTCTAGTCGTCTTCAGCAAGGGGGGGGGCGGTGAGCCACGATAATTAAGCTTTAATTAATAATCAATCACGCCCTAAACAAATTAGAATGGGCGCAAAAGTTTAAACGACAACACAATTTTTATTTATCAAAAAAAAATTACAACAAAATCATTCCAACATCATCATTGTTTTGTATTTTCAAGGATATAATCAATATCATTGGTTAAGTTTATTTTACGACATTGTTATATCTGAATGGGTGTGTGTCATAGTATGCACTTGCACAGCTTTGCATTCATTCCTGTTCATCGCTTATCATTAAGAGGTGGTATTGCAACTGGTGTTTGGTATGAATATCTCCAGAAGTAGATGACAATTAAATCTCGGCATATCAACCCATTTTTCACTATTTCCGTCAAATATCCGATGAAAATCATTTATAATTCTAACTTTGCTGAAAGCAACAAAACAACAAAACCTTTGTTTAAATTATGTACATGTATTTTTATTAATTAAGAGTGTGATATAAAATTTTCCACTTGACGATTCGCGCTTGAAATCCTTTTTTTTTTTTCATTTTTCTTTTTTGGGGGCAATAAGAAAGATGTCGTCACCGTTTGTAAAAGCATACAACAAAATAGGACCATAAAGTAAAAATACTGCTTCGGGTCATTTTAGTAAAAATTTCGGTCAATATTGCGTAAGAATCACCCTTCAAAAGGTTCATTTTTTTCATATTTCGAACCCCCGCAAAATCTAGTTACGGGTGTGACATTGAGCTATTATCTCAAATTAATCAGATCATCTTCCTATGTGATTTAATTGAAGTTGATATATTATATTCTCTCTTCTTTTGACGATAAATTAGGTCCAATAGCACTCGCTCTACAGCTTCCAAACTTTACACCCTTCGCCGAAAAAAAAAACTTGCCAAAGATTTTGTAATTTCCATGAATGGCCATTTCTGTTTAAAAAAAAAAAAAAATCGCAATGGAGCCAAATAACGAGTGCATGTGGATCTCTTCTCCGGAGATGGTTGAGTTGTCCTCGGGGACTTGTCCTGCGGGGTGTGTGCTGCGGGGGGTTCCTCCGGGGGAGTCGTCCTCCGGGGAGTTTCCTCCAGGGAGTTGTCCTCCGGGGAGTTGTCTCCAGGGGAGTTGTCCTCGCGGGAGTTGTCCTCTGGGGAGTTTACTCGGGGGATATGTCCTATGGGACTTGTCCTCCAGGGGGTTTTAAATCGGGGAAATGTCCTCCGGGGTAATGTCCTTGGGGACCTGCCTCCGGGGGAGATGTCACTGCGGGGGAGTTGTCCTGCGGGGTGTTGTGCCTCCGGGGGAGTTGTCTTCCGGGGGAGTTGTCCTCCGGGGGAGCTGTCCTCCGGGAGTTGTCCCCGGGGGAGTTGTCCTACGGGGGAGATGTAGGTGTATTTAATGAATGTCAGACAGTTTTAATTTTCTTTATTCTGTAATTCTTTGAAAGAAGAACAAAATTCTACAATGGCTACAGAGACATAGTTGATGTAGATTTAGTTTTGTAACATTTATTCTGTGGTATGTCAAAAGAGGTACTGTAATCACTTCAGTGTAGCAGGTTGAAATGGGAAGCAGGTTGCATCCATTTGATTGTGTCCAGTAAAGAATTTATTATCATTACATGTATAGGATTTTCATCAGTTTTGGCTCAGTAACCTACAATGACGCATCTTTTCAGTAAATGCATTTTCCATAAAGAGAGGAAGAATATGTTGATATTATGCCTTTGAGCGAAAAGTAAAAAAGAAAAACAACGCATTATTCATCAATGATCAGGCCAATCCCAGGGTTATCTTTATTGTCCTCTTAGAATAGTTCTCTTATTGTGATGATCCTGATAATTGTGGTGAACTCCGATTACTAGCCCAACCTAGCCTTATCTCTTCAGGCATTGTAAGTTTTTTGTCCTCAGATATTCTTTTATAACCGTCAATTTTCAGTTCCTAGATCCGAAGCAAATATTTTTCTTATAGATTAGAGGCAAATCAATCTGAAAGGTGTGCAATCTCACTCAGGTATGAAAGCGGAAGACGACCAAAACAGGAGTGCTGGGCTTAGAATTATGATTATGATTTTTTTTTTCTCATCAGTAATCGATCCTACCAAATAGTTAGGTGGGAGGAAAGGTGACGTGGTAAACTTGTTCTCTTGTCTATTCATAACAAGCAGTTACAAATTTCATTTTCTTCTCAGTTGGTACAGAAGTTAACGGATCATTTTTTTATCTTGAAGATTTCCTGAATTTTTGTATATTTATATATATATATATATATATATATATATATATATATACGTATATATGTAGTATTGATCCGGTGGATCTATGAACACCGTAGAATGAAAAATAATATTAACTGCATAATTCATGCAGCTATCTTCAAGATATCTGCGACAAAAAAAAACCGTGGTTTCATTTCTCTCTTTTGGCGTAAATTATCAATAACATAGGAGAAATTGGGATGTTGTTCCCAGTCACTTCTATATTTTCACTTTTTTTGAGAAAAAAAATGCAACTGAGAAAGGTTATTCAGTGCTTAAAAAAAGTGAAAATATACTTTTTGAAGAATTAAATAATCATTTTCAGGTGCATATTTTTGTTTTAATCTCTAGAATTCATTTTATAATATCACATATTCCTGGCAGCTCATTTTTAACCAATGATTTGATGGTAAAAGAGTGGAAATCCTTTTTGAGGGTGATATATAACTAAGGAGCATTTTGTTTTGGGAGGATATCCGCTCCCCAAAAGAGTAAGTGTCACACTTTCAGTGTATTCCACGATTTTACAAGTAAGATGCAAGTGTACATTATTTTCACTCTATAGCAGAACAGAGATTCTACTTGAGAGAGAGAGAAAAGTGTATTAATCTTGAAATCGAAAATGTGCGAAATTCATTCTGACTTTTGGGGAAAACTTATCAAAATAAGTGACATATTATAGAACTCCTTAAAATAATGGACTTCCAATACATTAAAGATTACTGAGGTTAAATAAAAAAAACTGTTCAGCTAGAAAAGACGAGGATCTATTTCTGGTTATGAATAGGCCTATAGATTTTTCACAAGCTTTCAGCTTAATTTTGCTTGTGTGCGTGTGTGTGTGTGTGTGTATGTGTGTGTGTGTGTGTGTGTGTGTTTAGCGTTTCTCCGTTTAATATGAATACGATAACTTTTTAAGAATCGAAAAACGTATAACACATCGACCTTATCAAGGGAGTACATCTCTTTCCCACAACCTCTAGAGCAGTATATGGATGACGACTTATATCCTCCTGGTTTGTAGCTACCATATTACCGAGCAACAGTGAAGAAATTCCCTTTCACAAGCCTCGACCCAAACATGGAGGTATGCATTTTTTTTTTCTGCTTCTTCTTCTCTTTTGTTCACACTTCCTTCTCTATCTTTTTCTCTCTGTTCATTCATGTTCAATTATTTCTTACTAGGCAGAATTCTACAACTTTAGTCATAAATGTAGCTGAAATTCCTTCTTTGACTCAATTCTTTACAAGGTCAAAATAGTGTCCCGCGCTGAACAATTCAATTTACAAGGGTGCGGACTAGAATAAGATTTGGTGCATCATTCAAAAGGAGATAACGAGCTTCCATTGTAGTTCGGTTATGTATGGATCAAAAATCGCAAATATTATTTTCAAAAGACTGAATTTCAAAGAGAGGAGCTTTTGACTTGCCGAGCATGAATCGTTTCTCCCGATACGAGGTCAAGGGTAATATTGAGCTCCTGTATCTCCTATATTCATTCTGGTATTAATGATGACTTACACGCTTCAAATCGTTTGTATTGTTGATAATTTTTGGAGTTTTATGATGATACTGATTTTCATTTAATCGTGGAATGTACCATAATCTTTCCCCCAAATGCCTAAAAAAGGGATTTAGAAGTAACAAAGTATAGCAAAAATAAATAAAACGGATTCTAACTACTCATTTCAATTTGTAGTACTTGATGCAATTTTATTCCACAGCTTAACCACAAATCCAAACATTTGTCTGCTTATAGGCGCAACAATACTTGAAGTAGACAGATCTAGGCTGATTTATTTTTACAAAGACATACAAATACGACTTCCATGATGAATAACCCACAGTTCGGTGCGTATGAAAGTTATGTTAATTTTATATGTTATTCAGTTATGTAGAAAGCATAATGATATTTTTAAAGTATGTCACCAACGAAAAATCCGACATCAGTTAACCTTGCTTTGCTCTTCAAATCATAATCTTTTGAATTCTTAGCTTTTCAGCCGATAAAGATATTGAAAGATCGTGTCCCTTCAATCTGCTTCCATGTACTATACAAACAATTGAGATTCATACACGAATATGTGTATTTGAGAATATCTTATGTGTTTGTCCTGTGTCTATATACATTCTGTCGTTGAATACAAATTCGGACATTTGAAAATCAACAGATTTGGCTACAACGACAGGTTATTAATTATTATCTTTATTTTTATATTGCATGATAGGATATATTGTATGGTAGGATATATTTTATGGTTAGGGTATAATGCATGACAGGATATATTGTATGGTAGGATATATTGTATAGTTAGCTAATATTGCATGATAGGATATATTGTATGGTAGGGTATATTGTATGGTTAGGGTATATTGTATGGTAGGATATATTGTATGGTAGTATATTTTGTATTTTATGGTAGGATATATTGTATGGTATATAAAAAAAAACAGGTCCTTGGTCACAACCAGTCTTACATATTTATTACAGTACGTATAGCAATATAATATTCACCTTGTTCTTGCCTGTTGGGGGAAAAAAACGTGCATGCTCTTACGTGCGACGCAGAGAACGCAGACAAGACGCAGAGTGAGGTAGAACTGGGGGGCATTTCATCAAAGGACTCGTCGGACATTTTATCCGACGAATTTGCTCTCAGCCAATCAGATGCAAGCATTTCATTAGCTTATAGCAGTTTGTCGGATAAAACGTCCGACAAGTCCTCTGATGAAATGCCGCCTTGGTTAGATTTAATTTTTTTTTTTTACAATCGGAACATAAGGTCAAGTTTAGGTTGGCAATGACATTATATTCATGTGATCATGTTCTTTTAACAAAAAACATCTTGTCAATCGATCAATATTTGTGACACAGTCACCTGGCTGATTTTACACATGTATTCATGAGCTCATTATTTAAATACGTGATGGAATGTGACCTCGTTATAAAATATAAAAATGAGACGAACTTCAAACTAATACCAGACCAAACAACAGATTATAATAATTGCAAGTTTTTGGATGGCTAGAAACATGTACATGTTTGTCTCGGTTCAGTTAATGTACCTGTATAGCATAGGCCTACTACCCAGTGAGTCAAAAAAAACTTTACACCTAGAAAAATGTCAATAAAAAGAAAACCAATTTATAAACCCCAAATTATTTTACATATTCTAAAAACGTAACTCCTCCTGCATCTTCTGGTACCATTTTTGTGTGGTATGTCTTTACGCTTGGATGAACACGACGCATTGTTTGCGAACATGTCAATTTCGAATTGTGCCAGAATGGGAGTAAAATCAAAACAACAAAAAGCTAGAAAAAAGCAACTTCATCCTGATTAAAATAGCATAACTTTTTAACGAAAATGTCTTCCGCTTAATAACTTGGCAGGAATGTTGGTACACATATTGACTACATTTTGTATGAAAATGAGATAGATCTGTAGAGTCAGGCATGACTGAGCACACGTCAAAGATAAAATAATCATTTTTCAAAAGTATCACTCGGTATACCGTAATTGTGAAATGAAACGACATTTGCCCCTGTGACAATTCCTGTCTTGAACTATCGGAAGACATGGGGTTATGATTGGGATAGAGCTTCTAGTTTGAAATGATGTGAGGATAAGCAGGGTTATAGGCACATGTCATGGAATAAGTCAAATCATGATTCGTTATCATTAAGTACTGTATGGTGGGTTATAAAACTTTTGACTAGGGTACATGCAGGTAATATGGGCCCCCTAAGCTCATTTGCCTAATTTGCATAAAATTACGAAATGACACACAGTCTAATCTTTGTTTATATGAATCAATAACTATTGCTCTAACTTTAATTGTAGAGAAAAACAATTATCACCAACCCCCCTGTCTGCAATATTCAAATGTTGACGTCATTACCAAAGTGCCCATATTACCTGCATGCGCAGGTAATATGGGCGCATGTATTTAATATATGTTTTAAAAACTACAATGACTCTACTATGTCTGGAATTTGCTTAAAATGTTGAAAAATCATTAACTTTGAGATATAATTGAAATTATAAGACTCTTCAGTAAATCATTTGACTATATATTTCATTGTTATGTATTTTGTATATTATTATTATTTTTTTTTTAATATTATTTAAATATTATTTTCATTATACAAGTCAATATAGGCCCACAATAAGTTATTTATGTTACTTATATACTGTGAATATACCCCCAAAAATCGTAGCAAAGAGATTGATGCCTCATTCCAATACTAAGTACCAGAATCATTTCCGCCATTTTGAGTGTCCCATATTACCTGCACTAATGTTGATGTGTCAGGCAAGCATTCAATGCCACATTGCACCCCTTCACTAAAACAAATTGACCTGCATACGCTAGTATGATCGAAATAAAACTATAAGCTTACCAAAGATACAAAACAATTGAGGTCACCCCGAGAAATTTTGGCATCAGATGCTCTCACGACGATATATTTTTGTATACAGTTCATATGAACAATATTATGGTGCTCATACCGGTCACCGGTCACGGGTCGACGATCACGACATGATTTGCTTCAGGTGGCACCTGCTGGCTCCTATTACCTACATGTACCCTACCAAGCTCTTCCTCGTGCCACGATCTACGCCAATTGTTTAATATATATCCTAAATAATCGCAGATAAAAATTACAAACAAGAGGAAATATTTTGCAGAATTGTTGACAGTTATGAAGCCTATCTTGCGTAACTAAAATGTTAGTAATACTAAAACGTGTTGTCATCGTGAAGTACGAGAAGAACAATATGGACATGTCGCATCTTATAACTCCACTGTCCTCGTTTAGAATATGAGTAGCAATAATATTTCAATTCATGGCTTTTATGATAAATATGTGGAAGGATTCGTCACATGATGTGTATTAGAAATTTGTATTTTTCTGTGAACGAAAAATAGTTTATACAAAAAGATTATTGACCTGGGCTATTTTATTGAAACTTTGATAATTCGAATAACTGTCCGGCAGTCTCCTTTCAGTATATAATAATAATAATAATAATAATAGTTACATTTATATAGCGCTTAATACATATATCCACCTTGGTGTTTCTAAGCGCTTTTAGTGTTAACTAATTATTACCCGGCTTAGCTAGGCTACCCCGAAAGGTGCTCACAGCATTCAAGGAATTGCTTCCTACCGGTACCCATATATAGGTAATAATAGTTATTAGACCAAACTGTATGCATGGTATAAGAGCTTAAAAGCTGTCTGTACCTGTTGGAGATGCTATACCCTATGGTATATAGGGACAAAACATTGATTGGGTGACAGATAACATGCGCTCAAAACACAATTATCTATTGGTATCAAACATCTTATCTGGTAACATCAGAAAGAATCACGTTCTATTCTTGTGAATGAATTTTTTTTTTTAATAATGTTTCATCACTCTTCTTTACACAAATGGGTCTGCGGGGGGCCCAGATTTGTTCCACTTTATCGTCCAGAGATAGCTCTCACCATGATATAGCAAGCCTGCACACAACCAAGAGCCATTGTTGATACTAAAATGAATCATAATTATTCAGATCTGTAGGTTAGTCAAATAGCCTAATATGATTATCGAAATATTCACTGAAAACAAAAGAAAACAAATCGTATTCATTTTTGTCCCCAAATGATGAATATATATGTTTTTATGTAGGCCTCCCTTGGGGGGCTTGTCTTTCAAAATGTATTCTCACACGGCTTACCTCCTTGTGAGCTCAACACATATGTAGCCTAAATCATGAAAACATATTTTAACCACTTATGTCTAGGTCAGACAAACAGATGACAATGAAGACAATCAGAAATACGATAAATAAAGGGGATTTGAAAATCTAACATATTCAGAGTTGTCCACAAAATCAGCCACTTTCAAGCAAATTTGTCAAATTGGGGTTCCTCAACAAACTTCCAAAACTTTCTTAATCTATAACCGATTTTCATAAAATCTTTTTATACTCAATTGCTCCTTTCATTTTTTCTTTCCTCTTCTTCTTAGAATGATTCTCTCCTTAGGGTTGGGTTGTTTTGAGTTTTATAAGATCTTTAGTTTGATGACTCATGCTAACAAAAAAATATGTTCGCGTTGCCAATTTTTGGCTCCCTCGTCATTTATTTCATAGCTGCATTCTTACCTAATTTCTTCCCTCCAATTGTCCTATTGTACCAAAGTATATTTATTCTTACGACATTTGGCATGAACCAAACAATCAACAATACGCATTTGAAGAGACATGATTTCTAATCCTTTTTCATATTGTGTTCAGCATCCAACAATGTTATTTGCAACCATCAACCACATGTAATTCGAATATTTTTCACATCAATTTTCTTTCCATATAAACAAAAACTGGCCATGAAATTCGTGTTTGACGAGATTGTTCACGTTGAGTCTAATCCTCTGATGAATGAGAATAATTCAATTCAATTAATTTTAAGCGAATCGGAATCATCACCCCCTTTGCATCAGATTAGAGCGAAAGAATGTGGACAAATACAAACAACTTTGAAAACTTCCTTGTCAATAATAAGCATGATAAGAAGCGAAGGAATTTGAATGATAAAAAATAATTTGGTAGCTTACTCAATAATTCCTCTTATATGTAAATTCACCGCTTTCAGTAGAAAGTTCCCATACATTGTAATAATAATTCCCATCTTAAAATGTAAGCTACTGCTTTATGTCTTGTTTTTTCTAAATTATCTATCACTGATTCCATCAGTTCATGTACATGACAATTCAATTATTCAGATTTTGAATGAATATTCTGATAGTATCACGGTTGAACTCTTTTCGGGCCTTGGGAGTTCAAGCGGTTCTAAAGATTGTCGATTATCCCATTGTATTTTCATCACAACGTAATCAAATGGCATATTTGCCATGTTTGCATTCAATGTTCCATATCGTGATTTAGAGACAATTTAGTGGTTCTGTTCTCTATTGTGTATTATCATGTATTGAGTAAAAGTTTGTGGTAGATGTTCATGTTTTCGTATTTTGAAAGGAGACCAAAGATCCACCGATAGCAATGACGGGGACAATATTTCTAAAACTTCTTCCTTCTATTATTCTGTTTTATCAAATACATCTCTCTCTCTCTCTCTCTCTCTCTCTCTCTCTCTATCTTACGTTATAAGTAATTTATATCTTCTATATATTGATCTCTTTCCATGTGTAATAAGTTCACCGAGTATACTCATCATAACATTTCTCTTTCAGTAACAAGGGCAAGATAATCTGTGTATGAAAGAAAGAAAAACTTTATATATGAAAGAGGTGCAGTCTTATTCCCTATTCTGCATTTATGTCCCAAAATAAATTGCAATCTGTGAATAACTATAACCTAGGTACCTTGAATTGAATTGAATTTATTGGACTTCACTAGTAAAATATACATGGTATTTTGTCAACATTACAGAAAGAGAGAGTGAGAAATAAAAAAATTATATATATATATGAATGCTGGAAAAAAAATAGACGCTCTATGCACATTAAGCCCGAACAAATACTTTAAATTTAAAGTTGAAGTTGAAGGTACACATGTTCCATATTATTTTAGTTGGGTTGTCCTTTTTCTCATCCTTCTTATTCTTATTATTCTTCTTCCAGATTTGCCTTCTTATTATTTGTTCGTCGAGTTATTCTTCATGGTCATCTTTGCATGAGCAACATTGAAAATAAAGATATTAGAAAAGAGGCAGTCAGTGTCAATGTTTTTAACTGAGATTTTTTTTGTTGTTAAAAAAAATTTCAGAGCATTATATCATAGCGAAATCTGGCTTATTGAGAAAATGTGTCAAGTAGGACGACCAAATATGTTTTCGTATTATCATTTCCTGAAATAAATCTAGCTTCTTGTTTGCGTAACCAAGATGGTATGAAACATGTGAATGAAATTTCAATTTGTAAGTGCTTTGTTCATGAAATAGTTCGCTTTATAATGGAAACAAAAGTAAATATTACAAAAGTTTAGACAGCACAACGTCAATCAGTAGGTGTTATGTTAAAAATGATTTTGTTTTCATTCTATATGGAGAAGACAGAATAGTCTTACACACTCTACATTTTGTTACTAATTAATTTTTAATGTAATGAGGATATACATGTATAGCGACGGTACCAGACGTGGAACTTGGAAGTATTCAGAAAATCTGCGATTGTCAATAACGTTGTGCACAGTCAAAACATACTTTGTCTTTAAGGCCTATAGCTGGCTAGTTCAAAGTTAAATCGCTAGTCGAGCATTTTGACATGATTTAATTGAAATTATGACACCAATCCGATAATACTTTGCATTGGATCCATCGGAATCGACCTAGATCGTAATAAACTCATGCCATAGGCCTGTTCCTCTAAGCTCCTTTTCCATCAACATAAGTTTTTTATTTAATATCTTATGTGCACAATGCATTACTAATTTTTAGCAATTTTAATAAACATAATTAACCCACACACACGCCGCACCCAAACATTCAATACATACCCTTCAGACCACACTCACAGACGCACACACACACACAAACACACACACACATACCGATGTGATGGCTCAGTGGATAGAGCGTCCGCCTCATAATCGGGAGGTATGGGTTCGATCCCCGGCTGCGTCTCACCAAAAGACGTTAAAAAAAATGATAGTTGCTGCTTCCCTGTTTGGCGTTCAACAAGAAGGAGATTTTTTGACACACATTGACATATTTACTAAAAAGGAAAATATAGAAATATAAGCAATGTAGGGTTATCTCCAAAATACCGTTTTACATTATTACAGAGGAAATATTTGAGCTGCCCATACAATTCAAATAAGTATAGCCCTACAAAATTAGGAAGAGTAGATAAAAGACAGTCTGTTTTGTTCTGCCATAGTCGACTTGGGTAGGAGTTAAAAGGGTTAAACAACATATTAAACCAATGCATCTTCCAGAAGAATCTGGATGAATAATGAGTCAGTCAGTAGAGCAATAGACCCGTACTACGCGGGATATTCATGTTTTGAAAGCAAATAAATGGGTTGGTTCCTTTTGGGAAAGCACTGGTCCTCATAAGTACCTCCGAAAGAACTTTTATTCATATTTCCCCTCGTCGATTATTTAAAGACATTTTATTGCTTTCTTGGCAGCCGGGTTTAAAAAATACATTCAGTATGATAAATCCCCTATACATACGTTACTATATTTCCCTGTATGCGCAACTCTTTTTTTCTTTCCTTTTTTTTCTTCTTTTTTTAACAAAATTGTTTGATAAATTAGTTTTCTTTCCAGGTTATTGTATTACCTTAGCTCATGGTGTATGAATACACCACCTCCATAGTCTTTTGATGAGGCCCACAAGCAAGACAACGATTGCAAACAGGGGCACCATGGTTTGATGCTCTTCAATGGACAAATGTTTTATGCCGCTGTAGTTCTCCAATCGTCCTTACCCGTTTCTTAAAGCTGGGATATACATGCATATATTTGTGGTAAATGTAAAAGAATAATCTTTCAAATGTCTTAAATACTTTAGAATGGAAGAAATGATTATACAATCAAACACATTTCACTTGAAAATGAGATATAAAAAATCATTACAAATGATTGTATAAATGCTCTAAGGAACGGACAAGGACGGTGTGAAAACTACATGTACCTCAGTGTGACAATGGCATTAATATCCCAAATGATATTGAGAATGTTCCCCTATGATTCCATCGTGTTGAATCTCATGGTGGGAATGATAACGCCCTACCGCCCACTCCACCCCCCCCCCCCCGCCGCAAAAAACTCAATTATGTTCAAGGCTAAGCACAATTAATGTTTAGAATTTCATTTCAATGCTCGTCCGATAACATACTAAGATAATGTGGTGAACTTCTACTACATGTAGAACAAATATCGCCGCAGGTTATTAATATAAACCTCACAATAACAACTCATAAAGTTGAACTTGATGTCACAAACAAAAGGCAGAGTGTTACATGAGGGGGAAAACATAAAATAAATAGAGAGAGAGAGAGAGAGAGAGAAAGCGAGAGAGAGAAAGAGAGAGAGAGAGATGCAATATAGAGGAAGTTGAGGCCTAAACAAGGAATGTTGGAATAGGGCAATTCCATGAATTATTGGACATTTTTCAAAAAAGAAGTCTGTCTCCAAAGTTAATTATTCAATTTATCACTAAACTAATGCCATGGATGTTCGGAAATAATAAAGGTCTGTCATATTCAGTTTTTTAAAAAGTCGTTTTCGTTAACATCTTCAAGATCTCAAACCATCATTAAAATTGTACATGTGGGACTGGGGACAATAAATTTCACTAAAATGCAATTTACACAATGTTCGCTTAATATTTCTCCTTACAAATTTCGCTAAAAGGGAAAGGATGAACACATTTCCATATTTCTGAGGCTATTGTGATATTTGATAGATTACAAGGGGGTGAAATGACCTCTAGACGTTCACTGGACAAAATGTAATGTAACTAACCGTAACGTAACTAACCATGATTTTGTCGTTTATATAGAAAAATATCAAGCTATAATGTAGTATATCACATGACTCGCCATCTTATCAGCAATAGCATGAATGTCACAGTTTGTTTTAATGGAACACACTTTCCAGGAACTTTAGGGTCAAAGTCAGTCAAAACAAAAACCATGTCCACTTTTGGTAACGTAACTAACCAAAGTTTAAGAACCTATTATTACTTATTGAAATATGCCTCATGATTCTGTTTGATGATATGAAGTAGGGTTGGTCTATAGGTATTAACACTACAAAAAAAAATAATAATAATATCAAAGCATCTTCACGTAGAAGCCATCCTTAGACGACAATGTACCATAAAGTGTAACGAAACTAATCATGGAATTGCCTACTAGATACAAAGAGAATAGAAAAAAGAGAGCGAGAGGGTGAATGACAATATAAAAAAACTGGAGGAGAGAAATAAAATACATGTAATGGGAAGACAGAAAGAATACAGGGGTCGGAGTAAGAAAATATGATAAAAAATACATATTTAGTAAAGAAGGAAAAAATAACCTTTTTATTTAAGTGGTATAGAACTGTATTCCATTTCATTTCTAGTATCATTATAAGGAAGGATAAGATAGGGGGAATCTGTCTACCGGGTAGACAGAGTACATTTTTAAACATAGATGTAGAGAAGGAAATGAAAAAGAGGGCAAACATGCAAATTCAAACCATTCAAAAGTTTATCTGACCCCAAAAATAAGGAGTACGGTTAGATCACTAAAAGTATGTCATGTAATGTAAACTTGCGATTCAGGAAGGTTCAGCATTGTGCCTGGCAAATTCCAGCGCTCCTACCAATCCTATTCAAATCATCAGAGACTCGGGCCATGCCTCCTGAGTATTTTCAATCTGTTGTCTGTCTGTGAAGGTGTGTGGGCTGAGTATGTGCGTGGGTTTGAGAGCGGGAGTCTTGCCTTGGTACGGGACTTTCATCTTTGCAAAAATTATGATAGGTTGGTGTTGGTGTATATGTATATGTGACTCTGTGAGGGTGTGTATAGGATGCGTGGGTGTGAGGTCGGGCGAGTGAGTGTGTGTGTGTGTGTGTGTGTGTGTGTGTTGTGTATGTGTGGTGTGTGTGTGTGTGTGTGTGTAGTGAGAGAGAGAGAGAGAGAGAGAGAGATCGATCGTGTGTGTTGGAGGAGAAAGAGGGAGAGAGAGAAAGGGAGAGGGATTTGTGCGTGTGTGCGAGACAAAGAGAGAGAGAGAGAGAGAGAGACGGAAAGAGGGTGTGTGTGCATGGGTTTAAACTTTGTGTGTGTGTGTGTGTATGTGTGGGAGAGACAGAGACTGAGACAGAGACAGACAGAGAAAGAGGCAGAGACAGAGAGGGGTGAGGATGTGTGTTTGGGTGTGCGTGTGGTTGTGGGTGTGTGTGTGTGTGTCTTTCTCTATTTGTCGTCGTCTACCCTTATCATTCTCCCTTTCTCCCTCTTCTCTCTAACTATTGGGGGAAAGTTCAAACGACTGTACACATGAGACGCGTGTGAAAGGTGAACATTTATCATGCTTTCGATGAAAAGATAAGTTGGAATGAATGACAGGGGTAGAGTCGAATTTCACTTTTGTATAAAAACTCGAATTGTACTTTTGTATAAAAAAACGAATTGTTCCGTTATTGATAAAGGCAAACTTGGAAAAAATCAAAATCACATTTCCTTTTCTCCCACATTAGCATTTTCGGGGGTAGTGGTTTGCGTACTGTCTAACTAATAAAAGATAGTCTCATGTTCGCAAAGAATTAATTTATTCTGTATGACCTAACTGAACATATTAAAGTTTGATGATGACGCAAAAAGGGATTCCATTGGTAAATCGATCATAACCCGAATAATAATTCCTAAAAGCAAAATAACAATTGATTCTTGAGAATTTCTGAGAGCAGACATATTCAGATATCAAAAAATAATTACATGCTCCAATTGCACTGATTATTGTTTTCTATTAAAATTCATGTTTGTTTCTATATATGCTATTTGTCAACGCATTGGATAATTCTACCAACTTCCGCATCCAAACGATCCGTTCAAGGCGCATCACTGGTGTCTGCCGTAGTAGTAATAATAATAATAATAATAATAATAATAATAATAATAATAATAATAATAATAATAATAATGTGGCTGATAAAAGTACCATATATTGGAACTGCGGCATAATGACGGACAGAGCTATCAACTGTAACAAGCCACGCATCATCGTAAGATAGGGAAACAAAGTTAGCATCATCGAAGTATCCGTCCCTCACGACATAAACCTCGCAGTCAAGGAAAGGGACAAGCGGCTGAAATATTAAGACCTGAGGATTGAGATCGAACGAATGTGGAACGTCAAGGCAGAAGTCACCCCGGTGATAATTGGTCACACAAGGATGGTGAAGAGGGGAATCGAGAGCCTCGTCACCAAGATCTCCCCGAACATCCAGATCTACGATCTCCAGAAAGCAGCGATTCTCGGCACAACTAGAATTATTCGAAAAACACTTGGACACTAAAAAGTTGCACTTGAAATCCCTTAGTGCTTTTTGTTAAAGCAAAGTCTTTCAAGGAAAAATACGGACTTGATCCTGTTTATCATAATAATAATGATAATAATAATAATAATAATAATAATAATAATAATAAATATGAATAAGTATGATTTAGGGCATTTAGACATGCCGACATACTTATCAAACCGTTTGTAACATATCATTATGATCCATGCCATTATGTACCAATTTACATATTGGTGGAGAGCAATGTAAATCGCTTTTAGGATTAATGATGCTTCAAGATAAAGGACATCTTCGAGTATAACTAAAAAGCGCACCCTGGTACAATCGGATCCGCCATTGACCTCTATTTTGCTGTCATGCTATTATGTAAAGGTTACATCAGGACATATATTACGTAAACAGTTTTCATAATCTGCTCTAGCAATTCATGTGGTTTCGTAATAATTTGGTAATGCGGTTATGAAATATGATTTCTGGTGCTAAATTTTTCTTACATACAAAAGTAGATCATTGGATATGAGCCCCGTATTTCACCTCTATTGAAATCACTGGGTCAATCTGTGTAGGTCATATGGTATATAATTCAATGCATTACTATCCATGCATATCCAACCATTACTTCAGACTTAAACAACCGAGTACCTCGAGTTCAGTCGGTGGTCACCAGTAAAACTATTGACTTCTATATATTTTACGAATAAGAAGGCAACAAAAGAGTACGGAAATGTTTTTAATCATACATACCAATCGAACAGTAGCAATAACAATCGTAAACTTTTCGTACATTATTTGTTTAAATTCCATTAGAAATAGACAGAGTCTAACAGGAAAGCAGTTTACTGAAGGTAAACGTTTGACCTATTAGGCTTAATTTCTGTCACCAATTGTTCTATTGTAGTATGTACCACCAATGTTATCATGGCGGATGGAAAAAAAGTTGGTATTTCATTAATATAAAATATTAAAAATCTGGAATAATGGGTGAATTGTCCATTTCAACCTACCTTTTATTTTTAGATTGATGATATACAGTCTGTGTCCAAAAAATGGTATCTTCTCAAATGATGTGTGAATGTGGTATCAACTTAAAGCCAAAAGATTTTTCTCGCTGATGCACTTTGTTTTGTATAATTTGTTATGCTAAATTTTGAGCGGCAATGAGCTAATCGAAATTACACACATCTATTGTCTCGGGGCGCTGACTTCCTGGCTATTATGTGCGAAACCCATAGAGAAGCATGCACAAAGTACATTTTTCTTGATTATAGAAAACTGGTCATATCTCAAGATCTACAGCACCAAATGGGATGAAAAAATTGCAAAAGAAAGCCTGATTTTCCTGCTTTTCTGGAAATGTTAAACATTTACAGAATGTGATTAATTTTCATACTTTAAACAAATGTTTTCCAACTGTACTATTTTATTTGACACAGACAGTATAGGGCCTACATATCTCAAGGTGAGTATCATTTAACAACTTAATCGAGGTATGCTTCTAATAGTTTCTACCTCTTTAATTCAGTTCAAATTTCCTTGATTCAGAAAGTAACTTTAATTCGTTTGGTGAAAGAGTGGGTTTGAGTTGTGTGTGTATGTGTGTGTAATAGTTAAATGTGTGTGTGTGTGTGTGTGTGTGTGTGTGTATTTGTGTAAGTGTGGGTGTGGGTGGTGTCTGTGTGTGTGTGTGTGTGTGTGTGTGTGTGTGTGTGTGTGTGTGTGTGTGTGTGTGTGTGTGTGTGTGTGTGTGTGTGTGTGTGTGTGTGTCATTTGATGGGGGTTCAAGCTAGTCCATGAAGTAATTGTTAAAAGTTTTTCAATTATGTTTTCTTTCTTCTCTTTATGCTTCAAACACAACGAAATTGGATAAAGGTTTGTTATACTTTCTGAATGTCATGTCTTCTAAAATATGTTATTTTACTACTGTTGCTCTTGCAAATGTGTTTTTGTTTTGTTCTATTCAGTAGATTATTATTTATAGAAAGAAGCAAATGTGTATCCCTAGTAGTCATTTGAAAACAATTCACATCAAAAGATACTGGGGTTTTTTTTCGCTTCGCATTACCTTGATTTGGTTTCAACTTTGGCGAACTAACTCATCCTATCAAATATATCATTGCGCAAGTATGACTTCAGACCTCATATCATTCTCTAGAACATTCCACAGGGATTATATCATATTTTGGTTGAAGCCTCCAATTGTTTTATTCATGTATTCAGGAGGGGCGGACTCAGAATTTTTAAAAGGAAAGACGGTCATTTTTGCTGTTTCGGTGCCCTTGTACAGTTTTTCTTCTCCCGTTTAACGTTTCTCCATATTTTTTAAGGGGCCGTTGCCGCTTTACCCCCTGGATCTGCATTATGTATTTACAATAGCAAAAGTAGGATTTTTAACCTCTGCTTTTGTGGCTTTGCATTATAATTGGAACCTTTCTTTGACTGTGCCAATCTTTATCAATATATGCCCCGCAGAAATAGAATGAGAACTAATTTATAAAAGAGAAGTTGATGGATTCTATATCCCCCGCATATTATTCAGTTGATCATGGTTGATTCAGTTGATTTTGAAATATATCTTTTTCGTGCCGAGGATCGATCAGTGATGCTTTTGTGTTTGTTATTATACAACAAAGAAACTACCGATTGCTCATGGTCCATGAAAGCAAGGTTTTCCTCTGGTGCACAAATCACCTATAGCGCCTTCTATTAGTGCTAAAAACCTCAAAAGACCATTAGCTTTATAAATATTATTTATGTTTAATGAACCTGAAGCCTATTAACAAGGCAACGCCTTCACAATTTGCTTCAAACTGCAATGGTAATAAGTGGGGCAGGTTTTTACAACAGGTGTTTGTTTTCTAGGTCTAGGACATAGTGAAGGCACCATTTGCTCTTCTAGAAGATATTAACTTTATCGAAATTAATTACCTAAAATTCATGTTCATGGCTACGGATGCGAGACAACGCCTAATAATGAATATTTGGAAGTAGCATTAAGTATTGCGAAACAAATTGAAATATATCAGTGATGTAGAAAGCAATGTTTTGTAAAAGTTGTCTCCCTAAACAAATGTTTTCAAGTTTAACCTTATACGTGTCAAAGAATATAAATTGCGGGAGTTTAATCTTAAACTATTGTATAATCTATTACCTGTAAATCTTTTCAAATGGGGTATAAGAGGCGACGATTTATGTTTAGTACCAAAATGTTTCTTATATTGAAGGCGAATTAAACAAACAAAATTTCTAAAACATATAGAAAACATACAACAGAAAACAAAAATTAGCAATCTGTACCTTCTAAAAATTTAAAGCAACTGCCAAATCAATTTATCTATAACATTAGCCTTTTATATAGGTTATCTTGGAAAGAAAGAAATCTGGGAAAGAACATAGAAAAATTGCATTGGAACATTTATTAGAAAGAGAAATCAGAAAAAGAATAGAAATGCAAAATTATTAAGAAGAAGGAATAAGAACCGAGAGAAGAATTGAACTACGAAAGAAATTATTAGAATGCCTATGATATATAGACATGTTTATCAGTGTTTGCTTTATTTGATGTAACATGAATGCTATACAATTGTATATAAATGTTCATTATATTGTTCATGTTTATGGAATATTAATTTTCATTTGAGATCTAAGATCTGAATGTGAAATAAATCCTTTGATAGAGGCACAAAAAAGTATTGCGATAGCCTTGTAAACATGTGTACGTGACCTACATGTAGGCGTGGGATAAAGTGAGGATGTTATGACCGTTATGAAACATATTGATGCCCAATGACCATGTCTAAAAGTAAGGACAAATGCGTAGGATCCTTGGAGACTCTATGAACTTACAATGACTTTTTTTCGTAAAGGTGAGATAGTGAACAATCTACCGATCCATCCTTCAAATTATTTTAAGATAGGGACTTGATTATCGTTGATTAAACGTATGAATGAGTATCATGTGTTTCTCTAATTTACAAAATTAGTTGATCGTATTTGAGCAATATTGTAAGGCATTTTGAACTATTATTTTATGCTTTAAGGCTTTTTTATTCTTTTTTTTTCGAACTTTTTTAAAGTCTATTTCAGTGAGCTGTTATCTAATAGTTAATAATATCTATGGTGTATGAAAAACAAAATGGTGATAATGTCCTTTATTTGCTTTTATGTGTAATGAAACTTGGTTAGAAAAACAAAGATACCTGTATTTTACTTGTGGTAGGGGCGATGTGCACGTCCCGGCTAATTTAGGTGAATCAACTAAATTTTACCAGAGCACTGTACTAGCGCTGAGAGAACAGTTCAGTAATGACTGGTGCTGTTCCCCTCTTTTCTTTTTTTAACAGTTTTTTTTTTTTTTTTGGGGGGGGGCAGTTGTTTTATATGCTACTCCAAATAAAATGTTATCGGCTCGAAAGGATCTAACGGACTTGGTTGAAGAAAAAAAATATTTAAGTGGCATTTCATCAATATGATACCAAAAAGTTTAGAGGGGGCGTTTCAGAAAAGGACTTGTGGGACATTTCATCCGACAAGTCGTGATTTATCCGACAGTTACGATAGTGACAATTATTCAGTCAGCACTTAGTTGTTCAAATGAGTTAGTCTCGGCAGGTTGTCAGTCTGATTTGATTTGCTTAGTTAGTGAGACGGTCATGTCGTTTACATGTATTCAATTTTTCATCCCATGTTATATATCATCATATTAAGCGATGTGATGTCACAATTGCACCTTTAGGCTGCACTAATGCCAGAAATAAACCAGTTGATCCGTCCGGGTGTGGCGCTATGACACTCTCAGAAGGATGGCTCTGCTCAGAATTTTGACGTTAGTGACATAGTGACAGATTCATTCAAAATACATGCGGACTTTGATTTCATGAATCAGATTTTTATAAATATGTATTCTCTTGAAAATAACGGTGTTAGTATCCATGACGAATAAAAGTACACAGTATACTATATTTTGATTTTCCACTTTTATTCATATCAGTAAAAGAAATTCCATTAAATTGCATGTAACCTATTTATCCTCCTAAATTTGGGGAATTACATTATTTTTAAGAGAGATTCATTATATTCCTCATAACAATAGAGGCATAATGATAATTTCTAAACTCTATTATAATCTCTCTCTCTCTCTATTTTGAGGGTTGTGTGAGGGACTAGTCCGGAGAGGTGTGCGCTTATGTGAGTAGGTTGGGTGTGCGTGTGTACATATGTGTGTGTGTGCGTGTGTGTGTGTGTGTCCGCGCTTGTGCATCTCTCTTTCTACACGAAGTTCTCCCTCTCTGTTTCTAGTTAATAATAAACAAATGAAATTCTAGCCATGATAATAAATTTTACTCAAATATCATGATTTTGTCATAATACTTTTTCATGTCCGTGAGTAGACAAATTCCTTGAATGAACTTATTAATTCGGTCAGAGAGACGGCGATAGATTTACACAGCCTACCTCTCACAACGTTGTTCGTTAAGCAGCTAATATATCCGATTTGTGTTTCCGTGTGTGAAATATGTAAATTAATATTAAGCGAAATTGATTATGCTAAAAATTAGAAATTCCTACTCGAGGATCCATCGCATATTGTGGTTCTATTATATTGTTACAATTATCAGGGGTGCATTTCATCAAAGGACTTGTCAGACATTTTATCCAACAAATTTGCTCTCGGCCAATCAGATGCAAGCATTTCAGTAGCTTTTAACAGTTTGTCGGATAAAACGTTCGACAAGTCCTTTGATGAAATGCCCCCCGGATGTCACATCCTAATTTCTCAGTGTGTATCTATCTCGATCACATTTGAGACGAACAACAAAGAAACAATTTTCGACAAACTTGTCTTGCTTCTCGATTTAACGCCAAATATGCAATCGGGAAACACCAGGTTACTATCATGTATACTATATTCACTATAGGCACATGGTTTACCAAATAATTAATGTTATTGGATACTGATCCCAAACATGCCATGAGAAATGACACAAAGATGAGAGAGACAATGATGATTCCTTTTATTAAGGGAGAACAAAGACGACTTTCTGGTTGTCGAGCTGAGACACGATGTTCCTGTTGATGGGGATGCGCTCCCGCCTGGTTCCTCGCTACCGGCATTTCAAAATTGGCAACGGAATTCATTTGTTTGTGAGCAATCTGCAAGATAGCAATATGGAGAATCACCATCACTAGAAAGAGCGTGACGCCGATAGAGAAGGCAGGAATAAGGGGCCTGAAGACAGTTTCCGGGCTCTCGTAGGTATGATGAACACAAAAGTACGTATGATGGCTGACCAAAGACGCATCCAGTATTGGTAAGTGGACGAGGTTTACCAAAATGGTGACCGTGAAACCAGCGCTGAGAGCCATCACTAGCCTCTTTTTAGTAACAATAATCTGGTGACGAAGGGGTCTGCTTACTAAGATGTAGAAATAGACGGTGCTTCCACACCAACACACCATAATGAACAGGATTACCACGAATAAAATGAACGGGCATACCATACATGTCACTGTGCATGCCATAACGGTATTGAAAGAAGAAAACACAATTGATGTAATGCTCCAGAAAGTACTGAATATCATATGGAGAATGAACATGATGTAATGAAGAATTTTCAAGACTTCTTGGAATTCGTCCATACGACGGACTATCTCGATGAGGAATACATTTTGTATGATGGTGATGCAAAAGCCGAGAACGTAGAATCCAGTTTCGATCGTGAATGAGCCTGTCTCAGTTGCATTTTCAGAAACATTCGACATCTTAGATTTAAAGATATTTCCTAAATTTTATAATAGAATTCTTGATAGTGGTATCAAGCCTAATTATATGCCGTCTGTTTTTAAATTAAAAATATACCTATGGTAAAATGAAGGAAAAAAAATCAAGATCACACAAAATTGAAATGTCTTTCCAAATTGAAGAATCTAGTAAAGACTGCGATGAGAACTGAAAGAATACATTCAGGATGCTAATTTTGGTCCCGAGTTTACACTTCAAGCCCGAATCAATTAGTGACTCAATCGGAGCTCAGTAGATGAATACCGTAGCCCACATTTCAAGTATATGTACATCATGTAGAAAACATTATTTGAAAAGAAAGCTACAAGGCACGTACACTGTCAATCAATATGACATGAATTTTACGTGTACATATATAATCTGTGTCATTCACTAGACAGTTGTTTGCTCAAGAGGACGAATATTAATGGAAGAGAGAAAGAAACTTTTAGGTAATAATTGAAACGAAGAAAAAAAAAGAAACTGTAGAGTTAATGAAGATAATCTGCAATGGGTGAAGATATTAAGTTTGAAAAGTTAGAGCTGATTACACCATAGCGATGACGATAATAAAAAGCTATAAAGTACACCAAGATTAGAATTATAACTAGCAATGCTCTGTAACATGAATGATAAGGATTATTTGCAAATTTGGAGAGAAAAAAAGGTTTTAGAGTGAGACTTTCATGCAAAGAGTGACAAACTGAGCTCCCCTAAATGCGTCGATTCGTGGTATCCTACTTATAAATGAATAAATAACACTTATTGGCCAACAGCTTTTTAAAACAATTTTTTTATTTATTTGTTTTTCTCATTCTTTTATCAGGTTGGTCAAGAAACGTAGCAAACTGTATCGTTGTGTTGTGACATAATTACTATATTACACGATATAAAGCCACACGATATTGTGTGGCTTTGTAACATAAAGTGCCGATAATCGATTATTGCATATCACTTTGACATTATCAATATTGAGTAATCAGACAAAGCAAGAAACGTTTGGGAACAATTCAAATTCAATCAGCCACTACTCAACTTTCCACAAATTTATGTGTATTTATTTTAAATGTGATGTGCAAATATACTTATGGTGACAACGTCGACATGTATAAATAAACTAGGAATTAAAAACTGACGAGAAAAGTTCCAGCCAGATATTAAATGACAATAGTGATAATGATATAAGCACTTATGGAATTTCACAATGTTGGAGTAATTATAAGTTTAATGAAAACAATATCTTGTCGATCCTTATCGAATCGTTTATATTTTTCAGAATGAAAAAAATACCCTTCACCTCAATTTGTTTATTAATATAAAACAGCAAAGATTTCGTGCTAAGTTGAAATTTTGTATTACTTTTTCAAGTGTGATGATCTTAATATTGGTTAGCCCCTTCATTCTCACTGACCACTCCCACCCCCCCCCCTCTCTCTCTCTCTCTCTCTTTCTCTTTCAGTCACTCAATTATGATCAGGCAAACAAAATCTTATCTTGCGAATTACTTTCAGTTTCTCAATTCATTTCAATATCCCCAGTTTTTCTCATTTTTCATGAATTAACCAGCAAAGCGGTTAATAAAAAGATGTTGACAAATTCTCCTTGCCTCTCCATTTGTCATGAGATAAATAATTGGTTGACACCATGTGCATGCTAAGGTGATCTTATCCGCAATGCTAAAATCATCCACACTGTAGGATACTATTGACGGTAACACTACTAGAAGAAATGAGAGCGAAAGCAGCAACACAGTTAATATCCCTTTGTTCTGGTGATATAGCAGGTAAACAAGAAGGTCTCTTGGCTGAAAGCGATAATGTTCGTCACGTAGATGACGCGGTGTTCCTTCGTCACCACTCGTGTGGCTTTCTTGTAGAACTATCTGCGGTCCTACTCGCCTTGTAGAAACCTCTCCTCGCATCTCAAAATTGACCAACGTCCTGGCCTGCTTATAGACGATCCGCAAGAGAGCAACATTAATCCCCATGGTGATGAAGAAAAGCGTAAAGACAGGAACTGACGTGAGTACAGTTTTCAATATGAAGCTTCTGCTGCTGTCGTAGGTTTGACGAAGACATCCCTGAATTTGATACTCGAGTATGTTTATACCAGGTATTGGTAAATATATCATGTTAATAAAGGCGCAACTGGTGAAACCAGCGGCCAGTGATATTCTTAACCTCTTTGCGGTGACAATGATGGGGTAGCGCAAAGGTCGGCTGACCAGGAGATATAGGTTCAAGCTTATTCCACAAAGACATACCATGGTTGACATCAATGTAAAATAGAATATAAACGAACATACTCTACTGATGATGGGGCATGTCGTGGTATTGTTGAAAGAAAACCATACAAGAGACCATACGCCCCAACTGATTCCGAATAAAGTATGAAATGCAATGGCAAACTGGTAGAGGAGTTTCATTCCTTCGTGAAGTTCTTCCTGGCGACGAATCACAAATAAAATCAACAGATTTAGTCCAGTTAATATGAAAATATGGGAGACGTAAAAACCTGATTCGGGTGAGAATGTACTTGTCCAAGTTGAGTTCAGGACGTCAGCCATCTTCTTTCTTAAGAACCGGATATATTCTAAAAGTAAGAACTTCAGCTATGGCTATAGATCCAACAGATGCTGATTATCCACAAATCCGGTTTGTTCCCGACAAAAATTATATCCAGCACTAGACTCTGCATTTTAATGGAATCATTTTCCTCCCACGAATATTCGCTGACATGCTCGATCACTTGGTCACTAGGTTACGGAACGAGAAGGATTTTCCGGCAAACACACTCCAAAAAGACCCCTGCATGTGAATGATATTTATACTGCCAACATCTTGGGAAATGGGAAATAAAACCGATGGAAAGGAAATTGAACGTGCCTAGAACTGGAAGGAGGATATTTGATATAGGTGTCTCGTGAACAAAATCGTGATATCCTAGCTTGTTTGTTCGTCTCTCCATCACAACTTCGAGACCCAATCAGGTGAGTATGATTATGAATACGATGCCCCCTGAACACTCCCTGTGGTAGTCTACAGAGTGGGTTTGATGAAAAATACAATTCACATTAATTATCATTGTTATCATTATTACTTTTATCATAATAAATGATGATTATCGAAAACATATTATTTGCTTAAAGCCAGAAAGTCGCTCAATCGTATGATTTTACAGTTGATACCTTTTGGCTACCAACCGATGACATCTTTGATATTTACTTTCAAATAGCAATACCAGAGCAATACGAATATTTTTTTAATGTCCTTCTTGCTACGTAGTCCCCCATTGGTGTACTATTGTACACTGTGTGTGTCAAGTGCTGAACATACACTACTACTAATAGTTTTCCCGGTCACTTCATACAAAATATCATTTGAATCTACTTTAAGATCATTCAATTTCACCACAGTTGTGATCGTTTGGGCCAACTCCTTAAACTTACTATATAGTTCGTTCAATTAATTTATTTATGCAATGATCTTTTTAAATGTGCCAAGTCGATTTTAAAAAGTACATAAGCGTTAAAAGAATTTTGATTCAATTTCATTTTTGCTTCGTTTGAGATTTGAATCCTCGTAAACATTCTTCGAAAAACGTCATCTAAGTTTAGATAAAGAACATTCAACTTTAGAATTGGAAATGTTTAATATTTCTTTTCGCTCGATCGAATTAATTATCCGTGCAACGCATTTAGAAAAAGGTCGTTCACATTGAAACTTTATGCATAGATTATTAGAAATATGCATTCAAATTCAAATGGGAATGGCCTCGGACTTTCTTAGGTCATTCAAATCATTATAAAGTAAGCATGTTAAAGATAAGTGTATTTTATTTAAGATTCATTCGTCAAGAAGATATGATATTGTAGGCAATCAAAACGGTTTACGACTTTGTTTACCCTGCAGCCATGGATAAGTCCCCATAGCAACGAAAATGAAATAGTGGATGCAAAGGCAAAAAGAAAGAACACTGGACACGCACAAATAATTTATTATTGAAAGTAATACCAAGACTTGTATGTTCCCTATTAAAAATCAAGACTTGATTTCACATGGACCTATCATAATAATGAAAGAAAAGGCCTTAGAAAAGGCCCGTATATGCCCCCATATAAAAATATAAGATTAATATGAGATGGGAATAGAGCAAAATACAAAATTAACATGGAAAAAATAGACAAACAGCCTATATTATATATTTTGAAATGACCTTATAAAAAACAATACAAAGCCCCAATTTAACAGTGCAGATCCGGATTGTATGGGGCCAAAATTTATATTTTAGATTCTTGTACAGTCGATTATTTTGCGTTACGCTGGCCGAGCAAAAAGGAGCGGGAGGTTGGAGAAGGAAGGGGGAGGGGGGGGGGTACGTGTACGTGTGAAAGATATTCAGCATTCGTCATCCCCACAGTCATATTTCACCCGTGGTAGGGTAGGGTTAATCGGTCATCCATAAATAATGTATCCTGCTTTTTTTCTCTTTTTTTCTGGGGGGGATGTTTTAAGTTGGGCGCCTCCGCAAAATACCAGATTTTATGCACTTTTTCTCAATTATGGGCTCGGGTGACGTGGGGGGGGGAGGTTCAAGCTCGTCAGCTCCTTTGAATCTCCCTCAATGGAATCGCGGATTCGTTATAATTTCAGATAAAATCCTAGTTTAAAACATGATTTAAAGGATAAGCCTAAATAATTATATATCTTGTATAATGCGAAAATATATAAAGAATGAAGGGAAAACACAAAAACATAAACGGAATTTTAAAGTGAATGGAAGTTTCTTAAAATTGAGTTCCTCAAAATGAAATTGATTGTCCGAAAAGGCTAAATGGGCTCCTTAAAACGATGCCTCATTAATTTCAATGAACATAATGCGAAATTGTACATACATTAATGAATTTGTATGCACGTTTAAAGATCTTGTTTGCTGTATAAATAAAACTAAGTACGGGTAAAATAAGATTGAATGCAATACATGGAAATGGTTTTGCCCCAATTATGAAATTGAATGCTCTTAAAATAAAGCTTCGTGACTATTAATGAACTTGATTCCCCGTATTTTAAAATCAAAATGCCGATATCGATCGGAAAAAGGTATCGCTTGAATTTGAATGAACCTTCTATAGGTTTGAATGACAAACCTATGAAATTGGCCGGGAAAACCTATAGTAAAAAGGCTTTAGTTGTGATAGAAGACGATTCTAAACACAAACACTGACAAATCTTTACGGGGTGCCTCTTTTTATCAAGATGCAGTATGTGGTACAAAGGGATTCATTACAATTAATTATGCAATATTGTTTTTTCCAAAATCTAATTTGTAGATTTGAGGATAATCTATTCAAAATCAAACTAAATGAACAAAGATGTAGCTGGAAATGATTCCCCCCCCCCCCCCTCTCTCTCTCTCTCTCTCTCTCTCTATCTATCTCTCTCTCTTTCTCTTTTCTTTCTTTCCATCTTTTTGCATTTTTTGTTACCCCTGTCTACAAGTCTTCCTATCCCTCTCTATTTTTGTCATCCTGGTTTGTTTACTGTCTTCCAATATGTTTGTATCTCACAGAAAGAAAAAAAAAATCAATTAACATAATATTTAACGATAGTAAAAGTATTTATCTTAATATTTAGTCAATTATAACCAACTACTATAAAGACTTATAAAAGAAATGTAAACGAGTCCATCTGAAATTACAAGTGAGTCATCACAAAACATGTTAATTTTTCCATTGGAAATGTATTATTGAAAATATTTCATATTATACAAAACGTTTTTACAAAAAAAAAAGTACTTTCAGATTTTACCAAAAAAAAGTACATTTAATCTAATACTCTGAATGTACACAAGTTGTAGAATAACTCTCTTTCAATAATTTACATTCACTATATACAGTTTGGAATAAGAGAAGAAAATACAATCATCAATAAACAGTAGAATCACACATGAAGAATAATGATGGGTCAAATATCGCTATTGTCTACATACAAAAGTCTGCAGAAGCCTTGTTTGATTGAGTGCTAATTAAACATGTTACTGAACACTTGGATGTGATAATTCACTCTTCTGAAAATCAGGTCTTTATAAGCTTTATAAGGATGATTACAAAAAAAATATATAAAACAATTGGAGAAATGGATTTTTTAACACTTATCAAGGGAACAAGGTGAAAATTTCATTCATATAATTCAGATTGAAGTTTGGGACACCCCAAAGTGAAAAATGAAAACATTAGCAGCCAGGGTTAGGTTGTAGAACACAGGTATAGAATAGGTGTTGAGTAAATAAATAATAGACTAGGAATACATTTGGAGGGTAACTTATTGTTAAAGAGTATATTATGAACAAATGAACTGAGTCTGATTTTAAGAATGGAATGATTGATCATTGAAATTTTAAAACTTTTTTTCAACAATAACGGAAAAAGAATCGTAGCGTTCGTTTATACAAATTTGTGCATAATTGTGTATACTTGCATACAGGGTCAAGTAAAAGAGATCAGGATAAACATTATGAGGCGGAGTAATGCAAACAAAACACTTCAAACAGAACACTACACAATTTACAGACATAATCATTATGGAATATTTCACTCCCAAAAGTGTCTAAAAAGACTTATTGAGTGATAGGCCAGTATAGTGTCCTGCCCCCTCCTCCCCCCCCCCCCAAAAAAAAAATAAATAAATAAATAAATAAATAAAAATAAGTTTGAAGAATAGTCCATAGTAAATTAATTCAAATGTACCTGCAAGAGAAAATAACAAAGGGTGTATAGATATGTGTGTACCTGAGAATTTAGAAATAAATCACATTTCATAATAGTTTTTATTTTTATAATAGTCTAATTAATTGTATCTTAACTTTTCAGTTTCACTTAAACTCTTTCAAGTTTTAAACTTTACATCAAACATATCTGATGGAGTGCACCCAAACTCAAGGGATAATGTGGTAGATAATGTGAGTGGATGAGTAGTAAATTTAGTACATAGCGTAGTATTCGTGAAAGAGTGCGGAGATAAATCGTTACACAAACCACGCACATTCCTCTCTGTATCGAATAAAAGGGGGAGAGTAAAGATAATAAAGAGGACGGTTCGTGATGCCTGCGATGAAATATGTAAGTGACACAGAATGAAATATGGGGAGAGCACATACATATACTTAACAGTCCACTCCTGTTCTAATGAAGTGCTCAAGACTACTCAGGACCGGGAGAGTCATCTCATCATAATGCGACTGATTCTGGTTCAATGAAATTCCGTTCTTATTTTATGAAAGGTAGTGTCATCCTTTTTCACAAATTGCGAAAACTAATGCAACTTGGCATAACTTTAGAATATGATCAACCTATACTGTCTATTCAATCTTACTGTCATAGGTTGCCTAGATCAGTAATATGAAGCGAAAATCTACCAATCTAGACCAGCTCTCCATCAACATCGTTGGTATTACAGCGCGTGCGGCACGGACCACACACAGCAATATACACACGGCGCATCAGCATGCATTATTCTCTGCGCTAACGGTCAACGGTTCGCACCGTACGGTATATTTTTCGAAGTTCGAAAAAAATAAGAATGAATTTTGATAATCGCAATATAATGAGAAACATACACATTTGAGCTTAATCATGCTGTGGGAAGATATAGTCATTGATATACTACTATATCCTCTCAAAAACTAGAAATTTAATATTTTTGCCTGCAAAAGGATGACACTACCTTTAACTGCCAACATTTAGTTCTGAAATATTTGCAGAAATTTAACGTGATACATTTTTCAACTATGCCTGGCAAGTAGTAAAGGCAAACTTTGGTGCCACAAATAATCAGATAAGCTATCTTAAGGGGAAATAATTATTATTTTGAAGAAGTGGGGCCTGCCAGTATCATGTAACCATACATGAAGACTTCATCAAATTTGAAGTTCATACATGTATCCCAAGGGATTCTTTTGAACACCATGAATGATTCCAATACCTAGAAATTTCCTTGGTTGACCTATATAAAATGTGACCTTTGACCTAAATTCTATATAACCTAAACTAATCATTTTTCTATAGTGATACAGACATTATCCCCAACATTGACGTTCATATCTCACATGGTTCATAATGTATTGCAATGGCAGGCAAACAGGATGTATGGATGAATGAACAACCTGGAAACAAGATGCCTAGTACACCATCTTCATTAGCCAACATCTGTGCCCCTTGACCTTTGTATCGACTAACATCATATCAGATTGTCATCCCATGGTGTTACATAATTTAAGTTGATATCATAAGTGACTCTTGTAATATCGCGATTATGAGCAATTGGACTTATATTACAAAAAGATTTTACGATCAATTGTAACTTTTAGTACACAGTTTACCATTGACTCACAATTGATATCAATCGTAAGATTGACCATATCTCTTATGTTACAGGGCAATGAACAGACAACCAAAAATGCATGATTCCTCCTCCAACACTTTCAAGTGAACATATGTGACCCCTTGACCTTTGACTTTTTTATTACAACATCTACTGAGATTGTCTTTCCATGGTGCTAAATAATATCATGATTCCAGGTAATATTTGGGGGGGGGGGGTTCTTGGGATATCACGATAAAGGGCAAACTGGACCTAAGGATGCACAGACAAGCCGAAAGCGTGATGCCTCTGGCACCATCTACAGAAACAGAGGGGAAAAACAGAGAAGAGAAACTACAACACGGCACAAAGAGTAACTATTATTGCACTGTTCCATTTGGCCCAAGTAGAAAACAAAAGGTAATGAACAAAATATTCTCAAACATGTAAAGCTTCATTAGTCTACATAGTCAAGGCAGAAAAAGAAATGCAAAACAGCAAATCATGTCATGCTTAATTCCTTCCATATTACATTTTGATAGCGATTAGATCAATGAGCTTTATGAGAATCAAGTAGAATAATAAACAGCCGAGTGAAACATTTGTGTAAGTCATTTTTACCTTTGTTAAAATTAACTGTATAATTGAATGGGAGAACTACTTAGTTTTACATTAGTTATTATTAGTGTTCATCATTAATTTTCATAATATTGCTGCATAATTTCCTGCATTTGGAGCTGTTGGTAAATTAATCTCGAATGGTAAATGGCAACATCATACAAAAGCTATTTCAATACAAAAGGTATTTCAATCTAATTAAATGCAGCATGGATCAATAATTTCAATCATTTAATTTGCACTGAATTCAACTTCCATTATATCCAAATAAGGTTGTCTTTCAGCTACATGTAGGGGAAATAAAAACGAGAGCTCCAGTGTCTCTTTCGTTGCCATTTTGTTGAGAACTTCTTTGTGCGGCAGTGACATCATGGAATGAATAATGTATAAGGCAATGCCACTGCTTTTGCATTTATAAATTCACTTTTTACTTATTAAATTATCACTGCAAAACTCTGCTCTTTAGATGAAGTCTCAAAAATATGTAAATATTCAAGTGACCAGCACTTGTATGTATTTTGTTTGAATCTCTACACTACAATACTGTATCATCCTCGAGTCAGGGAAGTTTAGCACTCAAGTGCTAAGATCTCGTTCTTGATAGTAAATTTCACAATGCACTCACTGCATATGTGTACTTAACAAAAACAAATTCATCAATGTAGTACCGTACATCTTTGAAGCAGTACAATTTTCCTGGCAACATCAGCCTCTCAAGACCACAAACTCTTGAACAGCTGTTAGTACATTGCATAACGGTGTAGGTGACTAAAGAGCACTTTGATGATGTACAAATGGCAATGTATGACCAGCATGGTACTTTTTAAGCGGACACGTTTAGAATGAGTGTCACCTCCCACAATATCATCATCATCTGGATTTTTTGTAGATGTGCTCACACTTCTTGGCAACAGACTTCAGGTTGAGGTCGCATAGTGCTCCATACAGGATCCCTCTCGTGCACCTGTCCGGGCATTTCTCCCTCCACTGAAGTAGCATCTGAGTGGCCTGCTCCTCCGGGCTGGGGTGGCCCTCCTTGATGGATTTGATGTCCGTTTCAAGGGTCTCGTCATCCCGGATGAAGCGGGCCACTTTGACCCAGTTGTTCTGGATGAGGGAAGCTATGTGGTAGAGGTTGTTCTGGCTGATCTCTTGTTGGTTAGCACGTAGGAGGTTCTCCTGGTCACTCAAAGAATTGGGCATAGCCTGCAGCAAAGAAAGATGGAACACAGATATTAAACACTGGTTGCAACTTATCCTTCAGGATAAACTGGTTTATGATAGAGACCTACGAATCAAGAAACTTCAAATGACATCATATAAAGCATTACTACAAAAGAACAATTTAACCATGGATTTGATAATTTGCAAGGCTCTTTATTTCCTCTTTGCACCTGCTAAGAAGTTAGACATCACTGTCATCCATTAACAAACAGTGAAATCGAACTATTTGAATGCTGACAGATGTACAATTAGTAAATACAAAATTATAGGGAATTCGCAAGCATGTTTTACAGCATTAGTGATAAACAAGACAGACAAGGTTCCTTTGACAGAGAAACTTCAAGTAGAGTTTTCTCACCTGTTGTGCTGTGTTAGGAATGCTTCCATAATTGACCGTTGTATATGGGGTGTTGTAGGGGTTGTGTGGATTGTGTGGATTGCCTGAGGTAAGTTGCGACGTGCTAGGTCCATAGATACTTGACATGCTTGCCATGCCTGACATGCCGATACCAGGGGTCAAGACAGGATTGTTGTAGTTGGACACCAGGCTGACATTGGATGGGTTGTGGGTAAGGCTGATGTGAGGCGGAGAGTGCCTGGATGTGGTGGGTAGGCTACAGTAAGTGCCTCCCCCTGGAGTGTTGGGAGGAGACCGATCACGCAAGTTATGCATGAAGTCATCACTACCCCCTGATGACTCGGAGGCGGTAGGGGAGAGGCGTATACGCTTGGTGTAATGGTGCTGTGGCGTGCTTGGGGTGGTGGGCTCTGCCTCACATGTGGGACATTGACGCTTTCGGCTCATATTCTGGAGACCACTTGGACCAGCTGATCAGTTTGGGGAAAAAAAAACAGAATATCAAGTGGTTAGGACGACTTAGGATGACAGATTGATGCAATCAAACGATGATTAAATTTGAAAATATATTTGTTGTGGTTTTTTATTCACCATGATTTACAGGATTGTAGCAGGAGGGCCCTGTTAAATCTGAACACTCCACTTCACATGCTATAAACACAGGTATCATGATGAGGACCATTAATCCCATAAAAAAGTAATGACATTGTATCAAAGGTCTGTTTTCTGGACTTACGCACCCCTTTGAAAAATCCCAGTTATGGTCACAATATATAGCATATCTCTTTTTTAAATCATGGCACCTGTACAATACAATGAAACACCGTATATATCTGAGATTGCCATCAGTTTTATGTCATGTTTTTTTTTTTTCATTTATTACATGTTTAACATGTTGCATTTTGGCCACAATTAAAATACTTACGTTGATTCTCATCATCTTCATGTACGCTCCTAGGTGAGGAAGAACGTGAGCCTGACTGTGATGGACTAGCGTTTCCTCTCCCTCCAAACCAGCTCCGCAGACTAAGCATCTGCTTCCAGCTCTGGGCCCCTCCCGTGTTCGGTGTTCCCGATTCCTCTGATGAAGTATCGTTGATCCGAAGCTTACGGCCGACCTGGTTGAGCGTGAGCATGAACTCGTCATATTCTCCTCCTCGTCTTCGGTACATGCTGATGATCTCTGATAAGGGGTCAGCTGCCCGTCCTAGCTTGGTGCGAATGTCCTGGAAACTGAAGCCCAGTGCACGGGCAAACTGCTTCCAGTTATCCCCCATGGTGATGTCATGCATGTCTATGCAACAAAAATGAATAAATATATCAATTTTGAATGACGTTACTGTGGTGTAATTGAGTTAAAATCAATGTTTATTTTCTTATACCGGTAAAAAGAAATTTACAGATACTTTCAAAATGTACTGTGATTCTGAAGTTTTGTTCTAATTTGAACAAATAATTTTTTTTCAAATCTAATTCTAAGACGTACATGTAAAGCACAAATCAATAGAAAATCTGATCCACAAGATCATATTTTCAACACAATTTCCATGATCCTCAATATCTATTTTTCTTTCTCAGAATTGCATGCAGTTTCACCGGTCCTGTAGCCCAATGTCACCAACCCGCCACACGCAGGTAGATATGACAGAAGGCCCAGGACATGGTATGGCTCTCAGAAATAGCCAGTGTTTCGGACCCCTGTGCAAATTCATCACTGAAAATTACTGTCATTAAGAAATATGTGACTGTTAATTATAAGTTATATAAGAAACATACCTGCTAGTTCTTTGAGGGACGCTGCAGTCCAAGGGTCCTCTGGTGCATCGTCAGGCTCGTCACTCTTCTATAAATCAAGACAAAATGAGATACATTAATAGAAAAAACAAAAACGGGAACATTGCAATCCAAATACTAGAGAAGGGAGTAATTTAGCATTCCATTCACTCTCAGAACTCACCAAGCTATTAAGCAAAGTTACTTTGGACGAATCCATATTTCAAATTTGTTGGTTCTTGCTCAATTTCAAAGGAAAGAGTTAAAATGCGAAAAATAATTTAATAAAGGAAATCAGACTGGCAAAGTATTCATAATGTCAAGAATTAATACAGAATGGAAAGTAGGGAAAATAAAGTCCAAGCACAACTATTGTTATTTCTTTCTCAGAATTGCATGCAGTTTCACCAGTAATGTAGCCCAATGCCACCAACCTGCCACACGCAGGTAGATATGACAGAAGGCCCAGGACATGGTATGGCTCTCAGAAATAGCCAGTGTTTCGGACCCCTGTGCAAATTCATCATAGAAATGGCCTACTGACACAATGACATTTTACCAATGTGTTCCAACAAAACCACAAAACCAATAATTTCAAAAAATGACCTCTGCAATCTATGATTTTTTTTCCTTTTTTTTACAGCTTGAAAACCTAATGGCCCGAATTCACAAAGGTAGATTCTGCAAAATCCATGGATCCGTGGGTTATGTAAATTTTGTGTAATAATTACGCTTAATTTTAGCGCGTACTGTGAGAAAGGTCCAATATGAATGCGCGATTTTGTCACAAAGCGCTACATTTACGCTTGTTGCTATGGTTAAGTCTGCTGTTTATTCAAATTAATTTAAATAAACCGTTGACTCAACAGTGGACTCATTAATTCAAAACAGTGGGCCATTATGTCAAAACCATAGCAACTGGCGTAAATCTAGCGCGTTATGACAAAATCGCGCATTCATATTGGACCTTTCTCACAGTACGCGCTAAAATTAAGCGTAATTATTACACAAAATTTACATAACCCATGGATCTGTGGATTTTGCAGAATCTACCTTTGTGAATTCGGGCCAATGCCTCTTGTGGCAGAGGCATAAAAAACTATGTCCAATATTTGTACCTTGATCAGGTTGAATTCAAACAAGCGTTCTTCAGAGCCACCCACTTTCCTTCGCTTGACGAACACCTTGCCGAAGATCTCCCTCTCCTTGGGTTTGTTGGTTCCCTTGAAGCGGCATGCAAACTGCATCTCAAACTCCCCACCCTTGTAGTTGGCCTCTATCTTCTCCAAACTGGGGTCCTCACTGGCCCGAGTGTCAGCTTCAAAGTAGTCTGAACGTCCTAGCTGAACTACAATGTCTCCACCTGGCAAAAAGGTTTAGCACATTAAGATCTAGTTGCAGACAAAGAAGTGGTAATATCTAAATTTACATTGTTTGCATGTCTGAAGTACTTCCTACATTGTATATTGAAAAGTTTGGATGATTACACATTTGTTTTTGCATGAAACTCTCGGCAACAAAGTGATTCGTTCAATAAGAAATTCTTAGTTTTAAAATGTATTCCTATCAAAATGAAATTCTATGCTAATTGAAAATTGTAATATATACATGTATGTATGATAAAGCTTCCTGAGCTACAGCATTTTCATAACCTTCTGAGCCTACATGTAGTTATAATCCTTGTCCATTAGTGAATTTAAAATAAAAAAAAACTAATTTATAATTAGAGACTGCTAAGATCATCACTCATACTTGGTATCCAAACTTACCAGGTGATATAGAGACAGGCTTGAGGCTGCCACCCACATTCTTAGCATAGTTGCCCACATCCTGCATGGTGCTGTCATCACTCCTGTGACAGATGACCACAAGACCAAATTTTTCTGTATCTGGGTTTTCCAGCATCCATGCCTGACATTTCATGCTCACAGCTCCTCCAGAGTAGAACCCCAGTGACATGCCAGTGTTGTTCAGCTTACTCCTGATTCCATCCCAGATAGCAGTCAACCAAGAGAAATGCTCAACGGGAATGGTTATAAAGCAGTTGGCGTTGGCATCTTGATAGATGTCATAGTTGACGTTCAGTTGTTCCCATGAGACAGGCTCTTCTTCTGATGTTGGGCTGTGCCATACGGAGAGTCTGGCTTCATGTCCAAACTGCTGAACTATGTGGTTGTAGTTTGGTATCGGCAGCTGAACGACAACCTTGCAGTCTCTCTGCACCTTGAAGAAGTAGCCGTGAGGTTGGAGTACAACTGTTGGAGAGGCGAAACCATCTCTCATAGGGATGTTTGTTCTCAGATGTTCAGGAAGCTCGGAGCAGATGACCTTCACAGAAGCTGTAACATCTTCTGAAAGCGATCCTTCAGGGAAGTCTACGACAACACCTGGCACTTGGTCAACTACTAGTTTGCCACCCTCTTCTTTCTTGATGACTCTCGTAACAGATGGGGCTACCTTGTCCAATGTCACAGTAAAGAGGGAGAAGTGAGTTGCTCTCAGGAGTACATATCCATGAAATGTTCTAAAGTCACATGAGGGTATCTCCATCCACAAAGGCGCTTCCATGTCATCTGTGTTGCTTGTGAAGCACCTCACTTTAGCTACACCAACATTCACAAAGAGGGGTAGCCGAATAATGGCAGGACTGTCCTCATAGAACATAGCCCCATGGGGACCAAGAAAAACAATGGAGCTTGCGTGAACTGTGTTATCGCCCAACTCTGGAACAAACTTTAGGTCTTCTAAGATTTCCAAGAAGAATTCTGTTCTCATAATGTTTGATTCGTTGTGTTCTGGAATTAGAACTGCAGCATGGCCACTCTTCATGAATCTAGCCCTGTTTGGCAGAATAAAGTCCACTGATTCATCATCTTCAAAGTTAACTTCTGGTATCAGTGGCTTATGGCAAGTGTCACACAGCTCTACTTCCTCATCATTCTCACGGGAAACATCCCCAGCATCACTTCCCTGGTCCCCACAACAACTGTTTGCATCAGCATCCTGCTGTCCTTGAAAGGCCATTGATCCTGTACAGGAGCCATAGTCACTTGTCGAGACGTGACCGTCAGACTCCAATCGCTGGAGTTGTTTGTGTGAAGCAGAAACACTATTCCTGACTATTCTAAATGCACTAGTTCTTTCATTGTGAGAATCCTCAAGGTACGAAGGCTTCAAAGCAAAGGCTCTCTTGTCTATACTCTTATGTCTTGTATTAACATGTTTCAGTTTGAGTTGACAGATTTCCTCACACAGTGAAGAATGCTGATCGTCCAGACTCCGGCAGACCTGCTGTGGCACACTAATACTTATATGAAAGAAGCGACGGATTGCCTGCAATCCATCTAAATATACAATCTGAGGTACATTCGCAACAGGGTTCCTTGTCACATGAAACGTTCTTAACCTAGGCAGATGAAAAGTACTTGTTCTCAGTTCACTGATCCTGTTCCCAGATAAGTTCATATATTCCAGGCAATCCAAACTATCCAGGCATAATGGAATATGTGTGAGTTGGTTGTGTGATAAGTCTATGAAAGAGAGTTCCCTTAGGCCTCCCAAATCCTTTGGCAATTGTTCCAGCAAGTTGCGAGACGCCCTCAAGTCCCGCAACAAATTCAGCTGACCGATGCATGATGGCAGGCACGTCAGCTGGTTGTGACTAATGTCCAGTGAGGTAAGGCACTTTGCTAGTATGCCACAGCAGATGGAGTCAGGGATCTGTGTGAGGCACAGACCTCCAAGGTCAAGGTACGACTTGCGGCAGTTCCTGGCCTCTTGGATCTGTACGTCCTCGGCTGCTACAGCATGTAGAGCCTTTAACCCTTGCATCGGGAATCATCTGTATAGAAGCAAAATAGAAAAAGATTATATTGTTAAAATTATCATAAACTTACTGCATTGACATCTGTGCCGTTGACCCTTAAACGACATGTACACATACCAAAATCTAAATAGACTTTCTATTATGACTATAACGAAACATAATATCACCAAGTTTGATGTATAAGCCATTAATAACAAGGCGAATGACTTTCATATGGTCTGAATAGCTTTCCCACCGCACTTAAAAAGGTGTATCTGTACATTTGAAATTATTCCTGATATACTGTTCAGCATCTCTCCTATATTAGAAAAGAATTGAATATTCCCATTTCTTGCATACACTTCATTGTACAAAGTACTTTGCTCTTCCAGGTATCTTGCCTATAAAAGGTAGTTTCCATGTATTGTACACTGTATAAAATTGTAGTTGACATCATTAAATCTCAGTTAAATTGGGCAAAATGATAAGAATACAATCCATGGAGATTATTTGTCAGGTTACGCTTTCAAAAAAAAACAGTTGCCACCTCAAACAACTACAAACAATGGCATTGTAGGAAGTGGCTTTTTATGCCATTTCCTTATTTTGTCACTGAAAACTTTCCCAAAGAAAACCTCTCCTATTTTGAGGACAAATGTTCATACCGTAGCTTACATGTAAGTTCAAACGTCCTGCAAATACACAGTATTGGGTCATATTCAAACTTAGTTTGACATTAAGCTGAAATTTTAATGTGGCGCTGTGCCTTTGAAAATGCAAATTAGGATCTGAAATCAACACAAAGACTTCTTTACAATACAACCAATTATTTATGTTCAAACATTATGTGATCCAGTTTTCTTACACTGAATAATTGAGCAAACAGGAATTTGCACATATGGGACTATGGTGCTTTAAATGCCTCTTATTCTTATAATACCTAGTCACTTTTTTTCAGATTTTTTTTTTTCTTAAAGTAATTATCATGGACTACTCTAACATGGCATATACACACAGGTAATTTCGATCTGGTTATCTACTTGAATTGTTGCATTTAAGGCACTGGTCGTGTCACTCACGTTTTGTATGTCGTGTCACTCACAACACATAGAGGTGGACCATTTTCCACAGAGATGGAATTATGGATAAGGACAATAAATGTCACAGAGGTACACTATTCATGTACATGTACCTCCAAATTTGCTCCAACTTTTATTGTCCGAAACAAAGATGACCGGATATTTGTTTTGCCCCTGCTTTTCTCGTGGGCCCGGCAGCAGCTGAGCAGCGCCAGAAGGATGTTGCTCTATCTATCAGCACTTATGTTACCGTTAGGGATCTAATTTGGCAGAAATCCAACCATAACCAATGATGGTCAGAAACCCATGTCTTTTTTCTGTTGTGTCACTCACACACTGTTTTTTAATCATAATTTCCAGGACCAATTGCAAAATTCAAATCCAACTGGTAATGGCACATGCCACTCCTACACTATACATAATATGGTAGTCATGATCCATTCATAACCTACAAGTGCAAAGATATGCGCCCTTCTATCAGTCCAAATGTTGTGTCACTCACGTTTGAATATGACCATTGGTATATTATGCACTAGCATGGTTTTAACAAATACGTAAACCAAGTGTATACAAAAAAAAAATTTCACTACAAGGGTTATCCTCATCATTAAGTATAAAACCAAGAATGAAATATTCATAACATCACAATTGTTTCTCAGGTAATGTTTTAGGTTGCATTTGTGATACCGAACTTTTAAAGCTTGTGAATTTCTCATTATATTTTTGCTTTCTTTTCTTTCTTTTTTTCATTAGTCTACATTCTACAGCAAATTTCACAATTTGTTGACAAGATCCAAATTTTTCTTTGTCCTTTATCCTTGGATAATATTCACTCATTTCAAGAAAGAATTGAAAAAGTTTTAACACATATTTTAAAATTTTAAAATTACTTTCCAGATGGCCACTTAGAATACAAAGTAGGGTCAATGACAATATTTAAAGAATGTTGATGTGATGATTTATGATAGGGGGGGGGGGGAAATAGGAGCTTGTCATGAAATGGATTCAAAATCACCCTAGAAGAGAGAAATAATAAAATAAAACAGCATGAATATGAAAAGGAACATCCAAAAAGACACTTTTTTAATAATGGCAGGAAGATTATAAAAGTTCACTTTCTGAAGACTGAAAATCTTCAATTTTTATCTTGCCACACTCAGTGCAGTCTCGACATGGCCTGGTTTTGCTGCTAGTATGCACTTATAGCACGATGTTAATACTTTAGTGTTGAACTCGTAGACCAAACTGCCATATTTTGGGGGAAATTTTGCCAGCTAGCTGGTCAATGTTTTTTTTTCAAAGGTTTTCCACCTTTTTGCAATAGCTTTCAGCTCCAAAATTAAGTATTAGTATATTTCTATGCTATTATAAGACACAATGAATATGGGCAATTCCACGCCAACTAGGACATTTGTCAAAAGTTAAAAATGTCTCTCTGATGGTTATTCTATGACCTATCACTTATCTAGTGCCATAGGTGTTAATGGCTCATTAAACTCTTTCAAAATCAATAAAAATTATTTTACAATTTCGTTCACATCCTTGAGAACTAGAACCACCATTAAAATTCAATGTGTGGGACTACATGAAAAAAAATTCACTAAAATTCAAATTACACAAGATTCTTTTGATATTTTTTCTTGAAACTTTCGCTAAATGGAGAAGGGTGGACATATTTATGTATTTAAAGGTCAATAGTGACATTAATTCATGACAAGGAGGTGAAATAACCAAAAAAGTCACATAAAAAATACTGTAATGCGACTAACCGTAATGCGACTAACCGTAATGCGACTAACCGACATTTATCGATCTTTAAAGTAGACAACTGGAGAGCCAAAACTGCTTTTAATTGCAACCAAACTCATACCACTGCAACGAAAAATTCTTACTGATTCAGAATTTCTAAACCCCTTGTCAATATCTGTTTTAGATCAGGAGTTATCACCTTTCAAAGAAGGGCCCCCATTTTCAGGCTTCAGCGGTACCCCGCAAGGGCGTCAAGATTATGACGTCACAGCGTGGGCACCCGTACCGTGTCCACTGTATGCACGTATCCTGTACTGTGCTATATTGCGTACATTGCACATTCTGATTCTTGAAAACTTTCTTTCTTTTCTCATCTCATCAGCTCATGCTTCACCCCAGGCCCTGACTAACTGGTCTTAAGTGATATATATTGCCGACTGTAACGTTCCTCTATCATTTGTCTATGTATTTAAGTTAATCCGTTCCAATAATGTATTCTTTTTCATTATATTAAAAAATAATTAAAATAGGCCTATCCTCGACACGAGAGTGAGTGAAAAATAAAGATAATAAAACAAAGTGACATTGTTTTCATTGTGGACTGTTCAAATCACACTTTAAGTTTTGTTGTCATGACAAATTATTATAACCAGTAATCCTATATATCTATATCATAATCTCGAAATTGTTCATTTGGTTTTGTAAGTCTTTATTATTGTGCAGATCCCGAGATAATTTCATCCGTTAACAATAATTCGTCCAGACTTTCGGATGGAATAGCTTAGTTCTTCATTTACAGTAGGCCTATATGTGAACTTTTTTTCATGGTTTTAGATATTGTTCAGAATGAAATAACATTATTTTGTAGATTCGACCTTGTAATGGATTTGACAGATTTTGCATTCGTGATAAAAGCAGCAGTCTTACGAGAGACGACTATACAGTCTGTGTCAAATAAAATGGTACAAGTGGAAAACATTTTTTTTTATAGTATGAAGTTTGATCACAGCCTGCTATTGTTTGGTATTTTTATAAAGCAGGAAGATCAGACTTTCACCTGCAATTTTTTTCATCACATTTGGTATTGCAAATTTTGAAATATGACTAGTTTTCTACCTTTTTTTGCACGCCGTCCCATGCCTTTGTGTATAGGTTTCGCATAATGGCCATAAAGTGCTCAATTTCGATTTGTTCCTCGTCGCACAAAATTTAGCATAACTTTCGTTTAACGAAAGCAAATTATACAGAACAAAGCGCATCAGCAAGGAAAATCTTTTGGCTTTATTTTGGTACCACATACACACATTATCTGAAAATATTTCAAACCTAAATATTTTTTTTCCGACTGTACCATTTTTTTTGGACAAAGACTGTATATTCTATCCGCTCCTGGCGGACTGATATACACTACCCCATCCCGTTGCGTGTGTAAGAATTAAGCCAAACTAAATTAGTAGACCGTAAATATTGCAAACAAATCAATGCTTACATAATTGATTCTTAAATATTCTGTCTTTTGAATATGTATTGATTTTATTTTAAGGACGTTTCTGGTCTTTTAGCCATTGAATTTCGATAAATAAGGAATTTTAGAGGAAATGTGACATGACCACCTTGTCAAACTAATGGTGGTAGTGTTAATACGTGTAAGTTAGTTGGGAAAGTCATGACGGTTGAATGATTATATTTTGCTCTAAAACCTTGTTTGGAGGGATTCACATTAATAAAATAAAAAATAAAAAATCATTTTCAAATCAATATAGATTCAACACAGTATAATTCTTCTTAAGAATGAAGTCACTATAAATTTACGTGGAATTTTAAGCATTATATCTCCGAATAACGGGCCGCACCGTTCCCGGCCGCGCCTCGGTGAGAGATGAGCAAGGCAATTCGTGCTTTTACCATGATTGCAAACTCTTCAAAAATCTATCGCAGCAAGTTCAAATCTACAAAATAATCACAATCGTTAAAGGGGAATCCAACCCAAGGAGAGAATCAACCTTACAGGAAAAAGGAAAATGAGAGGAACAATTTAAAAAAAGTTTCATCAAAATCGGTTATAAAATAAGAGAGTTATGGAAGTTTGAAAAGTCTAGTTGTCCCTTCTATGGGGATCCTCAAATTGGCATCATCGGCTTCAAAATGGCCGATCTTATAGACAACTCTGCATTCATTTTGTACACAAATTTTCAGATTTTCCCCATTTTCTTTCAAAATTTGTCTTCTTTACTTTTGAGCTCCAAACATGTGATGGGAAAATATATTTCACACAACATATGATGAGCTCAGAAGGAGGTAAGATATATTTCGAAAGAAAATGGGGAAAATCTGAAAATTTGTGTACAAAATGAATGGAGAGTTGTCCATGAGATCGGCCCTTTTGAAGCCGATGATGCCAATTTGAGGATCCCCATATAAGGAACAACTAGACTTTTCAAACTTCCATAACTCTCTTATTTTATATCCGATTTTGATGAAACTTTTTTTAGATTGCTCCTCTCATTTTCCTCTTTCCTGTAAGGTTGATTCTCTCCTTGGGTTGGATTCCCCTTTAACAATATCTCAAAACATGATATTCTAAGGATATTCAACCCTGTATGATTTGTCCAATGGTGTAATCAGTTGTGATAAAAGAGTCATATTAATCCGAGTACAGTGCAATGTGTTTACGTATGTATGCATATGCATGCTTTGCAATTGCATATGCACATGCATCAAGCTGCGCGCGCACACTCAGAATATCTGATCAGCTGGCTGTCGTTCGAGCTGTCCAAGGTGTGACGTCACAAACTAGGAGCTCCTCCGCACGCCGTGCGGCCCATTTAGGGGCGGATTAAACAAAAACACTAAAAACCATTTACAGCTATTACTGAGAGATTCAAGTCATTTTCAGCATGTCAATCGTATAAACGAAGGAAAATCTATTCAGTAACATGTAATTTGGCCATTATTAACAAATATTGTGTATTTTCTCCATGTGTCTACTTTAAAGAATGCTTTACATTGTTTACCAAATCTAAATAGCTGACTTGATACTTAAATATGTTGGCTAGGAGGTGCAAGGAATAAAACTGACAAAAGTATTATGATTTGAGCAAAATATTTTTTTGTAACAAGTGGATTTTTTTCCTTGTCCATTTTGTGTAATGCGACTAACCGATTTTTAATGTGTTGTGACGTTCACAAGAAAAAGCCTGCAACATTTCTTATATTGTTATTTTAAAGCTATATGGTTGTCAGGTTTAAATCAAAGTATAAACTTTAAAGAAAGACTCATTCTTGTAAAACCTGGTACCACCAAGTTACAAAATTGGCACCTAAAAGTGTAATGCGACTAACCGTGGAATTGCCCATATGTTTGGGATAAATTTCAAATCAAAGTGATGAAAAAAAAAGAAAAAAAAAACATCACTGGTTTTTCCCTTCCCCACAAAAAAAAAATTGTGGGGATTTTGTGAATTTGTCAGAAATTGGACTTTAAAAAATTGTTTTCATCCAAGAAGAGAGAAGGAAAATTAAAAACATCACTCATCAGGGATAGTGAATGGAACATCCAAACATCTCAGTTATTGAAGAAAGGTAACAGTTAAGTGGAAAATTTATTTCAAAAGTGAAAAATTAAGTTTTTTTTTTTTTTTTTCTTTTCTTATTTAGAAAGTCTAACGTTAAAGTTATTTGAATCATGGTTTGGGTGCTGAGTGCTAGCAACTTGACAAAAAGACAAAACAGTTTAGTGACCAAACCATAGATAGACCTAGATCTATACAGTTACAAAAGACATAGGCCTAAATTAATCTGAATTTAAAAAACCGGGATGACAGAACCCATTATTTTACATGATTTGGTTAGACCAACCCAATCACAAACACCCACCCTACGATACCAATGCATGGGACTACAATCAGTTGACACAGCTGTGCAAAAAAAAAATCTTTTTCGAACACCCAAAAAAGAACATACTAAAACAACGCCAGATATTCGTAATTCATCCCACATAATATTCCTTCAGAAATTTAAATTTCAGATCTCTGATATTTATAGCTATGGCTGATACACAATACAAGGCGAATTTAAACATCAAATATTCAAATTATGGCGGAATTTAAACTCAAATTAGACAGCATCGACACAAAACAAGATCACTCCATTTTCCACACAGGGAATTTCATATCACGCTCAACATGTCGGGACATGTTTCCCCATTTTCGGGGGCCCTGGATCTCCCCAAAATATCATTTATTAGCAGCAAATGCACCCTAAACACCATGACAAAATTAAAACTAAAGAATCTTCGAATATTATACTCACTTCTCTCCATAACTGAGATGTCAAAATCCGTTGTTTATCGGTCATTGGGTTCCATTTTGGCTTGCGCACAAACAACAATCACAGAGAAAAGGACGCCATCTTGCCCGTATGCAAATTGATTAAACAATCAACCGGTACGAGCGCGACTCTGATTGGCTAATATTTGCGTGGGAGGTTTTTGATGGGTGATATGATATCGGGCCAATGTGTTCAATGAAATCCATCCGTACACAGCTGATACGAGAATGAGTAATCGTAGTAAAGTGATTTGTTATCATGGTTCTTTTCCCAGGGTAGGTTGTAAAAAATTTGAGAAAAGAATATGAATAATTAAGATATATTACAATTTAAAAGATCCATTACTAATGTTTTCTTTCTAATTCGGAGTAGTCAACTTAAACCTGGTGTATAGTTTTGGTAGCAAAAAAGGAATTGGCACAAAACCGATCAAATGTAGTTACATGTTGTCCACAGTGCACTAAAAGATATGTGTGAGAGATCTTGTGACATTCCTTTCATTATTTCCGATGATTTTCATTGAATTTGTTTGAATATAGCGTAATTTAACTGCCGTTTATACCTCTGCTGACAAGTTCGCACGCCGGAGGTTACGGCGTGAATTAGTGCGAACGATCTGTGTGTAACACCCACACAAGAGAATCCCCATTGGTTTTCCACGTGAGCGCTAACCTGTGACGGGTCCCCGACTTATCTTTTTTATCCTTATATTATGAAATAAAGACACTAAAAAGAGATTTCAAGTACTATAATTTGCTTTATTATGGTTCTTGGATTCAATCTTTCATAATTTATCTTAATGTGAACCAAAATTAATATTTCTTTCTCCCGAAACTATACACCACCTTTAACCTTTACTGTATGGAAGTTTTATCTTGTCAAGATAAAACTTCCATACAGTAATCTTGTTATTGGCTTTATTTTTTATGTGGGGGGGGGGGGTAGTTGGCAAGCTAGGCCTATGCTAAATAGTGTCCAGCTAGCTGTCTCCATTTTTTATTTATTTTATTTTATTTTTTTTTTGCTCTTGTCTTGTTTTGCCTTCATTTCGTTTATTGGCTACAATTGAACCATGCATAGCAAACATTTTACAAATTATAATACAAATCACAAGCTATTTAGCCTAGGCCTATGCCTTTATTAAATATTAAAATCATTTATGTTTACCGTCAGTCGGTCATACTCTCTTTCCTTTTCGTATCATTCTCTTTCTGCAACTCTTTTCTTTTGTAGCTTTAACCCCCCTCCCCCCCTCTCTCTCTCTCTCTCTCTCTCTCTCTCTCTCTCTCTCCATCTCTTTATCTCTGACTCTCTTTTTTTTCTCTCTCTCTCTCTTCCAGAAAACAAGCAACTGAAATAAATAAACGCGAGTATAGCAAGACACAATTTTTGAATTTCAGCTAGTAATTCTATTCACATAGTAGATGAGCTGACAGGATCACATATATGATTTCAATATTTACAAAATAACATCAAATTCACATAATTACAAAATATTCTCACATAGTAATTACAAACAATACATGATATACATGCAGAGCAATATCTCGCCTTCCCATAAAGGCAATTATCTTCAATGTATTTCTTACTGCAACTTACAACTTACTGCATTGCTCAGACACGTTTTTTCCAAAATTTTTGAAATTTAGATTGCAGATTAACATTTATATTTGATTGATTTTCAAGGTACCAGAATGTCGCTCATGGAAAAAAAAAGGAATAAAAAGAAAACAAACTATATATGATAACCATGGAAAAATATTTGCTGTAGATAAATTTGGGGGGGATGTCGCACACAGATTGGGAGGCGCAAATCTATAAACAAGCGAAGATATGAGCATGCTTCGTTATACATATAGAGCAGATATTAGTGGATTTTCAAGCACAAATTTAAGTACCAGTACCCTACAATAGATTTTGAGGCCGCTTAACACAAAAGATTAATCACACCAAATATTGATGTTTTATCCTTCAAATGATACATAATGCATGCATGCCTGCAACTATGATTACCATAAAATTGAATATTTGTTCATTTGTATCTCCTCTCTCTTAAACCTCATATCAAATAACATTATTTCATTATGTCTTGTCTATAAACACAAGAATATTGCCTATAGTTATATACTTAGGACAATTACTTAGATGCATTTTATTCTTTTTTGTATGAAGATGTCTTCTTTCTTTATTTTTTCTTGCTTCATCAAAAGAGACCAACAAAACTTAGAATATTTCAATCACTAATGCTTTCTAAGATGTCACTCAGGCAGTTGCAGTAGAACATTATATTTAATACCACGTTTGCCCCAAGGTAACTTATGAATACTAGTTTGGGTGAATATTTCAACTTTCAAGGTGATTTTATTTCCATTTTGAATATTCTACAAACACATACAGACAGGTACACAAACAGATATGAATTATACATCATATAAAAACTAAAATCAAGATCACATTCACTTCCAGCGAGAATGACAACAGACCTTATGCATATGATGTCATAATCTCATAGCGCCCTCCCTCAGAGGACATAGGAATACATGTAGACGGAGTTGTCAGAGATGCGCCAGCTGCAGATCACAAACGGATACACGGCAAGAGCCTCAGCATCTAAGATGGCGTCGTGATGACGTCAATGCATAAGGTCTATTTGAAACCTTTTACTTATAATTTAATGTTTATATAGCGCAAAATAAGTATACAAACCTCTCTAATGGCTAAAACATAAATATTGTTTTTAAAGGAAGGACCTGGAATGTAATATATTTAAAAGATCTTGCTTACAACAGCTACCGTTGGCGAATTCATCAAACAGCTTTCATTTGCCAAGTCATGATCAATAATTATCATGTATACGTATATTTGCACTAGTAGGACTAACATTACACTGTTTTCTTATTTCATATGTAGTTATTTACAGTTTGACGTTTATATGGGAAAGCTTTTCACTTACACACTAGCTAGGAGCAAATGCTGATACATTATACCTAAATAAAATGGTACATGACACCGAAAAATACCATTACCTCTTGATAACACATCTCAATCAAGCATCAGAAAGGCATTAAACACCTCTATCCAATATTGCAACATAAACCTTTCAACGACAGATTTTTTTTCTTACAATGATGGACAGTCAAATATGGTTACCTGTCCTGATTATGCTGTCATGGAAGTATAGTAATAGCAAAAGAGAAGGATATAATTATACCACACGCACTAAAAAATATATGACTGCCTGTCTGAATCATGCTGTCATGAAAGTACATTGCTGGACAGAGGAAAATGAGATATACCATAATTATACCATGTGTGCTTCAAGTGTTATCAACGATTTGACTCTATGCCTCATGTATCACAGAAATTCACAGAGAAACTCTGGTCTTACAAGCATAAGAGTCGGTAGAATTTATTGACAAAAATATTGATTTGAAAGCAATATTTTTTTAGATATGCATGTACATGTAAACACTTCAATCTACAATTGACTTAGAATGTGGTGGAAGTCAATGATTAGTCTGTCTCTGTGGATTATTATGTATTTATATTCTAAATTCATATCTTTGACTAATCAGTCCAATTGAAGAATAGAATGACGATCCATCATTGTCAAGTCCTCAGATTCTGTTCAGGTTTTCTGGAGCTTCTGGTTTGATGTGGATATCCTCTCTATTCTAGATTTATCTGTTATGGAATAAGGATGAAACATTTTTATGAATAAAGGTTTCTTGCTGAAGTTGTTATTCGGGCTACTGAATTTGTGCTTTTGACCTCCCATAAGATGGAAAATAATACATAATACATAATTCACACAGCACAAATTCCAAAACCTCTTGTGAAATATCATTCCCAAATAGTTAAAAGAATACTGGGATTCCTAAAGAATTTACACAATCATTTGTTATTTATTACCCTACAAGCTACAAAAAAGTGGTCATAACAATCTTGGCACCTCACCTTTCTCATGGGGCTTTGTTGTAGTTCCAAAGAGCTGCCTAAACGATCTTGATTGAGCTAAGAAATGCCTGGCTTGTTCAATCTCAGCTGTTAATAGTCTCAGATCATCACTCTCAAAGGTAGGCAACACGGGGTACTGTTGTGAGAAGAAACAAACATTTTAAGCGTTAATCACAATTTGTTTTTGTTTTTTTTTTTTTACAAGTGAATGATTAAATAACGAGCATTTATGATCGAATGAAAGTTAAACTGCATTGGTGATAAATCCACAAAATTAAACTTTTGATCCAAATGCAAATTGAAAAAAGGCAAAATATATTCACCTCCAAATTTTCGACTGAACACTTCAGTCTTCTTCAGGGAAATGACCCGTCTGATCACCACTGCCGGAAGTGACGTAGCGGCGAAGAATCGGGTCATAAACTCTGGGAAGTTTGTATCGGCCCCCGTCACGATTCAGCGATGGTTGGTGCGCCCTTATGTAGATGGCTTCCTTCACTCCTCTCTCAAGGTCAAGGTCTTTCGCAAAGCCACACATACGGACCAATACTTGAACTTTCAATCTAATCATCCACTAGAACATAAGTTGGGTGTGATCCACACTTTGTTCCATCGAGCGGAGACCGTAGTCACGGAACAAGAGGCCATCGACGAAGAGAAAAGAACTGTCTCCAAGGCTCTCTCGAAGTGTGGATATCCGAAGTGGGCCATTGATAGAGTTCGCAACCCAAAGGACAAGGATAAGTCTTCAGATAGAACGTCATCCACGTCGAAAGGACTAGTCGTTTTACCTTACCTCAAGGGTCTATCTGAAGCTTTAAAACGGAACTTTCGTCAACATGGATTTAGAGTATGCTTCAAACCTACTAGAACTTTGAAGCAATTCCTTGTAGCTCCTAAGGACAAGACTGAAAAGAAGAACCTTACTGGTGTAATATATAGGATTCCCTGCCAAGGAAAAACTTCAAGTGGTGTTTGTAAAGAATCCTACATAGGGGAAACAGAACGTTCCCTGAAGACTAGATTTTTGGACTATCGTCGCCCCAGCTCTGTCTCGTCGGAAGTCTCGCAGCACATCCACATTGAGTCGCCGGGACATACCGTGGATCTTGACAAGGTTGAGATATTAGACAGGGAGGACAGATGGTTTGAGAGAGGAGTGAAGGAAGCCATCTACATAAGGGCGCACCAACCATCGCTGAATCGTGACGGGGGCCGATACAAACTTCCCAGATTTTATGACCCGATTCTTCGCCGCTACGTCACTTCCGGCAGTGGTGATCAGACGGGTCATTTCCCTGAAGAAGACTGAAGTGTTCAGTCGAAAATTTGGAGGTGAATATATTTTGCCTTTTTTCAATTTGCATTTGGATCAAAAGTTTAATTTTGTGGAGCATTTATGATGGTAAATAATAATATAAATAGCAAATCAACATCCAGTAGATTATTTTAGAAAGAGATCTATATTAAAGTAATGTAAACATTGATATTGTATATAAACAGGCTGTTTATTCATATCTTGGTGCAAAAAAAAAAGAGTACTTTAAATGGATAAAGACACATTTGAAGCTAATGTAATACACAAATTTTCCATGTATTACAAAAACAAGAAGTAAGATTTTCTGCAATTGCCTTGCTCCATATCATTTTTGAGGAGGAGATATGCCCGAAGGAAAAAGTTGGCTCAAGAGCAATAGGCTTGGAAAGACAGTGCTATAAGAGGATGATAAATCTGTCCAAAAACAGATCAATATTGATGATGATGACGAACAAAATTTTGAGTTACAAATAATTATTCATTCATGTACACATATGGAATACAAATTGTATAAGAAATACATTAGATCTCTATTCATTTTAAATAAATCACTCACGTCTGTATCCTTGAAGTCACTGTCAAGGAGTCGATGAACAGCCAGGTCGCCATCCATCCCGGCGAAAATACGGTGATAGCGCCCTCTACACATAGCAGATAGCTGTCTCAGGAATGTATTGGCTGACCTGTTGGATAGAAAGATAGTTTGTAGAATATAAAAAATGATTTATGAAACTAAATGTTAATGTAGAAGTGGTTATGTTAAATTTCCCTTCAATGTATGGCTACTTATAGCAATGAAAACATCACAAAAATCAAGCTCTTGCGAATCTCCCCACCTAGTCCAAAATCATATTTATGAGTCATTAAACACCAGTAAGTGATATAACATTCAAAGTGTATGAAACAGGGTTCAATATTGAAATAATTTACTTTTAAGTCAGGGAAATCTTGCTCTATGAGGTTACTCCCAGCAGTTATTATTGTGGGGTTTTTTTGGTTTCTTGTTTTTTGTTTGTTTGGTTGGTTTTTTTTGTTAGTACCAATGATCATATTTAAATCTAAATCTGTTCAAATTTCCTAAAGCGCAGAAAATATTTTGCGACTCCCAGCAGCAACAAATATAGACATTCTTCAAAAAAAGAATAACAATGTACTTCACTCACTCGTCATTGCAGTTGAATGAGATGGTGTGAACTTTGACCCCTCGTACAGTGTTGACCTGAGCAATCTCTCTGAAGACCTTAGCCGTGCTGCTGTCTGGTTTACCGTCTGTCAACAGATATATAGCATCCACATTCTTCTCCCGGAATGCCTCCTAGAATAAGAGAAATAAATCATGTCATAGAATGAAAAATGCATTCACATTCATATACCACAAAACCTGGGTCAAATATCACTCTGGAGCCTGTATGGCAAGTAAGAAACAGCTTTTTTCCCCATTTCCGTACAGTATATAGTTTGCATGAACATTAGGCAAAGCAGTTGTTTCTTATAGGCCACATGGACCAATAGAGTGATATGTGACTTAGGCTTTATAGAGTGGACACCTCAGGAAATACGTCTTGTCACAAAATATTTATCTTAGGCAACTGAAATATATCACAATGGTTTAAAGCATGATTTCACAGCCTTGTAAATCATAATAATCAAGCTATTTGCATTAAAATGAAAAGCAAGATATTTTTAGTCTATCAATAATGCTTTTATGTAAACAAAACAATAAGTAAATCAGCAATAGCAGAATACTTTTCAACATATACGACAATAACCCAATGGTTCATTCTTGTAAAAATATGTAAAGTAGATATAGATTACAATTCATACTTCAGGAACAATATGAATGATGATTGTTTAAACACTCTGTGGAATACTGGTAAAAGAGTTTGAAGAAATAAATGGTTTATGTCCAACAAAAGACATTACATGAAACATCTGGGTCTATAACATGCAAGTGAGTTAGGTTGCTGACATAGAGTAACATATGCAGCAAATGAGTACATGTTGATTTGGGAGCAGTAAACCAATTTTTGTTCGTCCTAACCAGTAATCAATGAGGTGTTGGGTAAAATTATTTGAGTTAATTTAATGTCGTAGGCCTCATGCCAGAAGGGCCTTAGCATTTTTAAAGGCCATTCATAATGTACACATACTAAAAACGGTAAGGCCCTTTTGGCATGAGGCCGACGATGTGTCCTACCTGTACATATGTATTTTTTTTTTTTTAGCTTTGAGACACTTGCATACTTACACTGAGAGCTTCCAATGTGCATGTGTTGCCTGCAGGGACAAATGTCGACACCCATCTGACAGCATCATTACAGTTTGCATCAGTCGGTTCAACAATGCTAGGCCTCCAAGGCTCAATGTCAGCAGAGAAGCGGATAATGTTGAAGCTATTGAAACAAATTTAGCAAGAATAAAAAAATCAACATTATAGATCTAATTAGGTCTACTAAATTGGGGTTTAAATTTCCATTTAGCATTAAATATGTATTGATTCTCGCTGTACAATTACAGTTACAGAGCAACTGCATAAGCTAAGTATTTCAAGCATACGATCATGGATCCATACATGTACTGTACTTTTTTTTTCTATCAACCAGTATGGCTTATTATAGGCCTCAGTTTGGAATTTTGTCTCCTTGTGTTCTTTTTTTCAAACCTGAATTTATTTGGGAATTTGGATGTAATGCTACTATTTCTAGTTTTATATCACAATGTAATTTTAGTAATACAATAGGAAATCATATTAAACATATGCTTTCATTTCTTTATTATTTGAAACTGTAAATACATGAACATTCACCTATAAAGGATTGCCATACCTGATATTCTCTCTCTTGAACTGATCCCAGATAAGAGCCACCAGATCTTTCTTCAAGTCTTCCATATGATTCACCATAGAACCAGATGTGTCTACTAGAACGATCACCTGACGAGAAAATAATAGTACATAATTGTCTGGTTAAACCTGATTGCCACGAGAGTAACTATTTGTAAATTATTAATTATAAGCATCAAGGTTGATCTAATGCTAAAAGTCCTAACAGTGGGACTTGGCAATGATAACTTCCTTTCCAAAAGAGCACCAGCATATTGATATAGTTTCAAATCTGGATCTTCCTGCTACAGCTTCATGGTTCTACCACTGAGCAATCATCCCTCCCAAAATATTTTAGTACAGCCCACTCCAATTGTAATAAGCACTAACGCGAGATCTCATTATGCCAACGCAATTCTGCCAGTTCCAAACACATGCAAACCTATGTGTTCATTACAATAAAATCAAATTACACCACGGTACTGGTAAATGGCTCATTCCCGAGCACCTCAATATTAAGGAAGTAGACTGATTTCATACATGCAGAACAATGTTGTCTTTGAGATTCCAAGGACCTACCCTCTTCTCCACGACGGTTCCAAATGTTCTCCTGCTAGCTCCCAGGAGCCACTGGAGCCTGCGTAGATACCTCCTGAGAACTGACTCAACCTGCTGCTCATATTCCAGGAGCTCATGGGCCTGGAGCTGAAGATGCTTCACCTTGCCCTGAGGAATCATGATGGTGAAGAAATTTAAATTCAAATTCAAATTTCAAAAATGTCAAAATTCAAATTCAAATTCATATCTATATCCAAATTCAAATTCAAACGCAAAGACAAAGGCGTCAAAGTCAACTTTCTTGTCCATAAAAATGGATATTGCCTATGTAAAGCCTGTACTTACCTTGATGTTAACGCTTGGGAATATGGTGCAATACCTGCAAATAGAATATAAGATAAAGTGCCTTTATAAGCTTTAGCTTCACAACACTGAATTTCATAATGCATTTAAATTATCATTAGTATGGAACACAAAATATCTCATGCATTCCTTTATCATTTGAGTATTCTAACACAGGAAAATTAAATTGAATCAATAATGTATTGCAATTACATAAAATTTTTACAGAAGTTCATGTATACCTTTTAGAAAAGGCAAAGGGCTTTAATAATTGTAAATGCCATTTTGCCATTAAGCATTTTTATTCATAATTAATGAGATTTTTTTTACAGTGTTACAGTTTATATAACTACATGTATACACAAAAATATTACATTCCTACATGTGCATATTTGAATACCCGATCAAATTTTCATGTACATGTACTTTCAAAACTTACTTGGCCGATACAGTTTTGTTAAGAGTGTTGATATGACGCTTGGCATGAGCGCAGTCGGGCCCCGAGACTAGCTTGCTGAGATCAAGTCGAAGCTTAGCTAAACTGTACTTCTTCAACCACTGTAAGAAATGAAAAAATAATGCAAAAAAAAGTGGTATCACTGATGCATACCAAAATTTCATCAAAGTAAAAAGTCTCATTATGCACACATATATACCCACTTCAACTAATCATCAAAACTTATTATTCCATGAAAAGTTTTTTGACAAAATGATAAAAATACATTTTTTAAGAACATATTTAAGAAAATTGCTAGAATTAAAAATGGTTAATTTTTATATAAACTCATAGCAACCTCAGTGGCACTAAAAGTGCTCCCTAATTGTTCAGCACACAAGTCAGCTAATGATGCTCGCAATATAAAATAAACCCTTCATATATTAAAATTAAATAAACATGTACAATGTATTTGCAGATGTTAAATTGTGTCAGGAATAGAAGACTGATCAATCTGCCAACAGTAAAACGTTGGGAAAAAATAATTAATAAATGGATGCTTGCAAGATAATGCCTACCAGATTAGATGTCATGATATCCTCTCTGTCTGGTATACAAGGATGAGGGACCATCTTCTTTCCTCCTTTCTTCCCATCAGGATACTGTTTGTACACAGAGCCTATGGATTAAAAAAAAATAAAAATAAAATAAAACAGACATTCATAATAATACAGTCCACCTCTTTTCCACAAGCACAGATACAAGATAAAGTTATTACAAGACAATTCTTTTGATCTTAATTTTGTGAGTTTAGTATTTTACTTTGGTAGAATAAATAATTCAGACTGGTAACAAGTACCCCGTTTATAACAATAGTCACTCTTTATAACCCCCATATTATATTATGATCTCTTATCTATGTCATATGAAAGAAGATATGGGTGGTGTACGTACTACACTTTAGTTCTGGCAACTGGCTTATTTATATCTAGACCAAAACACATCTACAGACAGGTAGAAAGACAGACAGGGACAGGTACAGAGATAGAAAAACAAATGCAGAAACACAGATGGACATCACACATACATGTAGATAAAGATGCAAAGACAGACAGATGGAGAAAAAACATTAAAAGCTTTTAAGGCTGTCAATACACTTACCAACATCGTTCCTGTTTTCTGTGTAGAAGGGTTGTTTCTTTGCACTGGATGGGCGCTTCTTTTTCTCTTTCTCATTGCTATTCTTTGCTAAGTGGTTGACTCTGTGCGGGTTCACTACTGGCTCAGGAGCTGTTAACATAAAGGAGATTTGGGAAAGATCTATTGTTTTGTCTTTTCATAGGATGTTAGTGATGGGCTGACATACTAACTGCCCATCTTTCTATCAATTGTAAATTTGCATTTTCAAGCCACTAAGCAGCGCCAGATCGACATTGCTCTATCCCTGTCTTGTTGAACGCCAAATAGGATAGCAGCAACTCTCATTTTTAATGTGTATTGGTATGAGGCGGATGCTCTATCCACTCAGCCATCACATCAGTTCATGTCATCCAAAATGAAGAAGATTCTACTGAGCCTTTCTATAACTTACGTGTAGGTACGATTGCTTTCTTGGTAGCACTGGTTGGTCTCCAGGCTGTGGTTCTCCTCTCTTCTCTCTCCTTGTTGTCTTGAATTTGCTGAAGAACAAACAAAATTTTCATATTCACATTGTGAGAGATTCAGCAGAATAAAGTGTGCACAGGCAACTGACTGTCACCCCCTTATCAATTATGATCATAATGGTTTATTGTGCTGGGGTGGTTTTCCTCAAAGATACATGTATGTATTTGTGCAGCTGACAGAAGGACATAAGAATAATTGTACAAAATGTAAAATCTATGAATCCGGAAAACTTTCCCCTTCCCTTCCCCTCTCCCCAGACAACTGCTTCCCAGCCATTCATCCCCTTATGACAGCAACCCATGAGGATAATAACCCCGAAGACAATTTCCCCAGGAGATATAGTTGTCCTAGAGGGAAATTTTCCAGGGGGTAGTTGTTTGGGAGCTAGTTGTCCTACAATCTCTCATCAGAGGGAAAAATATACATATTATACAGTATAGTCATGCTCTTTTTTGTTTCTTACCAATCTAGCCAGGCTGAGTTCAGTGTGTTTAGGAGCTGTCAAAGCTTTCTTAGCGGAGGAAGGTCGCATGGGGAGCATCTTGGTCTCTTCACTGTTCTTATTATCCTGAGAAAGAAAACAAATCATTGAATATATATCTAACACATTTTCATGTTGCTTATTTTGTTGTAAGTACTTGTTGTAAAAGTCACATTTATTGTAAATTGAATTAGCAATTTATATACACTTCACATAGTATAATTTGTTTCATGCATAGGGTCTAAATGTTTCATAATTACTTTGCATTACTCATTACAAAAAGTCAAGATGATATATGCAAATACAGAGATGTTTCTAGTTTTAGATATACATGTACAATACAAGAAAACATACAGGATTGTGTGTTTCCCTTCTTAATTTCATGTTAATTCAAGACTTGGCTAAAAGAACAATTACAGAAGCAGTCACAGAGTAAGGAATATCATTTAATATCATCAATATATAACCATATTTTTAAAATGGCATATGATTAGAACTTACATATTTCGGTGATCTCTTTTTCACAGATTCCACCAGCATTGCACACTGTAGAAATAGAAAAAAGGGAAAAACACAAAATTATAATGAAAATTTTATAATAATTTCATAATTTTTTCTATATTTAGCAGCATTCAATCTCATTTGTTTAAAATTTCGTCAATGATGGAGGAGGAAACCAATGAATTTATAAAAAGCTGTGTCTTACAGTCTACATCTCATTCATCCTGTTTATGTATTCAAACAATGAACTAAAACACATGGAATCATGTTTTATATATTAACTTGTTGCTATGTCAAAAGGGCTCTGGCAAGCTTTTTTATTGTCAAGAACCCCTTTGGTTTTCAAAATATTCAGAAAATTTTAATATGCTAGTAAACAAATCTATTGACTTCAAGCCATATTATTGTTTTTAATAATTTTAGAGACTCCATTTTATACAGGCACACATCCAGCATTGGCTCCGAGAAAGGATTTTCATAGACAATTGGGCTGATAAAATCCTTTGTCACAGTGATACTGGATCCGCTTCTGATACAATGTTCCAACAATAATTGACGATTCTATATATTACTTATAATGTATTCTAACTTGCAATTTTACAAAAATGTCTCACATCATACAACACTTACTTTTTGGGAGTAGTTAACTGCTTTGTCCATTTCACACAGAATCAACTTGATGTCGTCACTCTCGATGATCCCCGTCTCACGGAACCAATGGAACCGCCCACCGGTCACATGACCCAGCGTTCGCAAACACTCCGCAGTCTGCGTGATGTTAGCAAAACGACCAGGGATGTGGCCATCAGCATTGTCGTAGTCGTCGACATTGAAGAGGATGGAGTGGACCTTGGTGGAGTGACCAGCTGAGGCTTCTTCCATGAAAGAACAGATAACATCCGATGCCTGGTCTGGTATACCACTGGTGAAGAGGTACAGACCTCCAACAACTAGGATGAGAAGATATGATGAAACAAGGAATATGTTAAGAGATTTTAACGGTATTGGTGGTGACTCAGGCCGAGTTGTTTTAGGCCAGACTAAGTACTAACTGGGATACCATTGGTGAAGAAATACAGACCTCCGACAAGGTATGAAACAAGAAATCAGTTAAAAGGTTCTAATGGTATTAGTAGTGACCTGGACTAGGATAACAGTGGTGAAGAGATACAGACCTCCAACAATTAGGATGAAAAGAAGTGATGGAACAAGGAATCAGTTACACACTTTAATTGTACATGCAAGGTGTTTCACCAAACAGTTCGCAAGTTACAAACAACTTTACGAACGCCTGTTGATCAGTTCTTGTGCTGCAAAATGATTGAGAATATTATAACAAGTAGTATAACACCCAATAACATGTTCCAGTTATTTGTTAAGTCATCCATAACTATAAGAACAAATTCGTGAAACTCCAACCAGCAGTGACATGGTCTTGGATACTGCTGATGAATAGGTTCAGAACTCCAACATCTACGTAAATACAAATGCGTGAAAATTGACATCTAAGATTCAAAAGCTTTTCTACTGTCCAAGGATGGAATTTAGCCCCAAATAAACAATTAATATATTATTCAATAAAAAAGTTTCAATCTGTTTACTCCTAAACGCATGACTACTTTGATCCATACACAAGAGAGGGAAGCATTTTTTCAATGGGTAAAACACAAATTTTGATTGAAAAGTCAAATAATTTGTTTTTAATAGAGGTGAAGATGAAAATCAACAAAGCACATTGTCTTATGGAACTGGGAGCTTCCTGTACAAACCCATTTGGAATAAGAGAATTGCAGCAGTCAATGGGTTAACATACCTGCCTGTTTCTTCCTATCCTCATCATTCTCCAGCGCCATTCTCAGAGCAGCTAAGAAGTTCCTGCTACCATTGCATTCCAGACCAAGTACCCATCTGTAACATTGAATATAAAATGTTAATCATAATCAATTTATGTACACATTTTCTTGTGTGTTCTGCCAGTAGGGCAGGTCCACACACCAGAGTCAAATCATCAGTTCCTTCTCCTACATTTTTTTGCTTCCTTTTTTAAAATATATATAATGGCATAATTCAATTCACCTTTCAGATCAGACACCATCCCAAATCTTGGTCAACCTAACACCCTTCAATATACTTTCCTTTCCACTTCGTCATGGGGCACATTTTCTCAACTCAAATACCTGTGGCTTAAAAGTTATTTTTCATCCTATGACAAGATTTTTTTTTTAATATTATTATTATTTTTTTAATTTATTATTATTTTTTTTTTTTTTTTTTTTTTTTTTTGGGGGGGGGTCAAATAACATTGACAGGTACATTTCTTTTTGTCTTGAATCATAGAAATTATTGCTTCCTACTAAGCACTTGATATTTACTGTTGATTTCAGATTGCAAAATGAATACACTTCATTTAATTTCCTGATTTGCAAAAATAACTTGCAATCTGTCTTGAGTTTTATACAATTTTACAATCATTACTTATTGAGATTAATGAGTACATTGTAGGTCCTAGCACAGAAGATACCAAATATTTAATCAAGCTGAATTATTTTTATACAAAGTTTCAATGCAACTATAAAAAAATCTATGGTAAAATGAATGTTCCAGTCGACTCCCATTCTAATGAGGCGCTCACTTCAGACCACAATAATTACCTCATCATGACAAACTTTTATTAACTGCAAACATGTTTGAAATTGGGACTGGGGGAATTGTCTCATAACTAAATCTTGTTGACTATTTATTAGTGCTCCTTAAAACGGAAGTGGACTGTATAGACGAATTCGGTTTGGGTGATGTTTTGCCATGGTGGCAGCCATTGCTGGGGGGCTTCCAATGTACTACGCATGCTCCTTGTGTACGCATGTATGCGTAACAAAGGAAAATGTACGAGCGCGCAGACATACACGCACATGGCACATACGTAGTACACTGGGTAACCCCCAGCTATATGGCGGGCACATAGAGGGCTCACTTCCATGAAACGCTGCCCGAATTCGCCTATATCAAAACCTGGTAAAGAGGCTCAACATACTTCCATGCATTCTGCAGGTTGGCTACTGTTGGTTCCTGCATACATGGTCTCCAGGCTCGCGCTGTGCTGCCGAATCTGCAAGAGAAGAAAGTGGATGATATGAGTTTCATATTTTGTGCCTTGCATACAAAAACTCTAACACCAATTTTTTTTTAGCACTAATGATGTTCTGAACCTCTGAAATACACCTTGTACAATCTACGGAAAGTGAGGCTTTCCACATTTAATCAATTTTACACTACAAACATCCTATTTCATGACATTTTTAGTACATCTAGGTACAGCTTACTCAAATTATTACATGCTAATCCAAGTCTATTTTTTATTTAAATATAATCCAAATTTAAATCTTTTGGGGGGATTATGGGGGATAATTATAGTACAGAAAATCTGCAAAATGTTTCAAGAACTATGATCTCTTTTGTTTGTTTTAAAATTGTTTGCTTAAAAATTGACATTAATGTTGTTAAGTCAAGCATTGCGTCTTACCCAATGATATTAAAGGCTTCTTTGTTTGCGAGCTGTTGTTCTAGGAGTAATCTGACTGAGTGCTGGATATGGACTAGATAGTTCACATTGGACAGAGACAAGTCTATCAATATGACAACCCTAGAGAAAAAAAGAGAGAAAATGAATATATGTAACATGCTAAAAACTAGGCTAATGCAATGGATTTAAAGTACACCACACACCATCAAACTGCCACCACAGTTAGTACCTATTAAAAAAAGTTTGTTTTTTTTCCTTACAAACTGGATAAAAGCGTGAATTTATTTTAGTGACACACCTGGCTGAATGATCAACATCTTTATAACAGAATAAGGTTAAGAATTTTTAGATACTTTATATTCTTATCTCTCATTTAATTGATACATGTATGTTTTTCATTGAGTTTAATTTTAGAATAAGAGTTTAATTTTAGAATAATCATTTTCCTGAATGTTCATATGAATCTTTTTCGAAAATAATTGCCCGTAAGATTTAATACTTAAATGTTGACAAATAATCTTGAAATGTGCATGAATTTGGGTGAAAAGGGCCTGATAACAGTTAAAAACACAGAAATTTGGAAAAACAGATTTCCCCAAAACATGAAATTTCCTGAAAAGCGACAGAATCTGTTGAATATTTCTTACTTCTTCTCTGTGATTGTGCCAAAGAGTCTCCTACTATCCTTTGACAACCAATCAATCCTTCTCTCATAAAGCTTTACCATAGCTCCTAGCTGCTTCTGATAGTCATACAGGAGGGTAGGGTCCACGTGGACATTCTTGATGCTTCCGTCGTGCCACTCAAACTGAGTCATTGCTTTCTGTAACACAAAGACAAAAAGTCAAGAGGATAATGAAAGCAAAACACAGGAGGCATAAGAGTGAGCTCTAAACTGAGTGTATGTGAGAGCATACTCTCAATAAAATATAATGATGGTTCAAAATAGCCCCTAGCTGCTCCTGATAGTTATACAGGAGTGTAGGGTCAATGTGGACATTCTTGATGCTTCCGTCATTGCCTTCTGAAACACACCCCCAAAAAAAGACAGCAATATAATGAAAGTAATAGTAACCCAGCAGGGTGAGTCTAACCAGAGTCTCTTAAATCATAGTCTCAATAAACATATATTTTGGCACAATGAATGATTCAACATCGCCCCAGCTGCTTTTGGTGGTCATACAGAAGTGTAGGGTCCACATGGACAACTTCTCCCAAGAAATAGCACTAGGGTTAGGTGTAGAGTTAGGGGGTAGATTTTTGATCGGGGGAGGGGGGCGATTGTCCAGGAACCCTATTAATATACTCACTTCATGTGTTTGCGAGCGTACACATTTCCTGATGATAGGAATGAATTCCTCAATCGGGGCAAAGGCATTGGGAGCCAGAACCTGATACAGAGTCAACTTCTTTGCTGTAGTTGAAAATGTAGAAGGGAAAAAAAAAAAAATCAAATTTTAGCAACAAGATTTGTTTAATGGTCTCAACTAACAGATCTGCAATATATAAATAAGTCATACAAAAAGAGATTTTCTCTGAATACTGAATTAACGGGATATTTTATGTGTTTATTTTCACAAATTTTGCAAGTCAGTTTGTATTTCGACTTGAATACAAGACTATTTATAGTAATGAAAACTTAACAAAAAATGAAGCATTAGGCTCTCCTGAATTTCACCATCAAAAATTACATAAATATATGTATTTATGTTTAGTTATGATTTTATCTATTTCTTTTTAAAATCAAAATATCACGATACAAATAAAGTGTTATTGCTTATAAAAAACATTTTGGATAGTAGGAAAAGTAGGAAAAGGGCTAATAAACTAGATCACCTACATACAGGTCAAACTAATAGTTTATGATTAATGAAAAGGACTACTGTACAAGAGCAATTAAAACATAGCTAAGTGAATTAATTTTTAAAAAAGCGAATGGAATAGCATAATGATATACTAGAGTATCCATGGAGATGAATTGAACCTCACCTTTGAGTCCATTCTGTAGAAGCCAATCATGTGATGTCTTAGGGATGAATGAAGCTGGTTCATCAATCTTGAGCGCACCAGCATGGTCAGGAGGTCTGGGTAGGAACCGTGACTGTGGTAGCTTCTGAACCTCTAGAGAAATCTGTTATCATTGACAAATATTAAATATCAAAAATAGGTCAACATTGCTTTATGACATAGCTGGTTTTCAGGATATAAAAGAAAGATCAGGAAATCATCAGGCATAACAGGCGCGGATCCAAGAAAGTCGAATTGAATGCATTTCGGGGGCCCAATTGTCTGGGGACAAAGAGCCGCTTTTGTTTCCAGACAATTGGGCCCCCGAAATGCATTCAATTCGATTTTCTTCGATCCGCGCCTGCATAAATATCATAAAAGGGCCTTGAAAAGAGCTATTAAAAAATTCAAGTTTATTCATTTAACAGACAAATGATACAATAAAACATGTCTAATTATACACTCTAATATTATCTACAGTATTACCCTGAAGGAGAGCTACACATATTGCAGAAGGATCTGCTCCATTATTCATACACAAGTACCAATCCTTCAAAATCCATCAATAGAAGTCACTCAACTGACTTCACACAGGGACCTGGTTGTGGCAAATGAGAGCTTTACAATGTGTTAAGTTGTGACCAAATATCCAACGTTTTGTGTAAATAGTTAGCTTTCGCAAATCAATCGTGGACGGGTTCAAGGACGAATAGAGATCAGATTTAATCTGCGCATGCTCATTTTGCAATTGCTTGTTCGTGCTTCAAATTCAATAACGATTCTTGGCCAATTTCACGTTCTTGATTTTAGCAACGGTTAAAAGTGGCTCAGCCAATCAGCATTTTTTGTTGGTGACGCGCTATACGCGTTTGTGCATAAGTTACGCGGTAAGCTTTAGACATGCGCACCCTTTATTGTAACGTCATATCACTTCAACAATGACGATTGTCAAGCCTTTGTTACGTCATGCAAACCGTTCGTTCTTGAATGTGCAAAACAGAAGATTAGGAGGACTGCGGACGAATTCAACTACGGTCAAATCTTACCGTTCTTGCTCCTAGAGTGAGTCCGCGATTGATTTGCGAAAGCTTCCTTATGTCAGACACGAAAGAAGACAATGACTCACCTCATTGAGTATGCTAACAAGAGCATCTCCCATCATGCCTTGCCTCATCTCAGCTATCTTGTTAATCACATCCTGTGCTCTCTTGATCTCTCTCAGTAATACAGTGATGTCAGTACCTGTGTAGATTTGCTCCTGAGGTGGGTCAAATATGCAACAAGAAGTTATTTTTTTTAATTAAACAACATACATGTAAATGTAGTAAACAATATATATTTTTGTTAAGCCAATCCAAGGAATAAAGTCAATATCCTAACATGTAAGTATTAACTGCCTGTAAGGAAAAATGACAAATAATAAAAAAGGGAATAAAATCATAGCCCTCGAAACTATCATTACATGAAGTGAGAGTACTAGTTGCATAGATGTGGTCTAATTTCATCAGGATAACATAACTGAAACTTAATTTGCACATGAAAATAGAGAGAAAGCGAATGACTAAACTTCTGGTCATATGAATCTTTTGAATGTTGGTATTTCCAATTGAATTTACATGTATATCTTTAGTTTATAACTACATATGTATAAAATATGACTCATATATACAGCCATCTTTACTACATGGTAACTAATTTATTAGTTTTCCCTACTATCCTAGAAAGAATCTTCCTCACCTCAGCTCCTGATGAGTACACATGGTAGCGTCCATCTGATGCTTCAGCCAACTTACGCAGTGACAACTGGGATGGAAAAAAAATGATAATCTGGAGTAATGTCGCATGAAACATCAATAAATTCTAATCATATTTCTTTGTTCAGGATGAAATATTTTCAGACATTTTTTTTTTTAATTTAAAACCTCTGGCCTGGATAAGGGTCATTTGTGAGGATCCATGGCCTCAGAACCACCACTAAGTCGCAATTAGGAGAGTAATTGGCAGGAGAAACGTTTTTTGTAAGGATAGGTTATCATTGATAGCTCTTCTGTTAGCGTGGTACCGTTCTTGGTTTCTTTAGTTTCCTACAATGTACAAATGATAGATATCATTTCAAAGCTTGGAATCTCTAGTTTCAGAAAATACATCAAACCAAAATATGAATTCTGGCGGTCACATTTACCTTACATTCCCAATGGGAAATAGACCTCTACTTACATTTGTAAGATGGTTGTTGCAGTCAAACGCTATGCAATGCAGAGGTACTCTTCTTCCACATATTGTCTCAGAGACATAGTCTACCAGTACATCTGATTGCTGGTCCGCACTGAACACACAAAAAATAGAAGAAGAAAAGTATTAAACATCATATTAAAATACTTATATCAGGTTTAGGTTGAATAAACCCTGCCCTATATTTTGCATTAATTTGTCGACTTCCTTTTGAAATTAGTCATTATGGAGGGGGGATATAAGGGGCTGGTTAGCTGCATTTCCATATTTATAAAAGTCTATATAGAAGATTTCATTAATTTGATTCAATGTCCAGCCATAAATGAATCTTCATTTTTGGTTTTCTCATATTTTGTTGTTTTTCTTTTCGACCCTTCAAATGCTATTCAATCTAAAAGAAAAAAGGGGAAAACAACAAAAAAAAAAATTTTTTTTTTACTCAGATGGTCACAAACAAACACTGCAATCACTTCTATATACAACTTAAATCTTTCCCTCTGGAATGTAAATTCCATCACACTATTCTGGTCATTTAACAGCAAAAAAAAATTAACAAAGGAGAACTTTCTTCGGGTCTTACCAGCTTCCTAGAACAACAACAATTGAGTCAATATCCTTGGTCTTGAAGATCTTCTTGAGTGCTGCCATAAGATTACAACCCCCGCTGCCTCTGATCCTATTCACCCATGCTCTAGCTTCATCCAACCTACGCACATAAACAAGAATAAGCTAATTAGACATACATTTAATAGCATGTACATGTACCACAAAGTGCTAAAAGCAAGTCCTAATTTAAGTACAATAAATGATGATTCACACAATGATATTTGTTTGTCAATTGTCCCCAGTCTTCAAAAATTTTCATTGCAATTATATATGAGGATTTTTTTTCTAAAAATGGGTTATATCCATTTTCACATATTTGAAATATTGTTGAATAAGTTGCTAAAATATATAGAAACTGATATAAATACTGTTTTTGTGGGGGGGGGGAGGGTTTTTATTTTCTTTCTTTCTTCTGAGTACCACATATCTAGTGTTCTCTGAATGGAGTTTCTCTTTGAAACCATAAAAAGTACGCAGTGCATTTAACACTATTTTTGAATGGTCCTATACAGGGTTCACTGCACCTTTAACAAGGTTAAAGCTGGTGTATAGTGTTGGGACAAGGAAACATTCAATTTGGATTCACAGTTTGATAATATGAAAGACCCAATCCTATAACTGTAACAAAGAAAGTTATATTACGTGAAATCTCGTTTTAGTGTCTTTATTTCACGATATAAGTATAGAAAAAGATAAGTCGGGGATCCGACTCATCTCAGTGTCCACTAGGCGTTCACATGGAAAACCAATGGGGATTCTCTTGCATGGGTGATACACACAGATCGCTACGGTCCATTCATGCGGGAAGTTCGGGGGACTGGACACCCCAGCAAAGGTCTCAAAAACCGTTATATTATGTTTGGGTTGAAACATTTCACTGAAATTCACCAGAAATCGTGAAAGGAATATCACAAAATCTCTCACACATATCTTTTAGTGCAATGTGAACAACATGAGACTATATTTAATCGGTTTTATGCTGATTCCCCTTTTGTTACCAAAACTATACACCAGGTTTAACTTTTAATATCATATATCTTGTGTTCATCAAATGGAGATTCTCTTTGAAACCAGTCCCCAAGTTATCACTGCTTTTGGGTGTCATTATATAACATGTTCACTATACCAGGTTTGATGACTTACATTCTGATGTTGACGAATCTCGGTCTGTCCCAAAGAGAATCTACCTCGGTCCCAAACGATACAAAATGCAGCATCTCTCGGTCATGAAGCTGTTCATCTATCAGCTCCTACAATGATAGATGAAGCAACCCAAAAAAAACACAGTTAGGATATTTTACATATTCAGTAATAAAAGAATAATATGATGATTAAATGAGAACTAATCTTGATTTTATAAGTAGTCGTCATAGAGTAGAGACTACATGTACATTGTCTCGACAGGTAAGAAATGAGAGATCCCATGACATGAAAGTGCCTCGTGAAAGTTTGTGGGAGAACACCAAACCATAATATTTTGGTATTTTGCCCTTTGTTCTTAGTTTGGAAATTTGCAGCTCTACCACCAACAATTTACAGAACAAGCCCAGTCAGCCCATCATTCACAGGATGCTCTAATATAGCATTTATGGCCCACAGGCCCTTGATTAAGAAAAGGAAAAAAGAAGTCATGTAAATTATCTCTCCATCATAGCTAGTCAAGAACATTGTACTGCACTTGTAATTATGAAATAGACATTTTGTTCCTTACCGTAAGAGCTTGTCTGAAGATTGATATTCTCCCAAAGCCTGTGTTAGCATCAGAGCTGTCCACAAGTATGGCAACTCTGCGTCCTTTCACCATACCAAACGTCTGACATGCAGTGACAAAAATTAAACAACTAGTTTGGTAATTGAATCACAACATACATGTGATTGAAATGGTATTAAGGTTCATGTTCAGTATAATTAACCTAAAGGGTAAATATAATACCATGCATGCATAATGCTTAATTCAATAGTAAATTAAAAAAAAAAAAACATTTCTGGATCTAAAGAATAAAAATAAGTGTAATTGCTCAATTGTGAATATCATTTAGAGGTCACCCTTCCCTTTATATCAATGGTGCCATAACACAAAGGTTTGTAATCAATCACAAAATTTCAATGACAAATCAAGATCTTAGTTGCATGCACATTTTGTCGAAAACACTGACCAGTAACCAATCAGAATTATTCTTTCAAATTTGCAATTGATCACAAAGTTTTGTGTTAAGGGGCATAGATGTAAGGGTTCGAGAAAAAGTGAATATTCAACTGAAGCAAGTTAGGCAGGAAACGAGTTTGATGTGTAAAGATCTAGCACTATTTTGAAAAGTGAAACTAACCTTTCTGCTGCCTTTCAGTAGCCATTTGATCCTGTTATGGTACATCTCAATAGTCCTATGAAAAAAAAACAGATATTGTGGGTAATTAAAATATTGTTTCCTTTGGAACAGACCATTTATCAAAGAATAATATTTTCTAAAAGTAAATGAATAAAAAAAAGATAACGCGGTAAAAATATTGCATTATATTATTATCTTGTTGCATGTTTCATCTAATGCAAACAAAACAAACCTGACACAATTAGCTAAAATTTTTAAACAGATTTTGCTCAATTCAATAGAACCAATATAAAAGTGTAATCTTCTTTGTCATTAAAGTTTGTATGTGTTATGCATGCCTGCAGTGTGTACAAAGTGTTACTGTTAAAAGCCAATATTTTCGAGTCCAGATACTTTCGCGATTTTGGACTACAGGTATTTGGGAAAATTGGCTGGAGCAAAATTTCGCAATTTTGGTGATGACTTCATTACTATAAATAGCCTTGTACTGAAGTGGAAATTTTCGCGAAAGCCGACTATCGAAATTCGCGAAAATAACCACTTATACAGTATATTTTATCGTAAGGTACATATCGGTATGCACAATGAACAATGTTGTTGGCTATAAGGTGAAAAGCTGCACCAACACACTAATTGGGCCTCCATTAAAAAGCTTTGTATCTCCAGTGTCTAGAGCTTATCTTTCTTAATCCCTGCATTAACTGTCTCCTCAATGTAAGGATTTCCTGCAAGCACTTTCTTCACAAGTGGGACACATGGTCCTAATCCCTATCAATTGGTCTATGATGTCTCAGAGAGTTCTCTTTCAAATAAAGTTTAACAAAGGGTATCAGCATGTTCAAGTCTGTGTATAAATCAAAGGAATATATTTACAAACATACAGAGCTTACAAACTTTTTACACACTGATCTTGATTTATTTTTAGATGGGAAAAATACATCTTCACCTTAACTCAAAGAAACTCTTTACCTTAACCCTAATCAGACTGGGGTGTTTTGGTAGCTGTCAAGACTGGGGGGGGGCCATGATGGCCCCCCCTAAGATCTCGGCCGCCGATCGCGCGACCGCGCCAAAAATTTGCACGATGGTAGTGAGCCATGTAATCTACAAGACTGCGCTGTTAATTTTTCCAAAATAATATGAATTTTTTTTATACGAATTAATTATGCTAATTTATGCGTGAAATCATACTTTTTGCTCTAATTGAAAAAATAAAGCTCCTAGAATGCTAATTTTGTGTATTATTATTCCTTATAGCATTCCTAACAATTGTACTAGAAAAAAATTCTCGTTTCAAAATTAATTTCTTATGTATTTTATTGTTTTATGAATTTCTTATGTATTTCATTGTTTTTTTGACCTTTTGTTTTTCTTTTTTTTTTCCGCAAAATTCATTTAAGAACCATTTTTAAGCATAAATATGCTAAAATAGATTGATTTCAGCCAATGAATGTTAAAATAATCATATCTTTATGAACTAGGTGAGAAAACTCAATTTGCATTGACTTTGTACACAAAATCACGTTTTTGAGCCATTTTCGGTCTGACGGATATTTTTGAAAATCGTGCAGCGTCGTAACGGTAAGACCGATTTTTGCGAAAGTGGTTTCAAAAGATGCGCGAGACTTGAAAGTAAAAAGTCAGCAAGCGGCGCGATCAGAAAATTTCGAGCGGCGGAGTGGTCACGGAAAATGTCGAGGGGGGGGCCATGATGGCCCCCCCCCCCCCCCCAGTCTGATTAGGGTTAAGAAAAACAAAATATATAGTACATTTGAACACATTTACAATTAATGTACATTTGAAAACTAGCATATTTACTTTTGCATATCTCCCATAACTTGCATGTTTGAGTGATTGTCACAATTTATTCTAATAAGAGGGCACATATTGCAAAATATGAGGACTGCTCAATTCAACTAGATTATTGTGAATACACATTTAAAGAGTTCATACTTACTCATATAACTTGTATTCAAACTCATTGACAGCACTGGCCTCGAATTGAAGATGCCTCGATGGACCGCTGTGACTCATACCAGTGGGTCTACAAGTATGAGAAATGAAAGAAAATGAGTTAATATCATTCATGTTGGAGATATTAAATGAACTTATATTTCCAACTCAAAAATTTGATTTTTGATGGTTATTAGGTACATAATAATAATAATAATAATAATGTGATTTGTATTGCACGTATCCACTCTGTAGAGTGCTCAAGGCGCATCATATTGTTATTACCCGGCTTACATCTTTCTTTAACCCAATTAACTTTTTTTTAAATTTTTTTAATTTAAAAACTAACTGGTATCTACAGATTTAAGAACCATTACATATTTCATTACGGCATATTAGAACCATAATTTTTGGTTTTACTAAAAACTAAAAAAATTATACCTAGTCAAGCCCTTTAAACTACCAATACATACAATGAGAATACTATTTTTTGTGGTCTAATTTCATAAGGCTATCAGACTGCTCTGAATCATAAAATGCTTTCTACTTAACATTCCAAAAGTCCATCAGCATTTTTGATTACTAAGACCAACCAAAGGAAAAAAGTGACCCATCTAGACAGGTGGTCTTTACAGAAAGGTTGAATTTGCAGTTGGGCTATGGAAAGGTTGAAAATAATATATTTCTTCTTTCAGGGAGGCAATATCCCTATATTAACCATAGAGAGATTTAGCATTCGACCTTCTTTTTATCTACCGGTATACTTACTTCACAATCTGTCCTTTGGTTAAGAGATTTTTTAGTGTGAGTTTGAAGTGTTCAACAGAGTGATTTGCTAACCAGTCTTCTGATGTCTGTCCCTCATTGAACATGGCAGACACATCACGTGCCCGCTGTCAAGGGGGGGGGGGATATAAAAGAGATATCATGGAATAGGGAGAAATTTCAAACACAATAAAACGAAGGTGGTATTGAACATTGTTATATTTAGTAATTTGCATGGGCCCTGCTCTACATGTACATGTATGTATTGGATAATTAAATGAAAGGAATATTTGTCCCATTGCAGGAATAATGTACATCTCAATATATAAAGACACTAAAGACATCTCCTATTTGGTTAATATTGATTAATAAAATTGCCAAAGTATAAAGAAGAAAGTTAATTACTTGTATGTTAAAAACAGAAAGCTTGAAGGGAAATGGTATTAGTAAAATTGGGAAACAGAAAAAAAAAGGAAAAAAGATTATGTAGTGAAATGGGGAAACAGATCCAATCCACAGTTCAATGCATACAGAGAAGATTCTTTTTTTAACTGTGTGTCTTCAGAAAACATATCACGCTCAAGATAGATACAAGTAAATTCATTTATCTATCTATAAGTTTGAGCTCCATACTACTCTCTTTAAAATTTAATTTCAACTTACAAGCTGATCATGGGTCTGGTTGATATGAGTCACCATAAGGTCTGGAGTGGGTACTGCTCTCTTAGTGGAAGGTTTGACCCATGGAGGTCTCTCCTCTAGCGCCTTCCTCCTGCGTTCCTCCTTGCTCATCTTTCCCTTTCCACGCAGGTTAGGCTGGGTCATGAATGTCTCTCTTTGTGACCTGTAAGAGTGAATTTAAACCACTTTCAGATGAAGATATTTTGTACCAAAGCAAAATGTTACAAAGTGTAAGACTCACTGAGACATACAAGTGAAGTGGATTATAACAAGTATTTCATCACTGTAAATTTATGAACATTCATTCCTTAATTCTTTTCACAAGTGGGAACACTGAAAATCCCTCCATCTCTTGTTGTTACTCTAAAAATGTACAAAAAGTAGTTTATCTTTGTTTAAAACTATCTAGATATATTTTGGGATCATTTGGATAAAATGCTAATGTAAATATATAAATTGGTGCGTGCATTATTTCACAGAAGGAGGCAAGAAGGGCAAAAGTAAAATTTCCACAAAAGCGTCGAACAGTGCATTGAGTGCCAGTGATATACTGTACACTGAACTAGTTCTTGATGGTCAGTAATTTGTGAATGTTTCATTTTAAAAAAAAAGACCGTTTCATTAAAAAAAAAGACTGTGGGCTCTAATTCGCAAAAGTTTTATACATTCGCAAATTTTTCAGGTTTTACAATAACCCCAAAGTAGTCTTTGGATCTATATGCTTTATAGGTGCCTCGGTTTGAGGGATATGTATTAAATTAACTCATTCTCGAAATAATTGTTTGTTGTTGATGTTATTTATTTTACTTTCAGATGAAATATGCTTACCTGGAATTCTTATCAACACCCTCATCTTCATCTTCTTCCTCTTCCTCCTCTCCTTCACTCTCATTTACATTGAATATTTCATCAGCTGACTGGTTGATATCAAAGGTGTTAGCAGTTCCAGGCCTGGTGATAAAAGAAATAATAATAATATGCTGGTAATTAATTCCTGTTCATCAAATTAAATGTTGTGGAAGATCAAAAAACAGTCAGATAACTTTGTCTCCGAAATGCTTAAGTCTTATATAAGTGTATCATTGAATGGTGTTGGAATAAAGCCTTTTAAACAGCACTTACTCTTATGCATGGTCAATTTATAATTGACCTTGCACTGGGAAGTACCTTACTGCAGCAGTTTTCTTCCAATGGAAAGTCAATGCAGAGAGCATGACAATGTGTCTTCAGAAACTCAAGCCAAGTCAAGGTGGCATATCCAAAAAAGGGTCTAAAAATTCTACTAAACAAAATTATAAATATCTAATGGAAGAATTATATTGCAATGATACTACAGATTATCTTAATTTATTTTGAGGTAGGTTTAAAGCTGGTTTTAGTAATTATTATTGGAAAGTTTCATCAGCAAGCAAGAGGGCGACAGCCAGCCATTTTTCAGTACACACTTATGTTGGTTTGCAGCTGTATGTGTTTAAACAGGACAGTTGATCAATTGAAAGAGTTTAACCACAGAAAATACATTAATGAAACACCAATTCAAAAAAAAAAAAAAAAAATGACAACTGTCACTCTAGTCTTAGACTTAATGGTAGAATTTAGAGTCAAACGTTAATCCTGATCCTTCACTGTCAGTATCTCTCTCTCTTCTTCTCATCCCTCCGCTTCGATTCGGAGATCGTCGACGTCGGGGCTGTCCCGCATGTATCATAATTTTTCTTCCTTCTTAAATCACTCTTCAGTCACTTAGTTTACATTGTATATGTCCCAGTGTTAGGAAATACCAGGGCATGGACTGCAGGGCATAAATTTCACTACGGCCATCGACGGCATTGCTGTCGTTGCCCATGTCTCTGGCCGTGATGCCCAAGGGAAAATGGATCAAGTCACGGCCATTTTGCCTTGCCTTTTTTCTTCATGTGGCCGACTATTGCCCTTTCATGAATAACTCTAATATCAACAATAAAATGGGAAATATGTCACTATTTTGTCACATTAAAGTCTCTAAAAGCAATACAGACCATAACTTTTATTGGATAATCCTACACAGAGGTTGTGGCAGAGCTCCCCATGACCTCCTGGGGAGTTAATGGCCGTCTGACAGGAGTTGTAATAGCAACACATCCCTGTTTGTTGCATTCCCACTGACCTGGGTTTTGGGTGTGCTGGTTATCACAGTTATTATTTTTAAACAAATATGTCAGTGATAGTTACATTATATGGACAGCCAAACAGAATTTTCATCGCCAAATCACTGTGGAAAGGAATTTTGTGCATTCCCCATACAGAAAAGGCAGTAGATCTATTTTTAAACAGAAAATCACCACCTTTTAAGTTTCCCAATACAAAAAAGGCAGTATTTTTCAACATAAAATCACCACCTGCCTAGTACCTTGCTCTGTTTTAGAGAGAACAAAAAAGGCCTTCGATGCCCTTTTTATGAGAAAAAAATGGCCATGGATGCCCTTTGAATTGGACAAAGTTAGGCACGCTCACAAAAATACTAAAATTACCCAATTGGTAACAAGATTTGGCTTAAATGAGAGCTTGATAATATTGTTTCACAATTCTGGAAAAAAAAATCTGTGAAAACAACTTTAAGTATTTTTTATTTGATGTTTTCTACAAGTCAATTTGTCTATGGCGAAATTGCGACTCGGCAAAATTGCACGCGCAGTTTAGCCATTCGCATAGGGTGAGCGAGCTGTATTAACGCCGATCGCAACCCGGAAATGATTTTAGTGTGCCGCTCATAAGTGCGTGATCTTATTGCCGAGTCACCGAGAGATGAGCGGCAAACCGGGACTTTGGCCGCCGACTGTGGCGGCGGGATGAATCTGAGCCCCACTCGGTGCCCACGATGTATTACCAACTCGCGAACGGCAAACCGGCATTTACCAAATCCATGATATATTCAAGATTTTAAAAAATACTTCGCCGATAAAACTCCTACCAGGTAAGAGATTGAATTCCTATCTTTATTTTGATATCATGTTTATTTGAGTATATTTTCTAAACTGAAAGCGAAATTGATTTTGGCTAGGCCTTGTTGTGTGCAATAGTTGACAATTTGACATGCGCGACAGAAACTGCACACTGCACCCGAATATCGAGATTTCGAATGCCGTGCCCAACGGCTTGGAATTTTGATATTCTGACCGCGGAGTAGTTTCTGCCGCGCATTAAGTCAAATTGTCAATATTTGCACATAACAAGGCCTAGCCAAAATCAATTTCGCTTTCAGTTGAGAAAATAGACTCAAATAAACATGGTATCAAAATAAAGATAGGAATTCAATCTCTTACCTGGTAGGAATTTTATCAGCGTAGTATTTTTTTAGATCATGAATATATCATGGAATTGGTCTAGAATTGTCAAATCTGATACTTGGAAGTAGTGCTATGCAAAAAAAAAAAAATCGGATCATGATCGGATCGGAAATTTGGCAGCATGATCGGATCAGAATCGGATATCGATCGGAAAGAATAATACATTTATAAAAGGGAAAAAAAACAAGAGCTCATTATGCGCGAAAAGTTCGCACTCGCCAAAAGCAATGCCTAGGGCCCTAGCCTGCGATGCATGCGCTGCACGCATGCAGTCCTTTGAATTGAGGCAAACCACAGTGCGATGGTGAGATGTAAACAAAACTCTGACGAAAACACAAAAAACATTGAAAAATAGTTTCACATAAATAATTTTACCTCTTATGATACCTCGAATCATCAGAATATTGGAAAAAGCGGCTGGCTCCCTAAGTTTTCTCAAGTATATAGCACGAAAAATGAAATTTCTTACCAGCACTTAAACTCATGCTTTATTCCATCTAAAAATTAAAATTCTGTAGTCAAAATCGTGAAATATGCGCTCAGAATTCCAAGGCACACTTTGCTGACTCAGCGCGAATACAAATTTGCAAAGAATTAACACAATGATGGAATTGACATGCATGATAACGTTATACCTCCGCACTCGTATTGAGTGCGCAGTACATGTAGCTTTGTATGTCGGTGCAAGAGATAATGTACACACTAAGACAAATGCACGTGGTCGGTGCGTGTTTGTGTTGATTTTATGTTTACATGTTCATGTGCGTCTTCAGCGTGCCTGGATGTGACCTACTTTCACGAACTCCAACTTCAAAGGCGTGTGGGGTTGATTGTTGTTGTGTGAATATTACGATTTGTGGCTAACCTGACAGCATGTATATTGGTCAAAGGGACTGAAAAGAATAAAACAAAAACAAAAAAAAGTTTGACTAGAATGTCGACGCGGGCGCGGGCATGCAGCAGGCTACGAGCGGTGTTGTGGCACTGCTCTGGCGCAATAAATATAAACATTCGATCATATACATTCGATTTTTTTTACGTGGGTTAAGATCGAATATCGAACGAGATTTAAGAAAAGGGGGAAAATCGATCGGATCGGGGACTCGATCATCGGCACAGCACTACTTGGAAGCGATTTTGGACTCCGATTTGTGACTTTCTCCGGAATTGTCGCATGCGGTGGGAGAACCAGGAAGTACATAAGTACATATGCTTTTTGATGCCATGTGATGTGAAAATCGGCTACCCATTTTAATTTTACATTATAATTTTGAATACAGAGTGCCCTTCACTGGCTTCAGAATGCAAATCAAATCAAATCAAATCAAAGCAAATTTATTGAAACAAAAAAATCCACATGATAGAGTCACATTGCCGACTCGCACTGCAAATCTGGGTCGCAATTTTACACACAGGATTTTTGCTGTGAAAAGTGAGCCCTCTCGTGACGCATGAGCGTGCCCAACAAAGTGCCCTAAATTTTGGAGGGAAAATGCCTTGCCCTAAAAGTGACGAAATTTAAGGCCTGGGACTGCATAACTATACACAGCCCCGTTGCCGAAGGCGACGGGGGCTGTACTTCCACCACCTCCTTACAGCGAAATAATCAGCGATGATGAGCGCCTCAGGTGATTATACTGGTCAATTTAAATCAATCTAATGTTAAAATGTTGTTTGTAGGTTCTATGATGTTTCACGCGTAACAACGACTACAAATGAAAGTATATAAGAGCTTCTTGACTTACCAAATCAAATTTTTTCGTTGGCCTTGTCTTCTTCTCATAGTGTTTGTGCCATCGCTGCCATTTTCCTATGACGTCATTTTACTGTGCGAAGACGTATTTAACTCTTGTGCGAAAGACAGACGCCACGCACGGAGAAAATGTACGTTGATGGACTCAATTTCCTGTATTTTTTACATTATTAGTGATTACTCATGTGAAACATTCGCAGATGTCACCAATTCGAGGAAAAACTTCAAAGATTCGATTCAATGTGAGTATGAATTCAAATAAGGTATTTTTGACACGAAATTGTGGTCAGTGTATAGATATTTTTCAAAACTTCGCCAAAATTTGTCTACTGGTTCGTCAGTTCCGGTCGCTTCGCGACGGGGGCTGGTCGGTTTAGGGACTGGCATAAATACACAGCCCCGTTGCCGAAGGCGACGGGGCTTGACTTCCACCACCCCTATTTTCAGCGTAACTTTCAGTGATGATGAGCGCAAAGTGAATTATACTGGTCAATTTAATCAATCTAATGTTAAATGTTGTTGTAAGGTTTCTATAATGTTTCACGCGTAACAACGACTAAAAATGAAAGTATATAAGAGCTTCTTGACTTACCAAATTGAATTTTCCGTGGCCTTTGTCTCTCTCATAGTGTTGGTGCCATCGCTGCCATTTTCTATGACTCATTTACTGTGCGAAGACGAAGAGTAGGCGAAGACAACGCACGCACGGAGAAATATACGTTGATGGACTCAATTTTCCTGTATTTTTCTACATTTTTAGTTGATTACTTCATGTGAAACATTTGCCAGATGTCACTAATTCGAGGAAAAACTTCAAAGAATGATTCAATGTGAGTTATGAATTCAAATAAGGTATTTGCATCACGGAAATTTGTGGGTCATGTATAGATATTTTCAAAACTTCGCCAAATATGTCAACTGGTTCGTCAGTTCCCGTCGCTTCGCGACGGGGGCTGGTCGGTTTAGGGACTGCATAGCCATGTCACTTAGCTCACTTACTCATTTTTGTCTGTGACTGTGTCTGTGTCTGTGTTTAAAATTTATTGCAGCCAACTAACGTTAAAAAATAAAAGTTAACTTGATTTAAAATATTTAATCTTAACGTTAACTGTTAACGTTAGACTTTGTCTTTGTCTGGTCTCTGGTCTGGACTCAAGTCAAAATACAAATCAAATTAACAGTTAAGTCCACTGACTCAAGACAAAGTTAGACACTGTTGCATTATTTTTTATCAATTTAGAGCAACTTCAATTAAATTTTTTTAATATTCTTTAAGTTGAAGTGCATAATAATGATATATTTTAAGAATGTACATTTGCCTAAAATACTAACAGTTAAGTTACAACTCAAATGTACACATGTGGGACTGTTATTTAGCAGTACAGTATCACAACAACCATATCGGCACGGTCTCAGAATCATAAATGCGGGGTTTCCAAGTTACAATATCGATTCGAAAAGGTATCAAATGTATATTCTTACCTTTCTTCCTCTTGCCCTAAAAGAAAGTCCATAATTTTCAGCAAAATTAATTCCTATATATTGATATTTGAGTCATAGCGTCGTCAGAAAAATTGTTGCTTTGATGTTGCTAACGTAACTGACCTCACTGCGCATGCGCTGTTCAATTAATTAGCGAACGTTTTTCTAGAATGGAATGCATTTTGGGCCTGAAAAAGGGCTCCTTTGGTCGGGGAGGGGGGCAAATTGCAAGTATTGTCTCAGTCTGTTCATACATCGTAATGCGTACTAGTGTGCATTTTTCTTCAGTAATTACATATTTTATTCTATTTTTACATGGAAGAATCAAGAACTTGAACATATTCCTCTCTAAACATTGATGGACCATTCTTGGTCACGTGTGTGACCGAAATAATGCAAAATCTTGACTTTAATTGGCTCTTACTCTAACAATGTTAGGGATATACTAATTTGATGTTTATATTATGCTAACATATTTTGTTGGCTATCATTTGGAAATATTTTTTGATATTTACAATATGCATGTTCAAGGTCAGTGGTCAAAAGAAGTGGGTCACGTGTGTGACTTCACAGAACGGATGATTTTGAAAGTTCAATTTCATTTTGAAATTCCTGTGAGTTTTAAAATGATGAAATGTTCTTATCGATGTGAGATATACATTATGGACCTGCTAACCGCTGATTGTCACACAAGATTTAGGGATTTATGTGGAGGGGTGTTGTGGGATGTTTTTAGTTTGTGTTTGGTATGGTTTGTTGTGTTTCGTGTGTTTTGGAGCGAGTGGATGAACGTGACCCGACATCAACGATATAAATAATAGATTAAAAAAGAAATTCAAGAGATGACTTCCTATCCAGTAGTATTTTTGTTGGTTAACGAGGTCCATAATGCATTATTTCACAGCAATAAGAACATTTTATCATTTTAAAACTCACAGAAATTTTCAAAATGAAATTGAACTTTAAAAATCATGCCGTTCTGTGAGGTCAACACGTGACCCACTTCTTATGACGTCTGAACCTTGAACATGCATATTGTAAATATCAAAAATATTTAAAAATAATAGCCAACAAAATATATTAGCATGATATAAACATAAATCAGGATAATTTTTAAAATGTTAGAGTTATAGCCAATTAAAGTCAAGATTTGCATAATTTCGGTCACACACGTACCAAGAATGGTCCCTATAAGGATTATGCAACAAAAAATTTATCATTCCAGAAGCTTTAGTTTTCAATTAAAACAAAAATTATATGACTTCATGCATGCCATAAATTAGCATAATTAATTCATATAAAATAAATAAATATTATTTTCTGGAAATTAACAGTGCCTTCGTGTAGTTTACATACAGCACACTACCATCGTGCAAATTTTCAGCGCGGTTCGCCGCGAAGCAGACCGAGATCTCATATAGGGGGCACATGGCCCCCTCTCTCCCCGCCCACCCCAGTCTTGAACAGCTACCAAAACACCCCAGAGACTGATAAGGGTTGAGTTCATGAAAGTTTACCACAGCGGATACAGTATATGCTCAAAATGTACATTAATATCGCATAAATATAATATATTCATTTTTTCTGTAGCAATTTGCCATAGGTCCAAACACGCTGACCACCTAAAATGTCACACGCACGTGAGAGCCAGTGAGTCATCAATCACGACATAAAATAACAGATAAAAAAGGAAATTTCAGAATGACTCCTATCCAGTGTATTTCATGGTTAGCAGGTCCATAATGTATATCTCACATCGAATAAGAACATTTCATCATTTAAAACTCACAGGAATTCAAAATGAAATTGAAACTTTAAAAATCATGCCGTTCTGTGAGGTCACACACGTGACCCACTTCTTATGACGTCCTGACCTTGAACATGCATATTGTATATCAAAAATATTTACAAATAATAGCCAACAAAATATATTAGCATGATATACATTAAATCAAGGATATTTTTAAAATTGTTAGAGTTATAGCCAATTAAAGTCAAGATTTTGCATAATTTCGGTCACACACGTGACCAAGATGGTCCCTATAAGGATTAGCAAACAAAAAATTATCATTCCAGAAGCTTTAGTTTTCAATAAAACAAAAATTATATGACTTCATGCAATTGCATAAATTAGCATAAATTATATCATATAAAATAAATAAATATTATTTCTGGAAAATTAACAGTGCCTTCGTGTTAGTTTACATCGCACACTAACCATCGTATGCAAATTTTCACGCGGTCGCGCGCGAACAGCCGAGATCTCATATATAGGGGCATCATGGCCCCCTCTTGCCCCGCCCATCCCCCAGTCTTGACAGCTACCAAAACACCCCCAGAGACTGATTAAGGGTTGAGTTCATGAAAGTTTTACCACAGCGGATTACAGTAATTGCTCAAAATGTACATTTATCGCATAATACATAATATATTCATTTTTCTGTACAATTTGCCAAGGTCACACACGTGACCCACTAAATGTCACACAACGTGACCCGATCACATCACGAATAAAATAACAGATAAAAAAAGGAATTTCAGAGATGACTCCTATACCAGTGGTATTTCAT
>CALNVZ010003430.1:33889070-33917969 GCA_940671915.1 Paracentrotus lividus | reverse complement strand
AAATGGTTACACGTAAAAATATCATTTGTTTGACCCTAACTTAATTGTATATGCTGGTCTCCTTACTTTGATTATGTCATTATACCCTTTTTACTTCATTCCTTTTAAATTTTATGATAAATGGTGCTGAATTGATTGTTTAAGATAATTAACTAAAGAAAATCAATTGCCATCAAATGTCACACACGTGGACCCAAAAAACACGAAAAGTTAACGCCCCCGAAAACCATGGTTCTATATTATTACAATTTTTTCTCCAAAGCTAGATATAATGTGCCTTGCATCTCACCAAATATGAAGCCAGATAGCTTTTTAATTTAGTAATTTATATACTTTGAAATTGGTCACACACGTGACACTTGTTCACGCTGAATGTGACCACTGACTATGGTCATGCCTTAAAAAAGGGACCAGGGTATCGGCCATTCTTGAAAAGTGAACCTGGGACCATAAAACTATTTTAGCTTCTATTCAAATTTTTTGCATGTTAATTTATGCAAATGAGCATGAAAAATGTGTAAAATTAAGATAAAAAATGCATTTCATGAAACTTCAAACAATGTTCTATATGAATATGCAGCTTAAAAACAAAAAGGACAAACTTTATTTTTTCCAAAAAAGGTTCACTTTTCAAAGAATCGCCTATAGGATTCCTGACAATTGCATTTGGAAAAAATTTTGTGTCGAAATAAATTCCTTATGTATTTCATAGTTTTATAAATTTCTTATGTATTTCTTTGTTTTTTCGACCTTTGTTTTTCTTTGATTTTTTTTTTTTTTTTTTTTTTTTTTTTTTTTTTTTTTTTTTTTTTTTTTTTTTTTTTTTTTTTTTTTTTTTTTTTTTTTTTTTTTTTCGTTGTTTTTTTTTTCGCAAAAATTATTGCGGAACCATTTTGGAGCATATTAAGGCTAAAATAAATTAATTTCAGCCAATGAAAGTGAAAATAATCAGACCTTTATGACCGCCCCCACCAAGCGGGTCACGTGTGTGACCAATTTGTTGTCATGGATTCATATTTGGTGAGATGCAAGGTACATTAAATCTAACTTTGGAGAAAAAATAATAATAATACCAGAGCCACGGTTAAGGCGGGGCATAAACTTTTTGTGTTTTCTGGTCACGTGTACGTGTCACATTTTTTTTTTCAGGGTTGATTTTCTTAATACAATCAATTTAACAACATTATTTTTTGGGTTAGATTAAAAGGAATAGAGGTATATGATAATATAATGACAGTAATCCAAGTAAGGAAGTCAGCATATCCATTCCAGCCAGGGTTAAAAAATGATATTTTATGTAGGCCTACCGTTTTACCATCTAATTATCATTAATGCTTATAATTTATGCAAATTAGCATGAACAATTGCAAAAATCATGAAAAAAACATTAGTTCATGAAACTTCAGACATTGCTCTATTTGAATATGCAGCTTAAAATCAAGAAGTAAATCTTTATTTTGTCCAAAAAGGTATATAAGGTATAGTTTCTTGTAATCAAAGTTATATGCTTTGAAATTTGTAAATTGCAAACAAAATCTATGTAATCGAGGTATTTTTGTAAATACTGACAATATAAAAATAGGATATTAATTGCAAAACGCAAGTACTGGCGCTGGGCTATCATAATCTATAGAGCTTGGCTAGGACTCAATTTCAAGCAGTAGCAGGCAGTAGATTTTTTAATGCCTATACAGTGCGTCCCAAAAAGAACTATACACTTTTGAAATGGCTGCCAAATAATAAATATATGATTTTAGGTAATGAAATTTACATGTATGGAAAGCTCATCATCCCAACTTTTATATGACACTAAAAAGTCCGAAAATAAGTCATGCATGAATGAGCAGCGTTCACTTTTGTAAAGGGTATGGAAATTAGGGTGCGCAGGATTTGCCCTACCAATTTGTATGAGGAAAGTCATTTGGAGCTTAAAGAATTGAGGATGATATGCAGAATTACTGATCAATTATGATGAGTTGGGGTTAGCTAAGTGGAATTTGTGGAACTGGGGATTACAATTTCATGCATGAGTGAACAGGAATATGCATTTCCTATTATAGCATTGTAACTTTCCAAGGTTTATTCAGTGGTGTGTTAGTGGTAGTCAGGATGGGGTGCAGAACAGGTGAGATGCAGGGTAAGATTTTTGATCCCTTTTGATGATCGTTTTCATGATCTTTTGGATTGTCTGAATGTCCAACATCAGTGACATTTTTTTTCAACAAACAGGTTGTGCATCGGAAGAGGAGGAGGACACGTTGAGCATTGAACGTACAGACTTTTATTTTAATTTTGCATTATCAGATTTTTTTTCTTCTCCTTTTTGTTTTGGTACAGGATGGATGAAACAAATGTAAAATCGAAAAGAACAAAATTCAACTGAAAATAAAGACTGCCATGTTAATATCACAAATTTGTGTTACACTGTACCATATTCCTTTACAAAAGTCCAAATTGCTAAAAAAAAAAAATGACTGGATAGTTGGTTGGTTGATCAATTGAGTTGATTGATTTATTGGATTACAGTAAGAAGATGATATAATGCTTGATTGATTAGTTGAAACTTTTGGAGACTGGTACACTGTTGATTAAGTGATTGCTAGCTGGGTGTTGATTGTCTAATTCATGTGACTGATTGATTGATAGATTGTAATCAACCATCCCAATTTGGGTAAATGTGAGTAGACCGGGATGCGGGAAGGTAGTCAGGTTATTTGGAGTAGAAACCAATGAATATGAATGGTCAAAAACACACCCATGCAAAAAAAGAGAGATAGATAGATACAGAAAGAGAGAGGGAGGGAGACAGGTAGAGAAAGAAAGAAGAGAGAGTGAGAGAGGGATGAAGACAAAGAGAGAGATAGAGAGAGGAAGGGAGAGAAAAGGAAGAGAGAGAGAGAGAGATTAAACACACCACTGAAGGACCTCACTAAATATACATTGGAAAGTTACAATGCAACAATAGGAAATACATATTCTTGTTCACTCATGCATGACATTGTAATCCTCAATTCCACAAATTTCACTTAGCAAACCCCAACTCATCATCATTGATCAGTAATTCTGCATATCATCCTCAATTCCATAAGCTCAAAATGACTTTCCTCATACAAATTGGTAGGGCAGTTCCTGCGCACCCTAATTTCCATACCCTCTACAAAAGTGAATGCTGCTCATTCATGCATGACTTATTTTCAGACTTTTTGGCGTCATATGAAAGTTGGGATAATGAGCTTTTCATACATGTAAATTTCATTACCTAAAATCATATGTTTATTATTTGGCAGCCATTTCAAAAGTGTATAGTTCTTTTTGGGACGCACTGTATTGAGGGGTAGCTGTCCCGTATATGGCTTGCATTGCATACTTCTGCTATTTCTTCAGAAAAATACATTGTAGCTTGATGGATATTTCAGCGGCCACGGGAGGATACAGTCGGGCACAACTGCCAGAGTGGCAAAAATGAAGCCATCTAAGAAATTTGTTTTACTAATTACTTATGTTTTTTTTTTTTTTTTTTCCGTTTGCACGTGCTTCTTCTATATTTCCAAATAATGGATCCACCTTATTAATTATAATGATGATTGATAATGCACGACATATTAAATTAGTGTACATTGGGATGTTGAGATCGAGAGAAAGAGAGTGCGTGTCTATTTTCATTGTTGGGCAATTAAGGAGGAGGCCGCGGGGAGGGGGCGGGTGAAGGTGCTATGATATATTCACAAAGCCACCCCTCAATGATTGTGTTATCTTTAGAATATCAACTTATACTAATATACTAATATAACGGGGTTTCAAGTTTTTTAGTCCAAACCCCTAAAGAGGGTGCACATCTAAATATACCTCCAGATGACACTCGAATCGGCTTAAATGAGAGATGACCCATTTGATTAAACCAAATTAAACTTTAAAGATTTCGTATTAGACAACAAACTGAATTCCAAGAAATTTAGCAAAAATGACCCGATAGCATGACGCCCCCTGCCAGTCCCTTATTAAATCGACTTCCCGTCGCGAATATTACCCTAGGAGCCAAGGGCCTTTAATCAGAATTTTTGCTGGGGAAGGTTTGAAGGTCCTATCAAGGGTAAAATTTTGCGCTGATTCCAAAAATGTGAGTATCCGATCGCGATCAAGCGATACGCGATATCGACAGGTCTCGAGAAATCGATGGCTCGAACGGATGATGGCGCCTTGGTAACTACTTTACTTAATTTAAATATTTCTCTTAATTACAAGTCATCCTTACATAATATTAATGCAGTGAGAAACGAAAGATATATTTGAATGTATGAATATCTCTGATATCTTAAATTTCTTGTTCAATCTCTTAATTCCTTAAACAAACGACAATTTATACCAAGTCCAAGTGGTCCCACTAACCTCAATTTGTGTTGTCAAGTTGTTGTGAATTAATAAAGAAAGTGTTGAGTGTGTGTTGCTGTAGCATGTAACGTTAGATCTAACGTTAGATGTCTCAAATGAGAGTGCGAGGAGTTTAAGAGGCAATTTAGTCACATCTACAATTTTTTTTGTGGCATTAAAAAGTCTCATTCAAAGTCTCGTATCTTTTGTAGTCTATAAAAATAGATCTAACGTTAGAACTCTAACCATATTTTTTGCCTTTTTTGGGTAAGGTATAAACCGACCAGCCCCCGTCGCGAAGCGACGGGAACTGACGAACCAGTTGACATATTTGGCGAAGTTTTGAAAATATCTATACATTGACCACAAATTTCGTGGTCAAAAATACCTTATTTGAATTCATACTCACATTGAATCAATTCTTTGAAGTTTTTCCTCGAATTAGTGACATCTGCGAATGTTTCACATGAAGTAATCAACTAAAAATGTAGAAAAATACAGGAAAATTGATCCATCAACGTATATTCTCGTGCGTGCGTTGTCTTCGCCATACGTCTTCGCACAGTAAATGACGTCATAGAAAATGGCAGCGATGGCACCAACACTATGAGAAGAGACAAGGCCAACGGAAAATTCAATTTGGTAAGTCAAGAAGCTCTTATATACTTTCATTTTTAGTCGTTGTTACGCGTGAAACATCATAGAAACCTTACAACAACATTTTAACATTAGATTGATTAAATTGACCAGTATAATTCACTTTGCGCTCATCATCACTGAAAGTTACGCTGTAAATAGGGGTGGTGGAAGTACAGCCCCGTCGCCTTCGGCAACGGGCTGTGTATAGTTAGGTAAGGTATACCCCGGACGCCGCCACGAAGTGGCGGCGTCCTGAGGTAAACATATACATGTCACTCAGCCGCACCGTTTTCCCATTAAGATATTGAAAAAACACACTTAGACTATTATTTATTCAGAATAACACACATACATGCAATGGACACTTACCTCAGCTCAGCATACATACCGGCAAAGTATAAGTAAATAACACACTTAATTAGCACCCAGAATAAGATTATTTCCTTTGGATTTCCGTCATGCCCAGAAATTTGTCCGATCCGCCATGTTGATTAAGCTGGAACAAAAGTAGTATCGTGCGCATGCGCGTATGAATATTTATTAAAAAGACGTCTATCTTTTCCAGCATATCCATGCACGCACGATCGACAAGGCGCTATGAATATTTATTTATGACGTCATACTTTCCGGCACCGACTCAATATCCCATCTCATGAATATTCACCTTTCTGACTGGCAGGACGTCACTAAATTCATGAATATTCATATTTCTTCGTTTTCTACCAATTTTTTTTTAGACCCTTGAGTAGCCTTTGATCAAGAAGTTCAGTTTGTATAGTTTTTAAGTTTCATTACGGAAAAAGAGGCTGACGCAAGAAAAATGTGTTCAAAAAATAAAATAACAAATAATTCATGACTATTCATGTAATCAATCTCATTTGTTTTGGTTAATTACCAACATAATGAAATAAAAACATAATTATGTTTATAATGACTTGTCTAAAGGCTAACGATGGCAATATCCATGACGCATGCGTATTACAAAGACAAAACTTCAACACGAATTGTTTTACTGAAGAAGTCTGGAGATTTTGACCCCAAATATCATATAATCCAAAGTATCAACAAAGACGATAGTGTTCCGGCTGATTTGTAAGTATATATTAAAGTAATTTATATGGTTAATTCTCAATAGCAAGGATTTAAGTTATTGCCCGGAAAAGCGCCGAAAAACGGACTTCACATGGCCGTTAAATCTCAATAAAGCGTAGCCCGCACACGAAGTGTGCGGGCTAGTCGTAGTAAGGTAAGGTATTGATCATGACAAATACAATGACATTATTGACAATACTTATTTTAGATCTACAGACACCTATCCTATGGGATTACATGGCAGAATTCATTTCAAAATGCCCTTCCCCCACTGCTCCACAAAGCTCAATGCAAAATTGCACACATACTGTGTGCACTCTGTGTTTCTTCTGCGTGTGTGTTGAGCTAAAATTATACTATATATACTACAGAGCCTATGGCTATGGGAAGCATTTGGTTGAATTTTTCAAAAATTTAATCAAGTATTATTACAAAATTAATCAATGAAATTCTATGAAATTTGGAACATGTCTATTTTATACTTTTTTCATCAAGATCTGAAAATATACAGTTTGATGAACTTGAAGTAGTTTACGAGATAGAACATTCTTGTGGTCTCCCTATTAATACCTGGGCAACTCTGTGAGTTGTCCCGGGCCTTTTTATCCCACTATGATGGGGTATAAATGCATGGCCATGCAGTTCTTGTTTACTTGAACACGTTTAAAAGATATTTATAAGGAAAATGGTTTCCAAAATCCGAGTTGTATTTCACGAAAATTTCACATTTGGAATGGGATTCTTCACGTATTGCATCTTCAGAAGTTTCTTATCACACAAGTCAGTCAAAGTGTAAATACCCGAGAGATGTACGTTACCACAATCTCAGTTTATTTTAATACAGAAATTATATTTTCCTAATGTTATGGGTAGGTAGCATCAGGTATTTTCGACCAGGTTTGCATGGAATACCTGCTCCAACCACTGGGAGTTTAAAAATAGTGGGCACAATGAATGGCGTGCATGCGCATCTTATTGATTTTGTACAGCATTCAAAAACTCTTGACGTGCAAGTTTATGGCATGGAATTCATCTAAAAAATGGGGAATGAACTTAAGTTATTTATTCCTCTTTTTATATTCAGGGCAAAAATGTATTTATAATACTGTAAATATTCTTCTTTCTCTCTTTATGTTGCCAATTCAGGATGATATATTCACGGTACCAACGTCACCATCATGAGCGGAAGCTGGCAGTTCCAATGCAGACCCCACCACCATTTCCACTCTTGACCAGAACTCTGAGCTTCTTCTTCAATCTAGCCTACCAGTGCCGTATGAGAATCCCAACCATTGTCTTTGTCGGACTGCTTGCTTTTGATGTTCGCCTTCAACTTCAGATCAATGTAGTGCAGATTTGATATTTGTGAAGTTAATTGCTCGATTGCAAGATTCAATTGCCGTGCACCACACAGCACAAAACTTGAAAGTGATTCAAAGACATTTCATGAGTGTTGAAATAATTTGCTGTGACAACTCATTTTGTGAACAAAAACGAAAAGAGTTGGTATAATCATGACGAGAAGTGTGAAAGATCTGCGGGAGCTTATTTGTGTTTCCAGACTCTCCATAAGAGACAGCGATGAAGACGATGATTATGACCTATCCAGACCTTTGAGTTCTTTGAGCATCTATGGGGAAAGGTCTGCAGGTCTTGTAAATGGGTATGGAGATTATCAGCAAAGAGGTGAGGCCCAAAGAGGTCAGGTAACAAGAGAAGGTGGGTTTGCCGTCCCTAGACCCCCGTCCAGTACCAGAGGGGGCTCAAGGGGGAAATCTGGTGAAAGGCCTAGGTCAGCACAGAGCAGATCGTTCTCTGATCATTCTAGCTATAACTTTCGCAAGGACGTTGCTCCACTGCCACCAGTTGGAGGAGGTGCGAGGCCAGGCTCAAATAGCAGTTCAGGTAGTGATAGGCCTGGAAGCGGGGAAACTACCAGGAGTAACTTTGACAATGTTCTTCAATACATAACCGATGTTGCTGTCACAGAATGGCTTGAAAGAACCACTCAGATGCTGAATGAACTAACCGTGTGGTGCAACAATCTCGATCACTTTGTTGACTTTGCTCAGTTCTGGTTGACAGAATTCCCTGAGAACCAACGCCTGGACATTTATAAACTTGAAATAGGCATCATAGCAGATGAGCTCATAGCCGCATTTGGAGATGCGTACACACAAGGAAAAGTGCAGCCTTCTGATATCAGCAGTATAGTTTCTTCTGTGCTCAAAGAGTACCCAAACAAGTTATGCAGTGCACAGGGTGGACATGTTTTCTTGGATATCTTAGACACCATCACATCTCAAAAGACTCAGGGTTACAGACGGCTCTTGACGGACACCAAGGTATCCACAAGGAATAGCACATATGCCCAGAGCTTACTTGCCCTGAGAGCCTTCACAATTCTTAGCATATGGAGCAGTGTCATCCATTTTTACAAAAGAGTTAGCCAGCAGGCTGCAGGAGCTGAAGGTGGAGAGGTGGTGCCTGAGAAGAAGTCTACAGGGAATGTAGACCTTGTCGCCCAACAGAGGCTCTTCAGGTCTGTCCAGAAGGGCTACGTCAGTGTCATCTACTACTTCTTGAGGAACGGAAGAGTAAAACTTGATGTGAGGGATGATCAAGGAAGGACGCTTCCATTTGCTGCTGTTTTGGCCAATCAGAGCCATGTTCTGCATTATCTCATCACAAAGGTAACTTTATACATAATGTATATAGCATATCAGCTTACTGAGTATATTTACTTTCATCTCATTGATACAAAATTTTAATGCTATTCCCTTTTCGTTGTTATTTTGGTTTTATTCTCATTCTCATGAAGCTGTGAGCTTTCATTAATTTCACCTTTTTAAATACAAGATTTTAGCTTAATAGACGTATGATAATGTCATATTACTGTTTTTTTTCTTGTTCTGTTTGACATGGTTAATTGTGTTTCACTTTCCTGATACAGTAAGCTTTCATCTACATGTATAAAAAAATGTCAGTGGCCAGTATTCTCAAGTGACTAAAGTTAGTAGGCCTACTAGATGCATATTTAGTAGGTCTTTCTATTGTTTCGAACAATAGCAAGGCCTGCTTATTTTAGTCACACTTCAAGAATACCAGCCAATCTCTTCAACACTCTTTTTAAACTTGTCCATTTGATTAACCTGAATATTTTCTACAGCACAAAGCCGCACTGCCCGTCAATCAACCTGGCGAGTCTGGGAACACTCCATTACATACGGCAGCCAACTGGAACTATGTGGATTGTATTCAAGTTCTACTTACCAAGGGAAATGCAGATGTCAACATAGCCAATCAACAGTGCGACAATGCCACCCCACTTCATGTTGCAGTTATGCAAGGTGATTATTGTTTCAGTGTTCATGTGCATAACCATTCCTGTTAAAATGACCAACGGTTAAACAGGATTTCAGTAAATGTAAATAGATTTACGCCTTTGGGATATTATAAAGACAAGTAATTTATTAATTTGTCTCCAACGGTTAGAAACACACGCAACTGCAGTGTGAAAATTTGGAGTCGGACAGCTGTGAAAGAAATAACAGGCTGACCGGGCAGGATTCGAACCCACGACTTCTGGGGAGCATTTCATCAAAGGACTTGTCAGATATTTTATCCGACAAGTTTGCTCTCAGCCAATCAGATGCAAGCATTTCAGTAGCTTGTAACAGTTTGTCGGATAAAACGTCCGACAAGTCCTTTGATGAAATGCCCCCCTGGATTGCTAGACCAGCATCATAACCACTAAATCACTGGAGTGTCTGTAGCAATCAAGGTTCATTCATTATTACAACATATAATTTGCCTTGTTCCTAATCGCCTCGATATACAACTAGAGGGCTGAAGTACCTGGTTCCTTCATTGTTATCTATCTTAATAAAATGATATCTATTTCATTTTACATCCTTTTTAGGTCATCTGGAGGCTACTAAGATGTTGGTGTCTGCCGGTGCCAGTGTCACAGCCAGCATGAACGGTATCACACCTCTCCAGCTGGCAACGGACATGGGCCACCAGGAGATCAGGAGACTGCTCTTGACCAAATCAGGGCTAGGTGACTACCACGATGAAGCTATGGAGGTTGCTGATGGAGTAGATGATTCATAGACCACTCTAGCCTAAATCCATTATACAGAGCGTATAAAAAAAAAAGTAATCTATTTTTAGAGGGCCCATGTTTAAGTTCATTTGTTTTTGCTATTCATATGTAACATAATATTAAAGATGAACTCTCCACCTTTCCAATGATACCTTTCTTGAATCATAAGTGTAAAGCATAATTGAGTCAATCCATCTTCCTAGTTTTAATAGAATGAAAGAAGACTGAGTGAATGGCGTTCCTGCTGACCCAGAGCATTGAATGGGATTGCGTGCAATGATGTGTGACTCCTTTGAAAGCATCCACTTAGTATTTGACAAATATTGGGGGAAATGGATTTTGTACCTGTCATCTTCATTGCAATTTATTCGGTTATGAGTTACATTTATGATTCAAGAAGGGTATCTTTGTAAACTCGAGGAGTTTGTCTTAAAAATATATGACAGAAATAAATATCAAAAATAGATGAGCGGGGAATATGGCCCCTCAAAACATGGATTAACTGTTTTTTGATATGCGCTGTATGTCATAGGTGGCAAAATTTGCCCTAGAATCGAAGATTGTATGATATTTGCTGCCGTGACACTTTTCTTTCGTTCAATTTCATACATTAAATTAATTCCAAACTTTTACCCTGTATCTAACACTCTGCCTCACCCTTAAACTAATCCCAAACTCAAAGCCCTCGCCTACATGTTTGACGAAATAAAGTCGGGAGCATATTTTGGCTCATCGTGCATGAGTACACTACTGATCTGTATTATTCACCATATTTTTCACTGTGTTATCGGTTTAAACACTCGTGAAACTGTCCATTTATCCAATTCACAAAAAAAATATTTTGTTGGAATGCATGGCTTGTACAGTATTTGTTTTGACAAGCTATTTCTTCGTAAATCAGAAACATTTTCATGTGTTGAACTAAAAAAAATTCTGATTTGATGTGCTTCATTCTACCAAATTTCCATTAAAAATTAATTGAAAAAGAACATTTGATCATGAGAGTCAATTTATCATGATATTTTGAAAACACAAATATAGAAGCTTTGCGGCAAAACTTATTTTGATGTATTCTCAAGCCAGTTTATGAAATGTGTCAGTAAAGTCTTTCATCAAAGCATATATGCAACGGAAGGGCCTGTCGCACAGAAGACAATCATTGTGGTGACAACCTGAAAATGTCGGAATCGTTAAAAGATTACCCAAAGACGGCAATTATATACCTTCCTACAACACTTTCTATGCTATGTTACAGCAACCACTTACGACAGACAGTCGTCGCAACAATGATCACCTCCTGTGGGACAATCCCTTAACAAACAATTGTCAGTCCTTCCAAAGTAATACTATCACACTGAAACAATTAATTTGTTGCACTTGGAGTTTAATTTTGAAGTTTTCATGTGGCAGCCACTACCATGCAAAGCAAGATGTTAATAGAATGCTGTAACAGATCTTGGTTTTCTACATTTGTGATTAGTGTTGAATTGATTGAATGGTAACCATACTTAACTTTCTGTCTATAGAACATCTTCAGTTGGATTTTAAGGTCTCTTTTATAACTCTCATTCTTAGTTTGTAGGTAAGGATCTCTCACGTATGGCTAGATATAAGAAACGTACAAGAAAGAGATGGTTCTCTTGTTATACACTTTGCGGCTCTCACACTTACTAAGTGTCCCATGGTATTCCAAAATGTATTTGGGACATTTATTTTACTTTCATAACTGCCGAGAAAACATTTAGATGGGTATAAATAAATGAACAGGTGAGCGACAGCTTCATGTCCTATCATTGCAAATGCCTTACTAAATTGCAGTAACATATCTAGAGGGATGGTACAGAGAGTTGGTAAAAGAAGGCTTATGACCTTTCATGCTTTATCATTTTGAATGAATTACAGTCAACTCTTGTTATACCAAGATACACAGGACTAAGACAAGATACCTGTACTGAACATAAAGTTATAATTAATAATTACCTTGTTATCTACAGTGCGTCCCAGATAAAAGTATACCCAACTTTGAGAGCCTCATATTAAAATTTTATAACTTATGTGTAATTAATTTTAATTTCATGACAAAGATTAACTCATATTTTATCTAATGATACCAAAATCATATCGATACTGTCATGGATGACTGAACACTCGAGTGTTTAAAAAAATTGGTCAAAAGTGATCTGTACTAAGTTGTCTTAGAAGCAGCCCTGGCTTTCTGATCATTCATTGTTTGTTTGAGGTCAGCCTTCCTGAGTAAATTCATTAGGCACAAAGGATTACTTGATCTATTTAAATGCAAGTGCTGCTTTTGCTCAAACTTGGGACAGGGCACCTTTTACACTTGTTTTTTAACCCTAATCTGCCGGGGGGGGGGGGGGGGGGGGGGGGGGGGCTAATTTAGCCCCCCCCTTGAGATTTTTCGCGATATATTTTTGACGCGAGAAGCTAAAGCCGCGGCGCTTCATGAGTTTTTTCTTGAAAGTCTTGCGCATCTTTTGAGACCAAAATCGCGACCCCCGGGTACCCGGTTCGAGAGTAACGCATAATTTTGTACACGTGCGTCAGACCCAAAATTGCTCAAAAACGTGATTTCATGTACAAAGTCAATACAAATTGTGTTTTCAGCTAAAGTTCATAAATGAGTGATTAATCTTGCTTTTATTGATAATAATCATTTGATTTGCTGCTATTCATGACCAAAATAATGTCGTGGATCAATTTTGTCGAAAAAACAATAGAAATAAAAATGTTAAAAAAACAGAGAAATACATAAGAAATTCAAAAAACTGTAAAATACATAAGAAATTACTTTGGATATTGGATTTTTTTTCAAGTACAATTGATAGGAATACTATAAAGAACATTCACACCAAAAATTAGCATTCTAGCAGCTATATTTAGTGAATTAGAGGAAAACGTATGATTTCATGCATAAATTAGCATAATTAGCATATATAATTAAAACAAAATATTTTTCAGAAAAATTAACTATGCAATTATGGAGATTAGGCAACAGGGGACGTGCGTGCCAATTTTCGTCGCGATTGCGTGGTCAACGGCCGAGATCTCAGGGGGGGGGAAATATAGCCCCCCCCCCCCTGGGCTATGTTTTCAAAAAGAGCCCGGGCAGATTAGGGTTAAAGCCAACTGCTTTGTCATCCGTCACAACACAGGTATAAGTTTGGTATCATAAAAGATATGAGTTGCAAGGTCACACAAGCTAGAATATTTTAATATGAGGCTCTCAAAGTTGGGTATACTTTTTTCTGGGATGCACTGTATAATGAAATCTTGTTAATCTGTGCTCATTATAATGGGAGGTGACTGTATAAAGGTATTTTATTGAAGATATGTGAGGAACTGTGAAATTGAAATCATCTTGAAATACATATTGAAAGAATATATATTATAAGTCTGAACAAATAATGTTCAGAATAATGTACATACAGTGAAATGATGAATTGCTCTATTTTTTTTTGGTGAAAATTTGTGTTCTATTCTCCTCACTTTATAGTCATCAATGATTCTTTAATTTGTTATTTACTCTTTTTTTTAAATAATTTTTTTGGATCACTGATGTGTACTTCAGATATGATTGGTATTTTATATTCATACCCTTTTTTAACTTCTAGTCTCGTTTAATGTTTAATACAAATGGCTCAGCCCCACTATATTAGCTCAACGTCACTTTGTTGCAGAAATTTTGTATTAAATTGGGAAACCTACATTACATTCCCACTTCCAATTATGGAAACAATATTTTGATGATGTATGTGAAGTGATATGATTATGGATATATTACAAAATATATTTTAAGGAAACTTAGTCAATTTAGAATATAAAATATTTGTTTCTGACGAAATGAGATATAATGGAGGTTTTCATTTGTAATGTAATTTTCATGCTACAAAATGACCAAGTAATTGAATTGGCATATTAGGATTGAGACAAACATCTGTGTTTTAGTTTTATATATTAATGATGACAGTTTCAAGAATATCTTTGATTGTGACATTTTGGGTGTATTTACAAAATAATGCGATGACATTTGAGGAAAGACCAACATTAGTATGTACAAGAAAAACAAACAGAAACAGAAAGTTGGAAGGGAAATTAAAATTGTTAAACTCATTTTCTTGCAACCATGTTGTAACACTTTTTTTCAAAGCAGTTGTAATTATTTTGAGGTGTACTTAAAATAAAAGGATGTCATTTTGTGAGCAAAGATATTATTGTTATATCTCTTGTATTTGTAATCATGGTATTTGAAATGTCCATTGTGTCTACTATGAAAAAAAAGACGATGTAAAGCGCAAAGAAGTATTTTTTTTTCTCCCCCCCCCCTCTCTCTCTCTCTTTTTATTAGTAGTTTAAGAATTATACTTATTGACAAAGAGAGGAAGATGGAAAATATATCAAGGAGTGAGAGAGAGAGAGAGAGAGGGGGGGGTAGGGGTAAAGGCATTTGGATATATTTAAAAAGAGATTTTCTTTGAACAGAAGATAAGAGAGGAGGATGATTAAAAAACAACCCCCCAAAACAAACATATACAGTGCGTATTTAAAAAAAAAGGTAATCCATTTTTGGAGGGGCCATACTCCCAGCTCATCTATTTTGGATATATGTTTCTACCATATAATTAAAGACAAACTCCTCACCTTTACAATGATACCTTTCTTGATTCATAAATGTTTACTAAATGCATAACCAAATAAATTGCAAATGAAGGCGATAGGTACAAAATCCATTTTTTCCGAGTTTTTGTCCAAGGATGAAAGATGGAGTGAATACTTTCAAAGGAGTCACATATCATAGCACGCAATCCTATTCAAAGCTATGGGATAGCAGGGATAGCATTCACTCAGTCTCCTTTCATTTTCTAAAAACTTGGAAAAATGGATTCTGTAGAGCTCTGCATCATATTTTGCAATTTACTCAATTATGCTTTACATTTATGATTTAAGAAAGGTATTGGGAAATTTAACAAGGGAAAAGGCACAATTGGGACCTTTCTTGATGACGAACATATTCAGAAACCTATATACTATATAAACTCTGTCAGAAAATAATGTCAGGAGGAACATATTCTTCTCTGTTTGTCAGGAAGGACATCTAACTTTTCTTAAAAGTACCTTTGAATGCCATTTGTGATAATTTAGGCTTTTGAACATTATAGCAAAGATATAAACCCCTCCCAAAAATTTCTGCAAATCGACTTTGGCCAATGATAACTTTTCAGGTATGCTTTATTCCTGATAGTTAAACTATTGTAAAGATAATTTATTCCCCTTTTTATTGATATCTTATTTGTAATGATTGTATCACACTTCAATGCACAGAATGTCAGAATATGGAGAAAAGTAAAACGTCAAATCAGGAAGATGTCATCTTCCTGGTCAAATGTTGCAAAATGCAGTTTTATTGGTCAAATTGTACTCCAAAACTCGAATTTGGACCCTGATAACTTTTGGGGTATTTAATCATTTTTATTGAATTTTATACCATTGTCAAGTTCATTTATTCCTCTTTTCAATGATACCCTAATTGTAACAATTAGTATTGTTCGTGTATGCACAGAACACCTGAATGTTAGGACAAGTCAGAAGTCAAATGTTGCAAATTGAATGCTTATTGTCACTATTATTGTGTATTGCGAGTTACTCAATTTGAGCAATAACGATGCATTTCGCGCAACTTTTCACTTTTTACTTTGCATTATATTCATGAATTATGTCAACAACATGATGTTACCATTGCAAATAGGGTATCAATAAAAAGAAGAATAAATGAACTTTTCAGTGCTACAAAAATTGATAATGATCAAAATCCATATTAAAATGTATCAAGGTTCAAAGTTGTGTTACAGAACATTTAAACTGAACATTATCTTTTACTTTGCCTTGTATTCAGGTGGTATTTAGGGGTTCCGTGGACCCAGGCATGACATCACCATGACAAATTAGGTATCAATAAAAAGAGGAATAAATGAACTTGAAAATTGTATAATATTCAATAAAAATTATAAATACCCCAAAAGTTATTAGGGTCTAAATTGGCGTTGCGGAACTTAAATATGATCAATAAAAGTGCATTTTACAACATTTGACTTTTTACTTTTCCCCATATTCTGATAATCTGTGCATTGGAGCATGACACAATCATTACAAATATGATATCGATAAAAAGGGGAATAAATTATCTTTTCAGTGATATGAATATCGGGAATAACTAAAGCTATCATGGCCCAAAGTCGATTTTGCGGATCTTTTTGGGAGAGGTTTATTGGATATATGTTTCTACCATATAATTAGACACAAACTCCGCACCTTTACAATGATACCTTTCTTGATTCATAAATGTAAAGCATAACCAAATAAATTGCAAATGAAGGCGACAGGTACAAAATCCATTTTTTGTCCAAGGATGAAAGATGGAGTGAATGCTTTCAAAGGAGTCGCATCATCACACGCAATCCTATTCAATGCTATGGGACAGCAGGGATAGCATTCACTCGGTCTCCTTTCATTTTCTAAAAACTTAGAAAAATGGATTCTGCAGAGCTCTGCATCTTATTTTGTAATTTACTCAATTATGCTTTACATTTATGATTTAAGAAAGGTATATTGGGAAATTTTACAAGGGAAAAGGTACAATCGGGACCTTTCTTGATGATGAACATATATATTCAGAAACCTTTATAGTTTATACCACATAAACTCTGTCAGAAAATATTGTTAGGAGGAACATATTCTTTTTTGGTTGTCAGGAAGGACATATAACTTTTCTTAAAAGTACCTTTGAATGCCATTTGTGATAATTTAGGCTTTTGAACATTATAGTAAAGATATATTTTGTATAGGCTTTTTTTGCTTATTTAAAGTTTGAGATCGATACTTTAAAAGACCACTATTATCTTATTTCTTAGCTCTCATCTCTACCATTAAGTTTTATGAAACTAAAAGTTAACCAACCACATACAACATCGTCACTATTTATACCCAAAAATTAAACCAAAAATTATACCTAAGAATTATACCAAAAGCTTGCTAGTATCGAAAGTCATACACCAAAGTTCTACCAAAAGGCAATTACTTTGCGGAACTATTGATTAATAAATGCATTTGTACAACCTTTGTACTTTTTACTTTTCCACATGATTTCTGAATAATACATGTGCATTGGAGCATGACACAATCATTACAAAATATGATATCGATAAAAAGGGGAATAAATTATCTTTTCAGATATGAATATTGGGATAACTAAAAGTTATCATGGCCAAAGTACTATTTGGGATCTTTTTGGGAGAGGTTTATTGGATATATGTTTCTACCATATAATTAGACAAACTCGCGACTTTACAATGATACTTTCTTGATTCATAAATGTAAAGCTAAACCAAATAAATTGCAATATGAGGCGACAGGTACAAAATCCATTTTTTGTCCAAGGATGAAAGATGGAGTGAATGCTTTCAAAGGAGTCGCATCATACCGCATACCTATTCAATGCTATGGGAAGCAGGGATAGCATTCACGCGGTTCCTTTATTTTCTAAAAACTTAGAAAATGGATTCTGCAAGAGCTCTGCTCTTATTTTGTATTTACTCATAATTGCTTTACATTTATGATTTAAGAAAGGTATATTGGGAATTTTTACAGGGAAGGTACAATCGGGACTTTCTTGATGATGAATTATATTTAGAAACCTTTATAGTTTATACACAATAAACTCTGTCAGAAAATATTGTTAGGAGGACATATTCTTTTTTGGTTGTCAGGAAGGACATATAACTTTTATTAAAGTACCTTTGAATGCCATTTGTTGATATTTAGGCTTTTGAACATTATAGTAAAGAATATATTTTGTATAGTTGCTTTTTTGCTTATTTAAAGTTTGAGATCGATACTTTAAAAGACGAACTATTATCTATTTTTAGCTCTCATCTCTACCATTAGTTTTATGATAACTAAAAGTTAAACCACATACAACATCGTACTATTATATCCAAATTAACCAAATATTATAACCCTTAAGAATTATATAAGAAAGACTGCTAGTGATGCGAAAGTCATACACCAAGTTTACCAAGAGGTATTACCTTTGGATAAGCATTACTTTTTTTTAGGGGTGGGAGGATGTATAGTGTAGTGTATAATGCCAGGTATAATGAAAGAATATAATATCTATAATGGATGATTATGACTCCAGTAAAAGAGAAATAGAGAGAGAAAAAAACTTTTAAAACACAATTTGTCGGTTTCTCTCGCATGGAGGGGGTTCTGCTCACTCACGATGTTATCATCATCACCATCATCATCATCATCATCATCATCATCATCATCATCATCATCAGTTTTGGGTTTGTAATTGGGTAGTGAAAAACTGGGAAAAAAAGTTATTAAAAATTTCAGGAAATTGCTTCTAGGAATTGAGGTACAGTAACCATTGAGTAATGGTTTAAAAAGAAAAAAAAAAGAAAAAAAAGAAAAAGAGAAGAGTTGCGATCAGTTATGATGATTTTCTCATAAAAGAAAAAAGAGGAAAGTTCAGTCGTGATGCTTTTCTCAAACTTTTTAATGTCGCCCGCCCCCTGCGCTCGTATACGACACATTATGGTTTATTTGGAATCGAGGTTGTTTGTCCGTGCTGATTTCTGAGAAAAGACGTCAGAAACATGATTGTTTATACTTGTTTTCAAGGATCAGTTAATCCTTTTCCGTAATGTTTTGATAACTACAGCTTACATGATGGATTGTAGATGTGCATTTTATCATCAACATTGAACGATTTTGACTGGAAAGGGTAGAAACAGGTCTGTATAATTATTGCCCGTGTACGGAAGAGCTTTGCTGCTCTCCAAGCCCACTGGGGCTTTAGCGGAAGGCTGTCGCTTCGATAGGCCGTAATTGCCGTGTGAGTGTAACTGTAAATTCGCTGAGCGAGTGTGTGCCCTGCGACATTTCTGACTCATCTCATAAATACAATCATGGTTTAATCATCGTTTTGTTTCCAGTTCATTCAGCTTTATCCCAGTAATTTGGGACGAATCAAGGTGTAGTTAACCTGACATTTCTTTGAAGCAATGGAGAGTCCTCCAAGTTCTCCATCTGCTCGATCGTACGATTATTTGCTGAAGTTTCTCCTGGTCGGCGACAGTGATGTAGGGAAAGGTGAAATCATGGGAAGGCTAGATGACAGCGACAGTGAGCCTGGATCACCATATTATGGCAATATCGCCACAGGTATATTCAAGTCTTAATTTATTCATCAAACTAACTTATGATTTAGAGTCTAATGTCAAAATTTTAGTTGCGTTTAATAGGCCAAATTAATAAATATAAAAATAAATAAAGGTCATTGCATTGTTGTCATTGACATGAAAAGAGGTTTGTGTGTTTGTCCAAAGTATTTGACTTTCATTCGGTTGCACGTTTATGTTGATAAACTGAATGAAAGTCTGATGTTTTGGACAAATAAAAAAATCATTTGAGTTTATTTGTTTTCGCTGTTTTTAATCCAAGTTTTATTTTGAAATTTTATATTTGTAACTTGAAGTTGAGGATTCACATTTAACATGTTGCATGAGTAGCTCTTTTATATCCTGTTAAACAAAGTTGATTTGTGTGAAAACTTTTATTTCATGTCTGTTTGTGTTCATGACACCAAAATTCAATGCAAAATGACTTTTTGCTTGTCTTATCTCTGTTGAGCCAGCATACTGATTGTAGGGCCTGCATGTATGCAGGCTAGCTGCAAACCTTAATCAGTTTATGAGAAGGCCAGGTTTTACTTAACTATACACAGCCCCGTTGCCGAAGGCGACGGGGCTGTACTTCCACCACCCCTATTTACAGCGTAACTTTCAGTGATGATGAGCGCAAAGTGAATTATACTGGTCAATTTAATCAATCTAATGTTGAAATGTTGTTGTAAGGTTTCTTTGATGTTTCACGCGTAACAACGACTAAAAATGAAAGTATATAAGAGCTTCTTGACTTACCAAATTGAATTTTCCGTTGGCCTTGTCTCTTCTCATAGTGTTGGTGCCATCGCTGCCATTTTCTATGACGTCATTTTACTGTGCGAAGACGTATGGCGAAGACAACGCACGCACGGAGAAATATACGTTGATGGACTCAATTTTCCTGTATTTTTCTACATTATTAGTTGATTACTTCATGTGAAACATTCGCAGATGTCACCAATTCGAGGAAAAACTTCAAAGAATTGACTCAATGTGAGTATGAATTCAAATAAGGTATTTTTTACCACGAAATTTGTGGTCATGTATAGATATTTTCAAAACTTCGCCAAATATGTCAACTGGTTCGTCAGTTCCCGTCGCTTCGCGACGGGGGCTGGTCGGTTTAGGTTTTACTGAGCTTGTTGTTCAAATAATTTAGTTTCCCTAGTAGTATTGTTTTAACGTGATGTAGCCTGATACATGTATATCTGCTTGATACTGGTGAATGTTTGTTTTTGCTATTTTTGTTAACTTTTTTCTTTGAATTTTGAAACATCTATCTGACCCTATTTTCCTATGTTACACATATATGATTCAATAAACGATTTACAGTGTACTTCCATGAGGTGTACATGTACACAAAATCGAATGCAATTCTCTAAACTGATAGATGTAGCCTATTTCTCTTCTAACGTTTTTAATGGAGCTTGCCTTTGTGATTCAAACACCAATTTGACATACATGTTAAAGCAGTCTTGAAATGTTCCTTTTTTCCTTGTAAGATCAATGAAATTTAATACAGAGAAAACTAAATGGGCTCTGTAAATCTCTCAGATAGTGAGAAGAATGCATTCAATTAACTGACCAAAAATCATGCCAAAATGTATTTTTCTATAGAAAAGTGTAAATTTTTTAATGCTAAAATACATGAAATATATACTTAAAGGTTAACACTTCTTGAGCTGTGGTAAATTTTCATTTAGAATACTTTATGTAATGCAGTTCACTAAAGTTGATATTCAGAAATTGTGTAGATCTTTTATAATTCAAACTTGCTGAATTCACAGTGTGGAGAAAAAAAAAAAAAAAACACACAAGGCATGCATGAGCCCAATCTCCCTTGATTTAATCAAAATTAGTTGTTTACTCATTTAGATCAGTTTAAGTTGCAATCTGCATCAACTTGTCTACCTGTTTATGTCAAGATAAAGGTGTGTACACAAAGTTGTAAAAAATAACATTAAACTCTTTGTATAAATTTCTGGCCAGAAGATGTTTAGTTTCCATAAATTCATAACTTTGTTTTTTTTAAGGCCATAAAATTGAAAAATGAATTTTTAAAAAGTATTCATACATGTCTAAATGAGGAAAACATATTATTGTGGCAAAAATAGTCTTGAATCTCAGTAGCTGCCAAGCAAACAAACAACAATAACAACACCACAACATATTTTGGATTGAGCATGGGGCCCGTCCTTTAAATTTATTAGTTTTGCATTTACAAAAATGTATCTTCAAAACCTTGAATCAGCCATTTCAAATAAGTATATTGGAAGAAGAAGATTTTCTTATCCTACATGTACATGTACACATGTAACTTTAAAAATTGTAAATTAAATTTAAAACAAAAATTAGACTTTTAGTTCAATGTACAATCTCCACATTTCTTGATGACTAAATTTTGAGTGGTCTATCCAACATTTCAGGAAGTTAATGACCCCCCCCCCCTCCTAAAAAAAAACAAAACAAAAAGAAACAAACAAAATCTATCTTTTTTCTGAGTGGGAGGGGGGGGGGTGGTCCGTTGAAATGAAATTCCTTCTCAAGTATTAATCATTTAGAACATCTTTCTCCTCCCCATGTATTCAAAAACAAAAATTCAGATGGACCTAATCTGAATTGTGTGTCTGTGATTTAGACTTGATTGTTGACATCCTGTTGTTCTTTCCCCCGAGAGCTACCAAAATATCTCAGGCACTCGAGGAAAGTAAAGAGGACATTCGAGGATTGTAAGAATAGATTTGAACTTTTCCTTCTGATAATTAATCTATTTGAGTGACAGAGGCTATTTTGAGATCATCTGGCAGCGTAAATGCTACAGTACATATTGGCCATCTGAAACTAATTTGATAAAGTTTATTCTGTTTTTGTTTTTTTTGAGAACTCAAAAGAATTCAAGAATACATGTACGTTTGAACTTTCCCTTCTGATAATATAACATGAGTACCGGAAACTATTTTGAGATCTGACGTATGTAAAGGCTATTATTGGCAATCTGAGAATTTTACATGGTGCACCTGTATGTATGTCTGTTTGTTTGTTTTTGTTTTTGTTTTTATTTTTCAGAACACACAAAATACAATGTACAATAAGTACATGTGACTACATGTAGCCTTCATGAACATATTTGGTTGTATAAGATGGATTTGTGTTGGTCCAATATGTATATATTGTGCTCTGTATTGCACCATGGATACCTTTGAATCACTATCACTATTACATGTGATTAGATACAGACATACTGTTGTACATTGCAATGTATAATGTAATGGTAAACATATTCATGATTTCATGTAGACCTTACTGTTATGAACACATGTTGAACTAATCAAAATGTAAATGTTGACCTCACCTTGAATGACCTCCAAAAAGAGGTTAAGCAAGTACAGACCTGAGCCAAAATCTTTCTCCTGTCAAGTTATGTATTAGGGCTACAGGTAAACAAGCAGACTGAAAACACAATTCCTCTGCCTCAGGAATAAATTGACCTGATTTTCTACATGTTCCCTCAGAACATGTTAAGAATGGTAGGCCAACATATGCCTACACTCTGTAATACAGTGTGGTATGAAAAAGAAATAAATGGGAGTATTGAACAGAAATTTGTTTATACCTGTTGTTGTTGGCGTACATGTAGGCCTATTTGATATATTTTGGTGTACACTGTAGGCCTACATGTATGGAATCCAACCTTGTAGGTTTATACTTTGCAATAAATGAATATTATATAGTGTATAAGGAGAAAAACATTGGACAATTACCCCTAGGATAACTACCCCCTTAATAAAGGTTAGAGTTTTGGAGGGGGTAGATGTCTGGGGTTCTGTGTATACAGTGCGTCCCAAAAAGAACTATACACTTTTTAAATAGCTACCAAATAGAAAAATATATGATTCTTGGGGGAAAGATTTATACATGTATCTATATAAGGCTCATATCCTCAACTATCATTATTACACAAAAAATTCCCAAAATAACCCATGCTTCAGTGAGTAATGCCCACTTTTGTAAAGGACATAAAAATTAGCCTGTGCAGGAATTCACTGTTCATTTTGCACCTGGTTATGGAATGCCATGAAGGAGTCAAAATTAATGATGGAATCGATGGCCAACAAAGATAAAAATTAATTGAAGTCAAAGCATAAATCAATGATATAGAAACAAACGGTGAAACATTACATTTTTGCATAATATTAATTGTTTTTTCTGACTTTTGGTTCATCTTTGACTCTGTTGGCTGATTTATTCCATCGTTAATTTTGACCTATTCATGGCGTTCCATAACCAGGTGCAAAATGAAGAGTGAATTCCTGCGCAGGCTAATTTTTGTGTCCTTTACAAAAGTGGGCATTACTCACTGAAGCATGCGTTATTTTCGGAATTTTTGGTGTCATAATGATAGTTGAGGATATGAGTCTTATAAACCGTTTTATCCAAGAATCTAGTAATTTTTATTTGGTAGCCATTTCAAAAGTGTAGGCCTATAGTTCTTTTTGGGACACACTGTTTAGTTGCCCTAGTAGAACCATATTGAATTACTATCTCATGTATAATGTAACCTTTCAGAATAGTCATAATTTATGAAAAACCTGGTCTAGAACAAGCAAGGCACATGGAAATACCCCTTCATTAGAAGAGCAAATATATAATACCTGAAATTCATGTTTATTTTACGATGAAGATTACATGACTGTGAACAGGGCCAGAAAGTCAGCATGATACAGCTGATGAGTGTATCATGTGTGCTGACTATACAAGGGGGTCATGTGTTCTGGGCAATATTACATTTCTTTTGCTCATAAAACATTCCTGCAGCTCTGTTGTCATGAGCAGATGACAGCACAGTTGGTCACCTCACTGCAAAGATTGGGGAATTAATGAAACCAATGAATAATACACTGTTGCTCAATGATCATGTAAAATGTAATGAACATGTACATGTAAACTCATACATGTAGGACTACAAAGAGTATATGTATGGTGTACAATGGTCCATGTAGGTGTACATTTTAATCACCAGTACATTTGGTCATTGAACTCTCCTGTAGTGTCGTATCTTACCAGTAGGCCTACATGTACATGTTGTACTTGTAGTATTTACAATGTGTTTTTACAATACATTATTGGAAATTGCAGGCTGCACATTTGCAATATTGTACCATTTGCCCAAGAATGATCAAAGATTGGTGTTTGTAATTTTTTTTAATGGTTAAATTATTATTTTTTTTTTTACATGTAGGACGTAGGCCTACATTGTATATTTCATTTTCCCTTCAACTTATAAAAAAAAAAAACCCCAAAAAACTCATAGGCCTTCACCAATGTAACTTTGTTTTCATATGTTCAAAAACCTAACAAAAAAAAACATAGGCATTATGTAATTTGTCCAGGTTGTATGTAGCCTACATGCAGAACAACTCACGTTTACACATATCTGATGGCATCCCACAGTGACCTACCGGTATACTTTTTTATCCATGGACTAATGAAATCTTTTCTTTCCATCTCGTGACAAGATGATAATGATTTCTCTTCTCCGTGCCATTGGCTCCAGGCTTGTTTGAGGATCATGGCTCAGCAGGGAGCACTGGTTGATATATTAGGCAGTAGATTGACAAGATTTACTCATTCATTACCCATCTAATGAATTCCAACAAAAAAACTTGGTCTGATTATTTCCATTCTCTCTTCTCTCTCTCTCTCTCTCTGCTTCGTTAGCTCATTCATTATCTCAATTGGAAGGTATCTCTTGTAGGCCTACAGTGTATGAATGTGAATGTGATATGATGATGTACATTACGCAAAGTACATTTATACAAAACGTACATACGTGTTTCATGCACAATAATGTACATGTAACCATGCATACGTGCATGTTTATGTACAATGCATTTTATCAAATAAACAATTTACAGAACCTATTCTTCTAGCACAAAAATTGAAAATTTTAACAGTGCTCTACATGTAGGCCTACATGCAAAGTCACAAAATATAAATATTGTCTACATGTACATGTACGGCCTATATAGATGATAAAATGTACAGTAGGCCTACACATTACATGTATATAACTTTGTTTTACCATGGACACTACTAGTAGTGTCCATGGTTTTACATTGTAGCCTTTATTTCAAATTGAGGTATAACTAAATGGGAGGAGTACATGTATTAATATTCTGTTTGAGCAATTTTCATTCTTCAGGAGGCCTTTCGCTCGTTTGTATATTATCTGTTGTTTATTTTCCATGATCCAATAAACCCCAAAGCTGTATCATTCTATCCTCCCTAAGAATTTGTTGGATGTATTTTAGGGATCATTATGGCTGGCAAGGTCATGTAAATATTTCCCTGCTTTCATGCATGGCATAATTTATAGCTGGTTGGATGGAAGCCCACCAGCCCCTTTCAGTTGCAATAAATCAGCCATCAGATCATATCTGTTATGATATGGAGGGGTATGGGTGGGATGGGGTGGGGTGCAGGTGAGAACATACAATGTATACAACAGTACATCATCATTTCGTTGGAAGAGCATGCACATTGTAGGCCTTATGAGCAGCTATTCAAAATATCAAAATTATAGCATAAGCCTAGATTTTTTTTTTTTTTTTTTTTTTTTTGTATTTTTTTTATGGGGGGGGGGGGGGGAGAATAGAATGAGCGGGGTGGTAGGCAGTGAGTGTTACATTTTATTGTTTTTTTTTTCTTCTATTCATCCGTAATTGGGACCATCTACAAAATTACAAAAGACTTTGATCCTGCTTTTCCTTACAGTGATTTTTTATTTTTAAAATGAATAGAACAGGACATCATTGGCATGAAGGCCTACTTGTATTGTGTAGCCTAATGCTTGAATGTACATTTATGCATTTGTTTGAAAGTACATATTGGAAACAGTCCCTTTAATTTATTTAGCAAACATTTTGATTTGTTGAGTCATTTGTTTAATTGTCACTACATGTACGTACAGTACTCATAAATTCTAACAAGACCTTTGTCATTTTGTGTTGCCAGGTTGTAGGCTTCCCATTTGACAATCCCATGTACCCAATGGAATGTAGATAATTACTTTAAATCACCTGCATGTGCCTAGTACCTGAGACCTGAGACCTGAGACTAACTACAAGTGGAGTTAATTACTGATTAATTACCCATTAGAGGATTGAAGCAAGGCTTCTAATGATTTGAAAACAGAACAAATGAAGAGTGAAGGTTCTGACTTGGGTGGGCATGCAGCTTTAAGCCAAAAGATATTTTATTTGGGATTGATTGACAAGACGAGATGGAAATCTAGATCAGATGATTGTCATGTGCCTTTGTGTGGAACTTTTTGTATGTAATGTAATGCTATAATGATTTTGATGCACTTAATTTTGTATAGTTTTTTATTGGAAATGGAGTGTAGTTGTGGTTATTTTCAAGTTTAAATTTGACTAAAGGATATTTGGCAGAATGTAAATGTCACAAAAATCATGAAAATATATGCACTCACAGATTACAAGTCCTAAATTATGTAATTGGCTTTTAGTAGATGGAGTAACCATACATTTTAATTTCAAAATGATGGCATTTAAGTTAAAATAAAAATTTGCAACACTGAATTTTTGCGTTTTATAAAGTTTGTAAAGAGCGACCATTAGTCAAAAATCTGTCCGTTTTGTGGGGGCTAGTGGCTGAAAATCAGTTATAAGTGTTAAATGCACAAAATTCCTCATACAATACAGTGCACAAACTGTGAAATGTCCAAGTCGTCATTGCACATGTATCAGAGATATAAACTTTTACATTGAATTTCCAAGTTAAGTGAACAAAAAAGAAAAGAAAAAAAGGCCTTAATATTTGAAATGGAAGCATTTGATGTTTTGAAATATGAAATGACGTTTGATGGACCCATTAGTGGTAGCCTGAAGATGGATTGGCCCCTTGGCTGGTTCAAGGAACGGAACGTATTCTTTTCCTTCTTGTAACGAGACCCCTTCTTCATCCAATTTAGTCTGATATGATTGGAATACCTGGCATGACATAAATTCTGTCAGATTACATTTCACTTAGAGTGGTTTCTTCTTTTTCCTCTGTCATCCATCTTGCTCGTGATCTCCGATGTCTTCTATTTTTGGCTCGTGCTTATTTGCATCTTGTCGTGTATAATTAATTCAGTTATGTATACCAACTGAATTACATGTAGGCCTACACATGTAATTCAAAATATGCAATACATGTATGTGTATTCAAAGTATAATCATGGAAATATTTGCCCAATTTCCGCAAAGATAGGGAGGTGTGAATTTAAAAACATGAGAATATATGAGCATGCTTTCTTTACACATACATGTACATGAGTGCAGATTGTAGTGAGCTACATGTGGGCAACGGGAATGTCAACCCTTGTACATGTACATGTATGTGTTTATGAAGCCGTGCAGAAAGAATAATTTATCGGGCGAAAATAATGGTGTGTTCAGTACTTTTAAAGTAAAGTTGTTTCAGATGTTGTTTTAAAAGGACAATGGCCAAATACATTTTATCATTCATAATTGTGCTCTTGAAATACTTTATTTATCGCAAGCATGTTCGTTTTAATACACATGTGCATGTGGCATGTACATGTAACATGCAAATGTACTGTACATTACAATATCAAAATTTGAGGATCCTCCTTTACCTGTACTTCACCATCCATGACCATACTGTAGTTTTAGTGGTTACTGGTTGCATGCTGGTTACCACAATTATAATTTCATACTGTCATATTTTAATGCTCCACATGAATGACCTTTATAAGAGTGCTCATCACCACAAAATTATCACCACAAACATGTACAAACTAAACCCGCATTTGATACTTTTTGAGGTTTGTAGAGTATGGCTGTTTGAATTCTCTGAAGATATGTATCCATATTTTTTTTTATTTAACTGGTCAGTTGATGCACTAATGTATAAATTTTTTTCCACTAAATTGAATTATTATTTATTTGTGTGGACTCTGGGGGTTTCTTTCATTTTTAGCTGACATACACTTTGAAGTTTAGAATGTGCACTAATCGAGTTCCCATTCAAAATTCCTGTCATAACATGTAGGGTCTTTTGCGGTAAGTTTGCTGACAATGTTTTATATAATAAGATATTAAATTTAATCAATTAGAATAAAATACATGTACAATATATGGTAGGCCTACACATGTATGTATGTATGCATCCTGGCATTTTATTTTTTATGTCTCTTGACAATGTTGATGTTTTTCTGACATACAAAAGCTATCTTCCGGAAGGGATGAAGAAGTATCATCACCTCCCCAATCAGATAATTGAGATGCCAAGAATGACTGACAGAGATAAGTCAAGGGCTTCAGGAGATGATACATATATCATGTTTATATGGCTTTATGATTTCAGAATTAGCCGAAGGGAGGGTGGGGTAGGAAGGGTGAGGAGGAGGGGGGGGGG
>CALNVZ010003430.1:33823084-33889047 GCA_940671915.1 Paracentrotus lividus | reverse complement strand
GGGGGGGGGGGGGAGGAGGCTCAGACTGGAAGTGGTTTTAAACATCAGTTTTTGTATTGAGACCTTGGCCTTGGGCTAATGATGTACATGTAGTACCTTACTTCAAATAATTGAAATGCAGAGAATAACTGACAATAACTGACAGAGATAATTAAAGGGTTTTATAAGAGATCATGTTAATATGGCTTTATGCAATGCTCAACACTAAGATTTTTAGGAGTTGCCCTGCAGGGCAGCCAAATATTTGATTTCCCTCCGAAATGGTTGCCCGAATGAAAAATCTGGTTGCTCTGCAAAAAAAAAAACAAAACAAAACAAAACAAAACAATGACAACATAGAAGATTAATTTTTATGTGAAAAACTTTGCATAAAATGTGATTTAAAATGAACTCATAATGTAATGTAGTTTACAGGGTCAAAAGCCTAATTTAGCCCATCATAAAACCCTTACAATAGTCCCATGAAAGATGTGGTTGCCCAGTTCAGGCAACTACTTTGATCATTTCTTCCAAATTTGGTTGCCCGAGGGTGAAATCTGGTTGCCCCGGGCAACGGGGCTCATGCTAATGTTTGAGAATTAGAAGTGGGGGGGGGGGGGATCAGTCTTCCTGGAAAAATAAATTTATTCACATACTTTTACAGTGTACCTGTAAGGAAAATGATGTGATGGCCTTTCTTTTGGTTTGAATCAATACAGATAATTGAGATGAATAGATTATGGGATAAATGATTGAGTTACTATTAAAGTCAATGGCTTCAAGAGATGATATATCGTGTTTATATTGCTTTATGATTTCAGAATCAGATGGCGAGGGTGGGGTGGAAGTGGTGAGTAGGGTGGGGGAAGCCTCAGACTTGAACTGTAGAAACAAGTAGAAAGGCTTTTGTAATTGTATGAAGTCATGTATTTTTCCCCCTTATGTACTATTATAAAGATAGAGTAAATCATTTAATACATTGTATTGCATACATATATGATTCCAGGATTAAATACAATGTAGATCGGGGGGGGGGGGGGGCGCTCAGACTTGAAGCTGTGAAAGACATACCTTGTTATTCTCTTAGTCTAGACTATATTTCATTTTCTTTTGTTTTGAATTAATATGGATAATTAGAATGCTTACAGTGACTGACTGAGATGATTCAAGGACTTTGGGAGATGATGTATCATGGCATGATATGTCTCCAAGTCTAATTCTGACATCAATATGGTTTCAGATATGAGAAACAAGTAGGGAGCTTTCATAAATGCACATGTACAATGTACATGTAGTGTAGATTTAAATTGGAGAAACAGAAACGAAAAGGTTGTTTTATGAAGACTTGAGAGAACCAATGGTAAAAAAGTTACATGTTTGTTTGTACGGTAGTATGGAATTGGGATTCTTGTTTGTAGATCATTTAATTCATTTCAATTCCTTCTTTTTTTTTGAAAATGGGGAAATACCATACGCACATTTTACTATTAAATGGATATGAATATTTAACAGAACAAACAAAAACATGATTATAATGTAAATATTTGATTAATCACAAAGTCAAACACATGAAATTCATGACAGCCTAATGGAAATTGAATAATTCAAAATGTGACATTTCATATCACATTCTTAATACTCTTCTCTATCTCTATTCCTCAAAATACAATGTATAATTCCATCAGTATTTACAATGTATGTTCATATGTAAATGTACATTGTATCAGTAGGCCTACTAATTTACTACATGGCACTTTCATATATACAACATGCCAGCAGTCTATACATGTTGTAATTACTTTTTGATAGATGATGCAGTGCCCCAATATTTGTTCCATATTCTATGAGAGTGCATCGATTGATTTTGGATGGAGTCCCATATGAAGAGGCCTCGCTGGATTCTGTCACTAGCTTTTAATTAGGGAGTTCCCATTGTTTCGTTAGAATACGCGGATTTAGGAGGAAAATGAATATTGATTGCATTCTCTGGGTGTGTATACACTCATTTTATTGTTCCCTCTAATTAAGAGAATTCAAAAGGAGGACGATTCCAGTAATTAATGGTTTTGTGAGTGTGCATGTATTGATTGCTTTTGTGATGGTGTGTTTGCATTTAGACTGGAATGTGGAATGTGTTTGAGTTTTTGGTTTTAGTTTTACCAGGACTCATTCCCCAGTCATACTTGTTCATGTTAATATTTCATGGAACCTGTAGATTTCATTTGTTTCAGCACAAATTAAATTTTTAAGATAAAGGGCTACACTCAAATCACATTGTATGTAAACAGTATTTGGTTTGTTCTCAGAAACAATTGGTTCATTTCAATTCCCTTCTTGGTTCAAGTTTAGCTATAGAAGTGAGATTTTATTGTGAGCTTTTATCTCTTTCCATCTTCGCTTTCTCTTTCTTCCTCCACTTTATTTTCTGTCTTTCCTTTTATAAGCATTCTCTCTTCCTCTCTTCCTCTCTTTCCTATTTCTCTCTCTCTCTCTCTCTCTCTCTCTCTCTCTTTGCCAGTTTAGCTACCTATATAGGCCCTCTCTTCTCCTCTCTGCAAAACATTGATAAATCACCTTCATTTGGCCTATATGATGTACATGTATAGGCTATGTATACGTATTTAAGGATCACTCCACCCACCCACCATGTAAAACTGCAAAAAGTTCATCAAAATGTCACTGTCAATTAGTGTACATGTCAATACTCGTTAAGATTTAATGTGTACTGCTTAGCACTAAAGATGAGTTTATTTTCGAGGCCATTATTGTGGATCATAAAAATGTGGGAGGACTGAATTTTTTACAGTCACCAATCAACATGTTTAATTTTCTTCTTTAGAACTTTATGTAGCTGTTTACCTGTTTCTTTTCTCTGAAAGTACATCAGTTGCATTTTATACATGTACATATTAGACATGTAAGAGATTGCAACTCTTTTTCTCCTCTGTAAGCAATTTTCAGGGCAACATTTCTTCCAAATCTGATCGTCTGTTTTTCTCTTCCAGTGCATCAAAATTCCCCAGTGACAAGTAGCAAGTCTCTCCTATAGATTTCCCATTCGAAAACAATTTCCATGTGTCCATAGAAAAATAATCTAAACTAGTGCAAATTTTCACTCCTTATTGAGAATCATTTAATCTCATGTCACGTCCCTGTCACTGTAAAAACTAAGAATATCCCAAATAAAAATGAGGAATACTGTGTATATTAGGGAATGTATGCGTGCCTTTGCAACTGTCTTTCAGAAAAATAAGGAATTTGGGCCTATCAATATTCGATTTAAAGCTCAATTTTAGGAATCATTCCTCCAAAAATGGAATGGTTGGTAGCTACTTGTATGTGTATTGTATGTACTTGTAATGTGGCTCAGCCAAATGTGTAGGATATTCTGCAAACACGTTTAACCTTCCTATCACATGCTATTTTCCAGACACTTGGACAATTTCCAAGCCGCATTTGCAAAATTCAAAGCACGGGGAGGAAAATATATTTTAGCTTCTGTTTTTTCTTTAATAATTTTGCAGAGTACGATAGACAGCTGTACTACAACTTTAGCAATCATCATTGACACAACTTGAATTGCTCAGTCATAATAACAACAGCCTTACAAAATTGCTGATGTTGTGAAATGATTTTAAAATTACAAGACCAGTCATGTCAACAAGTATTCTGCTTCGGAACTGTAAAATGTTAATCGATAAATTTGTTAACAATCTCCGATTCTCGAACAGGGAAAGACAGAAAAAAAAAATCTCAAATGCTAAACCAAGAAACCCAATTCCTGGTGGGTGTGTGGTCTTTTATCTTGTAGAAAATGTTGTAGATGCAGATAATTGGATCATGGATCATATGATTCATGATTGGATTGAATTTGAATGTTCCATCAAGCTATTTGAAGACAGATCTAGGATCAGTGACAGCATGAGAATTATTACTTTTGAAGGAGAGATGAAATCAGAGAGAAAAGTTTGAAATCTGAGGCTTTTCATGTTCAAGTGATTGTTCAATTTGTGTCACATAGTGCCTAAATAATTAAATTTACATAAAAAGTAAAGTGCCACATTATACAGAGGAATGCTTAATAGTAAAGTAACTTAAAATGCCAAATTTGGTACATAGAATATAAAATTGATAGGGCCTGTGAACGTGTAGCAATATGAAATGATCACCATTTTGTATTTAAAAATTGGTTACCCAATTATATCAAATGCATGGTCATACATATAGCTTAAAGTTATCGTTGTTGCTACATGTATGATGTCATTATAAATAGTACAGTCAATATATGGTTCAACCTCACACTAATTGCAACAGAAAATCTGAAACATGTATCTTGATCAGTAAAGTCTCCTCTATCAACATATCAAAAAGTCCTAAGGATTTCGAGTGGTGGAAAGGGGTCAAAAGGTCAAAGGTCATTAAAGGTCATTTTTAGCCTAAATCATGTAAAAGTGATGTAATCTCATGTTTGCTTTCGCGTTATAACTTGAAAATTATAAAACCATTCTTGACAGAACTTGGGTCAATTACGCTATAGCAATATGCTAATTAGAGGTGCAGGTTTGGTAGTAACCATTTGAAGGTCAAAGGTCAATAAAGGTCATTTTGGCCTAAAATCATGTAATAAATGATGTAATCTTCGTGTGTGTTTTCATTTTTACTTGAAATTAGTAAAGCATTCGGGTCATTCCATGCCAATTCACCCAATGGGTTACACCCTACCATCTCAGAAATTTGCTCAAATTTGGTAACATCATAAGTTTAACATTACTTCCCATGAAACAAAAAAAATTAGCGTAAACGTCCGTCGGTTTCCGAGCTAAGGCCCCGCCTTTTGATTCGTTTTGGCAAAAATGGGTGTGACCTTCCATTTCAACGGCACAATGCGCCTGAACTGTTGACCAATTTTTGTGGAAACTGGTACCATTCAAAAGAATTCAAAGAGGAATTCAGAAATGGTATCAAAAATATTATTGGAGCTAATTTAAGTGCTATGACCTTTGACCTTTCCTTTCCTTGATTTTGACCGCCCAGACGAATAATATTTTTACTTGATTTTTATGTATGTTAATTGTCAGTTAATATCAACATAACATGTAAATATCTAGGATGATATTTATTTCTTCACCTTTAAAACTCTTTTTATGTAATTACAAAGTTACTGTTACCCCCACATACTGATATTTTGTGTGTTATGTGTACAAGTCTCCATTACAGGCTTACTTGAATACTTCCAAACTGAAGTTAAATTACATTCAATTAAAACAGGAAACTAAACATTTCAGGTAATAAAGGAAACATTAAAACACAATGATAATATACATGTATGTAGACTCCATTTGCTTATGAATAGAGACATTTGTTTAGCCCTTTTGATCGGGGTGCAATAGGTATAACATACATAATCATCAGAAATCTGCGGTTTTGACCAAGAAAACAAAATGCTTCCTACATGTATGTCAGCTCTACTGTCCAAACTGGATACATCCTTGAGATCTTTGAAGCATCAGCAACATATGGAACACATCTATGGCATTGATTGTAATGTTACTTCAGTTTGAAAGTATTCATGTATAATGGAGTCTTGTACACACATTACCACACAAATATCAATATGTGGGGGTAACAGTAACTTTGTAAATTACATTAAAAAAGAGTTTTTAAAGGTGAAGAAATAAAAATATCATTCTAGATATTTACATGTTATGTTAATATTATACTGACAATTACATACATAAAAATCAAGTAAAAATATTATTCGTCTGGGGGTCAAAATCAAGGTTAAAGAGAAAGGTCAAAGTCATAAGCATTTTAAATTGCTCCAATAATATTTTTGATACCATTTTTGAATTCCTCTTTGAATTTCCTTTTGAATGGTACAGTTTCACAAAATTGGTCAACCAGTTCAGGCGCATTGTGGCCGTTGAATGGAAGGTCACACCCATTTTTGCCAAAAAACGAATAAAAAAGGGCGGGCCATAGCTCGGAAACCGACGGGACCGTTTACGCTAATTTTTTTTTGTTTCATGGGAAGGTAATGTTAAACTTTATGTGTACCAAAATTTGAGCAAATTCTGACACGGAAGGGTGCAAAATTGCACTTTCATTGGGTGAATTGGCATGGAATGACCCATTTCTTACCAGAACTTGGGTCAATAATGTATAGCAATATGTCATTAGATGAGCAGGTTTTGGTAGTAACCATTTGAAGGTCAAAGGTCAGAGGCAATAAATGTCTAAACCTGTGAAAATGATGTGAAATTTCCTTTGTCCTGGGCATAACTTGTAACCCACTATAGATATGGCAAACCAAACTTGGTTCAATGTGTGGGCATAAACCTATATAGATTTTGGTGTCAAACATTGACGGCTAAAGGTCAGAGGTCAATAGATATCCAAAATCCTGTGAAAATGATGAAGAAATTTCTTTCATCCTATAGCATAAACTTGAGATCAACGAAGAATGTCAGCAAAACTTTAGCCTGTATTGATACTTAGGCAATGAACTAAGGCATGGACACTAGGTGAAACAATTTAAAGGTCAAAGTCAGAGGTCAGTAGATGATCAAGGAATGTCCATGGCTGCCGATGCTCCAAATCTTATTGTCCGAAACACAGATGATCGTGATATTTGGTTTTGCCCCCTTTTCCTCTGAGCAGCGCCAGAATTACGTTGCTCTATCCCCTCTTGTTGAACGGCAAACAGGGAAGCAGCACTAACCGATTTTTAACGTCTTTTGGTATGATGCGGCCGGGGATCGAACCCACGACCTCCCTATTATGAGGCGGACGCTCTATCCATTGAGCCAACACATCGGAATCCTGGAAAAATGATGATACATTTCTTGCCATAACTTGAGAACCACACAAGGAATGCTGACCAAACTTGGACAATTATTTTATATTGATATTGAGGCAAATGAACATATAGGCCTACAGTAGGTGACAACCATTACAGGTCAAAGGTCAAAGGCCAGTAGATGTCAAAAATCAAACAAAAAGCACAACATGCAATGAAAATTTTGGTTCTTTAGATTGCATGTGTATATTGAGAGATAAATGAACTGGGCAGAGATGACAACTATATTTTGAAGGTCAAAGATCAGAGATAAGTAAGTTTTTGATGACAAGAACGTTTTGTAATTATAGCCATAATGTGAGACCACTTGAGAAGTGTAAACCTACTTGTTTTAGTCATGTATATTGATAGGCAAGCTTATGAACTTGAAAATGTTGAGGGTAAAAGGTCAAAATCCTGTACAATTTATAAGATATTACGTTTGTAACCCTATTTAGCGATAACTTTAGAACAACTTAAGTAATTGCGACCAAACTTGGATTAATGTGTCAGTGTAGAAATTAAGGCAACTGAACTTATTAATGTTTTGATGACCATCATTTCAGAGTCAAAGGTTTAATAGGGGTCATGAACTTAAATGTCTAAATTCCTGTGAAAAAGATGTTCCATTACTTTTTCTATGGTGAGTCACTATTAAACTGACTTCAGTGCAACCTAACTTTAGTCAATATGAGAGGAATTTCCACAAAACTGTAATAACTAGTTTAATCTTGGTCATAGAGTGATGGGTTAACGTTGTAGATAGATATCTTCAAAGTGTTGGAACACCACAATATCGTGATAAGATCTATCTGAATAAAAATGCTTTGAATTGGGCACAATATCTTGCTCATTTATAGTGCATCCTTTGCCAAAGAAATAAAAACATCCATGGAGATTTCCATATCTTTATCTCTGGCAATGTCTTCCAGTTATTTCAACAACAAAAAGTTTTAGGTGGATATCCATTAGTTTTGGGCTCTCAGGCGGTCAACCATATGCTCGTCCCCGATTTATCAGGGAAAGGGGTGTACAGGCTTATAGGGTCTCAGTTCAGGGCAAAAAAAAAAAAATTAATCATTGAAATAGGGGTCTTTCAGCATTTTCCCAAAACTAGTTTTAATGAGGGGTAGTTTTCAAATCTTTTCGGGAAAATTCCGAAATAGGGTCCCCGTATTATACAATCAAAAATAATATCTGTGTTACAGGGGTAATTTTGCTAGCTTTCCCTCCAAGAGACTGTAAAAGGGGATTATGTCTGTAAAAGCATATCTCCTCAAGTGACCTATTATTCCCTTTCCTTAATCAGTATTGATGATTAGCAGAGCCCTTCACCGCACAATTTTGGTTGACAAAAAGAAATAAAGGATTGAAGGCAGAGCGGCCAAGGGCGGCAATTGTAATGTCACATAATCTTGAGAGTACATTGTTGAAGGCAAAAATTGCTAAGCTCGTAGCATTTCACAAGATAAAGGTTTTATTGTCATGAAGAGAAAAAGTTGGGAACGACCCTTAACCACGCATCATTCTCCGCGGAAAATAGGAAGCGGGAAAATGTCCTTGACAAAAATTTGAAGCGCCTTCATGCAGGAAACGTCCTATTCGAACCGTCCTGAGCCGTTTGCTAAATAAAATATATACACGTTTGAGGCTAAAATGTTTTTACATTACATTGGTCGTGGTAAGAAACAATATAACTACGATTTTTACCCACCATAAGGAACTATTGGGCATAGCTTTATTTTTGATTAAATATTGTTAGGGCATAAAGGTATTTACTTTGAATTCCAAAGTATTTTTTCATTAAAAAATATCTAGAAACCATATATACTGCGTTGATTATTACTTCAGTGTGGAATAAATTCAAATGGTGTCAAAAGTTTACATACTAATTAACCCAAATTGTGTGATGGTGTCTTGCCATATTTTTATTTATTTATTTTTTATTTTTATTTTTTTACTTGTTTGCAAGCTCGTCACGAGCCTTTCTGTATACTTTCTTCTCTGAGATTATTGTCCATTCCACCAAGCAAGATTGCAGACAGTTCAGTCCCATTTGCAGGTATCACTTGGGCGAATTCAATTTTTGGGGTCTTACCTCATATGTTTTCTACAGGGATCTGGTCCTAGACATGTGACAACCTCTCCTTAATCCACCTATTCTCTCTTTATTTAAAATTAGTTTAAATTGATGTTTGGGTTATTGGTGGTGATCAAAGACTCAATCTTAAATATGGTTCCAACTTTCAGAATGGCATAATTGTTATGCTTCCAACAGCGCACTACAGAAACAATGTATAAAGCCAATATTGATAAAACCCTGCAGCATTGTTAAAATGTGATGTTAAGCATGTAGCATCTCATCAATATGCAAGCCTGAAAGTTGGAACCATATTAAGTATTGCAGTCTTTTGATCACCACAATAAACCCAAACATCAAATAAACTAATTTTAAATTAAAGAGAGAATAGGTGGATTAAGGAGAGGTTGTCACCATGTCTAGACCAGATCCCTGTAGAAAACATATGGGTAGACCCAAAAATTGAATTCGCCAAGGATACCTGCAAATGGACTGAACTGTGCAATCCTGCTGGTGCGAATGGACAAATAATCTCAGGAGAAGTATACAGAAAGCTCGTTGACAGCTCAAACAAGTAAAAAATAAAAATAAAAAATAAATAAATAAAAATTAAGCAACACCATCACCAATTTTGGTTAGTGTATGTTAAACTCGTTGGACCAAACTGATTTTATCCAAACTGATGTAAGATCAACCATATAATGTTTCTAGATATTTTTTATGCAAATATAACTCTTTGAATCAAAGAAGATACCAAACCTAACTATATCTATCAAAATAAATGATGCCCAATGTCTTATGGTGGTAAAAATGAGATGATTTATATGTTTTCTTACCAGGTGTATGTGAATTTTTGGCCTCAACTGTAAGTGTATGATATAGCTGTTTACTAGAGCAGTTACAACTCAATCGTAAGATTGATCTTACGCTCTTTTATGTTACAGGGCATAGACCTATACCAAAATAAAGTAGATAGCCATAATAAAATCTATCACAAAATAAATCCCGACTACTTAATAATGATCTTAACATTTTCCTACCCTAAACCTGATCAGTCATAATGTAGGTCTACAAATTTGTTGGTAAAAATCAACAGGGCGATAAGTACTTTGGAATGCCTTCCAAATACTCTCTCACGTGTTCATTGGCGGGTCCACGCAGCGGGCAGCAGCGGCATGCGCCCCCTCTGATTTTCAAGTCCCTCAATCTATACCACTGAGCTTTTGCGGTGTAGTAACAGGATATTTAATGATTTTTACATATTTAAGACTTTTGGTGGCCTATTACGTTTATAGTGTTACATGTACCATCATAATTATATTCAACAAGGCTAGGCTGAAAGTCATTTTATCAGTGATTCTTTAACTTCATCATGGAACAAAGCACATGTACATGCACATTGTATATCATTATCTTGATTCATAGATAGCTTCCCCAAAAGATCAGATGTATCATTTGTCCCTCTTTACATAATCAACCAAACTTTTAAATATCATTAATGAAACAAATTTTCTTGTCATCTTCTGAGTGAATGTGTGTTTTGTTCGTATGAAATTGACTTTATAAACTCTTGAAATATAATGACAATCATCAAGTATCATGAAGTACATTAATCATCAATGCTTGGGAAGTAATTGTAAGACAATGTATTTTTATTATTCTGACAATGTAGCAATACAACATACTTTGTGTCCTTTTATTGCCAGAACAAATAAATGTAGTTTTTCATAATTTTTTACACAGAGAATTAGACATTTATTTAGTGACTCTGACCTTTGACCTTCATGGAAGTCACAAAAACACTTATTTACATGCTTTTAAATATACATGATCAAGTTTTGTTGAAATTCCACAGGCTACACCAAAATCTTATAAAATTATTGTAAGATAGTCGCCCATAAATTGCTTCAGCAATTTTCAAGTTACGATGAAAAAAATAATTTTTAATTCATCGTTTTTAAATATTTGAGTATTTTATTGACATCTGACCTTTGACACTCAAATAGTTATCTGGTCATCAAAACACTTCAAAGTTCATTTCAACATCAACATTCCACTTAGTTTGGTTGACATTCTTTTAGTGGATCTCAAGTTATAGGTGGGACAAAGGAAATTTGTCATCATTTTCACAGGTTTGGGACATTTATTGACCTCTGACCTTTGACCTGCAAAGTGTTACTACCAAAAGCACTGTTTCATTTAATTAGGCATATTGCTGAACATAATTGACCCAAGTTCTGTTAAGAATTATTTACTAATTTCCAAGTTATAAGTGATAACGAACATGAGATTACATTTTTTTACATAATTTTAGGCCAAAAATGACCTTTATTGACCTTTGACCTTTTGACCCCTTTCCACCACTCGAAATTCTTAGGACTTTTGATATGTTGTAGAGGAGACTTTACTGATCAAGATACATGTTTCAGACTTTCTGTTGCAATTAGTGTGAGGTTGACCCCCTTTTTGTCATAGATTGACTATACTAAAAGGCATAGTCCATTCCAAGTATTGTTATTAGTGGTTTTCTCTTTAAAAGTTCTGGCAGGTTGACAGGTGGCTGGCTGGTATCCATGGCAATAGTAAGCTGATCTTCTTGAACAGCAAGAAATCTCTGGCTTGGCTACTGCATACTCCTATTGGTGCCTACATAGAGATGCCAAATATTATTTTCACCATATTTTACATACGCTTGTATGTACATGTACATGCAATGCCCTCTAGTTGAAAGAAAAAATATATAGGGCCTACATAATGTACTGTAGGCCTACATAAAATGTAAAGAATACATGTCACAAAAATACAACAAATATTGTCTGATGAGAGACTCAGTTTGTCAGTAATTATATTAAAGCAAGGATGCATTTCCTTGATTATTATGGACTTCAGAAAAATTTGTATTGGCTTTCAAAAAAAAAAAAAAAAAAAAAAAAAAAAAAAAAAAAAAAAAAAAAATTGTTTTTGTTGTTTTTACAGACTTCTATTGTTATCACCTTCATGTTTTAAATTCCCCTCCATGCTTCCATCTGTTACATTAACTTCTATACTAGTGAACAGTGACCTCAATATTCTGATTAAAGTACAAAGTCATGCACTGGTCTTTCTGTGAGTCAGTTTTGTGTTCCTGGGAAATATCAAGATTTCTTGGTAAACAATTTTACTGTCAAGCTATCTACTGCCACTGTACACTGCCTCCCATTAACCTCAAAATATTGTTTTTGTTTTGGCTTACAAGTCATCCCAATATTCCCTCAAACAATTGTTTGTGATTTGGGACAAATTTCCTTTCATAAATCCAGAGTTACCTTTACTCAATCCTTACCTTCCGTCTGGATGACAAAGTTGTGTCATTTTTCAGGTTTCCTGAGGGATACTTTTATAGCGTTCATTGCCACCAAAAATAAGAAAAAAGATGGTCTGTGGTTTTCCTCTTTATTTCTATATATTCTAAATAAAAATATCCAGGTGTTATTTGATATGAAAATAAATTAGTCAATGACAAATAAAGCTAAAGTATAAAAAAAATGATGCTTGGGAAAATCATATTTTTCATTTTTAGAATAGCATTATGGGTTCAGAGCATTCATTTTCAGGGACAAATTTTGGGGAATTCCTTGATAAATGACTTTTTGTCACATAGTAATGTACCAAATTCTTTGGTTACAGTTGGGGATCTTTCAATTGATTTCTTATTGAAATCTTGATCTATTGATGGCATTGGGAACTAAATGTTCAAATGAATCATACATGTTTGAGGTAGACATTATTTTTCGGTCTACATACGATTGCAATGCTATTGTGAATTTTACAAAATTGAATGACATACAAATCAGACAGGAATCCAACAGAAATAGAAAATTAAAAAGTTTGGGTACTATTTTTGATTACTGTATAACAATGTACATGTATATATTTTTGCCTTAATAGTCAACTTACTTTTAAACCAATTTCAATTTACATGTAGGGCCCCCTACATGTATTTTGGGTTACATGTACATGTACATGCATAAATGTATCCACTTTGTTCATGTAACTAATTCATCAATTGCATTGTTCCAATTATATTAAAGCAAATTGAACTATAATCCAAATATAATAAGGTGATCGGAAAAAATAATTGCATTTTAATATGATCTCATTCTGAATCACAACCGATCTCATGATGGTGCATACACGTATGTATATCCATCAACATGTGTTTGACAAAACACAACTTTCTTGCCTTGCTTGCTTGGTGGTGTAAATTTCCTACCTTTTGAATATTTCATCTGGTCGTGTGGTCAATCTGCATAATTTAAAGAAACCTGGGAAGAGTGATTGGTTTAGTCTGGCAGCATTGAATTATAAATCTCTCCTTACACGTTTATGTAAATGCATTGGGCGTGTTCACATGTACATGTGTATACATTATTTTGGATATTACTGTATAGGCCTAAATATAATTCCATGTATGTCAGAACAACTACCCCCTAGAGAATCCCCCCCCCCCTGGACAACTACCCCCCAGAAATGGGTTAGGGGGTAGATATTTGACAGGGTAGTTGTCCGGGGGCTAATTGTCCTAGAACTGTCCATGTAGGCCTACTTTGCCAATTTCAGAAATTATGTGATGTTGCAGCTCATATTTTTTTCTTTACACAAAAGTAGGACGTGTTGTTTATACATGTATATCTGGGGGGGGGGGGAGAGGGGTTGAGCATACAAATGAACACAATCTTGATAATCATTGCTTTGTCACATGTGCGTCTAACGAAAGGTTCCCCTCCCAGGAATATTATGTGAATGTCTTTTCCATGTAGTGCTTACAATTCCTACTGAGAGCCTAATGTTAAAGGGTCCTCAAAATACTAACTTATGATTAATCACACCCTCTTCCTCTTGTGCCGCATTATCATACAAGATGCAGATTCTAGTCTTAAAGTAAATAGCAAAATGATTTAGATCATACACATGTGAAGCAGTTACAAGTAGAGTTGTATTCAGTGCCAGTAGGAACACAAAAGAATATAAGGTGGCCATAGGAATCCCTAGCCACCATGACTCATATATTTGTGGTGTTAGTACACTGGTCAATGACAGCTAAACCTGGTCAATTTCAGCATGATTATTTTGTGCAATCATGCAATGTTTATCCTGTTCGGGACACAAAGGCATAGTCAATTTACATGATAAAGTGGCTTAAATGAGTATTAAATGTGACAGTTAAAAAGGGCTCAGTTAAAAAACAGTGCCTTTTCTGCTTGTGTTGAAAGTTTTTAAATGGAATTATAGAATATGTTTTTCTAATATTCCATGATGTACAAGAATTCAATATTTTGCAATAATAATTATTTTGAAAAAACGATACATATTCTACATGTAGAATTAATTATTATAATAATTATTATTTTTTTTGTTTTTTTCTAGGGGGGGGGGGGAGCGAGAATCCAACAATTTATTTTATTCTTTTTTTGTTGTTGTAGTATTGTAGTCAAGCTTTTACGGATAAACTGATGTACACTCTTGTTAATTAAACTTTTTTTTTTCATTCAGTATGTACATGAACTTAAAAACTCAATACATGTAAAGCTACAACAAAACCGCAGTCCTGTAGTACCATTCTTGAAATTGTCATTATCTGATTGTATTGCCATACCAGGAAACTTGTTTCACCTGAAAGTATGCTGTCCCCTAGGGCACTGAGGTAGGGCTCCATGTCGCTGATGAAGTGTGTGCTGATGGAAAATTGGCCCAACAAATCCAGCGTGTGATCCGATGCGTGAGATTCGGGGAGGCTAATGGCTTCTAAAATCAGATTATGAGGAAGATGGAGAAAGATAGAAATGGTTTGACAGGAATTTCTTTCACAGCGATTGATTTGTAGATTATGACAATGCATTCCGTGAAATACCTCCCTGCGTTTGATGTAGGTTGATGTGTAGCATTGATATCGAACTTGAAACCGGCGTGTGTCACTGATACGCCATTGAGATTGTAATGATTTGAAAGTTTCGTTTTTGCCTCATATATCATCTCTCTTTTATCTTTTCTCCAGGTATTGACCACAAGACAACAACCATACTGTTGGATGGAAAGAGAGTGAAATTACAGCTTTGGTAAGTTTATTTCTGAGAGGTTTCCATCTTTCATCTTTAATAGCTGAGCTCTGTGGTTTTACCAAGTAGGTTACATGTATATCATGGCAATGTTATGCTTTTGAAATTTGGCATGACAAAAACGACGAAATTTACCTTCAGCCACCCAATATGAATTGCTTTCTGTTTCTTTTGCATATAATGAAGATACCATCCACTTGAATTCTGAAGGTATTGCTTTGAATATTATGGTCTCACAATTGAAATGAACAATAATGACAAAACCAGATTGTTTCACAGTTGTTCGATATAAGTTACAGATACTTACAGCTGATTTTAGGTCTGAAATTAGGATTTTCAGTCTTTTTGCTATTAACATGGCAACCATTTTTGCAATTGGTTTCTCATTTGTTGCACTGTTGAGGGCAGTGACACATTCTCCAATCGTATTGATCTAATAATCCCTGATGTCCAAACTTGCCCCAGCTTTTTGCACATGCAAACCCACAATCTTTCATCTCAAATCGAACTTCGTCTCTCCAATCCGCTTCACAAATTCAACCATGAATGCTTCCTAGTCTGCTGACTCAGACCCTGTTGTTACACTTAGATTTCCACAAAGCTATACATGAGGGTGGCCGAACGTCTTCAGTCTCTGGCTGTGTATATAGTTATTGCCAGTATCGGGAACAACAGTACATAGATCTACAAATGTAGTTTCAAAGCTCAGACGTGATTTGAGTAAACTAACCTCCCCCCCCCCCCCCCCCCCCCACCTCCACGGAAAAAGGGGCTGAGGAAAATTTGCCTGGTAAAGTCTTGAAAAAGAAAAAATCCCCTGTTAAATTAAAAGAGAACTACAATGTACATGTGTAGAATGGCTTGTTAACGTCATGTGAGGAAATAGATTTGTAACTTACAACTAAAGCCAAGTCTCTTATATAAGATTTTATTTCTTACCCGACGTTACAACTTTCCCAAGGTTTGCGCTTGCAAACTACACCATCACCAAAGATGCATGTGGGCTCGTGAAAAGTCAATAATACCTCTTTTACACTGTGAGTCGGGTCGCGGGTTCGACACGGCAATCGTGCTCGACACGGCAATTTTATGCCATGTAAACGGGATCAGTGTGATCCGCGACCCGGGTTCGACACGCCTTTTTTGCTCCGCCAAAATCGTAGATTTCGATCCGGGAGGCGGGTTCGACACGGCAATTTTTATGTGTGTAAACAGAAAGCCGTGTCGAAGTCGATGACCTTGAGGTCAGATTTGGACTTTGGCCATACATCGCAACACACATTAATGACGTCCCTTGCTTCAGGTCATGATCTGGGAGCCGTGTTGAACTCGCCTTTTTTGTTGTGTATCTTTGCAGTGTCGAACCCTTCCAGTGGATTCGACACGAGAGCCGAGTCTCAATGTAAACGCGGTATAAGTTGAAATGTCAATGCATGATATGCGGTCAGCTGGACAGCGGGGTCCAGCCTCAGCTAGGTCGATGGCCTCAATGATGGGAGATGGGGAGTGCATTTAACCCATTAGGCACTGAGATTGGATTGACATGTAATTGGATTGCTTGGTCGACCTAACCAGTGCAAGGGTTTATTTTGAGGGATGGTGAGGGCTGGATTGAGAGTGCATCGATTTGAGGCCAATGGACAGGATTTCGATCTTCCAGGAGAAAAATAGAATGCTGTGGAATTGAGTTGTTATTGCAAGAGGACTGGTCATGCATTATTGAGAAACTAGAAGAGGAAATCTATTGCGCTAGAATTGCCAGACATATATATCACCTTTATTCAAGGTTTTAAACTCAATTTCCAAAATCAAATAATAATTTTATTAGGATGTTAAAAAAAAAATCTTGTATTTAAAAGAAACAAATGTGTTTACCCCGACCCCCCCCCCCCAAAAAAAAAAAAACCCAAAACAAACAAACAAACAAACATAACATTACACATAGATTGTCTTCTTTTATTTAGCAGTAAGTTTTGTAATATTTTGTATAATTTTGAACTAATATTATATGCAAGATTAATTATTTAAAAAAATGATAGTAATTCATTTTTGCTTTGCATTCAACAACTTGTGGTAGAAATAATCACAATTCAAGTGTTCTATTCATTTTCTCATGTCTAAGAACACATATCCTCTTTCTTTCTACCCCAGTTCACGATCACCACCGAAGTGTTGTTTTAATTCGGAATTCATAATTTTCTCTCACCATTGCAGGGACACATCGGGGCAAGGCAGATTCTGCACCATCCTGAGATCATATTCTCGTGGCGCCCAGGGCATCCTACTGGTCTACGACATCACAAACAGGTGGTCATTTGATGGCATAGCGAGATGGATCAGAGAAATCGATGAGGTATGTCGAGCATATTTAAACACTTGGGCTTCAATCTATTATGCATGCAGTCAGGTGATGACCATGCAAATGCAAAGTCGATCAGTGCACATTATAATGTTTTTCAATTATTCTGATTCTAATGCTTGAGATTTGATGATTTTAACATTTTAAAGGCTCTGAAAGATGAATTAAATTATTCTGAAGTGTTATGGACAAAGACAAAAAAAAAAAAAAAAAAAAAAAAAAAAAAAAAAAAAAAAAAAACGAATTAATTTGTATATATATCTACAGTTCTTTTATCTTTGTTGGACTTGCTAATTGTATTTTAAAAACAAAGTAAAACTAGACAATTTGAAATCTCCTTTTTAATTTAGAATTGAAAAAAAATTATAGTTATTTTAATTTTAGATTTGGAAAATTATTTGGTAAATCATTCAGCTTTTTTTCAGTGTTTAAAAAAAAAGATATGTGTTTTTTCCCCCTTTTCATATTTACATGTAGCTCATTTTTCCATAATATCAACTCCATCATGAAACACTGTCTTTGACTATCAATCAACACAAAACACTTGTTTAAAAAGAGCATCTTTTAAGATTGCGATTCTTCACTTTGCCGGTTCAGTTCATTGAAGAAAGCAATCTTGAGACGAAGTAGATAATTGCCCTCATCACCGAGATGGAAATGGAGTGTTTGTTGATTTTTGCTCCTCTGTAAATGATAACACTCCCACTCACGGGTTGCTATGAAAACAATGATTCTGATGCCACTTTCTGAATATCTTCAATGTATCGTTCTCTGTGGTGTTTCTTCAGCAGATTAAATCGCCACAGGGTTATTTGTGTAGCATCATCCTTTGTTTTCATAGATAACTTTTGAGCCTTTGATGTAGCTAATTCAATCTCTATAGGCAGTGCTGCACTAGCTCGAGGATGACAAATAGCATGCCATTTCTCAAGCTAAGTTTGAGGTTTTGAGTCAAAATATTTAGCACGATAAATGATACCCAAGCCCAATCTCATCATGCACATATCGGGCTTGTCTTTGCAAACTCGAGGTCAGATTGTAAAAATACAGGTATACATTAATAATAATAATAATACCCAATATTTATATTGCGCCTTTCCCAAATGGCCCAAAGCCCTCACAATTACAATTTACATATTTACACAAAAGAAATACACAATAAGAACCACGTATATAAATGAACGTAGTTCCTTAAAACAAAAAAGTCTTCAGGGACTTCTTGAACGATTCAACTGTTGGGGATTGTCTTAATGTGAGAGGGAGTTTGTTCCATTCCTTTGGGGATGCAACAGTGAAGGTTCTATCCCCGGTCAGTTTTCGTTTAGTTAAGTACGTCAACTTTAGTGGGTCTTTCGAAGATCTAGTTCTTTTACCTGGAACATAAATTTCTAAACAATCAGACAAATATTTTGGGGCTAGATTATTAAGTGATTTGTATACCAAAAGAAGTAACTTGAAAATGATTCATTGTCTAATAGGAAGCCAGTGTAAATTATGTAACAGGGGTTCAGGGGTACATTGTGCAAAAGTATGTAAAGCTCAAGCTGGTGTAGCGTCAACTTTGCGCTCTAACTGGTTGTTCATTTTTTCCCCCTCATCCACCTGGCAGCATGCTATTTTTCAAGCTCAAGCTGGTGTTAACACTGCCTTATGGGGTCATTGAGATATTTCTAACGTAGTTTTTGGTGAATTGCATTTCTGTGGATATATTGACTGCATGGGTCTATAATCTGATGCTGGATATTGACAAATCGAGGCATTAGAGTCCAACGAGGCATTAGACGAGGCATTAGAGTCCATCGTATTAATTGGGCTAGCAGATTAACTAGAGAAGTGCACTTCAGTGGCCGAGTAGCTAATCAGCTCTGTGTAGACAAGTAATTGGTTGTAACAGTTATCACAAAAAGGTCAAGTTTGGATAAGGTACAGTTGTACAATGTAGGCCTACATTGTATGTATTAAATGTATGTTGGTGAGGGTGGTATCTCACTTCGCGGAGACGTCTCCGTGACGGATAAAAAGTTTTAGAGACGTCTCTGAGACGTCCCCGCGACATTTTTCCAAAACTATGACAAAGCAGTTTCAAAGAACCGTCTCAAAGCTGTTTCCGCGACTCATGAAACGTCTCAAATTATTTAAACTTGTCGCGGAGACGTCTCCGCGATGTTTCATGAATCGCGGAAACTAATTTGAGACGGTTCTTTGAAACTGCTTTGTCAAAGTTTTTAAAAACTGTCGCAGAGACGTCTCTTATACTTTTTACCCGTCGTGGAGACGATATTTTGTATTCCGTCGCGGAGACATCTCCGCGAAGTGAGATTCCACCCTTAAGAGCCATTTATAAGCTTTACTTTTGAGGGTTCCATTCATTTTGGATTGGGAAATATACATACATGTAGGCTACATTCATTCTGTCGAAAAGGAGATATTTAATATTTCTTCTTGTATCTGTACTAGTTTTTCTCTAAAAATCAAAATTTCTTTTGATTTCTCCTCCTTGGACTTTACATGTATGTTCAGTTTTAATTCAATACATCTTGTTAAAAAATACAACTAAATAAATCAGAAACTTACTTTCATATAAAGTTTTAACATATTTTTATTGTAATCTCTGTTTATCCTCCTGTTACTGCCCCCTACAAATTTGGAGCTCTGTTGATTAACTCAAAGATGTTTTTTCCCCCTTTCACACTGTTTTCTTTCTATCCTGAAAACAAAAGAATATGGCATATTTGAGCCACCTGTACCAGGTGCATTCTGGTAATCCAATTGAATCAACAACCCCGCCCCTTTTTTTTTTTTTTTTTTTGTTTGGGGAGGGGTTATTTGCTGTTGTTTACAGTCTATTTCCCACAGACATATAAATGTACATGTAGTTTAATTCTCAGGATCTATACCACATGGATGCCACTACTCATAGTCTTCGTCTCTGTATCCAAATTATCAGCATGTTTAAAAAAAACATTACATTTCAATATACACACACTTGTTGTATACCATTGCGTACAAGAGTATTCAAAATCCTTTTAATACATGTGCTTGCACTTTATTTCTGATGTCTATTAAATCCTATTTATATGCAATTTCAAAGAAACAAAATGTGCGATGTTCTCACATTTCAAGAAACGTTTTGGGTTACAAAAGGATAAAGGGGAAAGACCACAAAGCTTCCAGGGAAATGCATAAAATTTTATTGACATGATACAGATAAAGGCTTGCATCAAAGTAAGCATCCCTCTTTATAATTTAGAAAATGAAAGAGAAATTGTTTGTGACCGACTTTACATGTAGGCCTACATGTATGCTACTGGAGAAACACAATTTCATGAAGCTGGTTTTGGCTATCATAATGAAAGATTGGCAATTGGCACAGCCTTTTTTATCAGAAAAGGAAAAGACTGTCTTTAGGACTGTGTTTTTTGGAAGATCAGAGAGTCATAGTTTTTTGTTCAAATTGATTGGTAATTATTAGGCCTGAACATACATGTATCAATCAACAATCAAACGTACAGTAAACACATTGTATGAGCAAATATTTCAATCATGTCATGATCTTCACAATCACAGCGTACTTCTGCAAAATCTCTGAGGACTTTGGACCCTGTTAACACGACCAGTTAAAAGCATCTTTATGTACATAAATATAAATTCATATCAAATCGGAGCATCTCTCAGGTTATGTTTTTGTTGGCCATCTCATCCATATTCAGGCCACTTGCAATTCAAGATACAGGCACACAAAGGTCAAGTTCAGACATGTTATACAGAATATTTCATAGATTCCAGCTTAGATACTGTAAGGTCAAAAAGCTGAAGACCCTCTTCACACTCTATTCAATGTTTTGTTTGTTTGTTTTTTTTTCATTGTTTTATTTTCTTGAAAGAGATATTATGAGCATAAAGTCCATTATACATTCTAGCCTAGAAAGTTTTGTTTGCTAGAAGTCTTGTTTATTCTCATATTTCTGACATTCATTTGGCAAGGAGGGTGCAGACATCGGAGGATACCAAAGCTTTTTTATGGAAAGGCACTACATGTACACTTACATGTAACTTCACATACATCAACTCTGTTTGGGACCCTTTATTTTAATTCCCTGGACTTGAATTGTGATGGGTCCTGGGGGGGCATTTCATCAAAGGACTTGTCAGACATTTTATCCGACAAATTTGCTCTCAGCCAATCAGATGCAAGTATTTCAGTAGCTTATAACAGTTTGTCGGATAAAATGTCTGACAAGTCCTTTGATGAAATGCCCCCCAGACAGATTTTTACGCTAATGGAGCTCTCAAGAATCGGAGAGCACCGACAGGTATGTCCCAAGAAATCTTATGGGAGCATTGTGATCTGACAAAACTTCATGGAAGATTTCATTCCCAAAGAACTACTTGTAGGCCTACATATGTACATGTATGTATTTCAGGCATAGAGCTATTGAATGACAGATAATAAAATAAGGACCGACATTGTCACCCTAACTGTCTAAAGATAGATGTATCCTCCCTTTAAAATAGGTCAGCTAGGCTACACGTAGGTTAAATTTGTTTTAAAAAATTTAAAAAATACAACAAACAGCAATTGAAATAAACAGTTGCTTGATATATAGGCCTGTAGGATACCATACACTACACAGATTTGGAATTCTTTATTTGCTAATGAATTCATTCCATTGCACTTGACTTGTGATGGTTCCTGAAAGGTTTTTTTCCTTGAAGAAGCTCTCAAGAATCTCAGAGCGCTGACAGCTAGGCCTCGTGATGTCTCAAGGAATCTTTTGGGAGCATTGTGATCTGACAAAACTTCGTGGAAGATTTCATTCCCAAAGAACTACTTGTATATTCGGGCATAAAGCTATTGAATGACATAATAAAATAAGGACTGACATTGTCACCCTATTGTCTAAAGATAGATGTATCCTCCCTTTAAAATAGGTCAGCTAGGCTATACAAGTAGGTTAAACTTTAAAAAAAAAATTTCAAAAACTACAACAAGCAGCAATTAAACAATTACTTGATATATAGGCCTGTAGGATACCATACACTACACAGGTTTGGAATTCTTTATTTGCTAATGAATTCATTCCATTACACTTGACTTGTGATGGGTCCTGAAAGGTTTTTTCCTTGAAGAAGCTCTCAAGAATCTCAGAGCGCTGACAGCTATGCTTCTTGATGTCCCAAGGAATCTTATGGGAGCATTCTGATCTGTGTTGAAAGATCCCTGAAGGCTTGTCACATTAAAGGTATACACAAGGTGGAAAAGAGTGTTCTTTAATGCATCTTGATGCTCTACAATGTACATGTACTTGTAAGAACGCCTAAATTGAGGATCAATTTTCTTTAATTACCTTTGGATTCTTTCGTAAGGACCCCATTGTAAATAAGCCTTTTCGGCTTTCATGGGCTATCCTTTTCGATGTTTCTTTCTATTCTATCATACACTTGATGAATAAAATCAAATCAAAATCAAATCAAATCAAGTATAGAGGAAAACATTCTTGGATAACTGCGGTCATGCAAATTTCATTTCCCCATGAAGAGAGTGATTTTCTGTGGAAATTCTTGATTCCTTATTGAAAAAAAGTACTTCAAAATCACCATACCTATATACATATGTAATGAATGATTTCTTAAAGCTCAGGAACACTTTATCCATGAGATATTCATCATCAAGCAAATTAGCTCATGTGCTCAAGCTTGCCAACATACCTGCCGACATGCCAAATCATTTTGGGTAAGAAAGAGAAATCAATTTTGTTTGCCCGAGGACACAGCGTAATATATACAAGACATCTCCAGCAATGAGGCTCAATAGGCGGTGCTGCACTAGCTCGAGCTATTTCAAATAGCGCACTATTTGTGATCCAATGAGTTAGCTCGATCAGAGGACATCTGGCTTTGTAGTCAAATAGCGCGCTAATTTGGAGGAAATCCCAGCCTGAGTCATGTGAGGCTTTTTTTTAAAAACTTGAGCTGGTTTGCGGTTTTAGCACAAAATAGCACGCTATTTCGGTGCTGCACTAGCTCAATATAAACCAAAAATCGTGCACCTGTGTGTATATGCCGTAGCGGTATTTACCAGTTGCGCAATACATACCGGGCTTGTTTGCTCAAGGTCAGGTCAAGTGGTTAAAGGACTCATCCGGGCTGGAGTTTGCATTATTTAGCAAAATAAAGTAAAATCTAAAAAGCACAACACTGAAAATTTCATCGAAATCGGATCAGAAATAGCAAAGTTATGAATTTTCTTAGGTTTTGAATTTTTTTAGGATTTAGTTTTTGCCATCTTCAAATTGGCAAACTGATGATGTCTCAGTCCCCCTACTTTCTTTGTATTTTATTGTATGAAATACCAATTATCAAGATTTTCTGCCACAAGGACATAACACAGGGATTAATCCTTGTGGAATGTTCAAGGTCACTAGTGCTTTTACCTATTTCAGTATGAGGGATAGATTTTCTGTACACGCAATATATGAAAAAAGGAGTAAAATAGGATTTCATATAATAAAATACACAAGGAGTAGGGGGACTGTGACATCATCATTTTGCTCATTTGAATATTCAAATATTCAAATGAGACCAAAAAAAATGTCAAGAACTGTTTTACGAAAAAAATTCATTACCTAAAAAAATGCATAACTTTGTTATTTTTCATCCGATTTTGATGAAATTTTCTGTGATGTGCTTGTTAAATTTTACTTTACTTTACAAAACTTTTTAATTTCAGCCTGGACTCCTCCTTTAATGCTAAACTTTAGAATAGCTTGAGCTAGTGCAGGACTGGTTTCTTTTTCGGGGTTTTTTTTCCGACCCATCATGTAGTGCGCTATTTTTTAGCTCGAGCTAGTGCAACAGCGCTTAGGCAGAGTGTTTGTGCCGAGGGGGGTATGTTTATGAAATCACATGCCAAGAAGCGTCACATCTGCTAAGTAAATGAGCTAGAGGTGAAATAAGGAAAACATTCCCATGATTTCTCGCGTGGCCGCCGCCACCGTGCAAGAATGTATTTTCACTTCTCTTTGTCGTGGGTTGGTTTAGTCGATGTTCAGCTTTTGTTGCTTTTGAATGATGGGATGAAATTTCAAGCTAAGAATCTACATGAGGTGATCTAATGAAGATTTACCACATTTACAGGGGGGACGTGTCCCACCGCCTCGATTTTTTTTTTCTGGGATCGTCCCCCCCCCCCCTCGATTTTTAAAACTTAACATATATTTATGTAGTGATTAGCTTGTGAAGCTAATAAAGAGGTAAAATAAATGTCAAATACAATGCTAAATGTTATAAGGCAAAATTTTAGGCAGGCGCTTCGCGCTCGCAAACATTTTCATTAGTTTCTGCATAATGTGCGAAGTATGTGAATTTTAAGTGTATTATTTTTCACTTTCGGGTGTTTCAGTCCCCCCCCCCCCCAGTGGTGACATGAAATCACCGCGCTTGTGTACATGTACATACATACATGTTGTATATATCACCTCCCTTTCATTAGAGTCCTGTACTTTTGACCCTCAAGTTCAAGTTATTGATTTTTAGGGGTGTGATCACACCAATCTGTCACATGACACACCAATCTATCACCTGACGAGTAAAGGTGAGAGGATGGGGCCTCCTTGATGGAATGCGAGTCAATAACTGAAGCAACAACCAAGCATCTCATAATAAACTCATATCTCCCATCTTGAGAGGTGTTTTCATGGGCAATGACAGAGGCGGTGTAATTGGGAGGTGGATGATGGATGCGGTCGTTAGGAGTGTGTGGACTCTGAGGTTGTATAGATGCGGTCTTCAGCTGCTTCTACACCAGCCCGAGTTTGATCAATCTCGAGATTAAACTATCCTGATTAGCCCTCCTCAAGAAAAACTCAGAGAATCAAGAAGCCCATTCCACATCAGCCTAATCCATGCCTTTCAAGACTAATGCCCCACCAAAGTTCATTATCATAAAAGCCTAAATTTCCTTGTGGGTCAACAACTTAATTTTCTCTAATAATTGAGAATTGAAAAATTCAAGAAATATTTAACTAAACGATGAATCCCAATCACGGAAGAATAAGGATCAACCAGCAAAACTACAAGTGTGGTCCTAGGAAAATTGTAGTGTTTAATCGAGGTTTGTAATCACTTAAAAGAAAAACACACTGATTAGTGCATGGTGTTGAGTATACTCTTTAAGACCAATCTGTCGAGATTAATGTGGAGGAGTGACTTCATAATAAGGGTGCCACTTGCCAGATGATGAAATGCACGAAATGGGGGGATTTTAGGCTCGAGCCTGAAAACAGCCGGGGGTAAATACTAAGAATACTTTTTATGCTGAGTTTTGAACACCGCACAATTTTGTAACTTCAACTGTAAGCGGGCTAATTTTAAAACTCGGGCTGATGTGGCCAGGCCTCTCAGGAGAGTAGGGTGACTTTGAGTTTGTATATGGATGCAGTTATTAGGGGAATGTGGACTTTAAGGGTGTATTGATGCGGTCGTCTTCATCTTGGAAACCTACGAGTGCGGTTGTTGCGCTTCTCACTTGTGACATGTTGGTTGTATTGGCTGTAAAAATGAACCTGTATGTAAAGATTACTTCCATATCCAAGATTGTGATTAAATGTTCATGCTCCTCCCTTGAATGATCTTTATACATGTACTTTCTACATGATCCCATCTATAACCAGCTTGAAAGTGATCCTAACCATCGTCTTTTCGTTTTCTATCTCGTACCCTAGCATGCGCCCGGGGTACCCAAGATCCTGGTGGGTAACCGGCTCCATCTTGCCTTCAAGCGTCAGGTGAGCGGAGAGGAGGCCCAGGACTATGCAGTCAGGAACGACATGGCTTACTTCGAGGTCAGCCCGCTCTGCGACTTCAATGTGACGGAATCGCTGACGGAGCTCTCGCGTCTGGTGCTCAAACGCAACGGCATGGAGAGGTTATGGAGGACGAATAAAGGTGATTTATTAATGTTTCTTTTGAAGTATTCTGTATTGGATGATTGTTGCTATGGAGGCGGTAAATTGATGTGAGCCCTGCAGCTGGGCATGAGCAGAAATTAGGGCCTATTTACAATTCTTTATTTTGTGATAAAATGGTAGAGGTATGGTCTTTTGTGTGCTATGATTAATGGTCCCAGGAGCAACAACATTATACTTGTAAGGTTTATGCTTCAAAAATTGGACCTGTGCTTGTACTTGTGCCCTTCTGCTGGGTGCAACATAAAGAAAGCAACCAAGGGGAGCTAGATACATTCACAGCTAAGTCGTACTAAAGGGACTTTGTAATGGCGATAACGGCACTGGTACATCGACTTGGTCTCGAAGCTGGGAAAAAGTGGAAAAGAATTGTCTCTCATGACATGAGACCTCTATGAACTCTCACTACCTTATCCAGAATCTGCTAGTACTCACAGGAGCAAAGATACAGGAGAATGGAGTCATGAATAAATACTAGTACTATGGAGGAGGGTGTGTTTATTGTAATTCATGAATGAAAGTTTTTAATTTTTTTGTAACAAAGACTCTTCAAGTGAACTCACTTTTCAATAGCCCCCAATCTCTCTCTCATTTTTATTTCACGTACAGTTCTAAGCCTCCAGGATTTCTGCTGCCGGACAATCGTGAACTGTACTTCCACCTACTCCATAGACAAACTGCCCATCCCTGTGACCTTGTGCTCACGGCTCAAGTCCTTCGCCGACGCCAACCACATGCACAGATATATGCTGCCCCCACCTGACATCCGATCCAAGAAGCGCAGGACGATACTCAACGCTCAGGACGACGGGTATTCAGGGCGAAAGAGCTGTATCGTCTCATGACAACGGGGTTACCAGCGGCTGTGCAGAGCCCTTGCAGAGTGCCGCTGGACAAAATGAACGTTTTCTTTTTAATAGAAACGATTTGCTTCCTTTGGTAGCAGAAAGATGTGGAGAGAGAGCGCCATCCAGTTTTATATACTCACTGCAATATTGTTCTATGAGTAAAAACCAATTCCAACTTTTTGCCACTGGAATTCATCCTTGCATTTTTGTATTAGCTTTTATAGAATTTTGTGTCCATTTGAGAGGTGAGTGTACATTTATATGTAGCAACAGTTGTGTTTGAGTAGGGTCTGTTATCTACACTGATGAGTGTATTTTTATCCTAAGACCGATTGTGTATGTTCTATTCCCCTTGGGGTTTCTTTCCAATTAGTCCTGGCTAATGATTTTTTTTTGTGTTCGTTAAGGTGGGTTTTCATGGGACGTGTGAACCTTTTGTGAAGGATGGAATGTAGGCATCCAACATTCTATTTTTATGTGGCAAGGGCTTTTGCTGCATAAAAAAAGGCTTTAGCTGCATATCAGGCAACTGTTGGATGACTACATTATATGCTTCGCATAGTGTTCACATGTCCCGTGAAAACCCACGTTTAGTGATTTCTGATCTTACTCTAGACAATCATTATTTTGTGTCCTTCCCCTCGCTCCCCATCTACTGTTTCAGATGTATGTTTCATCTGGAATGCGGTCCGGATGTAAGACTGGTATTACATAATGCGTATATACTGATGAACAAGTATGAAGACAATCTTCATGCAATTGGCACTCCACAACTTTGGAGCAGCCGACGGCAAAGAAACGTGACTACATGTAGCACGTTGGAAAGCATATTTTCTTTTTCAAAAGTGTAGTTTAGTCTTACACAAACTTTCGAGAGTTCACACACAACAAATATAGCTCAGAAATGCTGAAGTATTGAATTGTCAAAGTACCCTGAGTTTTTGTAAGTTACGTGTTTTACCCATTTTATTGCCAGGCATCATTTTATATCAAATTCTCAACCTTTGTAGAATGTGGGGTATATTTGACTGGGAATTGTTTAGTAGCATCCCAGAGCTACATGTATTGTGAAGGTGTTTCAAGAATACTCCATCGAGTCTCTCATTTTTGACATTTCTACTTTTATGCAGAAATATGCAAATCAACATGACAGGGTTCTATGTAGATATACATGTAAAAAGTTTTGTAGAGATGACATTTTTTACATCGTAATGCTGTTAAAACTCGCTTCTTTACTATTTCTTTCAGCTCACAATAAGCAAATTTCCTCCTGCTTTTGGTTATGGAGATAATATCCATTTTATGATTTATTATCTAGTCACATATTGTATTTTGATTGAAATGTTACCTAATCAGTTTGTATTCATGTAACTGTTCTGCCATTATCGGAATGTGTTGTTGTTGTTTTTTTCTTTTCTGATCATGAATTTGTCAAACAGTACCTTTACCTCTTTTCCAGGATGATTTGTAAACATCTGACATATAAAAATGTACATTAGAAAAATCCCTGTCAACACAGAGTTGAATAGACTTCTAGTCACCAGAATTTTTTTATGAAAGAACCAGTCAAAAGGAATAGCCGACCAGTTTACCAATTAATTATATGAATATTTGACTAAGCAGCCAATTCAAAGGATTAGTTAACTAGTCAGTTAGCAAACACCAATTGTTACGAGTAAACTGGAGTAAACAGGAATAGTCAACCATTCTACCAGTCATTATGAATATTTGACTAAATAACCAATCAACAGAATTAGTTAAATAGTCAGAAAACAGCAATTGTTGTGAGTGAACCTGAGTATACAGGAATAATTGGCCACTCTACCAGTCAATATGATTATTACCTGTATGAGGCATTTTGGAGACAAGATATAGCGCGTATTTTGTCTGCCTAATTGATCCGGTCAACAAAAAATACGTCACAATGGATAAGTTGTACCACATACTCCCCTCTTCCGTGATTCCCTATTGGGTTTGTGTACAAAGTTGCCGGTCCGTAATATCCATATTTTGTCTGGTCGGGGGTCCTACGCGTAATTGTAAGTAGATGATGCGCGTTAACAAAGAGTAAGACAATGGATACGCACAGAAGCATTAGTGCGTCACAATGGTTCAACTCAGAATGCTGAAGAAACAAAGAAAAGAAAAAAAAATCCCACGACAAATGCCCAGTTTAAATCAAGTAAACTTATTTTATTCTCTTTAAAATGGGGCTAATTGAGGTTAACAGGTAATAATAATAATATTGACTGGCTTTACCTTCGGGAGATACCTCCTATATTTCCCTCACAAGACCCATATTGCCCTCGTCCTCGACTCGAGGCAATATGAGACTTGTTTGGGAAATATCTACGGTATCTCCCTCAAGGCCAGTCAATATTTTATAAATATTTTACTAAATAAGCAATCTCCAGGATTAGGTAACAAGTCGATTAGCCAACAGGATAAGTTTGAATGGTTCAGTAGTAAACTAGTCAATATCAATTGTTGACTAGTTAATCAGTCAGCTGATTGAGTCATCTATTAAAAGGAAGGTGCTGCATCTACTGAGTCGATTGCAATCCTTTAAAAAAAAAAAAATTGACATATGCAATACTACAATTTAAATGTTTTTCAAATGATCTTTGTTGGTATGTCCGTATTTTGACAGAGTTGAGGCAGATTTGAATGTCTTAAAATACCTACAGAAGAATGGAAATTGAGGGCTCTGCACCTATTTTTTTTTTTTCTTCTGCGGATTTAGATTGAGATCTTAAAAAAAAAAGTTTTAAAATTCCACTAGACCCATGTTAATTTTTAGAAGATGAGGACTTATCAGGGATACCAGCATTCAGTCAAAGTCCTGAATTTGGGCTTTTGCAATTCATTTTAAGGCCCCTTGTTTAATTCAAACTGTAATTTGAGAGATACCTCCAGAGTTAATTTGAAAAGGTCACTGGATTATATTACTTTTTGAACTGTTGGTGGACTACATGTATCTTCCCAAATGTGCTTCAGAACTGGCAGCATTACTGAGAAATATGGAAAGTATTGAATATTGATCATTCAGAATTCAAATTTTTCAATACATTACATTCTTTCCTGTCAATTATAACATACATTTATCATTAACAGTGATCTTTATTCATTTGATGGTGTTGTTTATTCATATAACCTTTTGTGTTTACTGGTGATATATGTTCTATGTAACTGAAAGGTAATTCATGCAAATATAAACAAAGCCAAATTCTGTTTGTTCTTTATCATATATGACAAAATGTATGCTTTCCCTCGAGATCGGGAGTTGTGTCATTTAATTGCCATTTATTGCCACTCTTTGTAAATACAAAAATATATGTCATTTTGTTGTATGTGCTTCATTGATGATGTGGTAAAAACCATTCCTGTTTAAAAAAAAATTATAAACCATCTGACTCTTCTCGTTGAAAGATCAGTGCAATTATTAATGGTTTTATTCCTACTGTAATAAAGTAAAATTCTCGTACAAGTTTCATTAGTTTGTAAGTAAACTCTTTGCTCTTTGTTCTGAAGTTGGGTATAGACACCAGGGCCCATATTCATAAAACCTTACTATACTAAAGCTAGTTGTCAACTTATTACATAGGGAACAGTACACAGTTAGGTAATAACTAGCCCTATGGAGGTTTTATGGCCCAGGTTCAGACTTCAGTTGTGAGCCTTGGAGGTCATTTACAGAGTAGTTATTGATTTGGAACACAACATTACCTTTAGCAGGTGAAGGCTTCACGGTGCGCCAAGTATTCTTTCTTGGGGTTTTGAGTGGTCCTGAAAAGGACCTACATGTACCCGATCACGTTTCAGTGAGCATGTTCTCACCGTCTTCATGCAACTGAAACGTTGTGATTGGGTAGGTCCTTTTCAGGACCACTCAAAACCCCAGGACCACTCAAAACCCCAAGAAAGAATACTTGGTGCACCGTGAAGCCTTCACCTGCTAATCATTTTACAACCCGTGAAACCTTCAAAGAATGACATTACCTTTGTAGGTTACACTATTGCTAACAAGTGTCATTAATAATTCATTACTCTGGAATTTTCAGCTGCACTGAACAGTGGTATTGATCTGAATTAAACACTGCTCAGTAAATGACTTCTAAGTCTCAAAAGTGAGGTTTAAACCCAAACTGGCATCTAGACTGGAGCTCAGAATATGGACCCCTGTATTTAGCAAAACCCAACACACAAATATAGAGGAATGTGCCCTGTAATATAAAGTGTTATGATCAGTTGTAAATTTTAAATAATCATTCTGGTAGGTTCAGAATCCTGACTGTTTACTATCAATTTACAATTGATCGTTATTCTCTATATGGCAGGGCAGAGGGCTGCTGAAATACCCTTGTTTCTCAACATAATCCTATACAAAGGTAATCCATTTTTTGATGGGCCATATTCCCAGCTCATCTATTATTGATAATTATGTCTTTTATATAATGGGAGATAAACTCCTCACCTTTACAATGATACTTTTCTTGAATCATGAATGTAGCGCATAACCGAATAAATTGCAAATGAAGGAAGCAGGTACATAATCCATTTTTTCCCAAGTATTTGTTAAGGATGAAAGACTGAGTGGATGTTTTCAAAGGAGTCACACATCATCGCACACAATCCTATTCAATGTTCTGGGACAGCAGGGACAGCATTAACTGAGTCTTTCATTTTCTTAAAACTTGGGGAAAAATGGATTCTGTTCTGTCATTTTCATTTTCAATTTACTCAGTTATGCTTTACAATTATGATTCAAGAAAGGTACCAGTGAAAAGGTGAAAAGTTCATTTTCAATTATATGTTACATATGAACAGCAAAAACAAATGAGCTTGGAATATGGGCCCTCTAAAAATGGATTACCCTTTTTCTGATATGCACTGTATAGTGTCTTTTATAGTTTGGAAAGAGTCCATAGATATTTTTAGAGGGATTATGATTATCCTACTTTAAGAGGTTATCCAAACAATGTGAAATAATTACCTGTGATTGAATTTTATACGAAGAACAGTAAATATGATTTTACCCGATTTACCCTTTGTAATGTTAAAATGGTAAAACAGTCACTTGAAATATGACAGTATGTAATTATACACAAGCCTTTTCAACAATCCCATTTGTTTATTAACTCAGCTTGCTACCTTTTATATACTGTATAGGCCAACATTTTCAGGTGCAAATATATTCACGATTCGGACTAGGTTGGGAAATTTGTGATTTTTAAAAAATGTTTCTCTTGATGCAGACAGCCTTAGGCCTATATTTATGTGGAAATTTTCAAGAGGAAAAATTTGCGATATTCAAGAAAATAAGACCACCGTGACAATTTTAGCGCAGGCAGTATTTCAGTATCTGTGATGAAAACGCAAGCTTATTAACATTTACATGGATATATGGCAAATACAACACATTGGAAACAGTCCACTCTGCTGAAATCTAACATGTAAATGTTGAGAGCTAGAATGTCGTTAAAGGAAAGCAGCACCAAAGGAGAGAGAATCGATCTTAAAGCGAGAGCGAACTGAGCAACACTCTCATGGACTGTGTGTTATAAATAGCTAGTCTTAAAGTATACCTTTTGAGAACAAAGCGGTGTATAAAACAACCTACAATTTAATTTGTATTGAGAAACTAAAATGTTTTGAGGGGAAAAGTATGTGTTTTGATACTTGGCAACATAATTATCATGGTGTGAATTCATTGAGTAGTGAAAAAGTGTGTTTTCATGAAAATCGGCCTGAATTATAAGACTACAATACTCAGGATGTTGCATTGTGGGTTCGGAATCGAGTAGTTGAGGACTTGAGGTGGTGCTATACAAGGCTGCTAGTTTGTACTGGCTTTAAAGGAAATGGCAAAATGAGAAAAGCAAATTAAAACCTGACCTTGACATATGTGGCGTGAAATATATTTTATATATTTTTCAAACATTGAGCTCAGGAGGAAGATGTGGGGAAAATCTGAGGGTTGTCTACGAAATCAGCCATTGTGAAGCAATTTTACCAATTTGAGGATCCCCATAAAAGTGCAACAATTCTTTTCAAACTTCCATAACTCTCTTTATTTCAAAATTTATTTTGATCAGGCTTTTAAAAATTTTTTTATTGCTCCTCTCATTTTACTCTTTCCTAACAGATTCATTCTCTTCTAGGCTTTAGGTTTTCCTTTAATGCACGTTGATCTGGCTTTCGAATGATGAAATCATGGAATCAAATCAAAAGAATATTTACACAAGCATTGCATGGATGAGGCTATTTCACTTGCTTTCAGTGATGGCATTGTTCTGACTTCTGTCACTGTTGGTTTGATCTTTTAAAAATAATATGATTGTCATGCACCCTGTCATGCGCTGACTGTTATTCCACTTGGACTAAAGTATGTAACGTCCTTGAATTTATTAGTCTATTGATTATTTGCTATGCAGGAATGTGTGTATGTTTCTTTGCTTTTTGCTGGTGTTGTTCTTTTACTGTAGAGTAAGTGGCCAAATATTTTGTATCATAATGAGTATATAATTTGTACATAATGTGAATATTTAAAAAATATGAAAAACTGTTGGAATAAAAAGAAGAAGAAAACATACAGTGTATCATTGTGTTAGATTTTGATGTCAACATCAGTGGGGATATGGAGTGTGATGAATAAACGAGAATAGAATATAATATAAGGTCTATAACGTAAAAAGATGTACTGGTAAACAAGGATGAAGATTGATTATTTAGAGAGGAGATGAGAATATATATGGTGTAGATGAGAGAGAGATGGAGAGAGAGAGAGAGAGAGAGAGAGTGAGATTGATGAAAAGATCTTGAGAATAATAATAATAATATCTTTCTCTTTTTTTTTTTCAAGTTAAACTGCTCAAAGCGCTTTACAGAATATTATAACCTGGTTCAGAGAATTCAATTCCAGAAAGAGAGAGAGAAGAAGAAGATGCAAAATGGAAGAGTAAAACTACAATTGTGACATACTTAATTTTACTTGCAATGACTTTTTAAAAAGTTTTTGTGTATGTGGTTAGACTTTTGAGGGAAAATAAGTTGAGATGTCTCATTTAATTATGTAGATCAGTTTTTATTGTTTACATGAAAGGTTTTGGTAATCTTATCTTGCTTTTAATTTCCAAAGCCCAAGCATTTTACGTTCCCAAGGTCAGCTATCTTTCCATGGTGATGGCAACCCCTACTCCTTGGAATTAAAAAGAACTTCAAGAAGAAAAATATATTAAAACTATAATCATTTTGATCGCTTCAAAAAAGGTGACAAGTGAGGCGGTGGTTAAACTTGAACTTGAACTTGATTTGAGCTTTTGTCTGCCAACCTTTGTTTACTTCCGGGGATTACGTCAGCCACCAATTTGGGAATCACCTATATCACGTGATCGCCCGGCATTGTGTTCCTGTGTGGCTGTCGACAAATGACGACAACGGGAAGGTTTCCGCGACAAAATACACGAAAAATGGTACAATTCTTCTTTTCTATTCCACATCTTCCACCTTAGATGAAACGGAGCAAGCCTAAAATATGATCAGGGTTCTTCAGAATCTACCACAAAGTAAGTTTTGCATTATTTTTGTCTTAACATTGATGATAAAGATATGTGTGTGAGTGAGCGCTGCACGGACAAAAGTTCCTCCATAATTTAGTAATTTATGCATGACGCTCGAATGATCACGAATTAGCATATGAAATACACTACCATTGTGCCTTCCAATGAACAATAGTCACGATAAAATTTAGAATTGTCATTTATTTTTTTGGTAAGTCCTCATTTCTTTATGCGTTTTGAAATATTGGGCGTACGTCCAACAGTGGATTCGTTGAAGTTCCTTTTTTATTTTTCTCTTCTTTATTCTAAAAAATATTGAAAGAGTGGGTCTACGCCCATCCGTTTTTGAAGTCGCGTCTTGCAGTTTTTCTTGCAAAATGGTCTCCGTTTTGGTAATGATTGACAGCGCGCACGACAAAGGGGTCTATTATCGGGAACGGCTGAATCGCGTTGTTCAGTTACAGTCAACGCACTTCAGTCATCGCAACCGGGAGGCGGAGCTCCTCGCGATAGCTACCAGTAGCTAATCAGAGCGCCCAACAATCAAAATGCATTGTTCTCTATTTCTGTAAAAGCGGAATGGTACACTTTTTTCCGTGCGCTGGCCGCGGCCGCCGGTATCTCTCCACTCCAGCACTTTGAGTGGGGGTGTGTGCTGGCCATGCGGGATCGGATTTTAGTGCAAACAACATTAGATTTTGTAGGGTACGGTCTAACTGTTAGGCATGACGAAGCAAACTTTACGTTTAAACTGAGCAAATTTTAGAATAGTAAATGTAAGTTGTTTATGAACGAACTTAGGCAATTGATTTTTTGTGTGTTAACTTTATTTTTTATTGTAGAATCTAACGTTAATTCTAATTAAATTTGTAGACTATTAAGTATTATTTTAATTAAGTTGCTGTCGAATTGTGGAATTTTGAATTTGCAATCGGAAAATGAAATAAAGCTCTCACATGTTGATTTTGTTTTGTGTTTTGCTTCATTTAGGATTGTTCAAGAGCTACCATGGCGTTTATTGGGCTAACAGAGGGCAGCCTATTGCTGAAACTCAACGGAGGAAGCATCAAGATAAGATCGTTGTGGTCTCCTTTCCAGATAACATAACTGATGCAAGGTGAAAAAGACTGAATTTAGCTTCAAAATGTCTAGTTGTAATACCACTAGTTTAACCAAGAAAAGAAGTTTATTTGACTTGAAGTTCTTGAATAATAATTGGCCTTTGGCCACTGGCATCATTTTAGCACAACTTTTAGCGTTTAAAAATAAATAAAGTGTTTCATTGCAATTTCCAAACACAACAACCCCAAATAGACCTACATATGTTTTGAAAATGTTAATTCTTCTTCAGTATAATAGAACTTGGGTCATGCGAACCCAAATTATTAACCAAGTGTTATCCAACTAGGTTATAATCTGATTTTCCCACTTTTTCAAAATCTTTCAAGATTATTAAGATAAGCCTTAATAAAAACATTAGCTACACCATGTATGCAATGAATTCTGTACCACTTTTAGATGTTCAGTGTTTCTTTTCTTCTCCCTGTCCCCTAATCTAGCTTTCATGCTGGTAGCAGGCTTGAGAAGGTCCATCACAAAGAGGGTTCTGATGAGGAATGGAAGAGAAGTTTCAAGCAGAGGATAGAATGGGATTCTTTCAGGAGATCCAGCTATGCATCAGAAGCTGTAGGATGGGTAGGTAGAATTCTTGACTTTTAGATACAAAAGAAGAAAACTAAAACTAAAACCGTTAATGCATGACTGAGGACTAAGAACAAATTTCTGCCTAGGTAACTATTTCAGGAACAAGGCTTTAGTTAAAAAGTATTTTGAAAGAAAAAATAAGTATCACTGGCTTGTAAAAAGTGAGAATCAATAGTTACCAAAAGACTATGAAATCAAGAAATTAGAAATAGGGCGATTCCATACTGTTGTTGTTTTTGTCTCTTTGTTTTCTCTGTTATTTTTGTGTCCCGTACGACACACTACTATTTTCCATTTCAATTGTAAATGATGTGTGATCGAGTTAAGTTAAGTGTTGGTTCTTGTGCCCCTTCTTGTACTACTGGAGGATCACCATCAATCAAGAAATTATTATTTTATTTTCACACCAAAAAGATGCAAAATGTTGTCAAAATGTCCCGTACGACACAGCATGGAATCGCCCAATAGACGTCAGAAGATCTAGCTATGCATCAGAGGCTGTAGGATGGGTAGGTGGAATTCTGGAAGGAGGTACAAACCCATGGTTTTCACATAGTGCATTATAATGCAAAGTCTGAATGTTGGAGACTAGATTCACTTGTATAATGGCTACAGTGTATGGTCTACATTGTAGTCTCCTCCCCAGACATATATAATTTGTCAATTGTCAAATTAGTGTTTTATTTACAGACTAGGTATAATTCTTGACCTTGATGCCAAAAGGAAACCCTTTCATGCGTGACTGAATTAGGAGTCCTAAGTAAATAAAAGTTTTAAAAAAAACTTGGTTTTACTCTTTGTTGAGCCAGCATACTGGTAGTGAAGAGACATTAAATGAAATGTACCAATCCCTGGACTGGTAAAAACTGCTTTCTCTTTCAAGAAAAACAGAATTTTTTAAAAACTTGATCATAGAATTACTAATTGAAAAAGGCACTTTATCAAATGTTATTTGTCTGTTACATTTCTTCTTATCAGGGCTCAATCATTGTCCTGGGTTTACAGCTTGGCCGCTTCATCTCAGCTGGACCACCTGGAGATAACCGTAAGAAACATGAAGGTCTGCTGTCCTCTCTTGCTCAGGTTCTGCCATGTTCGTACTCATCAAGGCGTGTATCCTATAGGAGGAGTATTCTCCCGGAGAAAGAGTCCAGTCGGGAGAAGAGCAATGATTCATCTCATTCTTCATTTGATGAAAGTCCTTCAGTGTTGTCTGATGAAAACGCCTGGTGGAATCTACAAAAGGTTTGTACAGAACATGTCCGTATCATTATTACGAAGGCTTCAATAAAGAAAGTACCATCATATAGAGTATAGTACCAAAATTAGAATTCTTTACATAGAGAGCAAGAGGCTTGGTTAAATGATACTAAGGAATGGTTAGGATTAATGCAGCTGTCATTTTTAAGACCCACCTCTTGACCCCCTGGAATGGTGTGTCACTTTACCAATGAGAGTCATACATTAAGATGCCATGATGCACCTTATGTCACAGAAAGTGAAGCACTATTACATTGCATTAACATGACTGACCAATGACGCACAATTGATAAACATTTCTGGCGCACCTTTTAGTGATAATGACTGACCAAAGTGACTGACCATGAACAATGGGCCGTTCCCCTACTTGGGTATAAAATATCACCAAAAAACATGACAGTCCCATTGACACACCAAATGACGCAAATTGGTAAAGTGACTTACTATGACACACATACTTGTCAGTTTTGTGACGGACGTCCATGACGGTACTATACGTCACCAGTTCTGGGGAATATGACGCAACTTACAAAGACAGCTGCACAAGTGTTGAAGATATTGAACAACAATTCATGACAGTAAGTTTTGGCAATGCATTGCCAACTATTTTTTTGAAGGGACAGCACTAGCTAATGGTGATTCAGTTATTTGATTTAATTAGATAATTGCTGTATAGATCTATGTCAAGCCTGTGTTGATCTCGTTGACTCAAAAGTGTTGTGTCAGAATGTCCTACAATGTAGGTATCTTACTGCATCAGATGTCACACATTTTGCAAATGAAAAACTGAAAAGAATTTTTTTTCTCCATACTCATTTTTGATGGAGAAGAATACATATTAATGACTCAATGGTCTAACATCTATGCAATGATTATTTTATTTAACTTTAATATTCTATTTGTGATTTATTGTCCCTGTTTTACAGCCTTCTGATGACCAACCAGCTGGACTATTCAAGACAACCAAGCAGAAGCCAACATCACCATCATCCTCCTGTGCCTCCTCATCCTATACCCCTTCATTCACTCACTCCACAAACGATCCTTCTATCACTCCATCCACCGGCCTCTCTCCTTCAACGGCAGAAGAATCCAAGGTACCCTTTGACCAGGTCACCAGGCAATGCTGGGGTCGGGTCAATAACATCATCGGAGGTCATCTGATGTCTGAGGGGGAGGAGGAAAAGGCTGTTCATCATTTTAAGATAGCTAGTGAATCTGGCTCCAGCAAGGGGCAGTACAACCTGGGCATGTGCTATGAGCTCGGTAAAGGGGTGCTTCAAGATGATGTACAGGTGAGAGGCAAATATCAGATGAAGTCTTAACTGAGACGCAAATATTGCAGTCCACTGTGATTGTAACAAAGTGCTAGGGACCAAACCTTGTTATAATGTCATCTTGTACTAAACACATTGGCCGGTATTCTCGAAGGGTGACTAAAGTTAGTCGGCCTACTAAATACATATTTAGCAGGCCTTGCTATTGTCTCGAACAATAGAGTGACGTATTGAGTAGGCCTACTAAATTTAGTCACCCTTCAAGAATGCCGGCCATAGATTTGTACATTGTTGAAATTCGGACCTTGGGAGTTGGCTTGTCAAACGTAATCTGGTTGTGTCCAAGCTCGATAAAACAGGAGTGGGCTGTTTTATCGTCATTGAAATCTAAAGGGAGAAGTGGATATTGAGTTTGAAAATAGATGCAATCATATCAGATGGTAGTTAGTGCATTAAAATGTAATAGCAACCAGGTTTCGTCCAAGAAAAAAGGGAAGACTTCACGTGTGAGTTTGTGCATGTGTGTTAATTTGCATGTCTATCATTTTGTTTGCTGCAAATAACTGATATTACTTTTCATGAAAGCTTTGCTAATATTTCATTTTGTCTCTGACAAAGATTCTGCTAGGATCAAAAGCTCAGTCTCTTTTTGACTCAATTTTACTCCACTAGCTCTCTCTTATGGGATAAAAAGTTTCAACACTTTTTTTGTTTGTTTGTAATTTCATTTGTAACATTGCTACATTGTCTTGTTTTCTAGGCTGCTGTGTTCTTTAGCTTAGCAGCTCAGCAGGGTCACCCACAAGCCCAGTACAAGCTAGGCACTTACCACTTGGATGGGAGAGGTAACATGAAGCAATGTGAACAGACCGCTCTGACTCTTATCACACAGGCAGCTGATGGGGGTGTGGTCCAGGTAAGAGAAATCTACTTTTATGGTAATTGGAATTAAACTATAATTATTAGGTTGTGCACCACAATGGTTGTAGAGGCAACATGAAGCAATGTTAACAGAACACTTCAACACTTATGACACAAGAAACTGAAATATACTTTTTGATACTGAAAGGCATTGAACTATCCAATTGTACCTTCCCTTTTGCGAAAAGTAAACATGATCCCATACTTGGAATCCTGATTGTACGGCATGCATCAGTTTAATGGACTTTTAACTGGTGTATTAGAAGTTTCATTACTTGAACCCGGAGTAGAAGGATAATGTCTCTCATTTGTCAGGACACAATATTCAATTTAATTGAACCCTTGGAGATGAAACTACATTGGCTGAGGGTTTCAGATGGAACACTTTAATGATAATAACAATAATTCATTGGCGTTTGTTCACTTGATATTTTCAGGCTCAGAGTTATCTTGGAATGTATTACATGACTGGTGAAGAAACTGAACCTGAGAGAGCCATAACGTATCTTCAAGCAGCTGCACAGAATAAGGTAACTTCCTAGAAAGTAATTATCTCAACAATATTCAAGACTTTAAAGGGACAAATCTCACCAAATAAACTTATTGATTGATATAAGAGATACAACATCCTCCCTGATCTATATGAAGCATTCACATTGCTAAGAATTCAACCTCATAAGGAAGGGGTGGTTAATTCATTTGAAGACTTGCATAGATGTTAGCTTATAGATACTGTAGTGTTCATTTCTAATTTTGTTCTATATCTATGCAGTGCTTTTAATCAAAGTTGATTTTGCTTTTATAGTGAACCGATATTGAATTCCCAACATACTACATTTTTTGTTCCTTTGAAGACATCTTATATGTTATTATTATTATTATTATTATTATAAAGTATTATTTTAACAGGGTAACCCCATCAGTGTCAAGCACTGTTCTCCCAGGGGGCCCTGTATGGTAAAGACAGAAAACAAAAACAACATTAATCAAATAAACAAAACATTTACCAAAGTTGTTGTTCATTAAGGATGCACAAATTAGGGAAATTATAACCTTGGCATTCGCCGTAACCTGAGATAGAAGGTTGGCAATGGTGTGGTTCTGACTGATTGGGGAAATCATTCCATAAAGAGAGAGCCCTGATTGAAGCTCCTCTTCCCTTGCTCAGTCCTGAACCCGTGGTATACTAATCCCTAAGCCTCATTCGAGTACGAAGATACATTGCTGATATTTGGAAAGGCCGTGGAGGATATTTGGAGAATTCCATTCCAGGCATTGAAAATACTTTGAGTTTGGAATTTCCACCTGTCCTCATAACCACATCTTAGTCGCGAAACTTGACAGTGATGTTCGAGACTACTTTGGAATAGCGTCCATCTTTTTGGCTGCCTTAATAATATCACTCTTCAATTCAAGTTACAATTGACCACAACTGGATACAGTAATCAAATGTGGCCATATTAGGGCATTTGCAAGTCAGCTTGAACACTCTCAGTTAAGATATGACGAAGTCACGAAGAAAGTGATATTTGACACCAATTTCTTCTGTTCACTCTCAAGGGACGTCCAATTTAGTATTGATCAAGCATAAAGCACCTAGTATATGTAACCGCACCTCTCTAACGTTTTGATCACATAAATCTATGGTGTGATTGGTTTACTTCTGAGGTGCAAAAATCATGTATGGTTTCCGCGTACAAACAGCTCTGTCTGCGCGAAGCCATTCATTTTACATTGATAAATCATCATTAAACGATTCAAATCAGCAAACTGATGTACACAATAGAGAGCATTGTATCACGGCATAACATCATTACTTTCCATCTCACTGACTTTGTAGAGTATTGACATAGCAGAGAAGAAACATTGAGCCCCCAGAATCGACCCTGTTGTATCCCCAAACTGACATTTCTTGGTTTGTGACAATGACTTTTCAATGGCGGCATTGACTCTATACCTGTAAAACTGTAAACCTTGTTTCTCAGTCTTTGATACCAATAGTCGACAGTGGTCATCGATTAACATACCATGGTCTACAGTACAAAAAGCCTTTGAGGTCCTAAGAAACCAACACCAGTTAAACGCAATTGTCCATTCTTTGTACAATACACAACTGACCATAAACATACTGAATTAGTTGAGTGAGCTTTCCTAAATCCTGATTGTTCCTTAGCGAGGATGTGATTTTCAGAGAGGTATTCTAGTAATTGATCATTAACTGCTTTTTCAAGCATTTTCATTATGATTTGAATTATCGATATTGGCCTATAATTTGACATTTCTTCTCTATCACCCCCTTTAAATACCGGAGTAACTTTTGCTCGTTTCCACTCTGTAGGTATAATTCCTGAGTTTAACGACAAATTGAACATGAACGAAAGATGGGCAGAAATAACCGGAGATGCAGCTTTGATAAGTCCTGTACTAAATCCTTCAATACCTGTTGCTTTGTTTACATTCATCAATTTAAGTTCGTTACGTACAAAATCTTCGTTTACATTTTCGAGTGTGAATTTTGGTAGTGTTTGCTCTTCATATGGAATGGTTACATTATTTTGACGAGCATTACTAATATGATTAATACCAGAAACACAATTGACTCCAGCTGTTACAAAAAATTCATTGAACTTTTCTGCAATATCTTGATCAGTATGTACATTTGTACCATCTACATTAATATTCCTTAGAGAATTTGAAGATTGGCTTGAGGGTGTGAGTGTTTTGAGGATTTTCCATAACTCTCTTGGGTTACGTTTGTTTTCAATTATCTGGTTTTGGTAGTAAACCTTCTTGAGCGTCTTTCTCAGATTATTCACAAAATTCCTCATATCTCTGAATTTTCTCCAAATTTCCTGTTTCCAGTCTCTCAGCCTTACCATTCAAAACGGTCTCTTACCTGTGATAATTAACAAAATCATCTGTCACCCCAGGGGACTTGTTCCCAGTGCTTTCATGGTAACATTGGAGCATGCTTGTTACAAATATTCAAAAAATACATCCCTCCAAGATTTGCCAAGCACTCTCCACACTAGTACATTGAAAAATGGCTCCAATCACTTTGTTGTAAGTCATCCACAAATGGTTTGATATCAAATTTTTTGAAATGTCTGAAAGTAACAATTTGGAGGTACTTTGGTCGAAATAGTTCTAACTATACATATGAAACTATGATCACTCAGGCCGTGGTGGTATAACTCTACTATCTTGACATTGAGGTGGATATTAGTTAGAACAATATCAAGTAAGCTTGAACTAGTTTGTTATCCTAGTTGGTGATTAATAACTGTTGGAGGTGAGTTGGATGCACAATTGCCTAACAAACTGAGCCTTTCGAGGACATAGCATATCGTAATTTAGATCACTAAAACGTACACTTCTTTACCGGTACTGATGCCTTGACTTATTGTGCCTCAATCAAATTTTGAATTTCAGCATTTGAATTTGGGCGTCGATAATATGTTCTATCAGTATCGAATTTGCATTTTGAAGTTTGAGCTCAATCCATATGGATCGACATTAGAATCTTCCAAATCAATTCTTCTAGAATAGCTGAGGTTTATTTGAAATGAAAATGGCTACATGTACACTCCCCCATGTCTGTTTCTGTCTTTCCTTTCAATGACATTACCATTCAAATGGATTTCTGAATTAGCAATAGAGTCATCGAGATGGGTTTCAGTGATACCAAATGTCAAATGGTTTGAGCTCAAGTTTTACATTGAGATGGTCAATTTTTGGTAACAAACTACAAATATTGACATGGGCTATTGTCAACCCCTTGTGTTTAAATAGCAAAGTAGTTAATCTCTGAGGTTTCTTGAATCGTCGTCGTCGTCGTCTCGTGTCGTTGCTGGCGATGTCTCCTGCGTCATTATTGATGTTCCCTCAAGGACAAATGAAGTTCTGGTCGCCCCTCCTCCCACGATGAGTCTTTTTTTGGCAGGCAATACCCAGGCTACTATTCGGCTGCCTAGACTCATTGTTCAGTTTTTGATGGAGGTGGCGATGTTGAGGGTTGAAGCTAATGTAGCTCTGCACAGTGTATGTGTACGTCATCGGCGTGTACGACTTCCTTCAATGTCTCTGTTAACATTTCTGGAGGCAGTTTCTCTGTTCAGTGGGAACCAGGATTTGGTGTCGACATCACCTGCATCAGAAGCGATATCTGAAATGATGCTTCTGAATTTGCATAGTATGCCACACGAGAACCAGTAAATTTAGTGGAGATTTTACATCTTTCATGTACATAATACATATAGGCTACTACATGCATTACAGATACATGAGTTTGTCTTGTAAACAAACTGGGTACTCTCCCAGAGAAGTACAATGAATACAATAGTAATAAGCTTGACCGCTTCCATTGTTGAGAGATTAACACACCATTGCAGACAATAAAATGAATGTTGCAATAGACAAGCTTGAAACTGTATGTAGCTTAAATGTGTACTCAGTGTTACCTCAAATATAGATACTCACATAAAATACAAAGTTGAAAATATTACCGATTTATCCTTCACTCAACACGGCTCACAAATTCCTGGTACATCCAACAACCTAAACCTCCAACTTGATAAACAAAACTTTCACCAAAGAACAAATATAAACACAATAAACAGTACAAATTACAAGAGAGAAGTGAGAGGGCTACCTGACGGCGCGCACTCCATTCATTAGAGTTGTACAGAACTAATAAAATAATTCTCATGTAGTATGTTTGTGAATTGATCATAACAAATTCAAATACACATACATGTATGGATGTGTATTCATGGACTTATAATTTGGGGCAAAATTTAAAAGGACATGTTATTTTCCTTCAAAAGTTTGTTTCCCAGATATGAGAAAAACAATCAAGTGCTTAATCTCAAGTTTGTGTGCTTATGAAGATTAATTCATAATTCGAAGAGTCCAAAGGTTGTTAACCACTAATGACGGGACTATGTGAAGGCATTGATGTCTTGATAACTTGAGATATAAAGTAGCAATATCACTCAAAGTTTGACAGAAGAATGTAAATATTTACCTTGTATATTTATCTTGATGTTACACATTGTACCAATACATTAGATTCTGTAGTGATCTTAACTAGTTAGTATTGAGTTAGGCGTTCATATAATATAGATAATCATATAGATAATCAAACTTGTTAGTTTACAACCAGCGCAATCAGTTGTGTTTTATATAAAAATTATTGATGAAAATAAGTAACATGATAATCAGTTGCAATTTTTGAAGGATCGAAGCAAGAATGAATAATAATGTAAATGGATGGGGCTCACAAACAAATGTGACAACATAAATTCACAAAAATAAAATTCCATTTCATATTATGTTAATATATATTTTCATTTCATAAACTTTAATAGCACTGAAAAGGTAGGTTTATATCACAGTCATTTGTTTTGTGTCAAAAATTTTCAGTCACAAATGTTCGGTAAACGCATAGAATTTGATTTGTTTCATCAATAATTAATTACATCTTTCATCCCACATTTGCAGGACCCTGAGGCACAATACCACCTGGGACTATGCTATGAGTATGGATGGGGTGTAGAAACCAACCAGGCCAAGGCATCCAGTCTTTACCACTCTGCAGCTAGTAAGGAACATGCCCCTTCGCTCTATTCGCTGGGGCTCTTCCATGAACAAGGTTTAGGAGGTAAGAAAGCCATTACAAATTCAATTTTAATTTTGTTCATGATGTTGAGAAAGATGGCATAAACAACATAAAATATAGGGTTCTAAGTCTGGTAGGGAACTACAGCCCACTTCCATTATACATGTAAAGGACATTGATGTGGATATTGATGAGAAATATATTGCTCGTTGGCGTAATATGGGGTTTCAACTTTATATTTCTTAATCTGAAGATAAATCATCTAACCACTAAAGTTTCCTTTAGTTTATACTCTGAGTTAATTTAGAAAGTAAGAAGGACTTTCAGGCCAAATATGATGTATTTAAATGGTTATAACTATACTTACAATTCAATGTTAGATGTCAATGAGAAACTGTATACCAGGTGTTTTGAGAATTTTGTTCAAATTTAGATATGTATGTTTCAGGCAATTATCTGTTCTCTTATTGAGAGTGTATCTTTTCTGTTTGATCTCTCTAAACTAGGTCTCCCCGAGAATCCAGGGCATGCCAAGGAGCTATTCATCAGGGCTAGCTCACTGGGTTATGTGAAAGCTACAGAGAAACTTCTTGAGCTGGACTCAGAAGAGAGAGAGCTTTCTAGATCTAGACTCAGATCAAATTCAACTGTGAGCACAGACTCAACAACATCATGGCTAACAAGCTCAGAGTCTGGCTCAGAGACGTCAGGAGTCGGTGAAGCTCTCCTCGGCTCTCCCTCAAGCAGTAGTATAGACTCGGACCTATCAGTGTGTTTCGACGAAGGAGCAACGATGCGTTTGGACTGGAGTAGTATACTCCCTCAAACCAATGGGAGTATACATGTATCGTTTAGTGCCCCTGAACTCACCAGCGAAAAAAGTATGATTGATGGATGTGGGGATGGTGCACATATGAGTTCTATTCTACACAGTCTATCCTGCTTGACCTTTCCCACGCTGCACCAGGGGTGGAAGGTCAATGTCCAAGATGGTCAATCGGATGGTGATTGGCCTCTGGATGCCCAGAGCTTGACCTTGGGTGTGTCCAGAGGTCAGGAGCCTAAGCCATCAGGAAGGGTGGTCTTTCAGCTGGGGGAATTGGATGAAGACGACGATATAGACTGGTGTAAGCCTATTGATGCCATTGCTCAACAGAGACAGTTGTCATTCAAGAGAGCTACAGCTGTGGCTTAGATGTAGTTTAAGACATTTAGAGACTATTAAAAAACTTATCATGGAGCATCACTATTGCTGTGTGGTAGGGTTCCCTCTTTCATTTGTAATGTTTACATTTATTTTGGTCTTCCTGTATTTGTAGGTGTCGCTCAAAAGGATAACAATACACTTGTTATCAATATCAATTTGTATGGTATATTACCATAGTGCTTTATGTCTTTGTACATTTTCTTTTCATTTTGTTCAGTACTCTTGTACTATAAAAGGTGTATTCAGTGGATTTGGTTTTAATCGAAATGGTGTTGAGTCACTATATAATAGTCCTGTATCAGCCAAAATGTATCATTTACAAAATCAGTTTTGTTTGTACGTTAGATTTGATTGATTCCTACTCTATAAATGTATTGTATACACTACATTGTTCAGATGGCCATCCAGTACTCTGTAACATAAAGAGTTACAATTAATTGGAAATATATTAGCCAATCGGGTTTATTGTTGCATGCACTGCTTGCAGAAAAATATAACTCTAAACCAATCAGAGTTATTGTTTTGAATTTGCAATTAACTCATAACTATTTATATTACAGGCCACAGAACTTGCTTCTAAAGCTACACCTGTGCTAATCAACTCAATGCTTTGATATAAAACCACAAACACAAACCAATTCTGTAATGTTCTTGCCATTTATTTCTCCATCACTTTAAATATAGTCCTTTTTTCAAAATCAGTATTGTGTTAAAAAGTACAGCTTTAATAATTATAATAATATAGCAGTCCTTGTATAGCGCATTTATACCTTTGATAAAGGTCTCAGTGCGCTTTTAGGAGAAAGGGGAAGAGACAAAGAGAAAAAGCAGAAGGATCAAAACCATGTCTAGCAGTCACAGAAAAAAGCCTTCAGAGGAGATTTGAATCTTCCAACATTTTCTGCATTTCTTACATTTTCTGGAACATACTGTACTAACTTTATTCAAAGAAAAATTGAGAAGTTATAACTCTATTATGAGACTTTTCTTGTAAAAAATAGCATGATCTGTATCTTTACCAAATGAAGTGTAAGAAAATGTCTCATTTTGTATTTGAAGGGGAAGTCCATATATATTCTTAATCAAAGCGGAGAATTATCAAAATAGAAAAGGGAAGATTTGAAGAAAAAAAATTCAATGAAATATTAAACAAGGTTATTTAATGTAAAGTTGTAACTTGAGCAAATTTGCTACTCTATAATGCCACTTGCAGAAGCTATTCTCTCAATATGTTGATTTGGGTATTTAAATACTTTTTACATGATTACAAGGCCCTATCCATATTCAGACATATATGTAGGCCATACTTTATTTTTCTTAATGAATGCTGTGCAACTTTTACAATACACAAAGCTATGTTGTTTTGTACACTCTGATAGATCACACAGTTGTGCTAAATTTATTATCAGGACTACATCTAGATCCCTTGATAAGTTTCCCATTTCCAATTATAATTCTTTAATACACAACTATTGTAAGTCTTTAGTTTATCATGTATAGGTTTGACAGTTAACATTCATGTGAAACATAAATAAACCCTTTTGAAATAGAAAATTGATTACTTATATTTCATTTCAATAATCATGAATTCAAATATAGAATACACTCATTTGTATTATTCCCTCTCGGTTCAACGGACTTTATAAACACGTAAGGAGAAAAAGTTTTTTTTTTTTTTTTTTGTTGTTCATATGCACCAAAATACAGTCATTCAATGCATTAAGGATATTGAAGTAGCTTCCATACACAAATGTGTTTAAGTGAACAGTGTATTATTTTGCCATTTTTATCTCCAATTTTCTTTTACAAACTTTTGCATTTCTTTTGTATAATTATAAAGAGAATATTGATTTGAAGATCTTGTGTGTAAATGAAATTTACCTAAATAAAGTCTTTACTTTATCACTACAATATTTGGTGTTTTAGTTATTAAGTGCATGGTTTAATATCTGGAAAATAATATTATACAGTCTACTCCTGTTATAATGGGCATGGATACAGCAATATGTCATCATAATGATGCTGTTCTCCCCGTCTGCGATTTCAAACATGTGCACATATGTCTGTGTCTATATGTTCAGTATATAGTTAAAATTCATTACAAAAAAGCTTGGTCCCGAGCACTTACACTCATGCATGGTCAATTCACAATTGACCATGCACTGGGAAGTACCATACTGCAGCAGTTTTCTTCCAATGGAAAGTCAATGCAGAAAAAGTGAAAATGGTGTCTTGAGAAGCTCAGCCCAGTCTAGGTGGCATTTCCAAAAAGGGTCTAAAAATTGTACTAAACAACATAAAAAAATTCTAATTGAAGAATTATATTGCAATGATACTTTAGATTATCTTAATTTATTTTGAGGTAGGTTTAAAGCTGATTTCACTAATTATTATTGAGAAGTTTCGTCAGCAACCAAGAGGGCGACAGACAGCCATTTTTTCAGTACAGCCTTATGTTGGTTTGCAGCTGTATGTGGGTCCCGAGGACCTCTCTATAAAACAGGAGTGCATTTCAGCATGTCATATTTCATGAGGACCTACATTATGAAAAACAAAAAAGATACTAAAATGAACCATTATTATTATTTTTTATTTTGCATTTTTTATTTGTCTTCTTTTTAAAAAACATGAACATCAGGGCCATGCACGGACTTTTTGAAAGTGGGGGCTGGCCGAAAGTGGAGGGGCTGAACAGGCTAAAATCCCAATCTATAGTCATTTCCACATTTTTATACACATTTGCTGACAAAAGTTGGGGGGCAATGAGATCAGGAAGGGGTGGGGGGGGGCTGAAAGGCAAGCGTGCCATGTTTGGGGAATCCCCGACCACGCCCACTCGGCGCAAAGCATGCAGAGTAGGGGTATCGCGACGACGATCGACCCCGCGGCTTGGACAGCTCCAGCGCGGATACTCGTCTTTCGCTCGCATCAAGCTCACTGATCTCTACCCAAATTAGGTTCACCTGCTTTTCCGGGCCTGTTTGTAAGGATCGCGAAATTCAAATTATTGCATTTATCAGTCTAAACCTCTTAAAATTCTAAATAATTGCTTCTGAGATGTTTGAAAATAGTCAATATTATTAACACGATACAATCTGTAAATCTGTAACATCGATCTCGATTTAAAATTTGTCCCGAAATTACTAACTTTAGTCCCACATATTGATATTCTTGTGATTTGTAGGCCTACTTTCTTTTGCATTTATTTCTAAGAAAATAGTAAGAATTGCCCCCCCCCCCCATTATCTTAAATTAACTCAGTCATGCTCACTCAGTTTAGGTCTAAAGTAAAGCAGGCTCCACGATGCACTTTGCTGCAATCCATTTTTTAAACAAATGGTAGTTGCATTATTCATGCGACATCATATTCGCATAATGAGGTTAAAATTGAAAGGAACAATAATACCCGGTTGTTGTATGTCCGGAACGCGGTTGTTTCTCCGGACAGGCGGCAATTTAAGGCCTTTGTTGTCAATATTACATCAATCGATTGAAAGTAATATCGGACAATAATCAGGCGCGTATCCAGGATTTCGCATCCCGGGGCCCGACGTGAATTTGGCGCCCCTGTGTAATTTCCAAATATGGCGCCCCCCCCCCCCTTGCAGGCAAACATAGGCCACGGCTTAAATGTATGTTGAAGGATTTTGAATAATTTATTTGAATTTTTTTTTTGTTTTTTTGAATACTTGCAATGTCGCAGTTAATGGAAAAGAATTTCTAGATAATGAGTATTACTGCTATAGATGAAATACAATATTTTTCTAAAAAATAACGAGCGCAAAGCTGCGATCAGATTTTTCCCCCTCTACTTTACGATCAGAAACAAAGAATTCTAAGCATTAGGTATCAATTTTGTTTGCTCTTCATCAGCAATTCATATGAACGGAGCTGTAATTTGTCCATCAAACTGATTGTTGAAGCAGCCATATAAAATCATGTAATTTGTCCATCAATATTGTGAAATCAAACAAATGTTATTGATGTTTTGTGCACTCAGAATCCTCATAATCTGGTTACAAGAAAGAAAAAATAGGCGAGCGTGAATCGCGAGCAGAAATTTGATGTATCGGAATGATCTCTGAAAAAGTGACATTTTATGCATTCCTCAGGAACACAATGTAATAACTCTTTGCAAAATGAAGCGAGCGCGAAGCGCGATCGAAAATTTTGCTTTATGTACTACAGACCTGAAGTTTAGGATCAATTTAGCCTCCATAATTTAAAGACCGTATGTTGCCCAGTAATTTTACATGAGTATGAAAGAGAGATGAATATCTATCTATCTAGCTGCTTATCTATCCTTCTGCTTCCCTCCCTAAGTTTAAGATAAATTTGGCGCCCCTAAGTTTAAGCTCAATTTGGCGCCAACTAATCATTTGGCGCCCCCTAAATGTTAGTTTGAATTGGCGCCATACATGTACATGTATATGTACGATTTAGGTGATTTGATGCCCCTGGGAAAATGCAAAAATAAATGTAACGTGTATTCAAATAAATTTTAATGTCTTGATGATTAGTATCCTATAATGCAAATTATGTTCAGAGGAAAAACACAGGCGAGAGCGGAATTTTAAAGTCTTTGAATGATGAGAAAACATGGCATTGCATGCGTTCCTCACGACCACAATGTAATAACTCATTGGGAAAAGAAATGATGCGAGCGCGTAGCGCGAGCCAAAATTTTGCTATGTATATACAGACCAAGAGGAATATAAAAATTTTAGAGATCATATTTCAAATACCAAGTTGTTGCCCCTTAGTTTCAGGTAAATTCGGCACACCTCCCTCAGTTCAAAATAAAGTTGGAGCCCCTAAGTTTAAGATAAATTTGGCATCCCTAAGTCTCAGGTCAGTTTGACGCCCCTACGTTTAAAGGGGAAGTTCACCCTGGAATTTTATTTGTCTTAAAAAATGAAGAAAGATAATAGAAAAATACTAGTGAAAGTTTGAAGAAAACCAACCAAAAAATTATGAAGTTATGAATATTCAAAGTTTTGATTCTGTGACGTCACATGCGAGCAGATCTCCTATGTGATATGTAGTGTAAATTCCATAAAATGTCTTTATTTTTCAGAAAAAATCAATAATGTCACCTGTGCGGTCGATATACAATCAAACATTATGTTCATATACATGACGATATCAAATTGACCCATTCCTTTATCAAGAACCATGACAAAAAGACAAATTTATGGAATTTGCATACACAACCCATGGGAGAGCTGCTCGCATGTGACGAGCGAAAAATTTGCTATGTATATACAGACCCGGATGCATGAATTTTGAAATTTTGCTCCATCTATATAGAGACCATATTTTAAAAACCTATTTGTTGCCCCCTTAGTTTCAGGTATATTCGGCGCCCCTTAGTTTCAGATCATTTGGGCGCCCTATAAGTGTAAGCTCAATTTGCCGCCCCTAATTTTAAAATCGATTTGACATCCCCTTAACTTCAATTCAGTGCCCCCATAAGTGTAAGGTCGTCTTCGCTCGTACGTGTAAGCCCAATTTGACACCGCTAATATGTTGAACATAAATTTGAAATGCAAAAAAAAATAATAATATTAAAAAAAAAATAAATAGATAAATAAAAAATGTAACGTGAAACAAATAAATTTAAATGTTTTGACGGTTAGAATCCCATAATGTAAATTCTGGTAAAAGAGGAAAAACATAGGCGTGTGCGAATAGAGAACGGAAATTTTGATGCATTCGAATGATTAGAAAACAGGTCATTTTATTTACGCGTTCCTCGACACAATGTAATAAATCAATGGGAAAAGATGATGCGAGCGCGAAGCGCGAGCGAAAATTTTGCTATGTATATACAAACCAGGAGGCATGGAATTTTAAAATGTTGCTATTTCTAGATAGAGACCATTTTAAAGACCCCTTCTGTTTTCTTTTGTGTGTGGAGCCACTAAGTTTAAGATAAATTTGGCACCCCTATTAAAGTCTCAGGTCAATTCGGCGCCCCTATATTTGAGCTCAATCTGGCGTCCTTTAATTTAAGATCGATTTGGCAACCCCCTTAACTTCAGGTTAAATCAGCGCCCTTAAGTCTCAGGTCAATTCAGCGCCCCTTAAGTTTCAGATCATTTTTGCGCCCCTACATTTGATCTAAATTTGGCGCCCTTACGTTTAAGATCATTTTGGCGCCCCTCTAGGGGTAAGTTCGATTTGGCGCCCCCTAAATTTAAGGTCGATTTAGCGCCCCTAAGTTTAAGGTCGATTTGGCACCCCCTTCTAAGTTTCGGGTCGATTTGGCACCCCCACGTTAAGCTCATTTTGGCGCCCCTCTAATTTCAAGTTTGATTTGGCGCCCCCAAAAAATTTAAGGTCGATTTAGAGCCGCTAAGTTAAAGGTCGATTTCGAAGTCCCACCTATGTTGAAAGTCCATTCGGCACCCCTAAGCTTATGGCGTTGCTTAGTTTACTGTCGATTTGGCGCCCCCTAAATTTTTTTAAGGGCGCCCCCTTCCCTCTCCCTTTTTCAATTTGTCGCCCTTACTTAGTTTAAGGTCGATTCGCGCCCTAAGTTTATATCAAATAGGCGCCCCCTCAGCTTTAGGGTCAATTTGGCGCCCTTACTTAGTTTAAGGTCGATTCAGCGCCCTAAGTTTATATCAAATAGGCACCCCCTCAGCTTCAGGTCAATTTGGGCCCCCATCTAATTTCGGGTCAATTTGCGTCCCACGTTTAAGCTCAATTCGGCTCCCCCGTAGTTTAATGTCGATTTGGCGCCCCCCCCCCTCTTAATTTAAGGTCGATTTGGCGCCCCTAAATTTAAGGTCGATTCAATTCAATTCAATTCAATTATTAACCATAAAAAGCAAACATGTACAAAGAAATATAATAAGTATAAATCAGAATTAATCATAATGCATAATGGTCTGGACCACAATTGCTGTCCCTAAAAGTTAAGGCACATTTTGCGCCCCTTAGTTAACTGTCGATTGGCGCCCCTAAATTTAAGGTCGATTTGGCGCCCCTAAGTTATTAAGGTTCAATTTGCACCCTTTAGTTACTGTTCGATTTGGCGCCCCCCTAAATTAAATGTCGATTGGCGCCCCCTAAATTTCAGGTCGATTTGGCGCCCCTATAAGTTTAAGGCGTTCAATTTTCGCCCTCCTTAGTTTACTGTCGATTCGGCGCCCCCTAAATTTAAGGTCGATTTGGCTTCCCCCCAATTTTAAGGTCGATTTGGCGCCCTAAGTTTAAGGTCAATTTGGCCCCCTTAGTTTACGTCGATTGCCGACCCCCCCATTTTTAAGGGCGCCCCCTTCCCTCCCCCTTTTTCATTTTGGCGCCTTACTTTAGTTTTCATAGGTCGATTCGGCGCCCCTAAGTTTAATATCAAATAGGCGCCCCTAAGCTTCAGGTCCAATTGGCGCCCTTACTTAGTTTAAGGTCGATTCAGCGCCCCTAGTTTATATATCAAATAGGCGCCCCTCAGCTTCAGTCAATTTGGCGCCCCCATCTAAGTTTCGGGTCAATTTGGCGCCCCCCCCTTAGTTTACTGTCGATTTGGCGCCCCCCCTAAATTAAATTGTCGATTTGGCGCCCCCCCCCCTAAATTTAAGGTCGATTTGGCGCCCCTAGTTAAGGTCAATTTGGCGCCCCTTAGTTTACTGTCGATTGCGGCCGCCCCCCCCCCCCCCATTTTTAAGAGCCCCCTTTCCCTCTCCTTTTCCCTTCCCTTCTCTCTCTTTTTTTTTTTTTTTTTTTTTCTTCCTTCTCTTTCCCTCTTTCCCTTCCTCTTTCCCCCTTTTTTTCCCTTTCTCTTTTTTTTTCTCCTTTTTTCTTCTTTATTTTTTTCCTTTCCTTTCTCCTTTCTTCCTCTTTCGGCGCCCTCTGCTTGCGCCCCCCGGGGGGCCCGGGCCCGTAAAGCCCCCCCCAGAATACGCGCATGAATATAACAAAGCACAAATATTCACAAATATTTTTGCTATTCACTGCATGAATTTTGAATAAATCAAGAGCAAAAGATGACGTTTTTATCTGCTTAACGTTAAGTGTCCGGACAACGGACCCCCCATCCTAATCAAAATTTTGTTCCAATGTGAGCTTTTGATTAGGAATAAAGGTCAAATTACCTTAAGTTCGCTCTGATGTCACTGTGACATGGAAACAATTTGATTTTATACAGAAAAAGGTGTTCGCAATCGCCTTGAATATCAGTTTTTGTATTCATAGGAATACCCACAACTAAGTTTGGGCAGTATGAATTTCCTTGTTTGAATGTTTGTATCAAATAATATCAAAGTTTTCCTGAAAAAATGCATCGCAGCCAGTTGCATTGTGTGAGCCCGGCAGCCCGCCATAATGAAAGCGGTCTATTTTCACAATCTGTTAGTGTAATCAAATCTGGCTATGATCATGGAACAGAATCTATCTAGAAGTCTATTTTTTGTTTATTTTTTTATTTATTTTTTTTTAAATTGTGAAGCTGAAGGCCATGAAAAATATTTGTAGATGCTCTGTGTAGTGAAAAAATTTGACAAATTCTGTTGTTGCTCAGGCCCCTTTTTTGTTTTTAATCTAAACTATTTTAGGTATCGTGCAGGTCTATGTCACATCTGACGATGGCCGAGCTCATTGAAACAAACATTCACTAGGGGAAAGGGCTTAGATTCTATGTAATTTTAGAAAGTAGAAGATTGATGTTTTGTATGTATATTTGCATTTATCGTATAAACTCCTGTACCCATCTGTATCACTTTAGAATTCCCAATAACTTTAGGGCCAATACGTATACATATTCTCTTGTCTGTATTTATTATGTTGATACTTAGAGTCTGCATCATTGCCTTTTGGTTACTTTTATTCAATACTAACTTTGCAGAACCGCAAGGAAAGATGAGGTAACGAGCCTGGTGAATCAAGCATGCTTAAATCTGAATGTTCAACTCCGTGGTTAACAGAGTTCATGTCTTTCTGCGCTGGAAGTACTCTTACATTCGGCGAGTAATCTTGGCAATGAATTCTCCGGCTGGTTTAGATGATATCAAGGTATAACTCCAATTTCACCAGAAATACAGAGATGCCAACCTTATGGAATCATTAGAACATTAGAAAGTAGAATGTGAATAACAAAAATGATTAAAACAGCTGAAACAAATGTATTTAAATAGTCTCAAGAGAAAAAATCTAATGATTTTCAAGCATTTCCAAAATTAAATGACAGAGCAAAAGGTAGGCTATTATTCATGCTCTCTCATATGACTTTATGAGAAATCGTTTAGTTCAGCTGTTGTTATTTGCGTTCTAATTTCTAGTGTTATAATTATTCCGTAGGTTTGGCATCTCTGGCTTTATCTCATCCACTTCTGAAATGAACAAGTTTATTGTAATGGACATCATAAAAGATTATTCCTCATTCACTAGCTTCTACATTTGTGATGATAGTTGTTCAAATAGTAGGCCTAAAGATTTAAATCAGTAATGTCAAAAGTTTTTTCTTTTTTTTTTCATGCAAGATTGGGATCTTATGAAGTAGCATCATACAGTCTTAATGAGGCAATTGTGTTCTAATATTAAACACGTGCAAACTGTATGTACATGTATAGCGAGGTGTTGAATTAGCTTGGTCCAGAGCACCTCAGCATAAGTGCCGTAGTCTAGTGGTCGTATCACTCAACTAGGAATGCAAAGGTTGTGAGTTCTATTCCCGGCACCGGCACTTACGCGTCCACTCCACCCAGGTGCAAATGGGTACCAGGGAGGATAATTCCATATAAGGCGCCTACAAATGGCTGACTACAAGTATGGAGTTAAACCCAGTGATTGGGGTAATAATATACTGTAAAGTGCTTTGAGCCACTATGGGAAAAGCGCATTATAAATAATAGGTATTATTATTATTATACGAGGAGTGGACATTATTATCACTTATTTTGATCCTCTTTCTAGATCCTGTACAAAAGTGAGAACTACATTGTCGTTGACAAGCATTATGATGTGAAGATCAACAGTGATGAAGCAAAGGACACTGTCACTGTTTCAACCCAATTAGCCCGTCTTTATCCAGAGTTAGTTGATAGCAAACTGCCTCATAGTTTCAGGTTAGATACATATGTAGAGATACAGTGGGGGAAAAAATTGGAACAGACAGAGGGATCGGTTGTTTTGGTTTGTACGTTATGACAAGAATTAGCACTTTATAGCATTATATTCTTATGTATTCTTCTCATATGAAAATATCTATTGACTACTGATGTAATCAATACATAGTTCTAACATTGTTGGTTGATTGGCTGACAAGGTATTGAAAGAAATGGTCAATAATTTACAGTATGATGATTTGAATACAATTAATATAAACCAAGAGTAGGTCTATAAAATACCCTTTTATTCATGATAGAACGATGTGTACCGACCTTATATTCACATTCATTGCATTTGTGTTCAGACTTAGATTTTTGACAATTGTGTTCAGACATAGATTTTTGACAATTGACAAATCTTTTAATTCAGTGAAGAACAAACATCCCAGCAGAATTTATTTTAGAATTCGCTGCATTAGAAACAATTGTACTAATTGTCTTGTTTCTGATTCCCTTACAGATTTGTTCACCGGCTCGACTATTCAACCAGTGGAGCACTATGCATTGCCCTGAACAAGAAAGCTTCAGCCATTGGCATGGAAATGTTTAAAAACAGAAATGTCACCAAGCACTATCTTGCACTGGTAAGATTGTGTTTAATTCAATTCAAAATCACTCCTTAGACTTAAAAAAATAATAAAATAGTGTAAAACAGGGACAAATTCTTCATAACAAGTACAGACATTAGACATTGAGTGATGATTGAATTTAAGGATTTGTAAAACTTTCAACCCTTTACTATAAATAATATAAAACGCCTTGTCAGAAGAGAGAATAATGAGAAGCGAGAAAGGCATGAAAGATGATAGAGTGAAGAAAAATGAGAGAGGGAGAGGGAGAAACGGATAGACATTGGTAAAAGGAGAAGTTTATGGAAAACAAATTAAGTGAATCAAGAGGCAGAAAGTAAGGTGATATTTCCCGATATTCTTCACCTTTGAACTGTAGGTCAGGGGTCATGTAGCGGAGGACACCATGTTGATTGAGAAAGCCATCTACCCTAACCCAGAGGAGGATCTGAAACACATGATGAAGGTAGATGATGGGCAGTGTCCTCCCGGTACCAAGCTCATCAGTGCCATCACAAGACTACAGGTGATACAGAGAGGAGAGTATGACAGGGAACCGGCAACTAAACTTCTGCTAGAGCCACATACAGGTAAGTTAAAGATAGTCAAACTCCTAGTGGAAAACTTTTTATGGTTACCTGTTTATACTGGCCACAGGAACAGTCAACCTTGCCTTAGTAAAAAATCACAAAAGTCAAAGGTCTTTTCAAGTAATCTTCTCTTTATAGTCTATTGTGTTTAACCCTTCATAAGTCAACATTTTTTTTTAAAAGATTCAAATTAGGAAAGGTTGACTGTATCTGACCACCTGGAAAAAAAAGAAGTGTGCTGCATCAGAACTTATCTACAAAGGCCACTTGTCTATAGTGGCCACTTTTTTCTACCCTTTGATGGATTTGATATCCTAGTGTGACTGTGGTTTGATAAATGAAGGAGAGTTCTCTCAGCTTGGCAACTTGATTGCCCTGGTGTACTTTTTGTTGTCAACAGTGAATAGCTACTGTTATGAATATTTGTGATATGGTTTGATTTTTGATCTAATAATACCTTTTATTTGAGAAAACTTGTAAAGAACATTATGAAACCGTGACATCAGAATACTTTGAAAATTTTCATAAAGTGTCCCTGATACTTCTGAGAAAATAGCTTGTAATTGTGCCTTTTTTGGGTGGGGATGAAATGAAGGGCCAGAAAGTTTAGAGATTGCATTTCAACTCTTGAGAGATAACTCTTCAAAATTCTCCTCTATCTTCTGCATTTCAGGTCGCAGGCATCAGCTTCGCATCCACTGCCAGAGCCTTGGCCATCCTATCGTTGGTGACTATACCTACAGCATGAGGAAAGACGTTGCACCGTACCGTATGATGCTCCTTGCCCATAAACTTTGCATACCGGTGCCAGGAGAAAACATTGATGTAACAGCAGAAGATGTATTTACACATGAACATGATCCTAAATGGGTACCATATGATGATTATAGATAACATATGCCGAGAGCTACACATGTAGATTGGCGTCGATTTATACTTTTCACTCCCGTTATGATGAGCATAGCCTTTTGTCGAGGCCTTGTTGGCTTATCGTCGTTTGCCGAATGATGCCGAGCGAAGCGAGGCGAAAACCCGAACTCGCGAAGCGAGTCGGGCTTGTTGAGCAGAGCGAAACAAGGCCTTTTGACACCTAACCCGAATTTCGCCGACTTTCTTTTGTCTTTTATTGTTTTGACGAATATTCTGACCAAAAATTGGTCGGTGAAATCATCCAATGAGCGCGGGCTATAATGACGTAATGTTGGATATTCATGAGGCCGGGCGAGACTGATGTCTCAATGGCGGCCCATGGATTCTCCGCGATGAGAGACGACAAAAGTGTTAAGAACATTGAAAATGCTTCATGAATCTTGAATATTGACCAATTCAGTTATTTGTAGGTTAATGCAATAAAATCTGCAATGAAATGATACGTTTTGTTTGCAAATCTATCAACAGGTTATGGTCAATTGTAATCTTTTATTCGCTTCCAGTGAGCAAGGATTTTAGAAGTTGCTACTTCGACGGGCGTGCGAACCTATTCTACCAGGACGACAAGGTAATTCTCCCGCTGAGTCTCCGGGCCGGGCAGTGACGATGGGTTTGGTCGTACAGGTTGCATTTAGCTGCATGCTGTGTGTGTCTGTGGCAGGCGGTTGCGTCTATTCATGATCAGGGGGTGTTAATACCCGCTGGTTGAGCGTTGAAACTTATTTTGCACACCTTTTATTCGTTAGATTATCACGACTCAATTTTTTTGGGAAATTGTACAGATATCACATACGTATCTGTTATGAAGTTAACACCAGCTATGTCAAAGAGTGAATTATGAATGTATTTTAATCGAGCTTATTTCTGCAATGTTGATAGAATCCCCTCCACATAGTTGACTATTCTAAAATCCTGGGCGAATTACTAATACATTCGTTAACGAGGTCAGACATGCATACATATTCATTAGGAAGTCGTATCTTATGAATATATAATTCAACACAGAAGTCAAGAGGCCTTGTTTCACTGCTCATTTCGCGAGTTCGGGTTTTCTCCTCGCTTTCCCGCGACATCATTCGGCAAACGACGACCAGCCAACAGGGCCTCGACAAGAGGCTATGATGAGCACAGATCCTGCAAGGTTTTGAAATGAGGCAATTCTCACAATTTCAATTTGTAGAAACCTATTTATGTCCACTGTTCAGTATGATATCTCATTTCTGCAAAGCAATTTGCTTGGTCCCAAGTACCTTGTTAAAATGGGAGTGAACTGTAAAACTCCTGGGGCGTGTTTCACAAAGAGTTAAGTAGACAAAGTCGCACTTAACTTCTAAGCGCATCTTGTTTTATAACGCGCAATTTAATTGATAGATTTCACAATGGCGCGCATCCCCTGGTCATGATCAGTCCAATGAGGTGATGCGTAATAGAACGAACGAAATTAACGATTTAAGTGCGATTTTTTAGTGTACTTAAATCTTTGTGAAACACCCCCCTGGCCCATAAACTTTGCATGCCAGTGTAGCAGTTCTAAGAGAAGTTTACACAATAGCAAAATCCTAAATGGATCCCGGACCAAGATGACAGATAGCATTGCGAGATGTCGTTCAATGTTCAATGTTTAATAGTGTGAATGCAGACATTCACCTCATGGCAGGAACACCACATATCTTCAATTTGTATACATGTATGTGCTACAAATAGAGCAATGTGGAATCTCAGTTACATTTAACAAGTGTTTGTGCAGTTTACTTTTGCTACAAAACTTTTTTTTTAATGATTTTGTTTAATAGCAGAATGCAACTTCTAAATTGGATAAATTGACAGATTCTATGTGTATTGCTTATAACCTCAAATTTGTAACACATGTGTCGATGTGAGAGAGTGTCTTTGCAGGCCAATGAAGGCTGTGATTTGACAAGAAACTGGAGAAAAGAGAAGCATTTCATCTGTTTTTAGTTTGTTTCAAATTCACATACAGCTGTACATGGAGTATGAAATTGAAAGTCACTAAACGTGTGAAACTTTCTGTGACAATTATAGCGAGGTGTTATTTCTGACATCTCATTCCATATCAATTTTGGCCTCTTACATGTCATTTCTTTAATGTCATTAAAAGGGAGAAATCCAGTCACATTAGAATTATACCCTTGGTTTGGATGTATTAAAAATTATTTGGATTTTGTATGAGAGCATGTCGTATGTTATCTTTTGTTTGCATTATATTTCATGAGGACTTCCTGGCCTTGTGATTCTCTTTCTCTCCTTTGTATCTATGTTTTATCTGTATCTATGCCCTTATTTTCCATCCTGTATCTTTCTCTTTGCCTCTCCCTCCCTCTCTTTATCTTTCTCTCCTGCCTCATCCTTCCATGTCTTTCTCCAATCCCTCCCTGTCCTAGTCCCTCTCCTCATCTTACCCATCACTCTCCTCCCTTGTCGTCTATCTATATTCCTCCTCTCCCTTCCTCTCATCTCTCTCTCTCTCTGTCTCTCCCTTTATCCATCTGTCTGTCTTTCAAAATTATATCATATACAAGAAAACATAAAATGTCAAATGATTGGTAGTGCATCGATATATTACATTTTATTATCTGATATATGTTAAGCTGGAATGTAGTGGGAAAAGAGTGATATCTCCAGTATTTTTAGGGTAAAAATGAACTCTGCATTATGTGTTTATAAGATTAAAAATGAACTATTGACCCCAAAATACATGCATATCATATGAGCTATGGTCTGGCACTTTTGGGTTTTTGCTTTAGGTTCAAACCCTATATAAGTACAGTGCAAGCCTCTTAAAACAAGCTCAGTTACAGTGAGATTTGTACAAAGGCAATTATCCTGGTCCAAATTTAAAGTAATTGCAAACATATGAGTTCAGTATGGAATTAAAGGCCACTGCACACCATACGACTTCGATTTCGGCTGACTGACTTCAGATCTGAAATAACTAAGCGCCCAGTTATTTCAGATTTTAAGTCGGTCAGTTGCAAGTCGTATGGTGTGCGGTGGCCTTAACAGTCCACTTCCGTTATAACAAAGTGCTCTGGACCAGGCCAATTACCTCGTTTTAAAAGATCTTGTTCTACTAAACACAAGAATAAATAAAGACATGCCAATGATTGAAAGTAGGACCAGGAGAATTACCTCATCACAAATTCACATATATCCATGCTTGTTATAACAACAGTAGATTTTATTTTGCTTGGTAGGCTGCCTACTGGGCACCATGTAAAGACAGTGTACTAATAATTTTCGGACACTGCAAATACTTTGTCAGTCATAGCACAAAATATGGTTCTCCACGGGATAACGACGTAGACTACTCTCCAAAGGCATTTTCATGTAGCTGCTAATGACAGAATGGCCAAGAACACATCAAAGTTCTGTAAGACAGTTGCTTCAATGTTTAAATAAAGCCTGTGCTTGCAGATTACCCTACTTGAGTCCCATCCATTTGAGTGCTTCACATTGAGGATGGGTGGGTATTGTGTTTTGACAGACATCTATCAATCAGATGTGATTATTTACGTCTTGGACAGACCTTTAACGTCACCATCCGAGAGACAGGATTGGGTTTCGAACAGGATCTGCTCCATGTCAGTTTGTAAGCTTATGCAGAGTTGACAGTGAGCGTTACCGCTCGACCAACTCCTGATCCCTTTGAGGATGATGAAGGCCTCTTGTAAAGTGGCAGTATCCGCCTATGATGGGGGCTCATGGTACTTGCTCTAAACAATGTTCTTTCAGTTCATTAGTCAATATTCTTCATCACCTCAAGTCTTCACCTGGCTTCGGCAATGATATCCTTGTGGTGTTTCTCTGCTTCCTGTAAGCTTCAATGACAGTATTCCTAGTTTGATCAAACCTTAGCTTTTCCAATGCAGACATATCCTTTCTCTTCTTCCCTTTCCCCTTGGCATTGCTGCTGTCCAGGTCTTTGTGTCCAGATTTCTTCTGCTTCTGCTGTGGATTTGGTTTGGCACCTGACTTGGCACCTGACATGAGTCCTTTGAGAAGCAGTTCTCGCTGACCAGGCTGAAGGCAGATCAAATTAAAATGTAAGAAGGACGATGAAGACTGTGATTTATATATTATTCAATTGAAATTCCTCACACTTTTTTTTTTGGGGGTGGGGGGTGGGGCTTTCTGACTTACTTTGTAATATGCAGCATAATTCATTGTCTGGTTATACTTTTATGAAATAACTAATATTTGCTTGTTATAAAGGCCTCAAAGGTATCATGAACTAATGACTAATAATAAATAGATTTGGAAATGCAGTAAATGTGAGTTCAGGGACAACCGGCACGCAAAAACACTTTTGAGGCACTGATTAATACTTAAATGCCCAGTACACTGCAGTACTGCAGATGGTTATATAATTAAACAATTGATAATTCTAGGTCTTAAGATGAATCATGCTTACCTTAGTGGTTTCTTGGCTCTTTCGAGGCGCTTTCGTGAGGGTTGGTGGTTCCATTGCAACTTCTCCAAATTCTACCTTATCTATTGGCAATAAGTGAGCAAAAAGTAAAGAACAAAACTGTCAGAAACAATAAATTTTGAGGTCATTCCTATCAAGTCAAATCACACAATTGAAAGTAGGTTGAAATTGAAATTGTGCAATTTAAACACCAGCATTTATGATGGAGATAGTTTGTTGTAGAATACATTCATTCACATTGTACTTCAATTAACCCATGCCTGGTTTGCATATAAAAGAAGAAAATTCTAGCTTTTATCTGAAACCCATTTGTACATGTACCTCTGCAAAAAAAAAAAACAGTATGTGTTACAATAGATCACTGCACAGAAAGGGCAATTGAACTTGATATTGACTAAAACAAAATAATTTTTTTATAAAATTGGTATAGTTGATTTTAATTATTAAGGCAGTGTTTAATGAATATCAGTATATCCCTATAAATTGCAAGTTGGCTGTTTCATAGTCGAGTGATTATAATTTGTTTTATCCTATTTATTGGAAGGTGACAGACAGACATACAGAGAGTGTAGTGAAAGTGTGTATTCGGACCTCTAACCCTTTTCCAGAATAAAACTTAGGGTTAGTGGCTAGTATTCTGGCAGTGAATAGTTGTCCTAAAACTGAAAAAGATAAAGCAGAATCAAGACAATCGTACCTTTCATCATTTCCTTCTCAAGTGATTCCAGCATCCATTCATTTTTCGCTGCCTTTGAGTACTCCTCATCTTCTTCTTGTTTTCTGTAAGAGACAATCATAAAAACCACAACATTTTTTTTTATGAGATCCCACTTGGTTTTACTTGCAAGTTTTTCAACTTTTCTCATCCATATGGCTCTTGGCAGATGATATGAGTGATACTGGAAGCGAAAGGGAATAAAGTCTACTCTTGTTAAAATGGGGTGTTAAAACCCAACCCAATTACATATGGAAACGTACACATAGGCACACAGAAACATGTACTCCTGTTTTAAATTTGGATTGGGAGAATTGCTTCACCATCTAAAAATATTGTTGTATGTGTGCTCACTGTTACAGGGATTGACTGTATATATAAGTAGCATTATACAGAAATATATTTAAAAAATCTTGGAACAAAAACTTACTTCTTTTTGGCTTCTGCGGCTGTCTTCTTTATCCTCTTCAGTTTCCTCTCTTTTTCCTTGGTGAGTTTCTTGGGAGCCATCTCCTTATCTCCTCCGCTTTTCATGATCTCCATCTTCTCCTTGTTGACAATGCCCTGAGCGATCCTATCCACCCTGGCAATGTACTGCCTGTCAGATTCCCAATGGTGTCTTTCAAATTTCTTCTTTTTCTGCTTGTCTGTTTGACCTGCAAACCCACAATAAAGACATACCAAGATGAGTAATGACCAAAATTAAAAAATTACATGATGTACATACATATGTTTGGATACTTTTTGAGCTTCAATAACACCACTCAACATTATAAGGCACATTAATGAAAAGACCCCCTATGGAAAAAAAAAGGTAAAGTTTTAATTTAGTCTTAAAATACTAAACATAATGCAGTCTAGTCCTGTGATAATGTGACCAAATGAAACAACATTTTGTTTCTACAAAATAACTCTCATGGCCCCCAATTTTTATGTTCAACTATAACAAGATTTTTTTTTTAAAATGAAGAATGAATTTGGCTTTGTCCAAAGCACCTCGGTGGACCCTATAAGTGTAGAACATAGATCTTGGCTAAGCAACATTCTCCTTTCAATAAAGTTAACAAAGTCACTAGGGTGACTGACCTTGTATCTCACATTTTAGTAAGAGTCACCGTTTTCTGTTAATTTCCAGATAATAATTATAGTGACGTCCTGTCCGAATCCTAGCACTTAATACCCCCAAAATAAAGCCACCACAGCATGTCAAAGGACACCTTGGCGATCTCATTGGGTATGGAACTATTGCTTTAATATTTTTTCACTCTCCTGACATTTTTGAGATTGTTGCGATAGCTATCGATACTGACCCATATTTTTTTCAGCATCCTCACTGTTGACGTTGTCTTCAATTTTTCTCTTTCTCTTCTTGTCCTGTTTTTCTTTCCTCATCTTATCATGTTTCATGGTATCCATTAACTCCAGAAAGCCCTTGGGAGGTTTCTGTTCAAAATCCTCTTTCTTGGGTGCTCTGTTGAAGACATTTTCTTGGCTGGAGAAAAAGAAAGAAAAGGCACATTTTAAAAATTCAACAGAAACGATATCATAAATTTATTTCTAAGTTGAGATTTAAAAAAAATTAATTAATAACGAAAAAGAAAAAGAAAGAGAGAGAGAGAATCCTAATTGTAGAGTTGACCTATCTAGAACCTAAAGTTACTGGTATTATTAAAGTTTAATAAGTAGACCTCTAGATTCCAGTTGCATTTTTTTTTCTTCATTTAACATGCAGGGGCCTAAATTCAAGAGATCCAACAGTCATGACAGTTAGACTTAGACTATAAACGTTAGATTAGAGTTAAACCGACCAGCCCCCGTCGCAAAGCGACGGGAACTGACGAACCAGTAGACATATTTGGCGAAGTTTTGAAAATATCTATACATGAC
>CALNVZ010003430.1:33737128-33816973 GCA_940671915.1 Paracentrotus lividus | reverse complement strand
AGAGAGGGACCTTTGTGAGAAAGCAGGAGAGAGAGGGACGGGTGTAAGAAAGGAGAGAGAGGGACGGGTGTAAGAAGGGGAATAGGGCAGCTAGGAGAGAAGGGGAAACGGGGTGTGAGAGGGCAGGAGAGAGATAGGGGTTAGGGGTCATGAGAGGAAAGGGGAGGAGAGAGAGTGACCTGGGAAAGGGTGTGCAAACTCGAGTGCAGGATGGGAATAATTTATATATACAGTTAATGATTGGGGGGGGGGGGGTGTCTGGACACTTAAAACAAAGCCAAAAATATATTTTGAATTCTGCTTTTCATTATCAGTATTTGTTCCCCCCCCCCCCAGTATTTTCTAACATTTTTGTGCCAAATATTCAAAGACACTGCTTGTAAATCTTTCCAAATGGCTGATTAAAATCCACTTTCCGGAAACCCAATAACTGGGTACCAAATTATACGATGTCTTAAGAAATATAATACATATGGATGTATAAAACATAATTATTAACAAGTAAATGATTTTGGTATGGGTCATTGAGAGGGTGAGAAACAATGAAAGTAAACAATATTTACTGCCTCAGTAATTATTAACATTTATTCGAGCTTCAAACAGAATTTTAAAATATCTTTGATTAATTTGGTTGAACAGGCGAAATATATAGACTCTAGATCTGAAGTATATATTACACGATTTGATTTCATTGATAATCTGCCTAAAATATCAAAGAGAAATAGGCCTAAAGGGCCACAACGAAAACAAAATGCAAAACAAACAAATAAAAACATATATTGTCCATTTTTCTACGTACAAGTCTGAAAAAATAAAATAAATGCCCCATTATATTAACCAGCATACACTTTGAAGGTGAAGTCGGTCATCCCATAGACTTACACAGTGGAAACATGACGAAGTCGTATACAATGATGCATGGAAGCTCCAAACTAGACGATGAAAAACATATTTTAAAAAAATCTAAGATGCACAGAAAAATGAAAAAATCGTCATATGCCTTATTTTTTCAAATAAGTCCTTGAAATAATTATATAAAAATTACCGAATTTCAGAAAAAAATTAAAAAGAGAAAGTAATTTTCACATGGGTAAATTTCAAAAATCAAAGGCTGTCCAACATAACAATCGGACAGAGGTATAAAAGGAGGTCTGTTTTTCTATTTTTCCATGTCGAATCATCAAATAAATGTAGGCTTGGATAATTATGATGATCAAAGGGTACTCCAAAAATCGAAGTCCTATGAAATTTTCCCATCCCAGGAAAGAGAGCTAAAGTTCACGAAAGCTCCCCAAGAAATTGCCGAAACACGCATAGCAACGCGATAGCACGGAAATAAAGCGCATCAGTCGCGCGCTCTCTACGTTGGTATGCGAACATGGCCGTTCCGCACCAAGTGCCAGCAATCAGCATCGCGCGAACATACGTGTGGGTGGGGTACTGAATTCACCATGACGATCAATTACATGCCAGAAACGAATAAAATTATTCCGCGCTATGAATATTAAGTTAATTTATACAATTTTTCATGATGTATATTTTGAATGGTGTTATATAAAACATAAAACATGTACTAAAATGCAGTAAAAACTTGTCAAAATTAGAAATATTTAAGAGACAATTGTTACAGCTTTTGTTGACGCGGAGAGTTGCAGCGTATGGAAATGTGTGATTTGTCTCAAGAATTATATTTAGAATTGCCTAAATAATCTACAAAATATGTCTTATATTTCGCGAAAGAAGGAGAAAAGTATATGGGATGAAATATGTAAAGGTAAGAATATATACTTTTGCTACGAATGACAGTCTATATCTGTATAATTTCCCGAATATTGACCTATCCACGGTGGGAAAAAATTTACGTCTTAACTTTCCTGAAACCGGTCCCATATATTGAATTGCATGTAAGGTCATTCATGAAAGTCATGTCTCATGACCTCTCAAAAAAAATAATAAATTCGCTAGATGATTTTGAGCCTTAATGCCTTTGTAACTGTTCTTTTTTCATATCATTGAAAGTTTAATCTTCATTTATTATTATTATCATCAGCATTATAGGCGTTGATGTGTGTTGTTTACAGAAAATCAATAATGCAAAGACATTGATACTGCCAAGTTCATGAGTTGTATTTTTTTTTAATGTAGAAATCTGGGGCCCGTTTCTCGAAACCGTCATAAGTATAACTAAGTTTTTGGATAACCCATAGGGACACATGTTGTAAAATTAACAGGCGTTTCAACGAGATGTCCACAAACTTAGACTTATGACGGTTTCGAGAAATGGCTCTGGTAGGCTACTGTGTTACAATCTTTTTTTTTTTTTTTTTTTTTTTTTTTGCTTTCTGGTTTTGGTTTTGTTTTGTTTTGTTTTTTTATAATACTTAGCTGGCCTTGATCTAGATCCTTTCTATAGCATTTTTGTAAGTATTTAAATTTAGGTGGTATGTTTGTTTTTTCTTTTATGTGTGAGGAGACTGGTTGTTTTCTTTAATTAAGAGAGATCCTAGATGTGACGTTAAATAGTCTAGAGACCTCTAAAGTTATATTGTAATGTTACTTATTAAAGATGAGGCCCATAAGTCGATCTCTTCTGTTTTTTTATTTTTGTGTGTCTTTGTTTAAATTGTAGATATAGATCTAACGTAATCTAGATCTAATGCTAGGCCTAGATCCTTTTCTGCCTTTGTTTCAATGTTTTTCATAGCATTTTTTTTTTATTGTTCTTTTGTTTTTGAAAAAAAAAATAATAATATGGACCATGCCTCCTTGGGCATGTTGGGATGGGTGTAACAGTCCAGTCTTTATGCATGCCACACTCTATATCTTCATTTTTTAATTCTAAATTGACCCTTTTTAAGTATAAGTGATGATAGGCAATTTATACCCAGTTGTTGTATGTCCGGACACTCAATTTAAACCAGTCATTTGAAAGGGTTTAAAAGTAATATCTTTGTAGTTTCTTAGCACAAAATGTCAGAGAATAGTGTGGAGAATAAATTTTGATGATGATAAGAAGTATTCAACATACATTTTTGGCTTAATCTTTAGAAGAAAAACCAGGCTTCATTTTTGTTTAGTGTCCATCCTACAATTTTTCTCTTTTGGATTTCCCCATATTTAGGGTTTTTAAGCATAACATCACCAGGGTATCAAATAAAATGAAGAGTAGTTATCGTAATAACACAATAGTCTTGTTCCAATACGTCACACTTGGGCCTCAAACTTTTCAGTGCCTTTATGAAAATTGAGAATGAATTAAAATGGGAAAAACACCAAAAACTTATCAAGGCTCAAAGTCATGTTGCAAAACTTTGAGGGGTTTAATGTAGATGTAATGTTTAATAGAAAAACTTTGATTAACATATAATTAGACCTCAGTTAGAGATGATTGGATGGATTTTGATAGCCTCCCCCCCCCCCCCTTTTTTTTCCCTTTGGAGGGGGAGGGGATCAGGTTTCGGGCAGTGGTATATATATGTCTGAAAGAAGATTTACTGGCGAGACATTTGATGTAAAGATAGATTCAATACTTTATGAAATAACCAGTTTAATTACATTGTAGTCTTACAGAAAAGGTATGTGCCGCACTCTGGCATGACTTAAAGAAAGTTCAAGCCAAGGAATAAAGTATGAGGTTATAAAGATCATCTCCATTTGATTTGCTACTTTTTTTGATATTTTGCAAATGCAGCAGATATGTGCAGGTAAAATCTTAAATTTTAAAGGGTTACTATAGCAGATGTAGAAATATGAAGATTTGCACCATTTAGTGATTTAATTGTTTGAATTGATAAAACTGATGGATAGGACAGGGCTAAGCTCCAGCTCCATAGAAATTCACTTATCGGTTCCTTTTTTCTCTTTCCTTCGCAGATTTCGCTCTCATGCGACCACCATTTCAGGTGGATGACGATGGAGCCTCGGTTGCTACGGAGATCATCGACTACAACCCTGCAGCTCACTCCCCAGTCATGTTTGGTCACATGTACGAGAAGGTGGAGCAAGCGGACACAGATCTCACCAGTGAATTTAATCCTGCAGTGTCTCACCCAGCAGCTGTAGGCTACACCATGGTTGAGAGGCCTTTAAGAGATCCTACCCCACCCCCTGAACCAAAACCTCCTAAAGACACATGTAAGATCTCTCCCACAAACTACAGTCAATCTTGCCTTATTCCATGTTGCATTAGTCAAAGGTCTTTCTGCTGATTGCAAACCTTCATAAGTAATTATTTCTCTGAGTCAAAGTTTTTTCATCACTTCTAACAGATTTGACATAGGCAAGGTTGATTGTAACTTTGGATATATTTTGGTTTCGGGAAATATGTTTCATTTATAAATTGAGACATTATTTCATCTTCTGATTGTTGCTTTAGATGTTGCTTTATCAAATTTATCTTTGAAATATTTTTGTTATGAATAGATTATTGAATTGACATACTGTATATATTTATTTCTTGGTATTACACTATCAAGTTCAATTTAAAGGATTACAAAGTAGGCCTACCACATCTTCTAACAACAGTTCAAGATAGAATATACACATTTCATTCTTGGCATATTTGTTTTACTTAATGAAATTATGTTAACTGTAAACTTTTGTTGATTTGGTGCATTTTGAAAGTTAGTCAAGTGTTGAAATATTCTCACAATCTTTCTCCTTATGATGACAGGTACACCAAGAGAGTATCAAGAACACTACATATTCCCTATCCTTCTTCCTGCATTGCTGGCAATGCTGAAACAAGCCAAGAAGGAAAGGTGTTTTGAGGTATGAAAAACAACTTTATAATATGGACTTTCCTTAACCCTAAAAGGCCTGGGGGAGGGGGGCGGATTCCGCCCCCCCTCGACATTTCGTGCAAGATCTCGGTAACACATAAAGCTGTCAACACGCCGTTTCATGACTTTTTTCTTTCAAGTCTCGTGCAACTTTTAAGACCAAATTTGCGACGTCCGGGTACGCGGTTCTTAAGTTACGCAACATTTTGTACATGCTCGTCAGACCGAAAATTGCTCAAAACGTGATTTTGTGAACAAATCCAATACAAATGTATTTATTCATAAATGTATGATTATTTTTGCTTTTACTGCTTCAAATTAATTAGTTTTTGGTTCTTTGTGGTTGTGATAATGTTGCCGACAATTCCCATGGAAAAAACAATAGAAAACAAAAAGTAAAAAAACAGAGAAATACATAAGAAATTAATAAAACAATGAAATACATAAGAAATGATATTTGATACAGAACTTTTTTAAAAATCCATTTCATTAGAATCTCACAAAGAGCTTATAAATGAAAAATTAGCAAATTTGGAGCATTATTGAATGAATTAGAGCAATGTGTAAATTTATGCATAAATTAGCATAATTAATTTATACCGAAATTTTTTTTGAACATTTGACGATGCAATTTTGGAGATTACGTCCTATGTGACGCACATGGCGATTTTCGTTGCGATCGCGCGGTCGACAGCCGAGATCTCGGGGGGGGGGTGGGGGCGGATCAGCCCCCCCCCCCCCCCCCCCCCAGTCATGAGATGACCAAAAAAACCCAGGCCTTTTAGGGTTAACTCTATATTGTTTTAATGGTGAATCATTGTGGCAATACTCAAATGTACATGTATTCAAGCTGTGATATTATATTTTCACCACAGAATATAGAATCTGACATTCATCAAGTTTAATACATCTGAAATCTGTGAGCTTTTGTTTTTAAAGCTCATAGGTTCAGTTATTTATTTAAATATTTCATTTAACATTAAAGCAAATCAATAATTTTCTCTTACTATTTTTTCTCCTGTTTATTTTCCAGAGAAAGAGATTTCGCTTCAATGGTTTAGATTTCTTGACAGAGTACCTTTGGAGGTAAGTGGCAAAGCAATCTCATTGTGAAGTTAATATTTACTTCTGTGTCGATAAAAATTTATTGTATATCAAATGGCAGTAGAATCAATTGAATAGTAATAATTCAATTCTAATGTGAGAAAGATGAAATAAAGCTTTGCTCTATTATTTTTAATTGTTCTAGGTACAAGTAATGGTCATCAATGTTTGTCCTCTCTTGTCATTTCATGAATTGTCTATTCAAGTATTTCACTTTTGCAGTTACATTTGTCTTTTATGAATTCAAGCAGAAAGTAGGCCAACACATCATAAATGTTAGTAATTTTAGTCAAAACTATTCTAAAATTAAGTTTCCCAGTCTATACCTTTACTTGTACAAGGCCACTATTTTTATTTTACAGGCATAATCCCAGTATGAAAGGCAGAGAGAAAGACAACCTTGATGAAATTCCATTTGTAAAGACAATCCTTGCAGAAAAGTAAGTAATGCATCTTTGCTGTATTTTATATTTATATCCTTCCAATAACCTAGGTTATTAATCAAATATCTTGTACATATTTATGGAACCAAATATTCCATTGACAGATCTAAAGCTTGCGAGATGATTGTCTGTCATAGCAACAACAGATGACAAATCCCTATAATAATGATAATAATAAATTCTGGATTTATGTATTGCTTAATACAGTTAGACTAGGTCTTTAAGCACTTAAATAAATTACTTAAATAAATATCCACACAGCTATAGTACAGAGCAAATGCATCTCGTAACAGCATTCTCAGGAATCATTGCCTATCAGTTAATACCAAATTTACATTCCTTTCCCTCAATCAGATTTTATTCAGAACTATTTTGTATAAAAGAAAGAGCTCAGTTCTAAACCAAAATTCAATGTAAATGAAAGAACTGAGTGTTTCTGCAAAGTAATTGAATATTTGTAAATTGATCTGTTTATTTTGTTTACAGCCCAAGACCACCTCTCCCTCTTTCACTGATTTGGACTGAGGTTGAGGCAGCCACTATCATCCAGGCATTCTTCAGAGGATACAAGGTAATATTTATTTTAAAATTTAAGAACAATTGAAAATCGTGGAAAGGGATTAAAAGAAACATAAAGAGTTCCTTAGCAAACGATGTACTGTAATGGTTGAGAACTGGAGTGTAGTGTAATCCTACGTTATTGTGAATTATTAAACACTTTATGAATTTTCTTTGCAAGCAGCAAAACACGTAAATGATGCTCGATTTCATATTGCTGTAAAGTAGAAGAATACATTAGTGTACACCAAAGCAACACATTCACTATTTTCGCCATTCATCAGTGGGCTGATAAAAAATGTAGTGTTAGGAATGGCAGCCAGCACATTTTAACATTTGGGATTGCCTTTCCTTTCCTTGTGTTGGCGTCATGTTGGCGGTAAGGGGGCTAGGATCTGGACAGGACATCACTTGAGTGATTACCCTGAGATTAAATGAAAGAGCTGATTTTGACCAAAATTTGACATACGTTTTATCAGCCCACCGTCGTATTGCCAGCTATGATATATTTTGATTGATGAAAATTACAAAATTGTTTACAGATCAGGAAAATGGAATACATTCAGGAGCTTCGTCAGTGGCAGAAGGAATGGCGGGAGCTGACTTTTACCAAAATTTGAGATATGTTTTATCAGCCCACCATCGTAATGCCAGCTATGCTATATTTTGATTGATGAAAATTACAAATTTGTTTACAGATCAGGAAAATGGAATACATTCAGGAGCTTCGTCAGTGGCAAAAGGAATGGCAGGAGGAGAATGCTGATATCAAGCACAAAGTGGAGCACTTCTGGATGGAACATGAGCCTGGTCCAGCCCAGGAGGAGCTCCGTCGTAGTGCCAAGCACAACAGGAGCCAAGGCTACCCAGCATGCTTCAGGCTACGCACATGGAGCCCCAGCCCAGAGCCGGTCCTTGCCCCACCAGAGCTGGAGGTGGAGCCCTCGGAGGCTGACCGCACGACGACAGCTGGGGATCAGTTATCACGTACTGGTGTGACGGAGAGGACGGGATCCGTGCTCTCGACTGTTCCATCAACGACTGTCTCCTCAAATAAGAAATCAGTTGTGTCATAGTATTGTCAGAAAGGCATATATAGCAATTTCATGAACTTTCGTTGCTTAAAACTTTCCTCAATAATGTATTCTTTTCTTAAATAAAAACATGACGAGTTAGATTTAAAAATTTCTTTGTTTTTCTTTGGTCAGTAATCCACTACTGACATTTTATACAACAAAAGCCCTCCCAACAGCCACAATACAGATCATCTAGGTGTATGCAAATTTGCTCTGTGGTCAATGCTCAACAGTAATTGATTGGTCATATTCATTTCTGCACTACAGTTAAACACTTTATACCTACACCGAAAATAAAACCGTATTACAACACTGACCCTGCCCCTACACCCAAAACGATATACGTTAAAGCCCTGAGCAATTGTTGCTGTTTCATTTCTCAGTTCCCCCTGCAGATCAGTCGTGTAATATAGTTTCCATAGGAGTTAACTGTAAAATGCGTTTTGTTTACAAGCATGTGAAAAAAACCCATTGTTTCATTAATTAGATCTTTAGTTATTCCTGTCCGTATCAGGACAACAACCCCTGGACAATGTTCCCTGGGACAACTACCCCCCCCCCCCTGCCTGGAAATAGGGTTAGGTGAGACAGGACAACTGCCCCTGGACAATAACCCCTGGGACAAGGTGAAGAGCGAGGGGGTAGATTTCTAGTGGGGGAAGTTGTCCGGAGGCTAAATGTTCAGGGGGTAGTTGTCCTAGAACCATTGCAGACATATGATTAAATCATTTTAAGGACTTCACTTGGCGCTATTGCCACTCGAAACAGACAAAACCTGAGGGACACAAACATTTTGATCAATAAAAAAAGATATATTTTATTGTTTACAGGTAACAGTGCATTTAATCAAATTGCTGAAGTCAAACATGATTACAAATTACTTTCAATTACATGATCACAATTCAAAAATCTTAAGTATCAAAAACATGTCAATAAATTCAATACAAGGTACATGTATTGTCAATCATTCAATAGTATGAATAATAGAGATGATGATTTTAAACATGGCAAAAAAATATATTCAAAAGAGTAAAGAGAGTGAGATAATTTGACTTGATATACATGTTTCTTTATCTAGTTGGATACTTGTACTTTTCTCAATTCGAAACTACATGTATACGTGTAGTTTCATGTAAGATATGTGATGCATCACATCAAAATGAGAGACAAGTCGCAGAGCAAATTCAGCAAAGGGTTAAGGAAATCAGTTAAATAATGATAAATGTCTAATTTTGGGGAAAGTATTTGATTTTCTGAATCCTCAATGTTTCATGTGTGCTCTATAAAAAAATTTAAAAAATTGAGCTAAAAAGATAACGTAGAAGTAATAGAAAAGGGATTCATTTGCCAATATCTTTGACACTTTTCTGGCGACTTGTCTCTCATTTTGATGTGATGCATCACATGATATAGCAAATTAGTGAAACTTAGAATATAACATAATAAAAGTTCAGGAAATAGTTGCAACCATCCAAATGTATGCACATTGTCAAATTATGAAGCGCAAAATAAAGGCACTTAAACTTACTATGACCTTAACACAAACAAAACAAATATGCAATTGATTTTATTACTTCTTTCCCAAATTATGTGGTGTATGGGAGTATGTTGTACACAGTCATCAGGCATGAGACAGAGAAATTTCAAAAAAAGAGGAAAATTGCTACCAGTGAGGGAGCGGAGCGACCAAACTTCCTGGGGGTGGGTTCAGGAGGGGGGTTCCCCCTCCCTCAGAAAATTTTGCAATTTTAGATAGAAAATTCACGATTTCTTTGGCTGCAACTTCGTCAAATCAATCTTGTGTTCCAAGTCTACACACAGTGAGAGCGGAAAATATTTCCAGAATACACAATGAAAACACCTCCGCTATGTACATGCAAAAATCGGCGGATCCGCGGAGAAAAATCATGCCTGAGTCATGTACATGTCTTCAAAGTTGTAATAAAAACATTTAATTTGGTATTTATTTATCTTCACAGTAATAATGCCCAATTTTACTGCATAATATACAGTTAGTGATTTTTTTTTCTTTCCACAAAATTAGTAAATTTGCTTAAATTACTGCATGTTTATGACATATAATACTAACTAAATATAAATATTTTGATAATCAATTTATTCTCTGAACTTCAAGCCTGTGCCTTAAAGCTAATATTAACTAGCAGCCATGTATAGCACCACCTGAAGTCCTCCACTAGTAAAATCTTCCTTGGTTCCTCACCCATAATGCAACATTCTGAGCAGTGTAGTCTTAAAATATAGACCCATTTAAGTTATAACACACTAATTCACCACTTAATACATTACTATCGCAATAATTATGTTACCAAGAACAAAAACGGGTTCTTTTCACCTCAAAACATTTTAGTTTCCCTATACAAATAAAATCATAGGCTAATTTATGCACTTCATTATTAATAGTTATCTCAAAAGGTATATTTCAAGACTAGCTATTTATAACACACAGTCAATGGGAAGTTTGCTCAGTTCGCTCTCGCTTTAAGTTACATACCTGTGTACAACATTTTTCTCTATCTTTTGTACCTTGTAAATAAAAAGTGTTTGTAATATAGAAAGTGACTTGTACATATGATGGCAAAATGTATACTACATGTACATGTACATATCCAAATATTAAATATACTGTGAAAGTGATATATGTAAATACAATGTGAAGGTGTAAATTTCATTGTAACTAAAATAAAATTTCAACATCTTAAAATCTTATATTTGTTTAATTTTTCATGTGTCAATTGCTGGTTTTATGAAATATTTCATTTACAAATCTTCCGTAGATCTGGACAAAATATCTACTGTTGGGGGGGGGGGGGGGAACAATGAATAAATCATCCCCCCCCCCCCAATACAATAGAAATCTCCATGCCACGACAAATAATGAATGCTGCATTGGTAGCAATATTTTATCCAAACTTGAAGGAAATGTCACAAATTTGGACCTGAAAAATCGTTTTTAATTGTCTGTGAATTATAAACAAATGTTCTAATACAGTCCATTCCCATATTATAGCTAAGGTGTGCCACCTTGTAACACAATCTTGTTGGTTATACACCTTGCCAAAGTCGAACTTGCGCAAGTCAAATAATCTGTGGAGTAGAGAGGCAAGTCATCTTGCCTTCATATTCTTTTGTTTTTAATGCTTCATAAATTTGAATTTTTCTTTGTCAATTTCTTTAGGCCCAAATGATTTGACTTTGGCAAGGTTGATTGTACATGTAGTTCAATTGCAGAGTGTATGCATTTCACATTTCTAAAATGATTGTCAAAACGACATTTTATCATTACTTGGGAGAGTCGTTAAAGGTTCTTATTGACACAGAGAGAGCAAGCGAGAGAGACAGACAGAGAGAGAGAGAGAGAAAATTTCTACAAAAATATCAAACCAATGGCAAGTTTTTATCTAGGCAAGGGTATTTTTAACTTCTTGAGGGTTGTCTCAAAATTTAAATGGAAAGAAAAGGGGGAAAAAACGTCCAGGAGTAGGATAATATTAAGTTATACAGTCAATCCTATAAACACTCCAATGGGGACAAAATAATTCGTCTCAACAGGAAGGTTGTCCCTATAAGCATGTGTATGTATCAAATAACTAATTTTTTTTTTTTTTTTTTTTTTTTTAGAAAGGTAGTCTTAAAAGTTTCACTGTACATGATGATAAGTTGAACCTCATCTGATACCACATTGTTTGGAATGTTTTGCAGCAGTTTTTAATAACAATACAACCTATTCTCAATAGTTCATTATAAGTTGCTATGGTTATACAAATAAATGAATAAAACAAAGGGAGAACAAAAATATTCTCCATAATTCATTCAACATTGAAGAGATTAATATTAGATGCAAAGATTTACGAGTAAACGTTGGCACTTGGGTAACTTACATTCATTTGGTGATTTAGAAACTTTCACAGTTTACTAGAACTATATACATGTATCATTGAAAATCCCTCTTTGATTTGTTAAAGACTGAATTGAGATTAGATTAAAAATATTAGCAATAAATATGTATTTTGGTTTAGTTCATTTATTTTGATAAAAAATACATAAAAATACAGTTTTATTTAAAACATGATTCATCTTTAAACAAAATTAAGGCCAGGGCATAAATTTCAACACGGCCATCGACTGCATTGCTGTCGTTGCCCATGTCTCTGGCCGTGATGCCCAAGGGAAAATGGATCAAGTCACGGCCATTTTGCCTTGCCTTTTTTCCAAGTGGCCGACATGCCCTTTTAGGAAATGTATTGCCCTTTCATGAAGGACTCTAATCAACAATAAAATATGTCACTATTTTGTCACATTAAAGTCTCTAAAGCAATGCAGACCATAACTTTTACAGAAGTTGTGGCAGAGCTCCCCATGACCTCCTGGGGAGTTAATGGCCGTCTGACAGGAGTTGTAATAACAAGACATCCCTGTTTTTTTCATTCCCACTGACCTGGGTTTTGGGTGTGCTGGTTATCACAGTTATTATTTTTAAACAAATATGTCAGTGATAGTTACATTATATGGACAGCCAAACAGAATTTTCATCGCCAAATCACTGTGGAAAGGAATTTTGTGTTTACCCCATACAGAAAAGGCAGTATTTTTAAATAGAAAACCACCACCTTTTGTGTTTTCCCCATACAGAAAAGGCAGTAATATTTTCAAACAGAACATCACCACCTGCCTAGTACCTTACCTTGAGAGAACAAAAAAGGCCTTTGATGCCCTTTTTATGAGAAAAAAAAAAATGGCTGTGGATGCCCTTTGAATTGGAAAAAGTGCCCTAAATTTTGGAGGGAAAATGGCCTTGCCCTAAAAGTGACGAAATTGAAGGCCTGTAAGGCTTAATTTAATAAGATTTTCTATTATATTAAATCAATTCTGGTTGTATACACATGTACATTTTGTATCAATTAATCTTGATCATTTATCTAAAGTTAAAAGTTTTTAATTCCCTTTAAAAATTTTAAACAAGCTAGCACACTTGAAATACTTGTAGCATCGTGATAAGAACACGTACAAATTTACAAGGCAATGATAATATCACACAATTTCAAGCTGTATGAATCAACCTTCATTTGAAAAAAAAAAAAGATTCTCCTCAATTGCAAAGAAAACACTAAATTTTGCACTTTGTAGTACTGTAAGCATAGCCGACAGAGATACAGAATAATATGAGAGCAAAAATGTCTCTTCTACCAATATTCCCAAAACTGCTGTAACAAACTTTTACTTGACTCCATCTAAAACATGATCTACAGTAACAAACCCCAGACAGAAAACTGCCCATATCAGAATGAGTATAAGCCAAACTTTATGCTTGAACGGAGAAACATGCTGGTGGTCTACCCACCGCCTTCCCATTGTTCTTTCAGTTTTCTTCCTCCCATAATACACCAGGAAAACGGGGATGAGATACTGTATCGCCGCACCGGCGTACGACCCCGTGATCCCAACCAGAAGGGTCACATTTGTCGTCGCAAATGCAACGGCTAGAGGCGGAATCAACACAAGAAATGGGAACAACAGCCGCCTGATCGTCCAATGGTAGAGCTTGTTCTCGTGCAGGAATAGTGCCATCAAGTTGTTGCGCAACGTGATGCCGATGATGGGGAAGTTCGTACTGAGCGTGAAGACAGGGAACAGCGCGACAAAATACGCGAGGGTAGCAACAGGTATACAGTCCCATGATAGGATGTCATTGTTGCAGTAATATGGGAGGACGCTGCTCTTGAAGAAGTTGAGCGTATAGAGGTCTTTGATACTGTCACTCTGGAAGGTCAGGATGGCTGTGATGGACAGGAAGAGATAGAAGAGCAGGATGAGGACGTAGTCTCCGAAGAGGAAGGCCGTGATGCGCTTCTTGGGCATGACTGGGGTGATGAGGGAGGGAAGAGAGTGGTGGCACATGAAGGCATACACGCACACGCCAAAGAAGTTTGGAATGCTCTCGAAGGTACCCGTGGCGGCCGGTTTGACCGAACTCTTCCCCTGGCCGATGTACACCAAGGATGAGATGATCATTGTGAGGAATGCTGAAATGAGAGACAAGAATAGAAATTATTAAGTACTCTTAAATGTGAAAATGACAATATAATTTCAGACTGCATAAGATTGAATATTTCAAAGACAAATAAAAAATACAGGTTTGGTTATGGTATAATCTCGGATAAAGAAGGGTAATTTTTTTTAAAAGATTCTTTGGAATAACGCTGAAATGATGGTCCAACCCAAAATTACAATAAAGGATCAATACAATTGAAACACTGGTCTCCAACATATACCAATCATTTGCAGAAGGCTACAAAGGTGTTTATTCTGCGATAAGGGCGACAGTCTATTCCTGTTATAACAAGGTGCTCCAGCACTGACTTATTCTCATGAAATATCATTATACTGAACACAGAGATACATATAGTCATGTGCATATGTTTGAAAGTGGAACTGGGAGAATGGCCTTGTTTTACAGTCTGTGTCCAAAAAAAAAATGGTACAGTCGGGAAAAAATTATTCAGGTATGAAATCTTCTCAAATGATGTGTGAATGTGGTACCAACTTAAAGCCAAGATTCTTTTGGCTGATGCACTTTGTTTTGTATAATTTGCTCTTGTAAAACAAAAGTTATGCTAAATTTTGTGCGGCGATGAGCTAATCAAAATTACACACATCTATTGTTTCGGTTCATTGAATTCATGGCTATTATGTGCGAAACCCATAGAAAAGGAAGTGCAAAGTACATTTTTTCTTGATTATAGAAAACTGGTCATATCTCAAGATCTAGAGCACCAAATGGGATGAAAAAAATTGCAGAAGAAAGCCTGATTTTCCAACTTTATGGAAAAATCAAACACTTTTAGAATGTCATTAGTTTTCATACTTAAAAAAAATGTTTTCCTCTTGTACCATTTTATTTGACACAGACTGTATCACGAAATTTTGTTGTAAGTGTTTGTTATAGCAGGAGTAGACTGTAGGATTACTATCAGCAGAAGATATCATCTTACCTAACCATCTCATGATGGTGGTGAAGATCTGCAAATACTTGGTTTTCTGAACGTTGAAGAAGACAAAGAATCCTAGGCACACTGCAAATACTGCCTGATGAGAGAAAGTGAAAACAAATTCAGTAAAGATGCATCTCACAAATGATTTCATTTGATTCTTAAAAGTACATCCACTCCAAAACCCACTCCCTGTCATTAACCTAGCAGAAATTTACCTAAAAGATAACTTATGAGAGTGATATAATGTAGCTTACTTGATATCCCTGCTTCAAAACCTAGTCAATGCTTCAAAATATCCATACTTTGTGAGGTATTAATTTCAAAAGTGCATTTCAGTGAATATTTCAAAAATGCAAATTTGCAAACATACAAATTTTATGTACATGTAAATATAAATATATAAAAGAGTTTTATACATGTATCTGTGCATTAGGATGTCCTAACAACATGCTAAGTTTCAGACCATTAATGGACGAGATCCCCCCTCCCCCTCCTTCCTCAGCTGAGAGTTGACCATAAGAGCTTAGCCTTTTTAGGGACATTCACTGTTACTAATTAATGTTAAGTGGCGGATCCTGGATTTGAAAATAGAGGGGGCACCAGGCCAAATAAAGGGGTGAGCTGCTGAAATTGTCTGATTTTAACATGTACAATTAATGAGTGGTTTTCAAATTATAGAAGGGGTGCGCGTTCCTTGTGCCCTCGCCTGGATCCACCACTGATGTTGGACTGCCTTTAAATGAAGATGAAAGATGGAATTTTTTTTTTCATACCAGATATATTCTGTATGCATTCATCCTGGATATATCAGCACCATGCCAACAAGGATCATCGTCACTCAAATTCTTGGAATCCAAGGTGCTGAAAACAAAACAAAAAATCCATTGGTTAAAGGGAAAGTTCACCCTGGGTTTAAATTGATTTTTAAAAATGCAGAAAAATAAAAGAAAAATGAGAGTAAAGGTTTGAAGAAAATTGACTAAAAAATAACAAAGTTATGAATATTTAAAGTTTTTATTGTGTGACTTCATCTTTTAAAACCAATAAAATCCCAGGGTGAACTTCCCCTTTAAGAGTTATTGAGACAAACAGTGCATTGTAAAGAAGAATAAAGAAATATATATCCATCACATTTTTCATTCACTTCATCCAATTTCTTTTAAAATTGAAATCCTTACAGTCTTATTAAAACTAAATATACATTAAATAAGTACAATTATACAACTTTGTTTGCCTCAAAAGAAAATAAAAACAATAAGCTAAATTTGGGTATCATTGAATAAAAGAAATACAATTTACAAAGATGTATCTCTTTTCTCTCCCTTACCCCTCCTCTCTCTCTCTCTCTTTCTTTCTCCCTCTCTCTCTCTCTCTCTCTCTCTCTCTCTCTTTTTCTTTCTCCCTTTCTCTCTCTCTCTCTCTCTTGCATATTAAAAGAAACAAAGTGAGGGAATGAGAGGGGGCAACTGATCTGATATTGTAAGTTGATAGCAAATTAGAGAGTTTACCTAAATACCATAAAATTTTAAAGTGGTATAAGTCAGCACCAAATAACAATGTACAGTCCATTCACGAGGCCTGGTATAATGAACACCTGTGGATGCTTGATATTTGTTTGAAATTTGGAATGGGACAATTGCCTTGTGAATAACCAGTGGTTGATCCAGGATTTGCAAATAAGGTGGGGGGGGGGGGGGGGGGGGTGCGTGTCCCCTGTGCCCCTGCCTAGATCTGCCACTGATAACTAAATCTTCTTGCCTGTATGTGCATTCTACATGTATAACATATTCAAATGTAGACTGAATCTGAGTTAATTGGTGGTGTAAATGAACAAAATTTCAATGTTTTTTATATTGACGAATAAATTAATCTGAATCTGAATGGGAGGTTCTGCACCATTTAAAAAAAAAAAATTTACAGTTAAAATCAAGGAATTTAGGACCTCACCAGATTTTGCACCCTCTCAAATATGGAAATAATATTAAATTAAATATTGAATTGCATTGAAATAAATGATGCAACCACAAAACACAAGTACAAAAATTCAAGAGCAAAAATGAATATGTGGTTTTGATCATTACCATGTTATGTCTCTGAGTGACTTGGGTACAGCCACAGCATAGATAGCAAGGTCTCCATACAGATAAACAATCAGGCATATGTAGAATAGAACTTGACCAACTGAAGACAGCAACGATATGAAATAAAAGGGAGAAAAAAGAAGATATAAATTAAATCCCTAAAAGGTCACAATCCGATTTTCTCAGTCTTTTAATAACTTTGTTTAGAAACATGTCTGCACCTGACAGTAAATCTGCCAAATCCGCTTGGTCTTTAGTATACAATGTAGAACAGAACTTGACTAACTAAAGACAACAACAACATGAAATAAAAGGGGCGAAAGAAGATATAAATTAATTCCTGATCCAATTTTCTCAGGCTTCTATTAACTTTGCTCAGAAAGATATGTCTGCATCCTACGGTAAACCTGCTAAATCCCCTGGGTCGTTAGTGTACAATGAGATATGTAGGTCAGGATTTGACCATCTTAATGGTTCAAGGAAGATTGGAAGTAGAAATGGAGCACATCAAAGAGAAAATAGCACTTATAATCACAAGCTGTGTTCCATTTTCTAGAATACAGATTTTCATTATGCTTGCCCAGAAATGGTTTTAGTTAATTAAATATTGAAACTCCCCAGAGCTTTATGCAGATGTATAACACAAAGTTATATTCTATAGGGAATAGAAGTACATGTAAGTTAAGAAACATCCCCCACAACAAAAGTATGAATATGAATACGCACCTTGAGATCGATTTGATCTTTATGGCAATACCTGTGAACTTTACAATGAAAAGAATATCAACTGAACTCCCCCACTTCAGCATTCATTTTATATGCTTTCTGTAGATTTTTTTTAATCAAAACATTCTGCTCACTACCTTTTTGTAAGCACACACTAAAAACGTGATATAAAAACTTAACTGAAAGCAATATAATACATACATGTATACATGCATCTTTACAAAACAGGACATTTTAACTCTATCAGATATTCAAAAGATATTGCGGCTGAAAAATAAACTGAGTGATCTCAATTAGAGTATTTAAAGGGCAAACGTATAAAAACTATATTAAATTTTGCCTTGAAATGAATACTGCATAACCAATCAATAAAACTATTCAGAAAACTGCAGAAATGATACAAAACAAATCAAAGTGTTCATCTTAATTGCAAATACACACAAAGGGTTGTCAATTTTGCTGGCCTTCATACCTTTCCTATGTATTCGTTTTAAGTTATTGTTAAGGGGAAGCGTAACCTTTAAGTTTACAGAAGCATTGCAAAGTGAACTCCCACAGAAATCAATTTGTTTCTTCAAGAAACTGGTAAGCATTTCATGAAGCTTGTAAAGGAAGAAAAATAATCAAAGAGTACAAAGTTCGTTGCATTTGTTTTTTTCTAACAAGTTTGAAAAATAACAATTGCCAAACATTGTGAAACTATCAAATGTTAGCATCCAAAAGTCCATTTTCCCCTCATAATCCACAAAAAATTGCAGTTTGAAAATGAATGTTATATTAGTTTTACACACATTCCTTTCAAACAAACAAATAATAGAAAGATACTTACGGCTATATACCCCCCCCCAAAAAAAAAAAATAGAATAAATAAAAATAAATAAATAATAATAAATAAATAAAATAAATAAATTAAAAAAAAAATAATAATAATAATTAATAATAATAATAAATGAATAAAAATAAAAATGAAAAGATAAAAATAAAGAAAGAAATAAAATAAAGAAAGAAAGAAAGAAAACAAAAAATAACAAACAACAACAAACAAACAATAAAAAAAAACCACTAACACATGGATTGTTTCGTCTATTTTTGCTCCCTAGCTCTCAATAAACATTACATACTGACCTTTATTAAAGAATATGGATGCCATCTGTCCCATGTCCACCAGTTCCGTGATCTCAAAATAATCGGCATGCTTCTTCGCTGCTCTCACTGCAAAAGTGTCCAGATATACAAAGAAAAGGAATCAGCAAACAGCAACAACATGTTAATGCCACCCCTTTTTAATCTCAATAAATAGTTTTAATCACAATTTGCTGATAACAAATATTAAATATACATGGATCACTTTTTTTTTCTTTACCACAAACAATATTTTCTAGCTGTTAAGTATGGGTATGGTTTCATAGGCCCCAGAGAAAGACCCACCCCCCCCCCCCCCCTCCCCTCCATCCTGTCAGATTTTGGATAGATTTATAAGAAATACATGTACAGGAAATTTTGATATAACAAGAAATTTGCTTGTTATGTCAGGTACATGTATTTGTATAAAAGAACATGCCAATGGTAAAATGTCATTACCCTGTGTGTACTAAGCCCGTAATATGCTGGCTGACACAATAGAGAACATCTCTAGTGTCGATTGTTTATTTCACTAATAATTGCATGAAATATATGAAAACTTTATATAATTCAAATTATTAGACATTGATATATTGATCATGAGTTTTTGCCTTTAAATGAAAAACATTGTTGCAACCATGCTTGACGACCACGATTCATTTCGACTTTGTAAAAGTTTCAGTATTCAACGGGTTAATATCAGAATGCAGCATTTCATGTAATAAAGATGTACAAATGTATTTTGTTACCGATATCAGAACTCTTTATATACAAGATTTATTCGTACATTCAAATTCCACTAACCTGATGAGTAATTGATTGGATTTCCAGTGAGTAACCTCTCTTTTTCATCATTCTCTGTATCCGGAATGTACGGGTCGCTGCCATTAGAACTTGTTGAACTTGTTTCATCCAGCTTCAAACAAGAAAGAATAAATGAATGAAAACATAAAATTTGATAGGAGTTTTCAATTTCATCAATGTCATTAAACATTTTCTAGGCATAATTTTATTTCTAGTCACACTAGAGCACTGACAAAAATCTTGGCAATTCGAGTATTGTGATCCTTTTATTAGTTTGGTGTTATCTACACGTATAAAGGAAGCATCTACAAGTATAATTATGTCTAATAACATGTACATGTATAGCTATTATTGAATGTGAGTAATATTTTAGAACAGAGAACATACAGCTTTAGGAAAGTCAATTTCTCAAGAAAATACATAGTACATGTATGAATTAGTCAAATGTCAAACATTAAGATCTATTTTTTTTTAAATCTCAAGCTAACATTTTTTCCATGCAACTCTGCTTTATCATATATTTTAACAAATTACTTTCAACAAGTTATACTGCCAATGAAGTGGTTTAATAAATTAATAGATAATTATATAGCATTTCCAAAAAGGTGGCTTGGAATGAATAAAACAAACCACAGCAGTTTACTATTACCAGCTAAGAAACATCTAACAGATAATAGAGATACTCTTTGAGTTTAGGACAATTAGGTGTGTCAATGTCCAGTTTCATAGATATATACGCCAACATGAATCATATACAAAACGCAATTACAACAACAAACACAAAGGCGATCAGCGGTGCACCGTTCAGTGTCAAAAATTTAAAGCTGATTATATTTCCATCGTCTTTAAATTCCCCGCTCTAAAAAAACCCAAACATCTTCTTCTTTTTTCACTTGCACCGGAAGCTTCCATTGTGAGAGCACATTTAAATGCGTTTGAAAACTCAATCCTGTTCCAGTGTCGCATTTCGTTGCAATCGCGATGCTCAAGGTCGTAAAATTGAAGCTGATTGTGTTTCAAAACGGCATTTAAATTTTCCTCCGAATCGAGATTTGAAACACGTTTACTTTTACGATCGGGGATGGGGGACAATTAACACACACTTTGTTTCTCTTTATATCAGCGTTTTGTCATTGTGTTTTGTATCATGATTCATGTTGGCGTATAAATTTGAAACTGGACATTGAACACGCTCTTACATCCTTAATGTCATTGTACATAAATGTATAGTTTTATTTCTCCCATAATCCAAGAATTGCATTAAACATGTAGTACTTGAGCCTCTTATATTGAATCCAATCATTCTCTATTAAATGTACTAATGTACATGTAATTAAATTTAATGAAACAGAAATCTCTGCAATAATTTAATACCTTTGTGATTACTGGAAATTTAAGTGAAGCCCCAGGGAGTGATTTTGAGTCTGATTTTCGGAGTGAGGTTGATAATGATGATGATGATGATGATCGCACTTCTATAGGCCCATCCTGTGTTCAAAACAAACTTCTTGTTTTCTCTCGCTCTTGATTTTAGTATTTCATTTTGAGGAGTGGTGTCAGAGAGACTCCATTTTACTCCAAAATTACAAGGTTGGATTAGTTAAAATTAGTTATTTAACAATGAACAGACAGGTTCCAATAAGCAAGAGCCAATAGCATTATCATTCCTTGAGCAATTGTTATCATTGTTCTTAGGTTAAAAAAGATGGTTTTTTGATCCACTGAATGATCGATTTATTGGTTGATTAACTAATTGATTGATTCATGAATTCATTCATTCATTCATTGATTTTTTGTTATTTTATTTATTGATTGATTGATTGATTATTAATTGATTGTTTGTTTTATTTAATTGAAAGATTGATTGATTGATTGATTCCTAAACTGCTTGATCAATTGTTGTCATTGGTGATTGATAAAACAATTCATCAGTTTGTTTATTACTTAGCAGCTACAATGACTAATAGATTAATTGATTAGTTGCAATGAAAATGTATTAACTGACTAGCATTTTGATTGATTGGTTGAACAATAATCAACATTGTGTTATTGATGAATAAGTTATTGGTTTGTTAATGTATTGGTTAATTAATTAATTATTTGTTTTTTATTTAATATTGTTCTGTATAATCTGATGAGAGACTACATGTGTACATGTATTTTCAATCTGTGTGTCTTATAATCCTGCCACTATGACAATGTAGAAACTACCAGTGGAAATAAAATAACTTACTGAAAGATAATTTGATAGATGACTAGATGATTGGTTAATCGATTTTCAGCTCAATGATTTATTGACTAATTACTGCCTGACTGATTAAATATTGGATTATACTTGATCCATTCCCCACAGATATTAATGATTAATAATAATAATTATTATCTCAATGGTATATTTGTTGGACTATTGATCAAAAGGCATATAAAGTGCAGGATCAAAATATTAGAGTTTCACTAACCCAAATAGTCTGCTTTTGTACAAAGTTACATGCACTATACAGTGTTACCCCAAGCTCAACCAGGCACTACAATTTAGCAAATTTAAGCAGTCTAATGCAGCAACATAAATAGCAATAAGAAACATGCAACAAAAAAAAAAAAAAAAAAAAAAAAAAAAAAAAAAAAAAAAAAAAAAAAAAAAAAAAAAAAACATAAAAAAAAAACATAAAAATCAACACCTCCATGAACCACTCTGAAACAAAATTACCAGACAATCTTAATAAATATATAGCAAAATTTATCAACATGTGATCATAAAATTGTAAACAAAAATAGCTGGAAAAAGGTGCTGAAATGAATTGTACGAATTGCTACATCTAAAAACTACAAGTGAACTTTTAGGTGTACTAGGATTTAAACTATTTTTCTTATAATTATAAAAACAGATTTATATTGCAAAATGCTATAGATTTTTTTTTTAATTTGATTTTTTTATTCTACTGCCCAAGATTTAGGTGAGAGTTCGTCAAAGTAAAATTAACCTACTGGATTGGCACGTGCTATTAAACTCCCAGCCTGTTACATCCTTCTTACATCTAATTAATCAATCTCTTCAAATTTGGAATGAGTTACATCTCCAAAAATGAATGAAAAATATCCTTACAGTGATGAATTTTATTTAGATTTAAATGATATTATACCAGAGAATGGAAATGATCAATATTTTCAAGAGAAAAAAATTAATGAAATCAGGGCGGTGTTGGTCTGGTGAAGGTTGTAGGGATAGGAACAGATATGAATAATTTTTTGTTTTGTTGGAGAAAAGTGGGAAGGGTTGTAAGATTTCAATTTATTTGTAAGATTTAAATTCAATTGTTATGGTTATCCTGATGTATTGCTCATTTTCCTGGTGCAAGGCTTTTCATTGTATAAAGATTTCCATGACGTTTTAGGTTAACTAAATATTCCCATGAAAAGGATTTATATGATGACTTTACGAGCAAGACAGGAAAATAGATTAAAAAGGAGTTCTACCACCAGTTTGGGCATATTGTGACCTATATATATTTGTTCTTTTGTTGGTTTTATTTAATATACTGTGTTTTTTCTTTTTGTGTTCCCCTATCTCTCCTGGTAATACACATTCCCTTTATTCCTCTTCCTATTATTTTCTCTCAAAATCATATCTGTATGATTAAAGGTGTGTGACTGAGGTCATACTAAACTTTTCTCACAGGTGCAGGTTGTGTTTCAACTGCCAAATCAGCCTTTCGAGAATAAAATTTTGTTGCTTCATTTTTTTAATTACATGTATCACCAACCCTACGAATAAGGCTCTGCCCTACAGGGAACTGGATACATGTAAGTGGTTATTTTCGCGGTGAATCTGTCTTTGCAAAAATTTCAACTTATGTCTAAGTATATTGAATCAATATGTGATGCATCACATCGAAATCAGAAACAAGTCGCCAAGCAAATTCAGCACAGTGTCGAAGATATTGGCAAAATAATAAAAATCGTCTTATTTTTAATAGGGAAATATTTTTTTGATTTTCTGAATTTTCAATGTTTCTTGAATGCTCTGTAAAAACAATGAGTAGAAATGAGTAGGTTAAAGCCTTTAAAAGTTGATTTTTTTTTGTTAGAACCTTTGACTCTTTTCTGGCGACTTGTGTCTGATTTCGATATGATGAGTCACATATTTTTCAGGCTATTTATAAAAACGTCACAAAATCATGAAATTATCCACTCGCAAATTTCCCCAACCAGTCCAAAATCGCAAAAATATCTGTATGTGAAAATATTAACTTATACACTATTAGCTTGTAAATTTGTGCATATCAATCCAGGACTTACAGTACAGCTACATTTTTTGTGCAGAAACAAAAAGAATAAAATAGATTTAACCTTGTTTTCCCCCACATTACTTTTTTGATAATTTCTAGAGATTCCCTTTAACAAACCCAAGTTTAATGGTGAGTGCATGCATTCTAAATTAAAAAAATAAATAAATAAATGAAAATAATAAAAACTTACCTTTGACAACCAAGGGATATAATCCTTTTAAGTCCAAAGCAATTTCAAGATATCATTAGATTTTATAATTAGATTTAGTTTTTATAGTTTTAAGTTATAGACTTCTAGTCATTTCTCTAGTAGTTGTATTATCGAATTACACAAAAGAGTTACATGACTTTCACTACATGTAATGTATGTACATTATGTAAATGTATAATAAATTATAAAAGCATTTTGTGTTGTTGTCTTTTGTCTCTTTTTAACAATACCACACTGGCATACTATGTAGAATTACTTCCTCTACAACCATCATTAACACTACCATCACCACCACCACCACCATCACCACCACCACCACCAACCAACCACCACCACCCACCACCACCACCACACCACCACCACTACTACTACTACTACTTACTACTACTACTACACTACTACTCATACTACTCCATAACTACTCGCCCTCTCTTCTACTACTACTACTACTACTACTACTACTACTACTACTACTATCTACTACTACTTACTACTACTACTACTAATACTACTACTACTACTACTACTACTACCACTACTACTACTACTACTAAGTACTTACTACTCCTACTACTACTACTATTACTACTCCTACTACATATATTGTACTATACTCTATTACTACTACTACTACTACTACTATCTACTACTACTACTACTACTACTACTACTACTACTACTGACTACTACTACTACTACTACTACTACTACTACTACTAATCATTATCTAGACCACTACTACTACTACATGTACTACTAAGTACTTCTACTCCTACTACTACTCCTATTACTACTCCTACTACATACATTGTACTAATACTACTACTACTACTACTACTACTACTACCACCACTACTACTACTACAACGAATACGACGATGACGACGACAACTACTACACGTACTACTACTACTACTACTACTACTACTTATTACTTCATGTACCACTACTGTACTATGACTTCTAATATTACTCCTACTACTATTGCTACACGTACTACTCCTAAAGTGTACTACTTCTACTAGTAACTGCTACTACTACTATGATAAAACAGCTCGGACTAGGTTGTTATTCCACTTTCCCTACACAATATTTGAACAATTAATTTTTTACCAAAGTGGAAAAAAAAAGTTGGAAAAACCACCTCAAACCCATTGTGATGCAAAACCTGAAAAAAAATTGTGTTTCTGAATTCTACATACCTCTCTTTTCTTATCCTTTCTGCGATACTTGATGATACCATTAGCTGCAGCCATGGCCTCAATCACAAAAGTAGCAGTCATATAGCTGTAAAACATAAATTCAGTAATATGTTTATTTTGTAAGATGTATGTAAGATCTACATGTACATCTACATTGGAGGCAAATAGGATTTCCAAGATTTGACTTTTGAAAAGTTTTAATATCTCAAATATAGCTGAAAGTACGCTGCATTCAAACGTACAATTAACTTTAAACGGGGGGGGGGGGGGGGGGGGGGGGGGGGGGGGGGCGGGGGGGTTGGTTCACCCTGTAATTTTAAAAAATATGAGTGAAGGTTAGAAAAAAATCCACCAAAGGAGAACAAACTAATGAATGTTTAAATTTTCATTTCATAGCATTACTGCCAAGCTACAGTTTGTACAATGTATGTATGGTCGTGTAATTATAATTCCATAAATTTGCTTCTTTTTTTTAGAAGAATATAAATAATTTTACCAATGCTGTTGACATTTCTTTGTTATTCTTAGATGGACATGTTCTTTAAACCTCTATATCTGCATTTATTTTTCATTTGTTGGCTTTAAAAAAATATGAATTCCATAGTGCACTACCCCTTTAACATTGAGGTCAATGTTTTTGTTCGTTTGTTGTTGTTGTTTTTTTTTTTTTTTTTTTTTTTTTTTTTTTTTTTTACAGTACGTGTACATACATTAACCTGATGATCCCAGACTATTTTTTTAGCCATAACCACATGAAAGGGATCTGTTGCCTGATTCTGCAAACAGTGGCCACAGTGGCTATTCTTCTTACTATCAATGTTCAACTTTATTTTCTCTCAGTAAGCTGAGTCAGACAAACTTGTGAAATACATTGTACATTCAGAAGTCATGGTCAACAAAGACTAGTGTTCTTAATCTTCTCTAAAGGTACATGTACATAAATCATTAAAAACCACAAATTTCAAAGCATGTAGAGAGGCTGCATGTACAATTCTACATGCAAACACTTATAACTCATTGTACAATCCTATACAATGTACAAAACTTGAAACTTACTTTGTTAATTTACATGAACATCACTTTAAATCTAAGTGACAAAATAAAAACAATGTAAATTGCTAAAAGTACAATGTAAAAAGCATTTATGAAAAAAAAATATTGTGTTATTTGAAAAAATAGTTCAGTTGTAACAGTTCCATAATTTAAGCAATATTCATTTATCATTTTTAAAATCTCTAACGTAGCAACTTGAATTATTTTTTGATAATAAATTGTACATTATAAAATTCTAGAAATTGGATTTGAGATTTTTCAAAATTGCATTTTTTTTTCATACAAATTTTTATGAATTTAATATGCATTTTATGAGTAAAGAAATGTATCTTGTGAAAATTTAGGATTGAATAGAAAACCATTTTTATATTTTTGATGGCCTTTTATTGTAAAAGTGGAAACTTTTGCAAAGACTGACTCAGAAAATAAAACATCCCTTACACAAATTTTAAGCTCAGTGAGAGTAATATATAATAAAAATAAAATTGAGAATGCATTATGTCATGGAAATATTATGATTCACAACAGGATAAACTACCAAAAGTAATTTACAGAATTATCCAAATACGTAACAAAAAAAAAACAAACAAAAAAAGACCCAGCATGGGCATAACATTAGACCTTTCTCAGCTGGGAGCCTGTTTTCTGAACATTCCAATGCCCATCCTCTCACAGTTTTGTTTAACTTTTTTTTCCCAACGCATCCAAACTAAATCGGGCTACAGTTTGTAGAGCTTGGCACCCACAATCTATCATTTTCTCACATTTATACTGTTTTTCAAAAGAAGAGAAATGCTTACAAGTCATCAAGAAAAATATGAAGAGGCTCATTGGAGGACTAATAAGGAGAAAGTGGTTCAAGGGACAAATTTGCCCTCCCTCCCAAGAAGTCCCCATATTTTGTTTAATTTTTTTTTCCAGTACCGAATGTTACTCTGTAAATGTGCAATAGTTATCAAATCTATGACTGCTAAAAAAGCTAAATAATTGATCTGATTTGATCAGAGAACAACTCATTGTCAAGCAGTAAGCTAGAGATGATATTACATGTACATGTAGGCCTACATGTTTCATTTACAAAAGAGCCAGAATGGTTGGAAAAAAAAAAAAAAAAATGTGTACACTGTACATAACACAAACCTACAGGAATGGTATATACATTGTACATCAACAGATGAAATGCTGTCAAATCAAAGCAAATCTGCAAATGACTTAGATTTTAGCAAACCTGACAGAGCATTCAAGACTTGCTCATACAAACCTTTAGAAGCAAGCTTGTAATTGAAATACATGTATTCATATTCTCAGATCAATCAAAATTTCTTCATACAATGATACCATGTTTGACTGCTTTTGGTCAAGGACAAGCATACATTTCTAAAATATAGATCTTTATTTGATAGTCAATACAGTGCAGGTCTTCATGTGACCTACATAGCTTTGGATTTTGAGTAAATTTGCCCACCAGGTGAATTTTCAAGCAATGCAAATACAGTATATGATGGTAAACAAAATATGACTCAAAATATTTACGGATTACAAAGTGAGGATGTGGTACCGGTATTCAAAAAATTTCCTTTTCCCCCCTTCAATGATACAATTGCACATAGAATACTTAGGCCATTCTGCCCTACTTTGGCAAAAGGAAGCAATTGACATACTAAACAAATTTGAGTTTTTAATGTTTCCATACTTCATTTGGTGCCATCTTTTCGCTGTCAAAATTTCGTGTCTCAAAGTTTATCTATCTTTGAAATATTCAAGTTAAGACATTAGGAGATTACATTGACATCAGTTTAAATGACGGACACATTTTGCTCTTTTACAGGAAATGTCACTTTTGTCACTTGCTTCCTTTTGCCAAATTAGGGCTGCATTGTTGTCACCTGTTTTATTTTATTTATTCCTTACATTGTACATCACTTCTTGCCAAGTATGCTACAGATTACATGTACAACTGTATGATACAAAATATGGCCTGAAATGTTACTAACCAGAAAGTTCATGGAGGTTTACTAATTTCATGGATAGTCTCTAACTACTGTGTACTGAAACACCAGATAGCATAAATATACCTGTTACCCGTGACAAAATATATTTCAGTAAATAGTCTCTTTAGTGTTCACCGAAAATTCTGAAGATTGACTACTTTGTTAATACTTGGAAACTTACATGTATCCTGCAGCATGAAAGTTGTAAAGATAATGGGATAAATTTGTCATTAATCAAGTGATTAGAAAAATAGTGAAAAGAAAATGTGAATAATTTAGTACTTCACAATTGAGGTGATGGTATTACAGGCGTGCTGGGTTTTAATGGCTTTAAAATTCAAAGGAAACCAAAACCCCAATAAGAGAATCAATCCAACAGGAAAGAGTAAAATGGAAGTCCTGAGAAATTATTTTTAAAAAAGTTTATAAAATTTATAAGATAGTTATATTTTGAATGTTTATGTCTTTTACAATGTACTTTCTGAGGGGATCCTAAAACTGACAAAGTTTCTTCAAGGTGGCTGATTATGTGGACAACTATCCTTTATGTACACTTGTAATTTTTAGTCTTCCCCCATTATCTTTTAAAGTGCATATTACATGTACCTCCTTCTGATCTCAACATATTTAAAGGGAAAATAAATTTCACACCAATAATGTCAAAGTCAAAAGGAGACAATCAGAACGAGAAATAAAGGGAGAAATATAAAACAGCTGTGTACAAATCAAATGGAGAATTTTCCAAAAAAATTAGCCAATGAACAAAATTTTGAAAAATTATTGATCACCTAGAGATAAAAACAAATTTGTTAAACTGCTACAATTCCATTATTCTATAACCAACTTTAAAGAGATTTTTTTCAATTCCTCCTCTAATTCGTTCTTTTAGGATTGATTCTCTTCTTAGGTTGCATCTCCCTTTATTAGAGGCTGGTTCACGAGGCCCAGGATTTTCCCCATGAGGCCGCTTTTTCTCATACCTTATTTTCTTTTATTAGGATGTTTGAAAGAAAATACAATATGAGAAAAATTGGCCTCGTGGACCCTCCGTCTCGTGGAAACTGGCTTTCATGAACTGGCTTTCTTACCTGACAAGAGCCAAGATGGTGATGATGATGATACTTAGTAACCATCCAGCTTGCCCGAATGCCTTGGGCATGGTCAGCGCTCCGGTACCCACAATCAGGTTGAAAACGAATATTAAACCAACCTATTATAAGAAAAACAAATAGATTTTGATTGTGAATTAATCTGACTTTTGAGGTAAAGTTTTGATGAGGGTGATAGTGATGTAGATAATGATTATGATGATTATGGTGATACTGATAATAAGTAACCATCCTGCCACTTACACTTATGCATGGTCAGTTCAAATTGACCTTGCACTGGGAAGTGCTGGACAGTGGCAGTTTTCTTCCAATGGAAAGTCAATGCAGAAAGATTGAAATGTTGATGTGAAGCTCAAGCCCAGTCAAGGAGGCATGTTCCAAAGAAGGGTACAAAAATCTACTAAACAAAATTAGAAATATCCAATTGAAGAATCATATTGCAATAATACTATGGATTATCTTATTTTTTTTTTAGGTAGGTTTAAAGCTGGTTTCACTAATTATTTTTGAGAAGTTTCCTCAGCAACCAAGATGGTGACAGGCAGCTATTTTTCAGTACAGCCTGATGTTGGTTTGCAGCTGTATGTGCCATCCTGCTTGCCAGAATGGTTTCGGCATGGTCAGTGCCCCTGCACCCACAATCAGGTTGAAGACAAATATCAAACCAACCTGCATATGCCTTATGGTCAAAATATTTTGCATTTATTGATGATTATGGTAATAATGATAATGATGATGATGATGATGATGACAGTTAAAAATGATTATTGTTATCTTCATTCTTAGCAGTAACAGGGCTGCAGAGCAGGAGGACTGAGGAGGCGTCAGCCCCCCCCCCCATTTTTTTTCTTCAGCAAACATGTACAAAAACATAATTGACAATAGATTGTGATTTTTAGCCTGTTTAGCCCCCCCCTTTCGGCTCAGCCCCTCTGCTATCAAAACGCTCAGCGGCCCCTGAGTAGTGTAGTAGTATTACTAGGGATGTTGGACCAAAAATTGAAATGTCTTGTATCTAAACCAAAATGATGTAGCTGAAAAGATGCATATTTATCAAAACTACAGGAAAAAAATGGAACAAAAATATTAAACCATGTTTGAGTTACGATTTTTGAATATTTTATTTTGGGGGATATTCCTGAAGATTTCCCATTGACTTTACTGTGTAGCCACGGCACCGCCTGGGTCTACAGTGAAAGTAATGTATTATTTGTTTTAATGTTAAATTATATATAATCAGTCATATCTCAAAGGATCTTCGATGCAAAGTGCAAATAATTTGTATGTGTTTTCATACATACAAGTTAAAGATCATTGAAACAATACAAAACATTAAAAATACATATGATCAAAAGGCGTTACCATGGTAACAAAACAAAGAAAATAATAAGAAAATTCAGAAAAATGTAATTCTCGCCAGTAAAACCTTACTGTAAGATGGGAAACATCATAAAATGCATATATTATGCAATTTGAAAACAGAACATTTAAAATGAAGTGACGATAAATGGTTGCCATGGTGACAAAGCAAAGAAAATAATAAGAAAATTTGGAAAAATGTGATTCTCGTCAGTTAAAAAAACAAAGAAAATAAGAAAATTTGGGAAAATGTAATTCTTGTCAGTTTTGCCCTTACAGGAGAAAAGAAACAACAGAAAATGCATATAACAGAGTACAGAATTCTTGGCTTAAATTGAAGTTGATTTCAGTTTCTGTCATAATTAAACAACAACACAAATATATGATTATATGTTGATGTAAAGTTGATGAAATTCTGGCAGTGAAAGAAAATAAAACCCCAAGCACTTTCCTAAATGAAAAATTGTATTCACTTGTTTTCCTTTCCAACAAGAAAAATATGGTAAGACTGTCCATGAAATCTGTCAAATTTTCACGATCATATCGGCAAAATAACATTTTGTATTATTTATTTGTATAAATACACAATTACTACGACATTGTCCATCACGTGAGGTATTTATTTTCATGTCACTTCCCTTGAAACATTATTTCATGCATTTTTCATCGTGGCAATTCATTTTGCCAAATATAAGGGAGTGCGTACGCTGAAAGTAACAGCCCGATTCCCGGAAGTTACAATGGAAATTTCCACTCGCAAGCACGTGGAAGGCAGGCAAGACGATGACATCATGCTCTTCCGTCTTTTGTACTTTGCCCCCGTAATTTTGGTTTCCACACAATCAACAAATCAACTTTGTTTTTTAATGATAAATAACGAGTTATGAATTGAATAATGAAATCCTTAATCATGAAAAACTTACTCTGAACATTTGTAGTAGACAAAAAAGACAGTTTGATTGCGGAAAGTAGTTTTTAGCTGTAAAAACTTCGGATTGTGCCCATGCATCTCGCAAGGGCACATGCCACGCTCGTACTCCGAGTAGACCGTGTGCGGCAGACCTCGATGTTGATGTTCATGACAGGGTCCATCGTATATTTGCGATCGCCTCGACCTGATCCCCTCACGAATTCAACCGGATTTTTTTACCAAACTATAGTTTAAATATCAATAATTGATATGATATAAGTTGCTTTTGCAAAAAAGTTGATTTTCATATGAAAAAGATCGCTAGAATTGCGAACTATTTTTACGCTCATGTCTACATGACTTCGGGGGTTATGGACTAGCAACTGCGCATGGATACTGCTTCTATATTTATGAATGGCATATCCAAATTTGGGCATTTTCTGACGTCAGGATCAGGTCGAGGTTTTGTTGTTAACATGTGATGTTATTCCGAGAGGCGCATTTTTACGGTGCATGGCCGTCTCGATGCGGATCAAACACGTACAGTGCCCTAGTGACCGTATTGCAGCTCATATTTACTGCTCTATTTTGATGAATTTTTCAATTCTAATTGTGAAGAAAGTGATCCTAATATTGGAATATAACTCTAAACTACGGTAATGTTTAGTCAATCAGCTCTTTCATGCCCGTGATTATTTTTAATGATTTTTTTTTTAGTGCATTTTTTTTTTCAATCACGATCATGTTGGCCCACGCACACATTACGGGCTCGATTTCAGGGGCGCAGCACGAGCGTCTGACATCCCTAGTATTACTATTATCATTATTGTCACATCATTTTTCCTTTTAATTATGGTACCCTCAATAATTTAATCATTCCCATACAGGTACCCAGTGAAAGAGGTTAAAAAAATAACAATTATAATATATAAAACAAAACTGTATAGAAATCTACGGCATGAAAGAAATCATAGATCTGATCTGTATGATTCCAGCCATATCCAAAGACAGATGTATAATAATATTGTCACAATTCCATAATCATCAAGAAACATTAAAAATATAATCCCTCCTTCCCCCCCCCCCCCCCCCCAAAAAAAAAGAGAAAGAATATGTTGCCACAACAAGTACAACAACTGTTGAATGCTCACTCGTAGAACATTCATGTTTTCTCATCTATTGTTCTATTTTATTTATATATTATATAATATGCTCATACTGAATGATCACTGAAACAAAATTCATTAATACTAAATATTCTGGTACAATTCTTCACAACTCTCTTGCGTTCCCATGCCTGGCGTTGATTTTATAAGTTAGCCATCAGTAATTTTAGGGACACGTTTGTGAGCGCGTGGGACCGAAGTAAAATTCTGTCACATTATATGCAACAGCTGCTCCTAATTTCTACAAGAAACAGACCGAGATTTACTATAAAACACTTACCCATGGTGAGAATGATGTTCCCGCCTCTACTAAAGGTCCTGCCATCACTAATAAATGCTAGAATAATTTGTTTTCAAGCTATACATCATCCACGTACACAGGTTGTAATTGCAGTCGTATTGGCACACTGAACAATGATAGGGATCAGCTGACCGTACCATATTATGTTGATACGTTTTGTTATCATATCCGCCACAACTTGGATGCCGCTGATCACGTTTTATGTGGTGCTCACAAAGATCCTTATCACATGTTCCTCAATAGCTAGACCTTTTGATAAACTAAAACAGTGGTTCCTTATAATAAAGCTGTTTACATCCTTTGTTTAATTAATAACTTGAGCAGCACATCAGATAAAACATCATGGACCAGGAATCGCACATCTATAGCTATACGGACATAATTCGGCCAGTAACTGAGGAGAGATTGAAGCATTATAAGGAACTAAAAGTACCGGAAGGCCTATGGGGGAGGGGGTGTGGGGAAGGGGGCCTCTCCAAAATAAAGCTATTTTAAAATTGCGATCTTAAATTAAGGAAATTGCAACCACTTTTTGTTTGCATCCCAAGAAAATAGGAAAATAGTGAATAATGCCAGCGGGAGATTTTTAGCTCCCAAATGATGGAAAATCATGAATTATAAAATACCGAATTTATGATTGACACGGGTATAGAATGATTGACATCTCTGCTCTAAAAGACCATCCATCTTTGCAATGCATATACATGTTTTGTACAGGCGTCTATGGGAAAGTGATTCGTTAGAAAATAAATTTTCTCTAATTGCATTAAAAATTATGATTAACATTTATTTTCAAAAACAAACTATACCTTTTTGAATGATGGTGCTATATGCATGTACCCATAATTTTTTTTCTATTCAGAAGTTTCTGTAATACCTTTTGGAACCAGCTTTCATTTTACATATTCAATGAAATACATTTAATTTTATCGGTTATTAAAAAAGTTTGAAGAGTATAGGCCTATAACGTTTGGTCGTTTAGATTTGGTAGGGCAGCCCAGCCCCCCCCCCCACCCCCCTACCCTGAATTTCGCTACTGGCACTACAGGCCTGTCCCGGGGTAATTTTTTAATACAAATTATGCGAAATTACCCACAGTAAATAAATCATAATTTACAGTGGAAGAAACCGGAAGGTGTTGGCGCCCTCTTAGAAAATGTCTATAATCAAAATTATGGAAAAACTGACCCAAGCTCGACTAAAATGCAAATAATTGAGAGTTAAATGATAATGAGAAGATGAGAAAGGTAGTGGGATTTGTTGTTGGTTGTGACGTGAGTTTGTAATATAGATTTGTTCACTAATGAGGATATCTCACTTGTCATAAGACGGATTTCAGACTGGTTTGAGACCAGTTTTCGATTCCATCTCGGAGACGGTCTCGAAGACGTCTCCCGGGTCTCCGCGACGTCTCCGAGTGAGTCATGGGAAAATCGAACACGTTCATAATCTATAACAACCATTTTCTAATCGCGGAGACGTCTGTGCGACGTCTGTGTAACGTCTCCGAGACTGAGGCAACTGTTCCGTCACGAGAGTCTCGGAGATGTCTCCAGTCGTGTGATACCACCACCTTAACAGCTTTTTCCAAAATTAATCTTAATAAGCGTCGTCATTTTATAATTCTATAGTTTAATGAACCGCTAAAATTAAAATGCCATATAAGTGTTGTTCCGTTGTTTACACCCTACATTGTATCGGATACAGTCTGATCGGATAGTATCATTTGTGATATTAATATTATTACGATGTATAGTTAATGAATTAAGTTACACAATTATACTGACTAAGGTGACATTCAATATAACTATAAGTGCTCATCTGTTATAACCTGGCAAAGAATCAACGCGGTGGTTTAATAAAACTACATGTAGGGGAGACCGGGGTGAAGTGATGGGACAAAAATTACAAGGTGATGAATTTTCTCTTATAACTTTTCTAATATTCAGAATTGGGATTTCATGTTTTGGACCTTAATACTACCGATGCTAGGCCACATGATTTATTGTTGATTCATATTGCTGCAAGTCTCGCAGGCACGTTGCATTTACGACGTGCAGGAAATTTTTCCAATACCCCAGAAACGCAGGAATCGCAGAAATTGACCAACGACCTGTGCATGCATTGTGCATGCAACGCAGGCTACGTTGCATGCACGTGCCCCGTAGCCTACGACGAGTTGTGACCGCCGCATTACGCCAATAATAATATAATATACGTCAGCATTTCACCAAGGAAGAATACAATGTCATGTGTGTACATCAATAATTATCGATTTCATTTATACATTTTTATGAATTTCGCCGTGCACTTAACAAAACAAAAGACTTGAACACGCTTTAAAAGTTAATGTTGAATGAAGTTATTATAATTGCAAACATAATACATTTATTTTTTTAATTGAGCCTTTCAGTTATATTTCCAATACAAATATGAGTAGAACCACAACAAAAGTAACATACATTATTTTTTTATCAACGGCACGTTTGCAAAATATTATTTATGTTATATCACTTTCATCGATCACGCGTAGATAGAAGGTCATCATAATTGCGTTGCCATAGCAACTTTTACTTTCTTCATTCATATTGTATATTCGTGTATTTCAAATCATTCTCACTTGAAAAAAAAATGATTGCTATTAAAATGTCAAACTGTTTCCGTGCTCTGGTACATTTTGGTACTTTAATGTACGCAAACATGAAAATGAAAGCAATTAAGGTGAGAGCAATCTACTTGCTTCACTGTAGGCCCATAAATGTGTCTAATTAAAATCAACTTTGAGACACCTATACTCATGTTAGACTTTTTGATACTGGAAAGGGAACATACAAGACACATCACATACGTATGAGTGTGGGTTGGATATTATTACCTTTACTTCTTTACTTATAAAAACCTTTTTAAAGAAATAAATGATTTGGTAATGTTTATTGGCCTAAGAAATAAAATCGTGGAAAAATTAACATGGTTGATTCTATCCAATAGTTGGATACACATTGTACAATCCACTTTAGATAGGACGTATTCAAATGATTTCATTCATTTAGGCAATTTATGTGAAATAAATGGGTGTGGATTGGATATTATCACATTTACTTCTACACTTATAAAAACCTTTTTAATGAAATAAATGATTGGGTAATAATATTTATTGGCGTAAAAAAATGAAATCCTAGAAAGGTTATCATGGTTGATTCTATCAAATAGTTGGTTGCACATTGTATCCATTTTAGAGAGTACATTATTCAAATTATATAATTCATTTAGGCAATTTATGTGAAATAAATGCAGCAAGGGCAAAGTTCTGACCTTTGCAACGTTACATTTCTTGCAGCACATAAGTTTTGCTTCACCCCCCCCCCCCTCTGCTAGAGAGCCAAGAGTCTGTCATGAATAAATCACTAATTATTTTGGAGTATCAATTTCAGGGTTAAGGACACAGGGCAGGTAAAAAAAAAAAGAGACAGCTCGTTATATAGGTTCGTTGGTCCGAAAGTTTGGAGCCAGAATGTTGGATAAAACTCCGACAGTGAAATGAGGTTAATCCGAAAACGAAATATGGTCCGATAACCCGAAAATACCATACAGCTCACCAAATTCCTTTTCGGATTAACGAACCTTTTTTCATTTCCTGATCGACTAACCCTATTTCATTTTCTGATCAACGAACCCTATTTAATTTTCATATCAGCAAAATTTATTTCATTTTCGGATCAACGAACCACATATCATTTTCGGAGCAACAAAGTGTCCATAATATATTTCATTTTGGAAAATCGAACCTTCAGAACAACGAACCTAATTCAGATATAGACTATTCGCACCAACCTATTTCATTCTCGTACGACCAGCCCCCGTAAGAAAAAAACACTGTTGCTTAAAATTAGTTTGATTTCTATATGGCAACGGACATGCTCGAGATGCAGGGGGTTTTGTTTCTCACAATTTGGATTTCACAATCGAAACAAAGGCACCTTTGGTAAACCTCAGTGATAATTTTGATAAAAAAGTTATATATTTTTATATATTTTTATATATTTATATGAAACATTGTTTTCAGCTCATTGTAGTTATTTTCAAAACTTTATTTCGTTAGAAATTCAGTTAAATGTTAATTTCAATTTAATCCTTAGGGCTATTACACGCATCTTATTGTATAAAGAAGCTGGCACACATTTGATCAAGGAATTCCTCTTGTACAAGCCAGTCCAAATGCTCTGCAGACAATAGTTGGAGTTTACCGATGAATTAGTGATATTTGTTTTTGAGAATTATATGGCAGGTAGCACAGCCGAACATCCTTTGTCTTCTCAATAAAGAGGTTAGTGTTTGAGATTTTGACGATATTTTTAATCTGTCCACCGGCGATCCCCACTTCACAATAAAGTCAATTTGCACATCTAGGAAGAGAAAAGAAAAGAGATCTGTCCCTGAATGGAACAAGCTCCCAAATCAAGTTGTCTACGAAGTTCCCCTTGACAGTTTTCCGAATCTTCTGCGAAACCATTTAGGAAATATCTTGCACTCCTCCTCTGTAACTATTATGCAAGTTGATTTGCAGAGCTCTTTGACGATTATAGAAAAAAAAGATAGGCAAAGAGAGAGAGAGGGGAGAGAGATAGGAGAGAGAGAGGGAAAGAGAGAGAGAGGGGGGGGGGGAGGGAGAAAGAAGGAGAGAGTGAAAGTGAAGAGAAAAACGAGGAAAACATACACAATCGGCAACCAACGGGCTGCAGCAGAGACAATCATGATGCTAATGAATTTGAACAAAAGAGGGGAAACATGTTTCTAAAAATGGAACGTCGAAGCTTAAAGGCATTGCCACTACATAATAAACTTCTTTTTGCACAACTGAAGGATGAGTAGCTTCAATAATCTGAATAACCATTATCAACCACGTACGGTTCACAATAATGAAGGCGCTAATCACCGTGGACAACATTTAACGGTGTGCCAACTGACTTTCTTCAAATTGCATAAGACGAGCAAAAATGTTCCTATGCTTGGAAAAACTGTGTCAAAATGTTTTGTAGATAAAAAAAACCCACCAACATTTCACCTTCTAGACTATAAAAAAAAATAAACAAATAAAAAAAAAATTAAAAAAATTAAAAGATCAAAAGACCTGTTGTCGAATGTCTCAAGACTTCATCAGTGGTTACGTAATATATGGAGGATAACTTCAATGGTTGTTGGCAAAACATCGTATTAAGATGACTCCGCCTCAAGGATTGTCAAACATCACCTCCTACCAATATGAGAATAAAGGTGCCTTCGGGAGTCCCTGTATTTGTAAAGAGTATTTGATGATTGAGTTGACGACCAGCAGTTGTAATAAAGAGAAAGGAACGACTAGCTTCATTATAACTCGGATAAAGAAATAAAGATTGGATGTACTTTAGCATAAAGAACGCGTCATAATCAGAATTGGCAAAACAAGGACCAGAAGTTTACGAGATCGAAGTTGCAGCTTTGAGAACTCGCCAAATTAAAGCCAAGAAGAATTTGGTTTGTGGATAGTTCAAGGACAAGTGGAATGTTTTGAAGATTGGAGATGCACTTTCAAAATGCCGTCACAACATTTTGTTCTTTACTGAGCAGGAATAATTGAAATAACTCCATGCATGTGTGGAGTCTTCATTTTCTGATTCGAGGAAAAATCTTTGTGAAAATGATCTTTTGAAAGCGTCCCATTCTCAGGACTCCGGGCAAACATATACCAACTCTCATTGACTCTCATTGCCGTTTTCAAAAGTTTCTGATTACAAAACGGGAAAGTACCGAATGTCGACCTAGGGCCTATATCACTTCAGATATGCCGGACAAATCACGCGATCATTTTGTGTTCTCGAATGTCACTAATGAGCAACATATTTTAGTCGTTTATTCTTTATGGAACCAAATTTCAATGATTACAAGGACTTTAACACTCTTATAGTTATCTTTATGATTGCAGCTCCTTATCAATGAGCAATGTACATGATGTACTTATAGATTGTCAAATCATTTGCTCAAAACAATTTCAAACTGAAGTAGCGAACGTAATTTATTTTGTGTCTTACCCCCTTTTTTTTGCACGATATACCGGACTGGTTGCTGTATATTTATTACACTGAATTCTGGTGTCAATGTTATGAGGATTTTTTTGTGGCAAAGAGTGTGATAACGTTCTGATATTGTTGAAGTGTCAACGACTGGATTTTGAATACAGCGAAACGATTTATTGTGAATCCATCACTCCAGCGTTGTGATTTTTTCACAAACGAAACTCTGAGTGGACTGTACAACTTTTCAGTTTCGCAATGAAGTGTAACTTGAATTATTTTAATAATACAGGGAAATTTTCCGTATGAAATGCCAAATGTGTTTTATGGCAGATATTGCTCGTCACGAAAGCTCAACCAGTGATTGTCAATGGAATGAGACAGACATTGATAAAATGATTCGAGATATTGCCCTTACATGACTCGGCGACTTTGTGAGGAAACAAGATATTTCTTGGCAGATCATCATTGATGCTCAATCGAGTGACTCCATAATGGATTAATGGATGGATGTCGGTTTTGTGACATAGCATAGCAACAGTTAGAAAAGAGGAGTAACCAACTGACATGTTAGTCATCAAAAAACCGGACACCATGTTGAAAAATGGAATTGTAGCAGTTGACGAAGGGAGAAAGATCGATGCCAACATGTCCAAGAAAAGAGTTCGTTTTCTCGACAAAAGCGTGGCTCATGAATTGATCGAACGAGAGAAATCGCGATTAGAAGACAGGATCATTGCCTTGAGACAAAAGTACAACTTCTCAAAGAAAACTGAGGACGATACCGACGACAACGACGACAAACGTGATACTAGTAAACAAATTGATATCGTGCCTGACGGATTGATCAACGGTGAACGACGTCCACGTTCCAGCATCGGATTTAGAACGAAACAAGATAGAAAAGGGTCAGCGGGTGACGATGTCGAAGTACGATCACGGCGATCGTATAGCGTTAGTCGACTGGACGAGCTCGCGAAACCACGTGGACGCTCGAAGTCGGTTTCGTCAATTAAGAAGAGCACACTGATCACGTTGTCGCCGGATCACCTGAGATTAGCTATTCCTCAGAAGTCACCCAGGACAATCAACCAGTTAAAGGATTTGCCAGCGGATGATTTAGATTACCTCCTACAGCCTAAATCGCTCAAGGAGTTCTATGCTATGGCCGATATGTGTTCTTCGTCTCGGTCATCTAGTAGATTATCGATGCCTCAAGGGTATTCGCCAGCTAAAAGACATTCTGCAGGAAACATTCGTACAAAGAACACTAAAGTAGCACCAGCAGCAACAGCTATCACACCACCGACCGAATCCGAACCTCAAACCAAACCAAAATTTAAACCTTCCCTGAAAATGGCTGCAACTGGAGTTATATCAATGAGCAACAAACCAAAAACAAATCAACACCCAAGATCGTCACCCGCCATGCAGTCCTGGACGAACGCGCTGTCTGTACGGTCGCCGAATATCGTCACCGGACGCTTCCAAATGCCTGGTGGACGCGTCCTTCGGTTGCGGCCTCGGACGCCTGCATGGAAGGATCCAACAAACGTGGAAGAAAATCGTGATGACGGAGATGAATCCAAAACGACCTCCATGGATGAAGTTGAGACCAGAGAAACCAAGAAGACTACATCAATCGAACAGATCACACCGATGAAGGTAGAGAGTAGGAATGGGCCAGTAAGATATCAGGTCAGGCCTGATGCACGCACTCTTCATGTATCACAGTTGACAAAAGACCTCGCCAAGTGCAAGTACCTTAGACTTCGAGAACAAGAGAAAGTTCTCGATATAAAGGAGATCTTTTAGGAATTAAAAGTATAATGTATTAATTTGAACTCTTTCTGTAATGCTATTTTACAAGGTGTTTTTCTTTCAAGGGTGGAATGAAATAATAATGTTTGTTTCTTCGATGCAGGGAACATTGTTCTAAATATGAAGAAAAAAAATCTTTAAGAATGGAGCTGCGAATTCAGTCATTGTCACGTTCTGGCGCTGAAATTTGGCGATAAAGCTTTCGTACATTTTCCCAAAGGAATAACGGACGGGAGGTCCTTTAAACACAAAAGCACGACTTACAAACAAAATGTTTTTAATGCCTATTTGATGTTTATGAAGATTATTTCCGTAATGAAATATTAATTGTATAATACAATGGTTAGAATGAGAGAACGTGGGATCTACTATTCATTTCATCTTTAATCGAATTTTCAGTTTTTGTAAAAATTGATCACGAGAAGCAGGAAAACAAAATACATATATATTAGTCACTATTGATGTTGGTGAAAATAAATGATGTAAGTCGTTATTGGTTAATATACCGACAAAGGAGTTGACTTTATTACTTAGTCCTGGGGGTGTTTCATGAAAGGACATGTCGGACGTTTTATCTGACAGACTGTTATAAGCTACTGAAATGCTTGCATCTGATTGGTTGAGAGTAAATTTGTCGGATAAAATTTCCGACAAGTCCTTTGATGAAATGCCCCCCTGATCGCAATCTTGGTAAATATTTTTCTCAAAACGCTGGCAAGGACGGCGGAGGATCTCAGCTTTCGACTAATGTCGTTCAGCAATTACTCCTCCAGCCCTCACATACAACAAAGATAACATAAAATTTTCTTTTGAATTAGGATTCCTCTTGCTCCGATCAAATGAAAAATATGTTGCTAATAAAGTCAGCATAACGTTGTGAGCGTTTCGCTGTTAACTGACCATAGATTAATGAAAATTTGAAGCAAAATTATAATATACTTTTTCAACATCCCTCAAAATAATTCAATATGATCGGCAAAAGGTTCATTGTGGTTTGATAATCATTGTGATATGATCCATTCAAGAATTTGATCAAGAATTCTTTTTAGTACATGTAAATTAATTTTTCAAGTTTCAATATTAACATCATCAGTTTTATAACGTAGTCAGATTTTGGCCTGTATCATGGAAACAAATTACATTTTGAGTATACTTGTAGAGCAATGGTTTATATACCCAAGTTGGTTCCATCAAGCGTAGGAATATTATGGAGATCCGTTTCTTCTAGTAAAGTGGGGTCAATGTGATAACCTGATAAAATTCATACGTGTCAATTATTGTGCAATTACATGTCTTTCCATGCTATAGATAAGTTGAATAAATTTGATCATTGATTGCCTTCTAAATATGTAAATATATAATAATGTTACAAAGTTCATAATTTATCTTTTATATGGCCATTTAAAGATCGCATCAGAATAGATATTATAATTAGGAGCTTGAATAGATGTGAAGTAAATCATGCGATCATTCGTGAATGTGATGTTTAATGTTTCTGTCAATACAATAAAAGAGACAACAGTGTTGCATGTACATATATATTGTACAAATTTATTAGTACAGCGGTGGATTTGGGTGATAAGGAAACACCAAGCATTGAACAAACATGTTAATATCATAAAAATTTCCGGCTGAGCCCCACTATATATTTTTTTTAATTTGCCGCCCCTTATTTTCAAACCCGGCTGCATGGATCTGCCGCTGTTTCGTGTTCATGTTAGCAACAACATTGCATCGGTACATTTTTCGGCCAGGAGATATATCGGGTATAGGGCGAGGGCCGTTAATATATATATATATATATATATATATATATATATATATTTCAGGAAAGACGGAGTTTCCTTAGTGCCCAACTACTGTTCTATGGTCTAACTTACGGATATATATATATATATATATATATATATATATATATATATATATATATATATATATATATATATATATATATCAAAGTATCACTCAACAAAAGAACTGAGCTTGTGTCTACATGCCGACACAGAAATAAGTTCAAATTAAAGCTTTTTCTCAACCGCCCCAAAAGATAGGTTGATTTTCCCGCACACGCAGTGCACCGTTTCTCAACATTATTGTTATGTCTTGTAGTATATCAAATAGTTGATCGAACCGTTTATTGAATCGATTATTCACTTTGCTTTTTTTGTCTTTTTGTCAACTGAAGTTAGCTACAGTTTATCCAGTTCCTAATTTTATTCTGTAATCGATCTTAGACGTGGGCTTCTTTTAGTAACTGTTTTATTTACTCCTTTCAAACTATTAATGTTTTTCTCTTCCAAACGAATCTTCACCAAACTGATGATTGCTCCGGCGAGAAACTGACAGTAGTTGGGCACTAAGGAAACTCCGTCTTCCTGAAATATACTCGCTCCGTTTCCACGTAGAGCACTTTTGGACGTTCCATGGTCTAACTCACGGATAAATATTATATATATATATATACATATAACATAATATATAATATACATATACATTATATATATATATACATTATACAATATATATATAATATACATATACATATATATATATATAATATATATATATAATTATATATTATATAATATACATATATTATATTATTATATATATATATATATATATATATATATATATATATATATATATATATATATGTATGTATATATATATTTCATTGATCATTATTTCGCTTCAAGCCCCTTCCCTCCCCCTCTTCTCCCGAAAATTGATTGACGATTTACAAAATACAAACAAAAATGTTACCGGGATACTGATATGTTGTCTTTCCACGCAATGAATGGTCACAACTAATGACATGAAAAGCTTTGATTAAACATTGATAGTTATTATAAATTATCAATGGAATTTTAGAAATTTATAGATAAGATAAAATTTCTAGATATTTATAATACATTATAATACATTATATGACATATTATGTATTACTGTCTTCCTATTTTGTTTTTATACTATTCCATTGAAAATTCTCTTTACTCCTGTGACGTTAGACGAAATTGCCCCAAAACCAATAATTTTAATTTTGACTTTCAAGTGTTTTACTTGTTATTATTTATGAATACAATAGGGCCTACTAAGATGAATCATAATGTGATGAGTATCTTTGTTTTTTCTAACTCCAAATGTAACTATTGTGTCTATGATCATATTCAAATCAGTCACTCTAAATATTCAGTCATATATATTTGAAATCTTATTCTTGTTAAATCACTTTCAATAAAATCTGTCGAATATCTATTTTTCCTTTCAAAGTGTTCGATGTAAATCGCATGGCTCTTCCAATCATTACCTGTCTATGCCTGTATAATTTCAATGAGAGATAAAATAACATAACGAAGTACTCTTTCACTCACTTGTGTCACTTATAAAAAAATGGTATCATTATTATTATTTGTTAATAGAAACACACATAAAAAGCGTCTGCTTTACATAAAATGGAAAATGGCGTTATTTAAATATCATGTATCATTATTATTATAAGGCTGTGAACTATACTGTATGATATTAGGATAAATTCATTGGACATCAAACTTATCCTTTCGGGTGCGTTGGTCAACACGCAATTCGTAATGATCTCGATAGGTAATTAAGTTATTACAACCTTTACAAATTTGATTATGTGCGGTATAAGTTTTAATTTGATTATTCAATGAGAGCAAAAGATAACATTTACTATAGTAAATGTTATCTTTTGCTCTCATTGAATAATCAAATTAAAACTTATACCGCACATAATCAAATTTGTAAAGGTTGTAATAACTTAATTACCTATCGAGATCATTACGAATTGCGTGTTGACCAACGCACCCGAAAGGATAAGTTTGATGTCCAATGAATTTATCCTAATATCATACAGTATAGTTCACAGCCTTATAATAATAATGATACATGATATTTAAATAACGCCATTTTCCATTTTATGTAAAGCAGACGCTTTTTATGTGTGTTTCTATTAACAAATAATAATAATGATACCATTTTTTTATAAGTGACACAAGTGAGTGAAAGAAGAATAAATTCTCTTTAATTACGGGACCATTACACTTTAACCACGAATCTCAATTATGTAGTACATTATATTCATGACAGTATGAAATTCAATTTTGCATGCAATGAAATATCTTAGACGAATGCTTCACGAACCACAAAAAAAGCCCAGCATCTCCCATTAATGCTTACTATTGTCTCCTCCTTTCCATGATTATTTAAACTAATAAGTGTAATAATGCACGATCATCATGTAAATCACAGCTTAACCATTATTGAATTAGCACCGTTTAATCAAACACGCAATCTGATTTATAAAAAATATAATTATTGTTCGAATCAAAGTTCTTAGAAGTATAATCCAATAATGTCAAAGGAAAACGAAATGGTAGAAAAGCCAAATTACGATTACAAACCTAAAAAGTATACTTAGGACTTTAATGTTGAATGAACTAGTTTGAAGAATATACGTTCGCGTTGCCCCCAAATTTTAAAAAGGAATTGGCTAGGAATCTGCCATGAAAATGACTTTAATATATTTCCCCTTTGGTGTCTTAAATATTTATGTATTTATCTATTAATGAATTTATTGTAAATACATTACTTAAAAAACCTAATTATGAACGTAATGAAATACACCCCATACTATCTTTTATTTTTTAGCACTTGATATCAAACAAAGGCAAGAGTGGCTTATGGCAAATTTCTTAAGTAATATTTCCTCTCTATCACGGAAACAACCAAATACATACTTTTTTTAACCATGCAATTCACAGTGAACAGTGCTAGTCAGATACTGGTAGGTGAAATAAATAAATGTGTACGTGAAATAATCAATCCCCAAACATTTTTTTTTTTAAATCGCATTAACAATATATTATCTCTATACTAATGTAAGAGTGAAAAGCACTCAGAAATAAGGAAATAGGATATAAGGGACAACCATTTTCGAGTGAAAATGAGTGCTTAGTGTTACACTTGGGAAAATGTCACTATACCCAAACTCGGTCCGTTTAATTAGTTTCTAACTTCGTATGTTTTACTGGCGCGGATTATATTTGAAAATTGGTAGGCATATCTTAATATAAAAAAACACATGTAAACGAGTTCACGAGTAAAGCAATATATTTTCTGCATTTTCAGGACTGAAATTAGTTTTCTATTCCAACGAAAGTGTCCATGTACCCGGGGGTGGGGTTACTGCAAGCCCAACTGTTTTGGGTATTTATGCAGGGACTATTATGATGATGATTGTGCTTTTTTAATGTACGCTCAGCCCCTCCCTCCACCATCATTCCCCAGTGCCTGTATAAAACCCTCAAAATGGCCCTCAGCGTTTCCACAGTTGCTTCAGAAGTGTCCTACAGTCCCCTCGAAAACGCTTGTTGACAATGAGGTAAACGAACACATTGATGATATGGTTCAAACTTCTCATTGCAAAGCAGGAGTAGATAAGAGCGTTCATTCCTTCTGACTGCCTCCGAAATGTAGTCAGGACCTCACCTGGGACATGGTTTAGAACAGTCGATGGGAGCCATAGCAGGAGAAGTATGATGGTGGTGAAGAGAAGCATCTGAGTGGTCTTGTGGTCTCCTCGTGAAGTTATGACACGCGCCCTCTCAGGCGACCCGCGTTTAGGAATTGCCTGAGGTAAGCCTGTGTTGGATGCATCTCCACTGCTGACAGTCCATACTTGCTCTTTCCTTGGGGCTTGGGGAGGTGGCTCTGCATTTTCATCGTGGAATCCCCCAGTCTGATATTGGTTACCAATGGGCACATCACAGCTTTTTTGGTGTCTTGCGATGGATATATCACGAGCCCTTGTGGATAGTTGAGGCACATTCGAAACGTTTTCCGTTGATGTATCGCATGTGCCTCCTGCAGAGTTTCCCATCGTTGACTGAGGCATTTCTAAAAGTGCAGCTCGAACACGAGCCTGTGACCGTATCGAAGCGTATATCAAGCCGTAGCAAATCACAGCAATGAGGAGTGTCATCACGAAAGATGCAGTCGTTAAGATTGAGACGGCTATCTCAATACCCGCTGGCCCACCTCTCCGAACACATATCCCAAAGTCAGCTAACTCAACATAAACAAAGTTGTACGACTGCGAGATGCCTGCGAACATCACCGAAAAGACGACTCCGATGAAAGCCTTTCTCGGAGAAGTTCGGCGATCGAACGGTCTCTTTATAAGAATACATCTATCAACTGCGATTGCTGAGATCAGGTAGAGAGCCGAATACGCCACAATTCGACTGCTGTATATAGTGAACTTACAGAGTGCGTCGCTTTTGACGGGGTTAGCCAGCGTACGGAGGATATCGATCGGGGCAACAAGGCCGCCAGCGAAGTCCAAGAAAGCCTGGGCGAGGATCAGCGTGTCGGTGCTCTTCTTCGCTTTCTTTCGGCTGTAGACAGCGATGATGATGGCGTTGCCCGGCAAACCGAGAAGTATAACGACCACGTTAAATGACAGACTGACGATTTCGGTGGTATTCATGGTTTAAACTATCCGTCATTAAACAAGCCTCAAATCAATTCAAAACGATGGCTTCAATTTTATTATAGTTGGTAAAAGTGATTCAACAACATTTCTTTGCTATATATGTTTACATCTTCAGTAGATTACTTTGAAGAATAAATGAGGTAAAAGCTGACACCATTAAAAAATAAATGAAGTTCTCCTATTAGAACTGGCTCTAAATACAACATTCTATAGTAAAATGCAGAACATGATTCATTACCAATGTTGAATGAGAGCCCCAAGACAAGATATAAGTAGGGGGAGCGAAAGCAAGTTTTGTTCGTGCATCGACGAAGTATATAATGTGGCGGACGCTTTACTTGCAGACGGCAGCACGCGATCGACCATCTTCGATCGCAATACATTTTGTTATGTTTAATTGGCGCGCTATCTGAATCATGCTCGCCTTCACTGGTTGCGGACGCATTTCTTTGACTAACCAATCATAATGTTTTCTAATGGATGAGATGAGATTTTTTTTTTTTTTTCAGGAAATGTCACTTTTGTTAAATATTTGAATTCTATTGTCAAAGGAGGGAAGTTTACGTCACCGCACGTGTGTCATTTGCGTCAATTCAGAATAATAGTAGTTAATTATGTTAGAATAATTATCATTTCTTAAATAATGGTCCGTCACAGATTTTCATGCAACATTATAAAGAAAGCAAAATCAGCAAGAAGAATTCCACAAATGACCAATAATAATTTGAGTGGAGATAATGAGATGAGAGAGGAAAGAAAGAGGGAGAGAGAGAGAGAGGGACGAAGAGATATATAAGTGAAGGTAACAAAATATTACTATTTTGATGCACAGGATGCAGAAATTTAACGAGAAATACATGTAATGACATCATTATTGAACATAATATCCCAAAGTAACACTAATTGTATCCGCTGTGAATGTAATAATGTAGTAATTGGCATGATAACATTAATTTGTGCATGTTGCATTAAGGACTAATTAAGTCCATTATGACGCACTGCCTTTTATTACACCTTTAAAGTAACAGCTACATAATCATAAACCAGGAATCTTCAAGTTAAAGCTTTGCATAGTTTTGTCAGGAAACAAAAATATCGGAAGATTGTGAAAGCTGTAATAAACAAAAGAGAAATAAACGACAAATAAGGGGGGAAATACATAGACATGATAGATAATGCGGCGGTCACAACTCGCCGTACCTTCGACGTGCAACTCCCTACGACGGATTTCGTAGAAAATTCGTGCAGCGGAGGTACCTCGCAGGCAACGGTGTCGATTTGTTTTGGCGATTGGGGGGGATGATCGTCGATATTTCCTTTTTTCCTCAATGTGACACATACGATGGTATATGATCGCAATGTCCATTGTTGGGGTGGGGTAATGCTTGTATACACACATGCATATAAATATGAAACAATGTATTGTATAATGCGAGCGCGAAGCGCGAGCTGAAAATTTTCTCTTTAACAGTGACATAAAATTGGGCATTTTTAGCATAATGCGAGAGCGAAACGAGGAAGGGGCTTTAATTGGTTTGTTAAAGGGGGACCATGATGATGTAGTGGCTACAGATACTACACACATGCATGCATGTGAGTAGGCCTATCTACTAAAACATATTTTCAAGTTTATTATGCGAGCGCGAAGCGCGAGCTGAAAATTTTCTCAATAATAGTGACATGAAATGGGACATTATATTGTAGAATAAAGCGAAAGCGAAACGGGAAGGGGCTTTATCTGGTTTATCAAAGGGGGCCATCATGATGTAATGTCAATAGATATACACACATGCACATTATTATGCATATGAGTACTACATGTAGTATATGGTCGAATTCATAGGGCTGTAATGCGAGCGCGAAGCGCGAGCTTAAAATTTTCTCAATAATATTGAACTGAAACATGGTCATGGTAGGGCCTATTTGTAGCGGTACATGACTATAAGCGCGAAGTTGATGGAGGGCCAGGGGACTTTAAATGGTGATTAGAAGCGGAACATCATGACGTAATGCCAACAAACGCAAATCTATATGAATATGGACGAATTCCAGTTAGAGCAATATTGTGTGAGCGCGAAGCGCGAGCTGAAAATTTTCTGAGTAATAGTGACTTGATGAAACAAGATAATTGTAGCCTCATGGGAGCACGAAACGGGGAGCTCGGAGGGAGTTGGTGTTTTAAACGTACCATCGTGACGTTAATACATGCATAGAGAGATGAACAAAGCCAAGTGCAGTTTGCACTATCTTATATTAAGCGAGCGCGAAGCGCGAGCTGAAAATTTTCAGGCAATTTTAAACAGTTATCTGAAGTTTGAGAGCAAAGTAGCGACATATTTTAAAGAGAGGGCATTTAGCGCCCGGAGAATAGTGGAAGTGTATTATATATATAATCAATGGTTCGAGTCCAAAAAAGTTACCTTATCGATGAAGAGCCGAGATAAGTGTTACAACTCTTCGATATTCATTATTATTTTATAAAAACCATCGTGGATTTTTGAGGGGGAATACTTATGCCTTCAGTTTTACTTATCGAGGCACCTGTCCCGTATGCGCCATGCATGGGATCGATGCCCCTGATTATCATCGGTTTGAATGGGTTCCCCCCCCCCCCAATTGTGAATAGTGAAACATCTGCAATGATCTGCGCTTCCAATATCTACACAGTATTACATGATAACTACAGTATATCAGGCACACACGAGGAAGATTAACGAAAGAATGAGAAAATTTTGGATTTTTGATATCAGGAATATGTAATTTAGACTGCAAAATGATATAATAATTTCATAAAAGTGTTTTATATGATAACGAATTTGTAATGGGTAGATTTATATGCATATAATATGATATTTTTTATTTTCTTGATATCAAAATATTGGGGGGGGGGATGATTGTACACACCATCCCCCCCACCGAAATTATTGGGGGGGGGGGATGCATCCCCCCATCCCCCCCCACAATCGACACCCATGCTCGCAGGTACAATATGCATGTACGACGTGCAGAAAGTTTTTACAATACCATTACTACAGAAACACAGGAATCGCAGAAGTTGACCCAGGACCTATGCGTGTATTGCACATGCAACGCAGGCTACGTCGATGGCACGTGCCCCGTAGCCTACGACGAGTTGTGACCGCCGCATAAAGCACGAGCATCTCAACGTATAGCAAACCGATTTAATCGAATATGGAAAATACAATATCTTTCCCGTAACGTCCATGGGCTTATGAATATTACAATGACTTTTCTCTGATTCTCCAATTCAATAGAGTTCCTTATCATACTTATTTTGTTTTAGGTATACAGTCTGTGTCAAATAAAATGGTACAAGTTTTAAGTATTAAGATTAATCGCAACCTGAAATTTTTTCATCACATATGTGGAGCTGTCGTTTTGGAGATATGACTAGTTTTCTACAATCAAGAAAAAATCCATTTTCGCACGCCGTCCCATGCCTTTGTGTATAGGTTTCGCATAATGGCCATGAATTCAGAGCTCCAGAACAATAGAAGTGAGTAATTTCGATTTGTTCCTCGTCGCACGAAATGTGGCATGACTTTTGTTTTACGAAAGTAAATTATACAGAACAAAGCGCATCACCATGAAAATATTTTGCCTTTAATTTTGTACCATATATTATTTGAAAATATTTCACACGTAGGCCTAAATTATTTTTTCCCCGACTGTACCATTTTTTTTTTACACAGACTGTATAGGTTACGTGACAATTACCGCGCTCTTTATTGAAAAAAAAAAAAACTCGAAGAGATTCGAGATTCAGATTCAAAGTTTCATTATCTACAATATACTGAAGTTTATCTTCCATTAGAGAAAGAATATAATACGAACATATAGAAATTAGCATCAGTTAAAGCCCAAAAGACGAAAGATAATTCATCTCAATGCTTTTACACTGTAAAAAAAAGGTTAACTCGCAGAAAATGAGTAAACTAATGCTTTACTCCCAACGGAGTAAATTTTGTTTACGCTTAACAGAGCTAGTAAAAAGATAACGCGCAGAAAATGAGTAAACATAATTATGCTTTAGTCCAACGGAGTAAATTTTGTTTACTCTTAACAGAGTAAAAGTTAACTCGCAAGAAAATGAGTAAACTAATGCTTTACTCCCAACGGAGTAAATTTTGTTACGCTTAACAGAGCTAGTAAAAAGGTAACTCGCAAGAAAATGAGTAAACTAATTGTTTACTCCTTTCGAAGCTAGGAATGATACATAGATGACTAAAAGTTACTCTTTTCTGAGTAACATTTGGCTCTACTGCATGAGTAATATTTTTTACTCAATTTCACGCGAGTTACCTTTTTGCTCAGTATTGGGTAAGATTTTACTCATTTTTTTTACAGTGTAGTAAATGACAGTAATGTATAAAATTTCATATCAATATTGAATGTATTAAAATGCAGAAATGAGAGAGAGAAAAGAGAGACAGAGGGAGAAGGAAAGAAAGAGAGTAGAGAGGAAGAGAGATAGAGGAGAGGAGAGAGTAGAGAGAGAGAGAGTAAAAGGAAAGTGCAAATCTTGAATCATTTCGTGTTATAAAAATGAAGCTTAAAAGATAAAGGGCTGCAGATTGACAAAATTTGTTAAATAAAACTACAAATTAAGCATTGGTCTTGTACTCTGATTTATTTTTCCCTTTGTTTTGTTTAATAATCTTTCTTCATTTTTTTTTTTTTAAACTTTCATTTCTATTTCGCGTTCTAAGGTATTATAACAAAATATTCCACAACTTTCTTATTTCTATCAATTGCATTAAATTAAAATTTCGCATCTGTGTCTTTGATTTCCCATCTACGCAATTTATTTGCAACAAGGCCTGAATTATACCATCCATGTCTCATATAAATAAGCTTTTTGTACGTGCAGTGGTATAGAAATAAACCCATTAAACATATTTATGAAAGGAAAAAATTATAGAACGATCATAAATGTAGAAGGAAATGTAATCGTCTTAACGCATAGGGGCCTACGTGCAGACTGCTCAATAGTTAATACTTCAATACCAGCCAACTGCGGAGGAATAAGAATTTTTACTTTCTAATTTTTCGGCCTTGAACGAGAAAGGAGCATCTTGCCTAAGATTTGAATATAAAAAACGAAATAAAAATACTGTTTTTCCATTACATATTTCGTTAGCTATTTTACACAGTGCATCGTAATCGCAGAAATGGCATAGAGTATTTATTTTTTTTTTTTCTTGTTGTTGTTTTTTGTTTTTTTTTGTTTTTGTTTTTGTTTCTTAAAGGCCGGAGCGAAACACTGAACCATTGGGTAGTACGTAAGTAATTACCTCTTACCGTTAGAATTTCATGACGGTGAATATTTGACAGTTTCAAAATTTCATCAGTGAAGAGGAAAATCAGTAAGCATGATGGTTATTCCGCTAGCCCTAACTGATCAGCTATTGTAAGTAATTAAAGTAACTTACTCTTTCGTCCCCAGCTGCTAAACTTTTAGGAATGTCCCCTACATGGGAGGGGCTTAGCCTATAATAGACTTTGTGTAATTCTTTGTTGATCTTTTACTGGTAGTTTTTAAAGTATGCCACCTTGATTTTAATTCATAGCTATAATTTCAGAGAGAATTAGCATTCAGAAAATCAAACTGGAATTGATGTATTACCAATATTACCGTTTATATATCACACTATTCACTGTGACACTAAACTTACTACTTTTGCCTTTGATAAAAGTCTAGGTCATCGTAAGACCCGCTGGGACGTTTATGCAAACGGCGTCGAGCGCTTCTTAAAATCTTCTTTTAATCTTTCTGAGCTGAGCTGACGCGCCTCCTTTATTGTGTGAAACGTGAGTATTCTCCTGGACTTATAGTAATATTTTGTCGAACTTGGATTTAGTCTAGCAAACTAATTTTAGAGAAAAGTTTTTGAAAGAAACAAATCAACATGTGTGCCTGGTAAATTTAATCTGGGCGCACAATGTGCGTGCAAACCTACCATAGGACGGATCCGACGCATTCCCCATCGCATTCGGCCACCGATATACCCTTCTTTATTTTTAACTTGCAGTTGTATATTGGATATAGCCATAATATTTGGTATTTGTTTATATTTCCAAAAAGACAGTGTCTTTGTGTATTTGGTGCAGACTACAGTGTAAGACCCCTCTTTAATAGACACAAGCCTAACTATACACAGCCCCGTTGCCGAAAGGCGACGGGGCTGTACTTCCACCTCTCATTTTACAGCGAAATAATCAGCGAAGATGAGCCGCTCAGAGGTTATACTGGTCAATTTAATCAATCTAATGTTAAAATGTTGTTGTAAGGTTTCTATGATGGTTTCACGCGTAACAACTACTAAAAGTGAAGTATATTAAGAGCTTCTTTGACTTACCAATTGAATTTTCCGTTGGCCTTGTCTCTTTCATAGTGTTGGTGCGCATCGCTGCCATTTTCTATGACGTCATTTTACGGTGCGAAGACGTTTATGGCGAAGACTAACGCACGCACGAGAGATTATTCCGTTTGTGGACTCAATTTTCTGTATTTTTCACATTTTAGTTGATTACTTCATGTGAAACATTCGCAGATGTCACCAATTCGAGGAAAAAAATTCAAAGATTTGATCAATGATGAGTATGAATTCAAATAGGTATTTTGACCACGTAATTTGTGGTCATGTATAGATATTTTCAAAACTTCGCCAAATATGTCTACTGGTTCGTCAGTTCCCGTCGCTTCGCGACGGGGGCTGGTCGGTTTAACAATAGCCTTGACCATGTTGACTTTCCCACCTTTTTGCATAATTTTGGGGATAGCTTTACTACGATTAGCCCGCACACGAAGTGTGCGGGCTACGCTTTATCGAAATCCGACGGCGATGTGACTTCGAATTTACATAAATTTCCGGACGATACCTTACTTCTAGTTATAAAAACAGCTTTACATTATTGCAATATATACTTACGAATCGTTCCGGAAAACTATCGTCTTTGTTGGTGAATCTTCTTATATGTAATTTGGGGGTCAAAATTTCCAAACTTCTCGAGTAGAACAATTCGTGATCATAGGTTTGTCTTTGTAATACGCATGCGTCATGGATATTGCCATGATTAGTCTTTAGACAAGTCATTACAATCATAATTTTATTTTTATTCCATTACATGGTAATTAACCAAAACAAAAGAGATTACTTACATTAGTAGTCATGAATTATTTTTGTATAGTTTGTAAGTTTCGTTACGAAAAATAGGCTGATGAAGGAAAAATGGGCTCAAAAACTAAAATAACAAAGAACGTCTTGATTAAGGCTAATCCAGGGTCCCCTTTTATTCCAGCTTTATCAATATGGCGAATCGGGCAAATTAACGATACTGACGAAAACCCCCCAAAAATCTTCTTATTCTTGGAGCTATTCACGTTTGTTTTTATTCACCATATTCCGGTTGGTATGCTTAGGTAAGTGGCATGCATGTATGGTATCATTGTATAAACATTTTGTGGGGTTTGGAATTTCATCGTTTTATTGGAAGACGGGAAGTTGGGCCAGATTATCATGTTTACTTCAGACACCGCCACTTTGCGGCGTCCCGGGGCTAGATAGCTTAACTTAGACAGCGCTGTAGAAGGATTTGTTCATTTAGTTGAATATTGATCTGAACCTTTTTGAAGGGTCGACCGGAAGTAGAAAAATCACTGTATGCTTTTGAACAGCAGCGCATACGGCCCGCTGAGCCGCCTGACGCTACCGCCTAGCTAGCTTGCTGAGACGGCGCTCGCGACCCGGGGTCATATATCCCATATGTACCACTGCTGATATTGAACACAGTTACGTGTTGGAATGATTGCCTTCAAAATATTAATCACTTGATTGTTATGACAACATTAATATATGTGAAGAGAACCTATCTGCTCTTGTATCTTGGAAGTTACATAATTCAATGTGAGTATCATTTAAAAAAAAGTATATTACTTGTGAGAGATTCGGGAGTAACGCCCCACAAAATCATCGTCAGTTCCCGTCGCCTTCGCGACGGGACTGGTCAGTTTAGGGATAGCTCATAATCCTCAATACACACATTCCCATATGCATGATTTAGGACTCCTGTATTGGGTACACTGAATTGGTATGAGTGTGATTTGAATGTTTCAGATCTGCTATTACCAGATGTACTTTAGAGAGAGATATGCTTTTACATGGACTTTGGAGAGTGAAGGTTGCTGTGGGTCTAGCCCGGGACGCCGCCAACAAAAGTGGACGGCGTCCTGAATTAAAACTATACATTATGATCCGTTTCACCCTTTTCACCCTTTTCACACACACAAAATTCACAACATATCTATCAAAAAATAAACATATAAATACAACGACACTTACCATAAGCATACATCCCGGCAAAATTTGAAGAAAAAACAACATTACACCCAGAAAAGATGATTTCCTGGATTCCGTCATGCCCAGAAAATTTGTCCGCATCCCCATGTGATTAAGTTGGTAGTATTATAGTTATCTGCATAGCCTTTTGATTCAAGAAGTTCATTTGTATAGTTTTTAAGTTCCATTTCGAAAAAGAGGCTGATGCAAGAAAAATGTGCTCAAACTAAAATAACCAAATTAATTCAACTAATCATTAAGTAATCTCATTTGTTTGCTTAATTACCACGTAATGGAATAAAAACATAATATTTAGTAATGACTTTCTAAAGGCATTAACGATGGAATACCATGACGCATGCGTATTACAAAGACAAAAACTTTCTATACGAATTTTTCTACTGAAGAAGTCTGAGATTTTGACCCCAAATATCATATGTACAAAGAATCAACAAAGACGATAGTGTTCCGGGCTGATTTGTAAGTATATATTGAAATAATATATACGGTATTTTAATGACAAGGATTTATGCCCGGAAAAGCTGGGGAAAACAGACTTCACATCGCCGTTAAATGTCAATAAAGCGTAGCCCGCACACTTCGTGTGCTGGCTAGTCGTAGTAACTGTTGGGTCCAGATCATTGACGTGTAATTATTTCATGTAAGTTTCTTTGTATTTGAATTTATTTGTATTTCAAATGATGATTATATATATAAAATCCTGTATGTTATTAATGAATGTGATATTTGAAAGTTGGAGATAATTTATGTACTCTTCGGATTTATATGTACACTTTACAAATTTCATCACAAGTCGTCATGCTTAGAAATTATATGTGAATATCTGATATGTGATATTGATGAGGTAATAATTACTTTGACAGATTTAATTCTGTTCCTATATATTAGTGAAATGATTGTTACAATAATTGTTATTTTTAGGATTTAATGTTGGACTTGCCTCCTTCACTGGGATCTTCCGATATCTTGATGGTGCTGTGAGCATCGAGTGTTAGATTAGAGTAGATACTGGCAGTTGAGTTTAGTTTAATGATGGTGTATTAGAATATGTTGGCCTGAGTTATATTATGTGATTAATCATTGGTGGCCTGCTATTAAAGGATTATAGTAGGGCCTATGTGATTGATCATTAATTGTAATGGATGACATGAAACTAAGAATTCTTAATAGAAATTATAGTAATTGTATAATATAACTTCATTTTGGGAAATCGGCTATTAAATTATTATGATTGTTCTGTTCAGTTATAGAATTCAAAATAATGTGAGTTGTTTGCAGAGTGTATCATGATATATTAATTATGAAATGCTAATAATCTTTTGTTCAAATGTTCTGTTTGTACAGAGGCTGTTGTACTGGGGCCGTATTCATAAAACCCTCATAAGCCTAGTTAGCAACTAAATTGACTGAAGTTCCACACTAAGTCAAATTTGTTATTCACAAAACCCTCATAAGTTTTTCTGGTGTGTCAATGTATTCAAGCTCATTATTATATAGGTATTTTCTTTCTCATGCTTGGTATGAGCTTATTCAACTCCAATATCAATAAAAGAAGCTCCAGTTGAAAAATGTAGATGGTGACAACATTCATGATTCTATTGTTGCCTGATGCATTCCTTCAAAGCTGCCAACTGGCTATACCGGTAGTTAGCAACTAAAATTGTTATTCACAAAACCTTAATTGCCTTAGTTGTCACACAATTTCCTTCAAAAAGATATAGTTGATCATGAGCACCTATATAGCGTTTAATGGTGTAACTTATTTTACCCTCAAATTTGAGTTTCTAAAGCGATATTGGCGAGATTTTCAGTTTTTATGTTAGGCCATGCGTTTTATAGTGGGCCCCCATATAGGTGGTGTCGTTACATGTGCGCGACAAGCACAGAAATAAATAATGATATAAAATGCTAAATACATGTATTATAAAGTTGAAGGGAATTAATCTGGCAATTAGTTAAAAGTAAAAGAAATGCAAATGGTTAATTAGTTTATTGAGTAATTAGCATTTAATTAACTCTGAGTAGCCATTTTTGCACGGTGGAGGAGGAGGAGGAGCATGAGGAGGAGGAGCATAAATTTCTATTCTTTAACAAATTAAGCTTTTACCTTCACATTACCTAAACATTAAACAGTTTAATTGGAATATCATCCATTTTTGAGTAAAAATATAAAAATCTGAACTGAAGGACACTTAATTAAGCTAATTAATTAATTTCTCTAAATGAGTAAGATGGTAGTTTAAATTGAAAATTGGTGTCAAACTTTAAATATGGATGCTATATGGGTAAATTGGGTATTAGTTTGAAGGGAATTAATCTAAAAGGCTAAAGAAAATACCTGTGGTCAATCTATTTATGAGTAATTAACGATTAATTAACTCCAAGTGCCCATTTTTGTACAGCAGATGACGGAGGGGAACATAAATTTCTATTTCTCAGTTAAACAAATGAGTTATAAATATCATTGAACATAACATGGAACAGTTTGACTGGATTGTAATTAATGAGAATTAATAGTGGGTCAAATTTACACTCATTAATAGTTACTTAATTAAGCTAATTAATGATATAACCTAATATGTGTAACTCTCAGAGATACACATACATATACCTGTTCACATGTCTTTGAACCAAGAAAAGTCAAATCCCTCGCTGTAAGCCAGATCGCATCATTTGTATCAACAATAAGAACTGTAAATATATTTTATTGAAGTTTTAAGTGTTTACAAGTAATTAGTGTAACTTCAAAAGGTTGTAAGGCAAAACTGAGTTATATTTTTGGGGTAAATAAACATCATAACACATATTTCCCCAAATTTTTCAATCTGAAATTTTCACTGGAAAGATGATCGCGCAAAGTTATTTTATCACAACTAACCCCTAACAAGTTATATATTGTTGGAAAGGTCTGACTTTGAAGAGTTCAAATATGCATGTTATTTTCTTGTAGGGTCCTTAGTTTTTTCTCTGCCAAGATTTTCTGGAAGTACTTTTTTCTCACCTTTTTTCACATATTTTGATCTGTAACTTCTTATGACTTAACCCTATCCCTTTTCAGAATGATTTTTTGAATTCTTCAGACAATTTTCTTTCAGAATATGTATACTTTTATGGGTATAGGGTGTCAAATATAAGAATAATACTCTATTAAATAAAAACGGTACAATTTCTTTGAAAACATATAATGTAACAGAAAAGGGCCCACCTAAAAAACGCATGTGTATTTCGATATTGTTATTATCTAAGATATCACATTTTTCGAAATCAATGATAATTTATGGTAGTTAACCTGATTATGCCGTGAGGTCTGAAGGATGAGACTAGCAAGACAAAACCTATATAATGTGGAAAAGTTTGGTGGGCTGTATGGAATGCGAACTGTTGCATATTTGAAAATACCCATGATCATGGGTTTTAAACCCATGATCATGGGTTTTATCAAGAGCACTCAGAGTTAAAACCCATGATCATGGGTTTTATCAAGAGCACGCAGAGTTAAAACCCATGATCATGGGTTTTTATCTAGTACACGTAGAGTTAAAACCCATGATCATGGGTTTTAACTCTGCGCGTGGCAGATAAAACCCATGATCATGGGTTTTAACTCTGCGCGTGGCAGATAAAACCCATGATCATGGGTTTTAACTCTGCGCGTGGCAGATAAAACCCATGATCATGGGTTTTAACTCTGCGCGTGGCAGATAAAACCCATGATCATGGGTTTTAACTCTGCGTGCTCTTGATAAAACCCATGATCATGGGTTTTAACTCTACGTGTACTAGATAAAAACCCATGATCATGGGTTTTAACTCTGCGTGCTCTTGATAAAACCCATGATCATGGGTTTTAACTCTGCGTGCTCTTGATAAAACCCATGATCATGGGTTTAAAACCCATGATCATGGGTATTTTCAAATATGCAACAGTTCGCATTCCATAGGGCTGACTGCTCAAGACTGCACATTGCAGACTAAAACAGATGTCTCTATTCTATGTATCTGTATTCAGTATATTATATTCACATTCTTTTATTGTATTTTTCACTGTTGTTATGACCGATCTGGAATATCAACTACTTATTGGGGTTCTTAGTAAGGTTTTGTGAATAACAATTTAGGTGTGTGCTACTTGTTGACTTTGGACTTGTTATATTTCCATGAGTTAGGTGTATGCTATTTGTTGACTTTGGACTTGTTTTTTTTCCATGATTTAATGATGGCGATAAGGGTTTTGGAGCTAGAAGAGCTACGTACATGTAGAGGGTTAAGAAGGGGGAAAGAATTCAAGGATAGGAGAAATGTACTGGAGTTATATAACGATGACGAACTTTTTCAAAGATATAGGTTTTGAAAAAATATTTCTTTCGCCAAAAATATATCCGAGAAGCAAACAAAATCCAAAAATCTGAAATTTGACCAATGAAAAATAAATAGAAAAGCGGAAGTCCAATGCTTGCTTCCCCCCCCCCCCCCTCCCCGATAAGGATGGACTGCTGAAGATATGAATGAATGGGTAATTATTGGGAGCAAACATGTTGCTAGACAAACCCGCATTATTTATGCAGGATAGTATGCATGAACAAAGAAATCGCAGTGTATTGTGTTTGTGTGTCCGTGTGTGGGAGGGGTTTGCATATTTCTAGTGCAGTTCACATGTTTTGGTTGACTGATCATGAGTGACTATAGAATAATTGAACACCTGCATCATGGCTGTAGTTACTCATGCAAATTATGATCTATTGTGTTGTTGCCTTTATATCAAATGAGAAAGTTACTTGATAGCTAGTTTGAAAGAAGGGGATTTATCTTTTAGCTAAGGCCTAGTTGGCAACTGACTTATGAGGGTTTTATGAATATGGGCCCTGATGTTCAACTGATGTTCAGCTGAATAATAAAAGAAAGAGGAAACTAAAGAATCCGTCCATTGCTGTCATTACAGTAAAAGTTCAAATTTATTTCACACTTTATTTCAAACGGTGCCGTGGACCACGCCCACCGGGCTAGCATCACTGCTCCACCCTGTAGCGCGTCTCATGTTTCATGCTGGTTTTCGCCTAGAAGTCATAAAAACACCGTCAACGTCATTTTCAAATCAACAATAAAATTCATTTCAGTTCATGGTGACTTAACTGTTACATATTCCGTCTCCTAAATATATGGTGATTTAATTTAGAAAATTTTTTCAATCTGTTTTCCCAAGAACTTTGAAAAATAAGGAATTTTGTAACAAAATTTACTTTTGCCAACGTCAAGTTTCTCGCCCCATACATAGTACACGGACAAGTAATAGACAAGGTCTCCGTCATACAACTTGCTCTCAAATTCCTTATTTATCAAAATTCATAGAATATCAGATCTGAAATATCATATAAATAAAATAATTGTATATTAAGTAGACAGAATATGTGACAGTTAAGTCGGGTACAGCCCACAAGACCGACACCCACGAGACCGACGGCCCACGAGACCGACGACCCACGAGTACGACAGTAAAGTAAATAGGCCAACGATGATCGGACTATAAACCATTTAGGCCACGAGACCGACAGCCACTAGACCGACACTAGATCAAACAGGCCCACGAGACCGACACTACAAAGATATGACCCACAGACAGAAAATTCGGCTATGAAGGCCCACGACACCGACGGAAAGCAAAACAGCCCACGACGCATTATATGAAGTAACGCCACGCAGTCGAGAACAAGGGGATGTCTAAAAGGCAAGAAAGGGTGGAAGAGGGAGAGAGAGACATGGCAAGGCCGAGAAGTCGAGACAAAAAATAAATAAATAAAAATGGGTGGAAGGCACAGAGAGATAATGAAATCAAAGAAACTAAGGAGGCAGGTGACCAACAGCAGGTTCGAAAAATCCATAGGCTTTGGAAGATTTTCAGGAGGGGGGGGGGGCTCAATTTTTGTACCAACTATTTCGGGAAGTTTTTTATTACCCCCCCCCTCCTCCCCCTCCCCCACGTTTGACAGAGTTTTGAGAAAAAGAGAAGAGGAAAATAAATTGTAGACCTAATCAAGCTAAGATGTTTACGATGTAAAACATTATATGAAGACCTTGTATTTTATTACTTGTTTGTGTGTGTGTGTTGTGTGTGTGTGTATGTGCTTTATCATTTCTTTATGAATGTTGATATGCAGCGCGAATAAGCGAGCTAGGGAAAAATAATATATTGGGAGCCTAATTTTTTTTAGGGGGGGGGGGGTCCAGGCCTGCCGGGCCACCTTTATCCGTACCTGCTCTTATGGTTCTTTGCTTCTAGTCTCTGTTGCCCTTCCCCAACCTTTTTTGTTTACTTCCCCTTGTAACTTCTCTCCCTCCCTCTTTTCTCCCCCTTTTTGAGTGCCTTTAGATGTCCCTTTGCCTACCCGATAAGGAGGGGGGGGGAGGGTGGGCATTGGCCTCGTGCCCCGATGATACCCCTGGATATTCGCTTGTTTCGTTTCATGGGCTAATGAAGAAACGTCTGACTCCGTGGGTAATACTTCATATAACGTCGGTCTCGTGTGGCTGTTTTGTGCTCTAACCGTCGGTGTAGTGGCCTTATTTGCGAATTTTCTGTCTCGTGGGTCATATTATTGTGGTGTCGGTCTCGTGGCCTGTTTGTTCTAGTGTCGGTCTTATGGGTCTTTAATTTTCCAGCCGTCGGTCTAATAGGCCTTTTTTGTCTAGTGTCGGACTAATGGGCCGTCGGTCTCGTGGGTGTCGGTCTTGTGGGATGACCCCGTTAAGTCACCATGAATTTAAATGAATTGTTAGGATTGATTTGGAAATAACGTTGACGATATTTTTATGACTTCTAGGCGAAAACCAGCATGAAACACAAGACGCGCTGCAGGGTGGAGCTGTGATGCTAGCCCGGTGGGCGCAGTCCACGGCACCATTGAGTCTCGTATAAAACTGTAGACTGCTGCATTTACTATGATTGCAAACTCTTCAAAATCAATCGCAACCAGTTAGAATCTATGAAATAATATTATTTAATAGTCGATAATATCCTATTGGATAAAAAATAATCATACATAAAATGACTGACCTCCTTGGTGAACAATTTCAGCCAATTTTTTGGACCGATCGATGTCAGCAAAATACTAAAATCGTGTCAAACTCCCCGAACTTTGAGTGTTGAAAGTATTTCTTTTATTTTCATTCATAAACTGTGTAAATATTTGATGTAAAGAGATAGCATCGTCAAATATTGCTCTTTATCCTTGCCCTACTCTTCCTGTCATATCCAGCTTTTTTTTAATTGAATTTTTCCTCTTCTAAATGCCCTAGACCCTCGCAGGTCGTCCCAATGCATTTACACATTGTAGCTTACCCAATTTCCAGGTTAGTTGCCCTGATCCGCGCATGCGAGCCCATCTTCAATTAGGAACCTTTCGTTTGTACGTGCGCACTATGGGTAGCGCGCACTCTAGTTTAGTGCGTATTTAACTCTGTGCTTTAGACCAATATAGGCCTACGTGCACGTGCGTGTGATTGTACTGTGTGTTGAGGAAAATTTGGGGCAGTGCAGACGGAGATTTTACTTGTTTTGATAAGGAATTAAAATATGTTGATCCTGTTGAATATATCTACATGTGCACATTGTATTTTTAATAATTTTAATGATGATAATGTGATTGTTCAATAGAGACAATATTAAGGTATATTAGCTACATTACTTTATTAGCTCTGCCTATCTATCCTTTAAAAAATGCAAAGCAAAAAGTTTAAAGGGCAGTGTTATATGTAGGGCATTTTTAGTGCCAGTTCAAAGGGGTAGTAAAGACCCCAGTACTGTACTTACTTTTTCATACATATGGCCCATTGGTCCGGCCTAGATCTATATATTTGTGGAAGTTTAAAGATTCTGTTGTGGGTGTAAAAAAATTAAGAACTGTAAAAAGAACATTGGTCAAAGTATTAGCAAAAAGTATTTTACTTCCAGTTTAGAAGATTTAAACTAATGGTGGGATTTGAAGCATATGTGTTTTACTTTATTCCATTTTCAACCTCTTTACCTTAATATCCAGGTCTGTACGTGACTTCCGTCATTATTGTCAATGTAGAAAAAGTTGCCCAAGAAGTTCAGAACAGTGTCCCATATAATGGAAGGAGAATAACCCACATATTGGAGCCCTGAAAGGAAGGAATTTCCCAATTTGTCTTTCAAGCAACGAAATTACAAGCCTTGTTTCTATAACTTTGTTCAGTGTGCTAGATTGTTAAACATACAAGATGTCAAAGCAAATCTCTCTTGCGAAAAGAAGCCTTCATGCTTTTAGAGAGGCAAACAGTAAACTTTCTCTACCAAAGAACGCAAGAACACTGACATCTTGGAGGCTACCTGTGCCTTCCATTTGCCACCAAGATGCAGCCAGAGCTTGCGTCTCGTCTAATCCAACCTTCTCCCAAAGGAATCAAATGTCCAGTTCCTTGGCCATCACTAAGCAACAAACTTATCAGGGCATTGTCCAAAGATACCATACTAGAAGTAGCATAACGACAGTACCATTGCGGAAGGACAATTGTACGGCAAAGCTTTCCGCGTTGCCATGGAAACAGTCATCCAGGTCCTTCCTGTCCGCAGTCTCTATGACCGGCTTCAATGATTATGAGATAGGCCGCAAGGAGTTCAAAATCGATGTTCCAGAGTATTTCAACTTTGCCAGTGATGTCATCGATGAATGGGCCAGAAAGGAAAAGGTTTGTTGGAATCGTTGATGATTTTAATTTGGGGAGTTTAGAAGAAGCCATTCCATGGACATTCTAAAATACAGAGATTTATTCCAAGATTTACAAACGGAAAAATTAAAATGTATGTACATCAGTTGTGAAAATACCTGTTTTGATACTACTAGTACAGGATAATATACAATGTACAGTGTAATATTATCCTGGTCAATTCAATTTGACTTTGAACAGACATGAATATTGAAGGTAAAACTTAAAAGAGTAATAGTCAATAACTTGCGTAATTGCAAATTGATAGTAGGCACTTACAAAGTATACTACAACAAGAGAAAAATAAATCATCAATTACATAATTCAGAGAGTTTTATTGAATCGGTTATTTATACTTGATTGATCCATTCAGTTTTAGCCTTGAATCAACAATCTATCATTAACGGACTCTTCAATTGAATAAAATATACATGTATATCAGAAATGATTTTGTTTGGAAAATGAATTTATTCTCTATCTTACAGACAGGAGAGAGGTCCACTAATTCACCAGCCTTTTGGTGGGTAGACACCCAAGGAAATGAGATCAAATGGTCCTTTACAGAACTCGCTTCAAAGTCAAAGAAGTAAGAAATCGGCCATTTCACATTTCATTGAATGAAAAGAAAAATTAGTGTATTTGTTATTACTTTTTAAAAAAATATGCCAATGAAAGATAACTTTGGGTTTCTTTTTAAAACGCAACTGGGATGACGTAAATATTCATAACATTAATAGTGGGGCCACCAATCGTCAGAATATGGGCTTCGTTTGCAAGTCATGTTAATGTTTAGCAACATCTATAAATATGTTCTACTTGATCACACCAATCAGAAAATAAGTGTCTCCAATTTTTTAATTTGGACCTTTTATGATCCCAAAAGGAGGTCAAAGGTCAGGCTTCATTAACATAAATATAATTTTCTTCAAATTGTGTCAAATTTAGGATCAAATTGTACGTAATTTTATAACTAGCAATTAAATCAAAAGCAAAATGCAAATTAGTCTATTTATGCATAATTCAATGCATAATTGAGTCAAGCTTCACGACAATCAGACATAACATATCCATAGACAATATCAATAGCAACTAATCAAGAATACAATATAGGTCATACTAGCCTGATATTGGTGCCACAATTTGGTAACCCTTATGACCTTAAAATCAGGGCAAAGGTCAATTTATATGATGATTAACAACCTTGAAATGGCATCATTTTAGCAAAAACCTCATTTTCTGTGAACTTTGTCCTTATTTCTAGGTCGATTGATAACATATATTTTTTGGTTGATGGCATCAAGTTGAACATATTCATGTTAGTTACCAACATAGCTTAGAAAACGAATAGGTCAAAGGTCAAAGTTAAAGAAAGAGGTTTCGGCCAAAGAGTTTTGTTTTGACTTTAGTCTTATTGCATTACTTGGAATATTTCATTTAACACTGTTAACGTGTTCTACTTGATCCCATGAGCCAGGAAATGTTCGTTTTCATTAACTTATGACCTTTATTTATTGTGAAAAGTCCCCAAAATATAGTTTCTGGTATTTGCAGGTTTTTTTTAGCGTCATGTTATTTGAACTTTGACCTTATCTTGAGGTCATACGTGTCAATGAAAAAGTAGCAAGGTTGATTTTCTGATTCATGGGGTCAAGTAGAACAAAAGGAATTGTGGCTATCAAAATGATTAAGCTATAAGGCCATCAGGACTATGGTCAAAACAGAAAACTGTGGCCCTTACGTATTCCTTGAACTTTCTATCTGTGTCTTGACCTTTGCCCCATTGGGCAATATTACAGCTTATTGATTTTGATAACCATAATTATTTTTGTTCTGCTTGACCCCATGAATCAGAAAATCAATCTTGCCTCTTTTTCAAGTGTCCTCAAGATATGGTCAAAGTTCAAATAACATGACGCTAAAAAAAATATTTTTGGGAGTTTTCACCATAATTAGAGGTCATATGTCAATAAAAACGAAAATTTCCTGGTTCATGGGATCAATTAGAACACGTTAAAAGTGTTAAATGAAATATTACAAGTAATGCATCCCAATAAGACCTAAGGTCAAAACCAAACTCTTTGGCCAAAATCTCTTTCTTTAACTTTGACCTTTGACCTATTCGTTGTATAAGCTTAACTATGTTGGTAAATACCATGAATATGTTCAACTTGATGCCATCAATCAAAAAATATATGTCGTCATATTTTTAGTTGACACAATCGACCTAGAAATAAGGTCAAAGTTCACAGAAAATGAGGTTTTTGCTAAAATGATGCCATTTCAAGGTTGCTAATCCCCATATAAATTGACCTTTGTCCTAATTTTAAGGTCATAAGGGTCACCAGAATGTGGCAGCAATATCAGGCTAGTATGACCTATGATGTATTCTTGATTAGTTGCTATTGATATTGTCTATGGATATGTTATGTCTGATTGTCGTGAAGCTTAACTCAATTATGCATTGAATTATGCATAAATAGACTAATTTGCATATTGCTAAAAACTGGCTGGTCGGGTGAAAAAATGCTTGTAGATTTAATTGCTAGTTACAAATTTACCTACAATTTGATACCAAATTTGACACAATTTGAAGAAAATTATGTTTATGTTAATGAAGCCTGACCTTTGATCTCCATTTTGGGTCACAAAAGGTCAATTAAAAAAATTGGAGACATATATTTTCTGATTCGTGTGATCAAGTGGAACATATTTATAGATGTTGCCAAACATTAACATGACTTGCAAACGAAACTTCATACGTGGCCCCACTATAATGACAGCGCTTTAAAAATTTGAAATAGCAGCAATAGCAACACGAATTTGGACCTGAAATTTTTATACATAGCATGATTCTTTGAGTAAAAGGATTGTTTGCCCTTAGTATACACTATTTTAAAATTAAAAAATGTCCAGAGAGATTATGTATAACTTTACAACACATAGATGGTTTTCGTTTGACAAAATCAAAGAAATAGAGGATATAAAGAGACAAAATGGCCTCAAAAGAAAGTTGAAGATTATAAATTTATTAAAGATTCATTGATTTATTACAGCTTAAAATCATTTCAGTTTAGGGTATTATGAATCTTACCACAGTTCATACTTCTTCTTCCTCTGGTTAGGTATGGCCTACAGACCGCCGCTGAGGTATTATCATACACATTTGTTAGTCAAATATATAGGTGCATCAGTGGAATTATTAAAGGATACTTGGTATACATGGTAGTCAGCGAAGTGCTCAAAGTAATATTTATTCTAAACCCCTTACAAAAAGTTTCGCAAATCCACTTTGGGCCATGATAACTTATCAGGTGCGCTTTAGCTTAAAAAACTTTAGGTTAAAAAACTCAGCTTATGTACACCTATTTCATAGGTTATTCAACCTGAGTTTTAAAACTCCCTAAAAATTTATTGCATTAATACTTTTGAAAACTCTTGTATGTTTTTATGCAATGGAAAAAACAGTAAAAAATCCAGAAAAATATTGTAACCGGAGTTTTCGGACTTTAACCGGAGTTTTCAGATTTTAACCGGAAAAAACTCCGGTTAGAAGTTTTATGCAACGGGGTCCAGGAATAACTAAAGCATACCTGAAAAGTTATAGCCCAAAGTTGATTTGCGGGAACTTTTTGAGATGGGTTTATAAAGCACTTTTATGATGCATCATAAACCATGGGCTATGTAAACCATCTTGTTGAATGAAGGCTCATATGTCTTTGTTTATGTTTGGTTTCTATTTTTTTTCTCCCTCGACTATCCCAGAGTTGCCAATTTGCTGCAGAATAACTGTCGTATCAAGCAACATGATAAAGTGATGGTTATCCTACCCCGCATTCCAGAATGGTGGCTTCTTAATCTTGCTTGCCTCAGAATAGGTCAGTAATGCAAGGATATTAATCCATATTTTCGTTTTAGTAGGATTTTGGCTTTTCATCTTTTTATATAGAATGAGTTATGACTTATATGGAGGGCAAATCACTTAGAAATTTGTATTTGATTCTGTTGCACTTGGTTAATACCAAATTTAAAGTTCAAATTAAAATGATTAGAATGACAAACTTTTCAACATTGAAAGGCACTAAAATAATTATTTCCATATGTTTGTTTGGTTAATTGAATAAGTCTTAAGAATGAAATCAGGATACAGGTTTTTAATAACCACCTACATTTGACATTTGACACACCCAGGTGATTTTAAATATCCAAAACATTATGTAGAGGGTAGTAAGCATGTAGGTTTTGAATCATAATCTTATGTGTTTTTATACAAGAAAGTATCTCATGATGATTATTATCACTATTACCATTATTATTACTGTTAATCTTTGTGTAAGGGTCTGTGCTTGTGCCAGGATCTACCCAACTCAGAGAGGGGGATATTCGAGACAGATTGGAGAGCTCTAAGGCTGTCTGCTTAATTACTGATGAAGAGATCGCGCCCATGGTTGATAAGGTATGACAGATGTTTATGGGCACAGATGGACATCATATCCCCTTGCAATTCTTAAAGCTATGAAAAAATTTTACTAATAGCTGGTTGAGAGCCTCGGGTTGTGATTTTTTACTCTTGTTTTTCATGAAGTTGTTTTCATCAGTTGCTAAAGGGCTTGCCCCACAGAAGGCGATCGTTGTGGGGACAACCTACGAACTACCTGTCGCCACCATGTGCAGGTCCAGTCGCCTATAAGATTGTGAATTATCGTGTCTGTCGCCAAAAAATAGGTAGCAAAATTCAGTTCGCCGCTGGATTTTCAACAAGTTAAACAGTAGCCGGAGTCAGTTAGCTTGACGTCAATGACCGTAGCCTGTTCACTCTTGTCGCGACAAGGTGCTATCGTAGCTTTTCGCCAGATATCTCATGTTTAGTGGTATGGAACGTCGGCCAGTTGTAGGTTGCCGTACTACAGCGTACATTTTATGTACCGCCAAACCAAACGGCTAGTGAAATTTAAGCTGCTACGGCCTTTCTGGCCAACTCAATTCACCAAAATCAGGATCTGCCTCCTATTCAGATACTGTAGAGTAGCCGCAAATTTTTGAAATTTTCAAAAATCACTTACGACCAAAATTATAATGGCCGTCTGAGAGGACGATCACGAACCTAAAGACTACAGGCCGCCATCAGGTAGAAAACACTCGTTCGCCTGTTCATATTCGGTTGATTTTAAGCTGCGACAAGAATTCGAGCCGCGAGATGCGCAAGGGTCTAGGCTATTGTATTCGGAGAAACAAGCTATTGTTAGTCTATTGTTTGTGTGGAAGCAAGCCTTTGCCGTAGCCTACCGTAGTCAGAGTTGTAGGTACATATATGACCTACAGTCATCTACGATTGTGAGACAATTCTGGCAGGTTCTACCAGGCATAGGGTGTCGCCACAACAATCGCCTCCTGTGGGACAGGCCCTTAATAAGGAAAGTTGTCAATGGGTCTTGAAGGATCACTTTATCAACGTATGGTTTAGATGCAGAGGCATTCTGAAATGGTTCTAAGTGTATATCACCTTTTTTTTCCAGTGTGAAGTTTGCAAAAATTACCGCACTGCTATCATTTCCACTTTTAGATATTTAAACTGAATTCCTTACTTTAGCCTAGAACTCAGTTTTAAATAAATTTTTAACATAAAGCCTTACACCCAGTCACAATGAATGGGACTGGGTGCTTTCCGTTTAAAACTACCATAGGAAAGAGTTAAATCAGTAGTGAATAAGTTAGTGATAATCGGGGCCAGCCTCTCATAAGGGCCTTACTCTTTTTTGGCTGTTGCCCCCTCCATTAAAATGATTATTTATTTGTTTATCATGTCTTATTTTGATGAAATTATTTTTTAGGTTATGAAGGATGATGATGCCAACCAAAGAAGAGTGCTGGTCAGGAGTAAGCATGAAAAGAACAAAGAAGACAGGTGATTATAATTATATGAATATGCTTATCATTTATGGTATTAATTTTTCTTCTTGTAGAGTGTGCATTACTTTATGATGCATCATACAGCATCTATGTGAACTTTGATCCACATTCTTAAAATTGTGGAATTTCAATCAGATATATATATTTTTTTACATTCAATATGAACTATTAACGTCACCTTCCAAAAGAAATAAATAAAAAAAACCTGCTGATGTTTGTTATTATTATGATCACAGGGGTAGACATGCATTAATTTTTTTTGTTAGTGGGGGAGAGGGGGGGGGGGGGGGGGGGGGGTGATCTATTCATCATACCCCCAGTAACAAAAGAAAGTGTGTCGAGCTCTACGCCGGTGATTATGATCAACATCCTAAATAATTTTCCCTGTTCTACTTTTCAGACCTGGCTGGTTAGACTTTCAAGAACTCTACAATGCAGCTTCAGATGAACATGAGGTGAGACAAAAATAATTCCACTTGAATAATGACTAAATAAAAATCACCTTTAAAATCACCTAAAAATCACCTTTAAAATGCAAAAAGAATGAGCAAGTGGCAGAAATCATGTGTTCTGCATGGGGTATGAACATCATTGATAGACTCTAACTTAAAACTTATGTAGTTATCTTGAATCTTGAATTTGTTGCACCCTAAAAAGCTACGTTGACATTTGTCCATGTTGGAGTACTATAGGGCAGTGTGTGAGTGCGTGATTTGTGCAAGTAAAAGAAGCTAAACATTGTGCAGAAGAAAAACATGTAGACTGGATAGTAAATGTACCTTAGTAGTAGTTTGCATTTTTATCTCCTTTTGCCGACAGCCATAGATCCAAAATAACTTTTTAGTTTGATTTCACTCAATCAAAAGAAACCATTGAAATATGTATCCAAAGAAAATAAACGTATTGTGACGTTATTCAAGTGCAATTTTATGACTTCTTTGCGTGCAACTGCCTTTGAAGCCTGGTCGTTTTCTGTCAATTTTTCTTAATGACAGCAAATGAGCTCGAAAATAAAGTGATGTTTATGTTTGATTTCACTAAAAAGAAGCCATGTAATAAAGAGACATTGTGATGGTATTTGTAAAATTGCAATTGTATGACTTCATTACGTGCGTGATTCGTCCTTAATCAATTTTTCCTGAGGATTGCCAATGAGCTAAAAAAATAAAGGGATGTCTGTTTTTTTATCTCACTCAAAAGAAGCCATTGTTAGAGGTATATAATCCAAGTATACATTAATTGTGATGATACGAAATTGCATTTATATGACTTCTTATTGTGTAGCTGCCCTTGAAGTGTGAAGCCATTTCTTATCAATTTTCATGAGGCACAACAATGTAGCAAATAAGCTCTAAAATTCCTCTCAGTTTTGAATCGTGAAGCCATATTTTGCCAATTTGTTTTGTAAGGATAGCAAATTATGAGCTCTAAAATTCATCTTATAATTTCAGACATTGTAAAGTGTAGGCCTAATGTAGCAACAGCATTCTACTTCATTTAATTAAAAATTAGTATTTCAGCTGAATTTTGTATAGATTTTTAAAGCCAGAATAAAAGGTTCACCCTAAGAATACATTTTTATGCTCAAGAAGTATGTATTTCTAAATTTAAATTTGACCTGGAACATAGGCTATTCATGTGTTTTTGATGTGAACACAGTCCATAGAAAGAGAGAGGGTACATCTTAGTAATTTCTTATTAAATTAATATAAACCCCTCAAAAAATTCGGGTACAGCCCACAAGACCGACACCCACGAGACCGACGGCCCACGAGATCGACTATAAACAATTTAGGCCCACGAGACCGACAGCCTACTAGACCGACACTAGATCAAACAAGCCCACGAGACCGACACTACAACGATATGACCCACGAGACAGAAAATTCGCAAATATGGCCCACGACACCGACGGTAGAGCAAAACAGCCCACGAGACCGACATTACATGAAGTATACCCACGAGTCAGAAAAGGGATGTCTAAAAGGCAAGAAAGGGGTGGAAGAGGGAGAGAGAGACACGGCAAGGGCCGAGAAGTTGAGACAAAAAAAAAATAAATACATAAAAAATGGGTGGAAGGGCAACAGAGAGATAATGAAATCAAAGAACTAAGGTGACCAACGGCAGGTTCGAACAATCCATAGGCTTTGGAAGATTTTCAGGAGGGGGGGGGGGGGGGCTCAATTTTGTACCAAATATTTCGGGAAGTTTTTTATTACCCCCCCCCACGTTGACAGAGGTTTGTGAAAAAGAAGAAGAGGAAAATAAATTGTAGACCTAATCAAGCTAAGATTTTACGATGTAAAAAATTCTATGACGACCTGTATTTTATTTACTTATTTGTGTGTGTGTGTGTGTGCTTTATCATTTCTTTATGAATGTTGATATGCGAGCGCGAATAGCGAGCTAGGAAAAATAATTCTATTGGGAGCCTAATTTTTTTATATCAACTTGAAATGGTTATTTTTTTTTTTTTTTTTAGGGGGGGGGGGGGGTGGGCATGGCCTCGTGCCCCGATAATACCTCTGGATATTCGCTTGTTTCGTTTTCATGGGCCTAATTGAAGAAAGCGTCTGACTCCGTGGGTATACTTCATGTAACGTCGGTCTCGTGGGCTGTTTTGCTCTACCGTCGGTGTCGTGGGCCTTATTTGCGAATTTTCTGTCTCTTGGGTCATATTATTGTGCTGTCGGTCTCGTGGACCTGTTTGATCTAGTGTCGGTCTAATGGGTCTTTATTTGCTAGCGTTGGTCTAATAGGCCTTTTTTGTCTAGTGTCGGACTTGTGGGCCGTCGGTCTCGTGGGTGTCGGTCTTGTGGGATGACCCCAAAAATTCTGCTATACAACTTTTAGCCCTGATAAAGTTTAGGGTGCTTTAAATCATTCTTGACTTTCATACCATTGACAAGTTCAAGTCATCTGTAGATGGTTTTCGTTTGACAAATCAAAGAAATAGAAGGATTATAAAGAGACAAAATGGCCTCAAAAAAAGTTGAAGATTATAAATTTATTAAAGATTCATTGATATTATTACAGCTTAAATCATTTCAGTTTAGGGTATTATGATCTTACCACAGTTCATTACTTCTTCTTCCTCTGGTTAGGTATGCTACAGACCGCCGCTGAGGTATTATCATACACATTTGTTAGTCAAATATATAGGTGCATCAGGGAATATTAAAGATACTTGGTAAACATTGGTAGTCAGCGAAGTGCTCCAAGTAATATTATTTCTAAAACCCCTTACAAAAAGTTTCGCAAATCCACTTGGGCCATGATACTTTCAGGTGCGCTTTAGCTTAAAACTTTAGGTTAAAAAACTCAGCTTATGTACACCTATTTCATAGGTTATTACCTGAGTTTTAAATCCCTAAAAATTATGCATTAATACTTTTGAAACTCTTGTATGTTTTTATGCATGGAAAAACAGTAAAAAATCCAGAAATATTGTAACCGGAGTTTTCGGACTTTAACCGGGTTTTCAAGATTTTAACCGGAAAACTCCGGTTAGAAGTTTTATGCAACGGGGTCCAGGAATAACTAAAGCATACCTGAAAAGTTATAGCCAAGTTGATTTGCGGGACTTTTTGAGATGGGTTTATAAAGCACTTTATGATGCTCATAAACCATGGGCTATGTAACCATCTGTTGAATGAAGGCTCATATGTCTTTGTTTATGTTTGGTTTCTATTTTTTTCTCCTCGCTATCCAGAGTTGCCAATTTGCTGCAGAAAACTGTCGTATCAGCAACATGATAAAGTGATGGTATCCTACCCCGCATTCCAGAATGGTGGCTTCTTAATCTTGCTTGCCTCAGAATAGGTCAGTAATGCAAGGATATTAATCATATTTTCGTTTTAGTAGGATTTTGGCTTTCATCTTTTTATATAGAATGAGTTATGACTTTATGGAGGCAAATCACTTGAAATTTGTATTGATTCTGTTGCACTTGGTTAATACCAAATTTAAAGTTCAATTAAATGATTAGAATGACAAATTTTCAACATTGAAAGGCACTAAAATAATTATTTCCATATGTTTGTTTTGGTTAATTGAATAAGTCTAAGATGAATCAGGATACAGGTTTTTAATAACCACCTACATTTGACATTTGACACACCCAGTGATTTTAAATATCCAAAACATTATGTAGAGGGTAGTAAGCATGTAGGTTTTGAATCAATAATCTTATGTGTTTTTATACAAGAAAATCTCATGATGATTATTATCACTATTACCATTATTATTCTGTTAATCTTTGGTAAGGTCTGTGCTTGTTGCCAGGATCTACCCAACTCGAGGAGGGGGATATTCGAGACAGATTGGAGAGCTCTAAGGCTGTCTGCTTAATTACTGATGAAGAGATCGCGCCCATGGTTGATAAGGTTATGCAGATTTATTGGGCACAGATGGACATCATATCCCCTTGCAATTCTTAAAAGCTATGAAAAATTTTACTAATAGCTGGTTGAGAGCCTCGGGTTGTGATTTTTTACTCTTGTTTTTCATGAAGTTGTTTTCATCAGTTGCTAAAGGCTTGCCCCACAGAAGGCGATCGTTGTGGGGACAACCTACGAACTACCTGTCGCCACCATGTGCAGGTCATCGCCTATAAGATTGTGAATTATCGTGTCTGTCGCCAAAAATAGGTAGCAAAATTCAGTTCGCCGCTGGATTTTTCAACAAGTTAAACAGTACCGGAGTCAGTTAGCTTGACGTCAATGACCGTAGCCTGTTCACTCTTGTCGCGACAAGGTGCTATCGTAGCTTTCGCCCGATATCTTCTGTTTAGTGGTATGGAACGTCGGCCAGTTGTAGGTTGCCGTTACAAGCGTACATTTTATGTCGCCAAACCAAACGGCTTAGTGAAATTTTAAGCTGCTACGGCCTTTCTGGCCAACTCAATTCACCAAAATCAGGATCTGCCTCCTATTCAGATACTGTAGAGTAGCCGCAAATTTTTGAAATTTTCAAAAATCACTTACGACCAAAATTATAATGGCCGTCTGAGAGGACGATCACGAACTAAAGACTACAGGCGCCACAGGTAGAAACACTCGTTCGCCTGTTCATATTCGGTTGATTTTAAGCTGCGATACAAGAATTCGAGCCGCGAGATGCGCAAGGGTCTAGGCTATTGTATTCGAGAAGACAAGCTATTGTTAGTCTATTGTTTGTGTGGAAGCAAGCCTTTGCCGTAGCCTACCGTAGTCAGAGTTGTAGGTACTATATGACCTACAGTCATCTACGATTGTGAGACACATTCTGGCAGGTTCTACCAGGCATAGGGTGTCGCCACAACAATCGCCTCCTGTGGGACAGGCCCTTAATAAGGAAGTTGTCAATGGGTCTTGAAGGATCACTTATCAACGTATGGTTTAGATGCAAGGCATTCTGAAATGGTCTAAGTGTATATCACCTTTTTTTCCAGGTGTGAAGTTTGCAAAAATTACCGCACTGCTATCATTTCACTTTAGATATTTAAACTGAATTCCTTACTTAGCCTAGAACTCAGTTTTAAATAAATTTTTAACATAAAGCCTTACACCAGTCACAATGAATGGATCTGGGTGCTTTCCGTTTAAAACTACCATAGGAAAGAGTTAATCAGTAGTGAATAAGTTAGTGATAATCGGGCCAGCCTCTCATAAGGGCCTTACTCTTTTTTGGCTGTTGCCCCTCCATTAAAATGATTATTTATTTGTTTATCATGTCTTATTTTGATGAAATTATTTTTTAGGTTATGAAGGATGATGATGCAACAAAAGAAGAGTGCTGGTCAGGAGTAAGCATGAAAGAACAAAGAAGACAGGTGATTATAATTATATGAATATGCTTATCATTTATGGTATTAATTTTTCTTCTTGTAGAGTGTGCATTACTATGATGCATCATACAGCATCTATGTGAATTTTGATCCACATTCTTAAATTGTGGAATTTCAATCAGATATATATATTTTTTTACATTCAATATGAACTATTAACGTCACCTTCCAAAAGAAATAAATAAAAAAACCTGCTGATGTTTGTTATTATTATGATCACAGGGGTAGACATGCATTAATTTTTTTTGTTAGTGGGGAGAGGGGGGGGGGTGATCTATCATCATACCCCAGTAACAAAAGAAGTGTGTCGAGCTCTACGCCGGTGATTATGATCAACATCCTAAATAATTTTCCCTGTTCTACTTTTCAGACCTGGCTGGTTAGACTTCAAGAACTCTACAATGCAGCTTCAGATGAACATGAGGTGAGACAAAAATAATTCCACTTGAATAATGACTAAATAAAAATCACCTTAAAATCACCTAAAAATCACCTTTAAAATGCAAAAGAATGAGCAAGTGGCAGAAATCATGTGTTCTGCCATGGGGTATGAACATCATTGATAGACTCTAACTTTAAAACTTATGTAGTTATCTTGAATCTTGAATTTGTTGCACCCTAAAAGCTACGTTGACATTTGTCCATGTTGGAGTACTATAGGGCAGTGTGTGAGTGCGTGATTTGTGCAAGTAAAAGAAGCTAAACATTGTGCAGAAGAAAACATGTAGACTGGATAGTAAATGTACCTTAGTAAGTTTGCATTTTTATCTCCTTTTGCCGACAGCCATAGATCCAAAATAACTTTTAGTTTGATTCACTCAATCAAAGAAACACCTTGAAATATGTATCCAAAGAAATAAACGTATTGTGACGTTATTCAAGTGCAATTTTATGACTTCTTTGCGTGCAACTGCCTTTGAAGCCTGGTCGTTTTCTGTCAATTTTTCTTAATGACAGCAAATGAGCTCGAAATAAAGTGATGTTTATGTTTGATTTCACTAAAAGAAGCCATGTAATAAAGAGACATTGTGATGGTATTTGTAAAATTGCAATTGTATGACTTCATTCGTGCGTGATTCGTCCTTAATCAATTTTTCCTGAGGATTTGCCAATGAGCTAAAAAAAATAAAGGATTCTGTTTTTTATCTCACTCAAAGAACCATTGTTAGAGGTATATAATCCAAGTATACATTAATTGTGATGATACGAAATTGCATTTATATGACTTCTTATTGTGTAGTGCCCTTGAAGTGTGAAGCCATTTCTTATCATTTTCATGAGGCACAACAATGTAGCAAATAAGCTCTAAAAATTCTCTCAGTTTTGAATCGTGAAGCCATATTTTGCCAATTTGTTTTGTAAGGATAGCAAATTATGAGCTCTAAAAATTATCTTATAATTTCAGACATTGTAAAGTGTAGCCTAATGTAGCAACAGCATTCTACTTCATTTAATTAAAAATAGTATTTCAGCTGAATTTTGTATAGATTTTTAAAGCAGAATAAAAGGTTCACCCTAAGAATACATTTTTATGCTCAAGAAGTATGTATTTCTAAATTTTAAATTTGACCTGGAACATAGGCTATTCATGTGTTTTTGATGTGAACACAGTCCATAGAAAGAGAGAGGGTACATCTTAGTAATTTCTTATTAAATTATATAAACCCCTCAAAAATTCGGGTACAGCCCACAAGACCGACACCCACGAGACCGACGGCCCACGAGATCGACTATAAACAATTTAGGCCCACGAGACCGACAGCCTACTAGACCGACACTAGATCAAACAAGCCCACGAGACCGACACTACAACGATATGACCCACGAGACAAGAAAATTCGCAAATATGGCCCACGCACCGACGGTAGAGCAAAACAGCCCACGAGACGCGACATTACATGAAGTATACCACGAGTCAGAAAAGGGATGTCTTAAAAGGCAAGAAAGGGGTGGAAGAGGGAGAGAGAGACAACGGCAAGGGCCGAGAAGTTGAGACAAAAAAAAAATAAATACATAAAAAATGGGTGGAAGGGCAACAGAGGAGATAATGAAATCAAAGAACTAAGGTGACAACGGCAGGTTCGAACAATCCATAGGCTTTGGAAGATTTTCAGGAGGGGGGGGGGGGGGCTCAATTTTTGTACCAAACTATTTCGGGAAGTTTTTTATTACCCCCCCCCCACGTTGACAGAGGTTTGTGAAAAAGAAGAAGAGGAAAATAAATTGTAGACCTAATCAAGCTAATGTTTACGATGTAAAAAATTCTATGACGACCTTGTATTTTATTTACTTATTTGTGTGTGTGTGTGTTGCTTTATCATTTCTTTATGAATGTTGATATGCGAGCGCGAATAGCGAGCTAGGAAAAATAAATTCTATTGGGAGCCTAATTTTTTTATATCAACTTGAAAATGGTTATTTTTTTTTTTTTTTTTTAGGGGGGGGGGGGGGTGGGCATGGCCTCGTGCCCCGATAATACTCTGGATATTCGCTTGTTTCGTTTTCATGGCCTAATTGAAGAAACGTCTGACTCGTGGGTATACTTCATGTAACGTCGGTCTCGTGGGCTGTTTTGCTCTACCGTCGGTGTCGTGGGCCTTATTTGCGAATTTTCTGTCTCTTGGGTCATATTATTGTGCTGTCGGTCTCGTGGACCTGTTTGATCTAGTGTCGGTCTAATGGGTCTTTATTTGCTAGCGTTGGTCTAATAGGCCTTTTTTGTCTAGTGTCGGACTTGTGGGCCGTCGGTCTCGTGGGTGTCGGTCTTGTGGGGATGACCCAAAAATTCTGCTATACAACTTTTAGCCCTGATAAAGTTTTAGGGTGCTTTAAATCATTCTTGACTTCATACCATTGACAAGTTCAAGTCATCTGTAATACACTATAATTAATAGTGACGTAATGTTTTATTGGTATGCGTAAAAGAGGCTTATAGCAATTTTGATCCTGCTTTGCAGTGCACGAAGACACTCGTAGTGACCCAATGACAGTTTTTCTTTACCAGTGGGACTACAGCCAAACCTAAGATGGCGGAACACACTCATGTCAGCTATGGTCTGGGGCATATCATCACAGGAAAGTGGAGTAGAACCAACAGTATTGGATCTGGGATTAAAAATTGAGGGGGGATCATCCAGATTGGGGGTCGTCGCTGAAAATTTTTCATTTTTTGTTACAGTCAGTGAGCGTTTTTCAATTTATAGGGGGGGGGGGCACCACCACCAATGTTCTGATTTTAACATGTAGAGTCAGTGAGCGGTTTCAGATTATGAGGGCGGGGGGGGGGGGGATGTACCCTGTGCCCCTGACTGGATGCACCATTGCCCAACCC
>CALNVZ010003430.1:33689613-33737103 GCA_940671915.1 Paracentrotus lividus | reverse complement strand
TTTTTTATCACCGGGGGCTCGTGGCAAATTGTTGACATCAATAAAACAATGCTCAAAGAAATTAATATATAATCAAAAGAAAAAATCTTCATCTTTATGTACTATCAAAGATGTTCTTATCATCTTCCTCCAATTAATAATACATGTGTATTTCAGAAGTCAAGATCTCTTTCTTTTCTATTCCATCTACCATTTGGTTTTGTGTTTAACTTATCTTATATTAATTTGTTTGAAATTTTGTATGTTCTATTGTGCACTTAATTTCCAGGTATTGGCTTGATCTGACCCCCAACGACATCTTCTGGAATATGTCGGACACTGGCTGGGCTAAGTCAGCTTACAGTAACGTCTATGCTCCATGGGGTCAAGGATCATGTGTGTTTGTCCACCATTCCCCAAAGTTTGATCCCAAACAAACTCTGCAGGTAATGAAGTCCTCCATGAACCACAGATTGACATTGAGTTGAATAAAGTTTTGATATGTAACAACAATAACAACTTCCCTTCGTGATCTGGTCCTTCTAGAAGACACAATGAACCAGGAACAAATATTACAGGGCTTTATAGTTCTGACTCTTTAATATTCAGGATCCACAGTTATGGCTATAATTTCTTAATAAATCGCATCATGAACAGTAACAAATCTATCATCAGCTCTGACCAAGGATTTTATTGGCCCAATTGTCTTGGAATAATATCCACTATTATCTCCAGACAATTTGGCTGATAAAATTCCTTGTTAGGACCAATGCTGGATCCGTATCTGATGAAGCTGATGAACATTCAAACTACTCAAATTTATGCATTACCTATATACCTGTTTTCGATCTTGCTCTTTCTTTGTTATCTTTCTTTTCTAGGTATTCAATGACTACCCCATTTCAATGTTTTGTGGCCCTCCAACGGCCTTCACTATGATGATTCAAGAGGACATGTCTCAGTTCAGCCTCAGATCCTTGAGGGACTGCATCAGTGCAGGAGAGCATTTGGTGAGGGATTCATAACAATAAAAACAACTACAATGACAACATCGGCAATTTAAAATTGTTTGTGAAAATATCAATAATTACCCTTTCTTGTATAAAGTCTAACACCTCTTTATCAGAGTTATCTAAGCACTCTACTATTATGCAGCATACTGCTCTACATTGGCAGAAGGAAGCAGCTGACAAAAGTGACATTTCCTGTAAATGAGCAAAATGCCTACGTCATTTACACTGATGTCAATGTAATCTCCTGATGTCTTACCGTATATATTTTAAAGATGGATAAACTTTGAGACATGAAATTTGGACTGCAAAAAGATGGCACCACATAAAATATCAAAACATTAGAAACTCAAATTTGGGTAGTATGTCAGTTGCTTCTTTTTGCCAAAGTAGGGCAGCATAGTTACCCTGGATTTAGTTGTTTAGATTTTTGTAGCTGTTAGATGAGCGGTGTTTCAAGGAATAACTATTCATACCAGGTCACCATTTACCTCACCTGTGTTGAGTGCAGCACACTGTGGATCAATTTCTTGCTGAAGGAGAATAAAAGAAAAATGAAAGTTGCATATTGTATGAGGAAAGATACTTTGAGAAATACTGTATAAGCTAACATTTTCGCGTCCAGATATTTTCGCGATTTTGGATTAGTTGGGGGAGTTCGCGAGAGCAAAATTTCGCGATTTTGGTGATGACTTCATTACTATAAATAGCCTTGTACCGAAGTGGAAATTTTTGCAATGACCGACTCACGAAATTCGTGAAAATAAAGTCACTGCGAAAATAACCACTTATACAGTAATGGAGAAATCTGTAATGAAATGAAAGATAGGGATGTCTCCAACAGGAGTTTGAGTATTTTCCAACCAAATACTGCATGTTATCCATTTTCTTTTTACCTACAGGACAACTCACTTTAAAATGAGATCTGTATCTGTATGGTATCATTACCTTGCTCGCTGTTGTAAAGAAGGCACTACGTGTGAAGTGGCTCATTTTTTTAGCTTTAATTTATCAATTTAAAGCAAAGATAACGAGTTCTGTCATGTGAATTGAGTTGTTAAATTGTTTTATTCTGTAGAACCCTGAAGTGAACGAAGCTTGGAAGCAAATCAGTGGGAATTACATCCGGGAAGGTTATGGACAGTCAGAGACAGTAAGTTACCATCATTGCCCTCATAGGCATAGCCATGTCTGTTTAGCCTGTTTTATTAATTATAATGCATTCATTTTTAAAACTTATATTCATGTGTATACTTATACGTAAATGCTTATCATGTTTTTCTTAACAGAGCTTTAAACTTCAGCTTACACACAAAAAAAATTTGGTTTTGACTGAAGGCGTAACATTGAGAAAGACGGTTAAATGAAAGTCTGAAAAAAATCTGCTTGAAGATAAGAACAATATAGGTTTTGAAAGCAATAATCATTTAAAGACAAATCTGTGTGTTGTGGGTCTGAATTTTTTGTATCTAGTACTACCCATTTTGTTATTTTTAAAAGGCTTGCTTATAAAGAAATAGATCTGTTCCACACTGCATAGGCAGTTTACATATTTCAAGATTACGGACTAGTTCGGAAAATCCGCAAGTTGATAAGTTCACAATTTTTAATTTTTTTTTCATTAAAGTAACCTTATAATGAATTGGAATTTTTCACATGGATGGACTCAAGAAATTTGTGAAGATGAAACGCCAGCAAAATACATTTGTATAAGGCTTATTTTTGTGTACAGCATAACATGGCCAATAAAGTGGTTAGGGAACAGTTTTATAGCAAATACCATTTTTAGAGAAAAATAGAATTTTAAACCACAATTAATCCAATCTCTCTCCCACACTTCATTCTTGTAAACAGGTACTGATGATTGGATCCTATCGATGCATCAGTGTCAAGCCAGGTTCATGTGGTAAGGCAGCGCCTGGCTATGATCTCGCTATCGTTGATGAGGAGGGCAATGAAGTACCAAGGGGACAGGAAGGTATCATAGGAATGAGAGTCAAACCAAACAGGCCCATTGGTCTCTTCACACAATATGTGGTAAGTAGGTTTTAGCCACATATTAAGTGAGGATGTCTTGATCAGGGTAAATACCTAAAGTACACTCCTCGCAAAACTCAGAATTCGTAAGCTCAGGTTTCCAGGAAAGCATTTCATCAACATTTCTTGTCTGACATGTTGTCATATCTGACATCTTTACTTGATTTTGATTGGCTGAGAACCATTTTTTACCATGGTAACTGGGTAACTGTCGGATAAAACGTCTGACAAGTTCTTTCATTAAGCCCTCCCCCCCCCCCCCCCATGGATGCTGTCTACGGAAAGCAGAACTTTGACAGAAAAGATAAGAGGAAATAGAGCAAGAGGAAGATAGAGAATGACATTTCTCTGGAGAATAGCCAAATGGAAAGGGAAGTCAACTTTAAAACTCGTAAAATATTCAAAGCGGATTGTAGTATAATGGTTGTCTTTGATATACTTCGATATAGGAATTAGAACAAAAAGAAATTCTGAAGTAAAAGCGACATAGTTATGTTGTCTTAGCTGAAGGGACTATCCAGCCATTTGTGGTGTTTGGTGTTGTTTGTTATCTTCCATCCTGCTAAAATTGCAATAGAAATGTTAAAAACAAATTTTCATAATCTGTCTATCATGGCTATCTCTCATGTCAAAGATAATGGGTCTCTCTGTGTGTCAACTACTGTATTCGCTGATATTTTCGCGCGATTAATTTTTCGCGCTGAGTGGCCTCAAAGAATGTTCACAGGTTCTTGAATTCGCGCTGCATGTTAGTAAGCACGCGATTGCAGGTACCCAATACATGCATAAAAGTGTATGCTCATATATTCGCGGGCTTTTAAATTCGCGCCAGCCGATCTTCGTGCAAAATCCGCGAATATTTCCACGATTACAGTATAAAGGCCTTGTCACACCGAGTCCGGTCCGGGTCACGGCACGGGCCCGTTCCGGTTCAACAATGGGCAAAAACGGTCGAAATGAATCGGCCGTGTACTATTGCAATGAGACTGGTCACAACAAACACGGGCTATGCCGTACTAGCCGGAACGGCAACCGGTACGGTTTTTATGGGATCGCTCATGGAGCGATTTGAGACGGTTTGCCGTACCGGTCACCGGACCGGACTCGGTGTGACGAGGCCTTTACCTAGTTGAGACCTAGCTTGGACATGGGCAATGTTGATGAGGAAAGCAAACTATCACACCTGAATGCTTTGTAGGATGGGGGGTTCGTTGTCCGGACACTTAAGCAGATAAAAACAGCATCTTTTGCTCTGGATTTTCTTAAAATTTGTTCAGTAAAGAGCAAAAATATTTGTGAATATTTGTGCTCTGTTATATTGTCTGATATTACTTTCAATCGATTTATGAAATATTGATCACAAAGCTCCTGAAAGTGCCGTCTTGTCAGGACAAACAACCCGTCCGGACATACATGTACAACAACCGGGTATACATTGTCTTTGGATTAAACATTGACTTCAAATACATTATATGATTGAATAAAAGAATATTTTCCCTGTTGGCTTTGACTATATTTTCTTTCTTTCCCCTCCTTTATTTTTCAGGATGATCCAGAAAGGACAGCTTCTGTATTCAAGAGTGATTTCTATTTGACTGGTGACAAGGCTATTATGGATGAAGAAGGTTACTACTGGATGATTGGTCGGAATGATGATGTCATTACATCGGCAGGGTAAGGAATGCAAGAAGTGAAAATAGTTTTGAACTGTTTGGGAAAGAGAAGATAGTTTTTATGACATTTCATCAATTTGCTCATGACAAAGGAAATTTTAAGATATATATATACATTGAGGTTGTTATGAATATTACAGTAGATCTCTGTAGTTTTACCTTGCATCTATCGATGATGTTATGGTTTTCCTCATTTTATTATTGATTTTCCTTTCTCTAATTCCCATACAATTTGTTCTCTCTCTCTCTCTCTCTCTCTCTCTCTCTCTTTCTGTCTCTCACTCTTTTTCTTTCTTTCCCTTTCTTTTCCATTCTTCACTCTCATTTGTATCCCTTCTCAACATTCTCCCCTTCTGTTATCTTTACATCCCTCCCTTTCTATTCCTTCCCTCCTTACGGTTCATGCTTCTTTATTTTTTTCTTTACATTCTTTCTTCTTTTACCCCTTTGCATTTTCTTCTCCCTTACTAATTTTCTGCTATCTCTTCCTCCCCTCATCAATTTCTTATTTTCTCCTCCTTTCTCATTAACTTGCTTGAAAAAGAAAAAAATCATCTATTTTTTTCTCATTTTGGTGCCTGGTAGGTATCGTATCGGTCCATTTGAAGTAGAGAGTGCATTAATAGAGCATCCTGCAGTGGCTGAGGGGGCTGCAGTCAGTTCACCAGACCCCACCAGGGGAGAGGTACGGATTCTAATTTCAATATCAAATCTAGCACCTCCGCTACCATCTCTATTATCACCTCCATCACCACCACCATTACCACCACCACCACCACCACCACCACCACCAACACCACCACAACCACTGCCATCATCACCACCATTGCCACTTCCACAACCAACAATAAAGTGGTTGATTAGAAGTACCATTTAGAAATAAAACCGACCATTTTTTTTGCTCATCACAATTCCTTAGTACTATATATCACCACCACCACCACTACTACTACCATATTGCTTTTACTTCCATTACTGTAGTAACTACATGTACCTCCACTGTCATCATCAACATTAGTGAGCTGTGTTATGTTTTGGGTTGCTCACGAAATGTGCACTGTTCCAAAAGATGGATTTGAATCATCCCTTTTCCAGGAGAGGGGAGATGGGTTTGTTAGTGGTGGGGGGGGGGTGACCAGGGAAACTTTGGTCTTGCTTATAATATGCATCTCAATACCAACCTATCCCAATAATAACTATTTTATCCTATCGTCTTCTTACTCCTTCAGGTTGTGAAGGCATTTATTGTCTTAACAGAGGAATACAACAACAGAGATGAATCTGAGTTGATTGCTGAGCTTCAAAACCATGTCAAGCAGGTCACAGCACCATACAAGTATCCCAGGAAGGTGGGTATTGATATAATATAGTGGCTCTTATTCACAAAGTTGTCCTAAAGTTAAAGGGGAAGGAAACCCTAGGAATTCATTAAATTGTACAAAAACAGGAAAATCAAAGAAGCTGATCAATGAAAATTTGAGAAAAAATGAATGAATAATAAGACAGTTATGAGCATTTGAATGTTGTGATCACTACTGCTATGGGGATCCTCACATTGGCAACGGGCCCAAGATGTGTGATGTCATACATGAACAACTTCCCCATTACTTTTGTACATATTTCACTCAAATTGTCTTTTTTTATTAATTCCGTTAAAAGATCTGAGATTCTTTTCATGGGAGGATATGTAATACAAGTTCACAAAATATAATCATGTGTGAAGAGTCTGTACTACCATTAGAATGAGCAAAAAGAAGATAATTTTTTGTATTTTTTTTGTATGTCATATGGGAGAGTTGTTCATGTGTGACATCACATATCTTGGGCCTGTTGCCAATGTGAGGATCCCCATAGCGGTAGTGATCACAACATTCAAATGCTCATAACTTTGTTATTATTTATTTATTTTTACTCAAATTTTCATTGATCAGCTTCTTTGATTTTTCTGTTTTGTACATTTTAATGAATTCCTTGGGTTTCCTTCCCCTTTAAGCCTAGCATCTGTGGTTTAACTATGGGTAGCAAAATGTGACACAATCTTGAACAGTAGATGTTCGATTTATCAGATTTTTTTTGTACTGAAATGAAGGTGAATGAAGTACAAAAGTTTTCCTGACCATTAAAGTATGATTCCGAAACCCAGTAAACGTGTAAGGAACATAACAACCTTTACGTTTAACATAACGCAGTGACAGATTGTGTCACATTTTGCTCGCCATAGTCAAACGACAGATTTAAGCTAGGCTTAACTTTAGGACACCTTAGTGAATATGTGGTAGTGTGTCCTAGAATTTTTTTTTTTAATGGGACTGTCATTTGATTTCCCCTGTGAAAGCAAATATTTCATGAAGTATTATTAAATGTGTCATATTAAAGTTCTTCCCCCAATGTAAAATTTAAATGCATAGATAAGCAACAAGAATTTAATTGTCAAAAATAGACAATTAATTTTATTCATTTGTCTCCAACGGTGAAAACCATGCAAATTGGTAGAAAACACACGCCAACTGCTTGTGTGATAAATATTGGAACCAGACAGCTATTATACACAGCAGTTGCGTGTGTATTCTACCAATTTGCATGGTTTTCTACCGTTGGAGACAAATGAATAAAATTAATTGTCTATTTAACATCCCAACGGCGTTAAAAATTCCTTTACGTTTGATGTTCATGTATATGGGATAGTATGAACCTTGATCGCTAGGGCACTCCGGTGGTCTAGCGGTTATGACGGTGGTCTAGCAATCCACAGGTCGTGGGTTCGAATCCCGCCCGGGCAGCCATGACTTTTTTCATGCTGTCTGGTTCCAATATTTATCACACAGCAGTTGCGTGTGTTTCTACCAATTTGCATGGTTTCTACCGTTGGAGACAAATGAATAAAATTAATGTCTATTTAACATCCCAACGGCGTTTAAAAATTCCTTTACGTTAGAGTTTTTCTTGTTGCCAAATGGGTCTGCACTAGATTTATGTCACCTTATTATTGAAGTTTGGGGAAAATGTACTACTGTATGCGCTGTTATTTTTCGCGCTTAGAGGCCGCAAAACATATTTGCGGGTTTTTAAATTCGCGCTGGATTTATGTACGAACGCAATTAACCCCATTCAAAGCATGCATAAGAAATCATGCTCATATATTCGTGTGTTTTTAAATTCGCGCCGAACGATCTTTACGCAAAATCCGCGAAAAAATATGTACCGCGAATATTTCCACGTTTACAGTATCTCAAAATATATCATGTTTGATTGGAACACATAGATATACTTTTAGTTTGAATTATGCACTATTATTGTCATCGTAGCCTACGCTGTATTGCTATTAAACACCAATTATCTCTTTTTATTCTTCTATGTTTCAGATTGAGTTTGTTGATTCGCTACCTAAGACAGTGAGCGGTAAGATACGGAGGGTTGAACTCAGACAGAAAGAGTGGGGCCAGCAACTCAAGAAATGAAACTAAGGTCAGAGGTCAAATTTTTCGGTTAGCAAATTTATTCATTGCATCGGAAATGTCGGTACGTAAAAAGTGAGGACCTGTCGTTATTGGTGTCACCAAAATTGACACTGAGATACCTACTACTTTGCCCCTTTGATATTTCTCCAGCTAACTTGTCATTAATGCTAACCCAACTGGGGAAGGGGGTTGGAATCCACTCCCCTCGACATATTCCCGGACTATTATGCCTCGCGAAATTTTTTGTTGACTTGACGACTTTATACTTTCAAGTCTCCTGCACGTTTTGAAACCATTTTTGCGAAAAATGGGCATACGGTTATGATGCTGCATGATTTTTTTTTTAATTGTTAGACGAAAAATGGCTCAAAAAAGTTTTCTCATCTTTGTACAGAAACCACCTGGTTGTAATGGGTCAAATGCTGTTGTTGGTTTGGTAGGGGATTTAAGTCTGCTCTCTTTTTTTAATGGGAAAGGAAGAAGAAAAATGTCAACAATGTTATGCAGATGGTTTTCTTTTTTTAATCTAAGTAACAAATCAAATCCATACCAAATCAGATCATTCCAATAAAGAGTATTTTAATAGAGCGTGTGACAAATCAGTATAATTGTATTTGTAAACATTAGATTTACTACAATGAAATCTCTCTATAAAGACCGCTCAATGGAGTCCACGTATGCTGGCTTCATAATCGGATGGTTGTTATGTGTGTACTGGCTAGGTTTGAGAGGGTTCTAATAAAATATTAGGAATTATTAAAGAAATGATTTTAATTTTACATGTAGCTGTATTCAAGAATGGTTTATAATTTATATTTTCAAAAAGTTGAATAGTGATGTTTCTTCTTGTAACTTTGAGCATGCTGTCTCACATTTATATGGGCCTACATGCATGTATGTATAATTATTGTATCACTCGTGATTCAAAATTAAAACTTGACTGATCATGTTCTTGTGTCACCTATTAAACCTGGTGCTATTAAAGCTACTCTTTTGGATATAATTTTGATAATATCATATTTGAATATCATATAGATGTGTTTTAAGGATGTATCATGCAAGATGTTTTAATCAAACTTAACAAATTATAACATTAAAATGTTGATGTCTGGAACACTCCTACACCACAGAGATGTCACATTCTTGCTTTTACCACTGACAACACCAAGTAATTTAAGGTGAGAATCTTTCATACACAAGATTCTGTAAAGGATATCTATGGGTTGATTATATGTGAGGGTGGATGTGTGTGTGTGTGTGTATTATGTACAGTATAATATCTGATAATAGTAAATAGTGGTAGTATTTTAAGAGTTGTGATTGGTTGAAAGGGTGTCACGTGTCATTCACGTTTTTGTTATAGTGAACGGTTTTTGTTATATTGAACAATTTTTTTTATTATATTGAACGGTTTTTACCCGTGTTAAAATGAATGGTGAAATCGTTTGCCATGTTGCGCTAGCGCGTAAAATGGTGCGCACAAACTTTAACAACAATGGATACGCGAAGCAACAATATACATCACAATGGCTTAATTAGCACCAAAATTTTGGCAAAGATAAAACCGGATTAGGCAAGATCAAAGATCTAGGGGTCTATTTACTATAATAAATAGTGCATGATCTATTAATGCAACATTACTGACTATGTGAACTCCAAATACTAAATTATCCCTCGTGCACATCTATTTCTCCTCGGCCTACGGCCTTGGTGAAATAAATGTGCCCTCGGGAAAATTTAGTATTTGTCGTGCACATAATCTAGTATGTTGCATGGTAGAGCATGCACTATTTATATAATGTACTACCTGTACTGCAATCATTGGCCAAAAATTGCCCTACATGTGTGTGTTTAGTAGTCCACATATAAGCAAAGAAATCGTTAGACCGTCTTTGGTTTCAATAATAATATTCCATTTGTTTTTAATTACTTATTTAATGAATGACCCAAGAATGGTTTAATTTGATGAATAACACATTTATGTTGTGAATACAAAATTATCTACAAAATTTTCAATAACCAAAGAATGTTAAAATTCGATGAATGACAAATTTTTGCTGAGAATCATGAAAATACATACAAGCTATCACGAGTGCCTTTATTTCATACATTTATTAATTGAATTGGTGCATAGTGTCTGTATTTTACACTGAAGAGTGTGCATGTTGAATTCTAAGATGTCAATTAAATCAGTACTCAATAATTATTTGTACTATATATGATTATGTAACTAACAATTATGTACTAAATATTTTACTTTCCTTTGCTGATTTTACTTTTTAGGGAATCATTCTCTTATCAGCCATAACATTTCCACAGTTCTTCAAATTTTGTACGTACATAATTAACTATATTTTTAATGACATTGTATATTTTTGTAAATGATTCAGGACATCATTATGCTAACAAAATTATATATGATCATTAAAACAAAAATGATTAATATTCGGATCTGCAAGACATGATTTATATTTTTAGATTGAAATATATGGGATATAAAGATGTATAAACGGAAAGCAGTGGATTTAGGGAAACACATTGATAATGAAAGCTCTTTTGGAGATGAAATATTTACAATATTTTGCCGATACAGTAGGGCTTTGATGGGTTAACCACAGAACATTGAGATTACCTGATAAAGCCTTATGGGTGAAATAATTTTAAATATGTTATCTACAGTTTTCATTTCCAATGTAGAGAGAGAGAGAGAGAAAGAGAGAGGGGGATAGAAGGGGAAGAGAAAGAAAGACAGAGAGAGAGAGAGAGAGAGAAGGGGAAGAGAGAGAAGGGGAGAGGAAGGATAGTAAGAAATGGAGAACATAGATAAAGAGGGTGACAAAGATATACATTTATATTAGAGATGTGGGAGAGAAAGTGGGAGAGAGAGAGAGATTGTTAAGATACTTAAAATCATCAATATCGTTACCATAGTCATCACCATCATTTTCATCATCTATATTATCATTATCATCATCATTATTATCACCATCACCATCATCTCTCTCCTTTATCACTACCACTATCATAATGAATTATCATCATCATCATCATCCTCAAAACATTGTCATCATCATTGTCATCAATGTCATCATCTCCATCATCATCATCATCATCATCATAATCATCACCATCTCCAGTGTCATTATCACCGTTACCCTCATAATGATCAGTGTCATTATTATTATCACCACCACATCATTATTATTGTCATCATATCCGCCATTATCATCATCAACATCATCATCCTCATCATCATCATCATCATCATCATCGTCATTATTATCAACATCATTATTATCACTATCGCCACCATCATTATCATAATCGTGTCAATTATTATCAGTTGAAACTTGATGCTTTTCAAAAACTTGCTTACGTTACACCTTCATTATGACCAACAATTATCACCTTCATCATCTTTATCATCATAATCATCTTTTATCATGGTTGTCAACAATATTTTTGTTGACAGCTCTGCAGACACATCATATGTGATACGTCTTGTCGAAATGAGAGAGAAGTCGCAGATCAAAGATCCGAGTAAATCGACAAACTAATAACAAAGTCAAAATTTTGAGGAAATTTTTTTTGTTGATTTTCTGGTTCTACCAAGCTTCATCTCTTGCCTCTTGTTAAAAAAATGAGTGAAAATGGTAACGGAAAGTGGTAAAAAAGCGATTTTTCGGCGAGGGTTTTTTTCGGTTCATAATTTTTTTTTTCCGGACATACAAGCGAACGTCCACGCTCATTTCCCCTCTCCGTTTAGCTCGCCCTAGCAACGCATGGCTTTGTCATGTGATGTGTGATTTCAACTGGATTTTGTTTTCGTTTTGTGAAGCGATAGCGAACTAAACTCTCTTTAGCTGCACTCAGAAATTTGCGTGCGATGCCTTAACCTGCTGTGAATAAAGCTGTTTCATCCGGGATAGCGGAGCACGCAAACGAATGTCAAATCTAACAATCGGTGGGGGAGAGGGGGGGGGTTATGTGGGGAAAAGCTACTTATTGCTTGACTTATAGCTATCTGGATCTAAATGAATGTTAATTCAGCATTTTATTTTTAAGGGCCGCGATATCTGTTGTCCTGATGGGAAATTTAAAATCCCCTATTAACAAATTGGTTCCATCAGGGAAACATAGAGCATACAAAAGAGGTGACGTGATAATATTTCTGATACAAGTACTTAGGTTAAAGTCTTTCTGCAGTTTATTTTACAAAGTAACGTGTTTAAGAAAGTAGCGTTTTACTAAAACGACCGAAACAAAATACGATTTACTCTTAAAATAATTCATTTCTAAAAATTATTAATATCTTCTTTATTACTGGTAAACAAGTTTGATCAATAAAAGACGAGATCGAGCAAATCATTTACGTTTTTATTTTCATTGTCTTAAGCTAACCTAGCCACTCATAAAACGTGATCAAGAAATTCTTAATACATTCGTGAGGCGCAAATATTTATTAAAACATTTTTGGAGGCTTGTCTCTATCATATACTCATTCAAAGAATATAAACAAAATGCATAAGCCCCTTGTACAAGAAATAATCTAGTCTATAGACCATTTATTATGTTCGAAATTTCCAACAGAGTTCAGATCAAAATGATTCGCTTTATAATGAGTAAGAGTATACGCGATTGACATTCAAAGAACGCACGCAAACATCGGAATAAAACCCCCCAAAAGGTTTTAAAATAGTTTCGTTTCTAACTAATTTAGCGCCAGGATTGGTAAACACTTTTCTTAAAAGAGCGGACTTTTCTTAAACAATTAAAAGAGCATGACTTTTATTTATTTGACGAAATATAAAACAACTAACCAAATTTAGTTTCTTTTTTTGAGAAGATTGAATGTTATTTAGACAACATCGCTTGCTGCGTTTGCCTCGATCATGCGTGAACGGACGAGTATTGTTCTCTGTATATCTGAATGCAGCCTCCTCATTGGTCAATCGTTTCACCTTTGTAACAAGTGGTTGCTAGGGCATTTCGGTGAGTAGAGCGGTGACAAAATGGTCTTATTTTTGGCTCGGAGTCAAATGGAAGTCAAACTTCGCAGACGTTTTTCTCTTGATTTTGATTCCAAGACCACAATTCTCCTCGCGTTCAGAGGCTAATATCTCCACTTCTATTTACTCTTTACAGTCGGGTTATATATCAAATTCAAGGCAATGAATCAGGGATCAATAATGTCAAATAAAATGGATTTCAAAAATCGCGATTAGTCTCTCCTTTCGACGTGACGCATCACATATATCCGCGATAAGGCAGTCATGCTGTGTACTAGTTCTCGTCCCTAATTCATATGAAACACAATAACAAACTTGGCTACACAATTTGTTTAAAGAGTATTTCAGATTTTATCATAGTGTATATAGTACATGTCAAACAAGCACCTGCGAATGAAGTTGATACCATTAATTCCCTATTGCAAAATAATAGTAGTTAAATGCAAAGAATAATGAGGTAGTATGATTGTATTTCATGGGTAAAACCAATAATATATGAACAACAATACTGTCGTATGATCAAAAATAAATAAATACGAATGATTTGTATACAAGTATAGGTAGTATGACTGTATTTCATAGGTAAAGCTTATAATATAATGAACAACAATACTTTCGTATGATCGAAGATAAATAAATACGACTGATTTATATACATCATCTTTACACAAGTTACTTAAAATATTATAAAATTGTGTCAAAAGTCAAATGTGGCAGTTCACATAATTCATGGATATGATTTTTTAAATGAAACGACATAAACATAATATGGCACTTAGATTAGAGTTCATTTATAACCAAGTCGTTGCACTTGAAATTGTTCACTGGTGTGTTCAGATGACGTCTCTCTACATGACGCGCATCCGAATCGTACACGTACTCGTTATTCTCATCGTCCAAACCGTGGATGCTCTCCTCGTCATCAGTGTTGTTTTCGTTGTCGTCTCTGATGTCATATTTGTCGACTTGATTTTTCTTTTCGAGATTACTCTGCACCCATGGTCGAAGTCGCTTCTCCAAAGCCAACACACTCGACATGTCGAGAAGACGCTCTTGCAACTGCTTAAATCGGTGGTCGTCAACTGATCTCCTCGTGATCGCCGAGTGCGACAGGTGTTTCGGGCGGGTGGCTGATGCGTCATCTTGTGGATTTTGCAAGCGGGAACTTAGTCCATATTTGGAGGCGATGAGATTAGGCAGTGAAATGTCATTTCGTTTATTCGTCTTTCCTTTCGGTTCGGGCTTCGTCTCGTCTTTCGATATCTTCGGGAGAAACGTTCCCGCCGAACGAGTTTTATGTCGCAACGCCCGTTGTCGAATGACCTCCGTTGGGCTCTGAACGGTCGGTTGCTCTCCGTAACTGAAGTGGTGATTGAGATCAGTGATGATTGGGGGAAGACTGGATCGAACGGCTCCGTTAGCATCGGCTGAATTGATCCTCAACGCTCTCGCTGACTGCTTCAGCCTAGCAGACGACTCACGAACACGAGCGATATCGGTAGCTATGGCGATAGCACCCCTATTCTGCTGCGAGTCGATTTTGCGTATCTGCTGGTCAAGTAGGCGCTGTTCCATTGTGTTCTCGTAGAGAAGCACATGTTTCAGTTTGCTGGGAAGCTTGGGAGCAGATGTCGTTGGCGACCCCGGGACGTCGTGCGTTGACGGACTCGGGGATCGCATGTCGAGATCGACGTCCGATCCGCTCATCACAGACGACATCATGTCATTCTTGTTGTTTGTTGCTAGAAGTGAGCGAAGTTTGGACTTGATTCGTGGCTTTTCTTTATCGGGGCGCTTGTTTTCTTTCTCACACATCGATTTGTGGTCGTTGGGTGATCTTGGACGCTTTCCAGTCAATGTTTCTTTTCCTTCTCTGACCACCATCTTGTAAAATTCGCTGTTGCCGAAATAAAATCAATGTTATGCTCTGTACACAGAGTCTAGATGTTGACTAGATAATAACAAGCCGTACGATGGTTTGAGTTTATGTAAAGAGAGGCCGTTGATACAAACTCCCGAAAAAGTTACATTAAAAAAATAACTTTGCAAAAAAACAAGTGGAATGAAGATTGTTTTGGCAGCAGACATCTGTTGACGTCTTCTCGCAAAGGCTGTTATCGAGATAATGATGCCAAACTCCTGTCATCTCTCACGAACAAATTTTGAAGATGTCCATCATTTATGGCCAACCAATATGATCTATAGATCCTTGATCACTTCAATCTTATTCAATCTACAATGCGACCATTGTCACTTTCTCGCCTTCTTGCTAAGACAATTCATCGTACAATGACTGATTTTCGACAAAACAAAGACTAAAACAAGATCATCTCTCTCACTAACTTCCTCCCTTTTCTCCTAATAACCCTAATCGAGTTCCTAATTCTTTCGAAATCCTTTTGACTTTTGTCATAACGTCCTTCAGACTTCTTGGTAATATGGCTTTTGTCTTATTGATCTTGAGTGACGCAAACATGACAATTCACACTCGTAATCAATACACTAGTCGATGAACTTGGCACTATTGTCTAAATCTTGTCCATCACTCGTCACCCTTTCTCCTCATGTGCTAATTAGTCGACTTGGTCATTGTGGGATTAGATTAGTTTAATCTAATCCATTCCTAATCCCATTGACACTAAGATTTGATCGTTGTAATCTTATTGTATTTCGCAGTTTATCCCCGAAAAACCTATTGACACATTCAATCAACTCGTTCACACCTTTAACAATTGAAAACACTATGGAACAATGTTGATTATCTGAAGTGATATAGTTGAGTAGGAAACTATTTCTTAATTCGAGAGTTTCTTGCTGTGAAGATAAATATCAACCAATCAAAGTATTGTACAGTTTTGTTCTATAATGGACATACTATGTTTTCGTTTTGTTTTTGACGTGACATGAAATGGAGGAAATGCATCTTGGATGTCGATATCTTTTAAAGGAAAGGGGGATTGCGTTCATCTGTTTCAAGTTCAAGATTGACATGAAAATCAATGTTTGACTAGCTTTGTTTATGGCTCTGTTGCGCTGTTCCCGTCGAAACGGAAAAAATAAACAGATTGTTTTTATACTTTTGTGACATCTGCTTGGCGTACTGAGCTTGACCCCCCTCCCCCACACCACACACAGACACTCAGACGGTCAACCATACACGATTTATCCGAAAGGGGGTATATTTTAGGGGCTCAGGTGGGGGGAAAATCCCGATAAATCATTAAGATAGGTGTCTTTTAGCACATTTTCCCCGATTTTTTTTTTTTTTTTTTTTATTTTTTTTATTAGGGGTAGTTTTCAATTCTTTGAAGAAAAATCCTGAATAGGATCCCAAAGATGGTCCAAGAAGCTATGAAAAGGGGAGCAAATGGTTGACCGCCTAAGTTGGAAGGGCGGGGAAGCTTGACTGCCACCATAAACAAAAAAAAAAACGTTAATGTAACTGTCGAATTCTCTCCCCAAATTTAGTTCTTGTGATGTATGAAAATGATATAAATATATTATCAATGCAGCAAGCCACATGTAGGTTGCGTCTATAGTAAATTCCCCCCGAATCTCAAGCCACAATCCTAACTTTCGCCCAATAAAGTTCAAGAGTTGTTCCAGTTTTACCTCCTTAAAAAGTCGGCTCTGTACATTCGCCTATAACCGGCATCAGGCCATGGACGGCGATCACGGGGGACGGGGGCGGGGGACAAGTCCCCCCAAAATTTGGAATTCTGTACAACAACCAATGGGAGAGTCGTCAACACCCTCCCTCCCCACGCTCATGGCAGAAATCCCCTGCCCTTGGCATTAGGTTCGAATCACAGTCACGTTTGTCATTAAAAAAAAAGTAGTACACTAGCTAGTCTTCAAGTTTTCGAGCCGCCGAATTCTATACTCCCTTCTAATTGTCATAATGTTCATAACACCAAAAGATATCAATCATCATTGTTGCTGTTCTTTTGGCGCATATTTTTGTAATATTGTTTGCGTTCATTAGAGGTGGGCTATAAATAGGTCATGTTTCAGAACCAAGTTTGTGCTATCTTATTTGAAGCAGCTCTTTGTCCTGATCGATATGCCACCAATTTTAAGAAAATCGGGTGAAAATTGAGACAGTGCGGGCCAAAAAACTATTTTGAGGGGGCGTGGCCAAAAAATGCTGAGTCATCATTTTTCAAAAATTGAAAAAGCTGTAATTTTTTTATTAAAAGGGCTATTAAGATGATTCTGGTGTCTATTTATATGTTTCTCAGCCTGATAAATCCAATGGCAGTGTCAAAATTGCAAATAGTTGTGAAGAAAGTACTCAAAAGGGGGAATTATAGTTTTAACCCTTTAATTACCGGTAGGGTCTCTGAGGGCACCCCTAGACAAATTGTGTTGCTCAATCAAAACCGCCGCGTTTTCGGTAATGTTTTTTTCATGTCTCTTTTTGTTACATTCTTACAAATCTTTTGACACCAAGTTTATTGAAATTGGACTTTCCATGGGAGAGTTACTTGACTTTTCGTGGTTAAAGGTCAAACCGAAATTTGAGATTTTTGTCATTTTGTGTACAAAACCAATGGCAAAGTCAGGTTTCCTATTTTACTCTATAAATCACAGGTAAATCATTCTTTAGACTGTTTTTATTGTTCATTGGGAATGAAACTAAATCAAAATGAAGGCCTGAAGTATTAAAATTCCTAAAACAATTAAAAACATAGATACATACATGTAAGAATAAAAACAATAGAATACATAAGAAATTCATAAAACAATGAAATACATAGGAATTACTATAGATGTAGACCTTCTGATACTTCAAATCATTATCTGGATCAAATTAATTCTCAATGAATACTAGAACCAGTCTAAAGAATGATTTACCTTGGATTTATAGAGTAAAATAAGAAACCTGACCTTGCCATTGGTTTTGTACACAAAATGTCAAAAATCTCAAATTTTGGTTCGGACCTTTGGCAACGAAAGGTCAAGTAATTCTCTCATTGAATGTCCGATTTAAATAAACTTGGTGTCAAATGATCCGTAAGACTGTACGGAAAGGAGACATGAAACGACATTACTGAAAACGCGGCAGTTTTGATTGGGCAATGCAATTTGTCTAGGGGTACCCTCAGAGACCCTACCGGTAATTAAAGGGTTAAAACTATAATTCCCCTTTTTTAGTATTTTCTTCACCACTATTTGCAATTTTGACACTGCCATTGGATTTATCAGGCTGATAAACATATAAATAGACACCAGAATCATCTTTATAGCCCTTTGATTAAAAGAATTACAGCTTTTTCAATTTTTTAAAAACGATGACTCAGCATATTTTGGCCACGCCCCCTCAAAATCGTTTTTTGGCCCGCACTGTCTCAATTTTTACCCGATTTTCTTAAAATTGGTGGCATATCGATCAGGACAACGAGCTGCTTCAAATAAGATGGCACAAACTTGGTTCTGAAACATGACCCTTTTTTTACCCCTCTATAGCCCACCTCTACGTTCATGTAGAATTTGAAATAATAGGTAAACTATGATTTTAGTACAATCTGTGTCAACACTTTAGTGGGTGTATACTCCATTTGTAAGAAAAAGTAATGATGATGATAAAATTCTTATAAGCCATACTTGAAACCGATACAGTTACGTGGTGGGATATTAGATCACGTTGTGGTCCACAAGTCATTGATTAGTTGCATTAATTAAACATCATCAACCACTCCGTTTAAGGTACGAATAGTCGAATGGCTGAAGATGTCGATAAGAAAAAGAAAAAAGCACGTCTCAAAAACATGGCATATGGCCCTCATAGTGACATTTCTTGAATCCGGACTTCATTTGAACAAAAAACTTCGCAATGACCGCTTTGTTTTTAACCTTGTATGAAAAGGAGATTTGAATTGGCTACCAAGATCTTGTGGCGCGACGTGCTCGCTCAACTGACAGGATCGATTTTTCGTGGTCAAAACCATTGACAGGGATGGGGTTTTCGGGTTAAAGGTAAATGAAAACATTTGTCTTTGCTCCCGACAACACACCCCATAATGCTGGTTGGTCAGAACATTTCATTAAATCATTTCCATATAATGATCCCAGTAATACATTACTATTAAGTAATAACTCATCAGTGTCGGATCGAGTGGCGCACCCCTTATTTTGAAGATATTTACCAAGAGGGAGGGTGGAGAATCTGTCTGCCCCGAAACCCTGGATCCACAGCAATATGCATAATACATTCACACTTATATTTTGCGAATATTTTATTATATACATGTATATAAATATGACCTGAACATTTCACACATTCCTAAAAACGTTTAATAAGCTTTAATTTGCTTAGATAATAGATGTTAACCTTTTATCCAATCGATAACATTGGCATGTTTCACGAGACTAACAAAATGAAATTAGTTCATAGTGAATCAGATTTTGAAAGGGGAAAAGATATACAATTCCACATGTGTAATAAAATATAAGCTTGTCTTAAACACAATGTTAAATCTATTTTAAAGACCTTGCAATTCCAACTAATGTGATGAATAAATGTAACAAATATGCAATGGCATTGAATTGAATTAAATGTCACACCTCACTCTCTGACAAACAGGACAAAAACGCGAGTACCCGAACTCACAAGAGATGAAAAGTCTGTTTATTGATTCCCATTTTTGGATTACAATGGATTATATCCCACATGCCATTGTAATACACGAAACTTCGAGTCATATCGATTTGTAATTTGATTTTCTTTCTTCCCGAGCTACTCGAACAAGATACGCTCTATTCATCGTACCCGAAATGCAGTAAAGCTTGCTTTGGTAACGGGAGAGTGCGCCTTGTTATATACTGCCCTCAATACATCTGATTAACTACTCATCTTTTCCACTCATCATGAAGTTGTTTTTGACATATTTAGGGTCATAATATTTAGGATCATTATTTGGTTAATAGCTGATATCATTGACTTGACACCGTGACCCAAGAAGTATGCCTATGTGATGCTGAGTGTGATATTTCAAGCCGAAACCCGACGACACTGTATTTTGTGGGAGTAACAACTGCAGAAGTTGGAAAGGCCAACTAAAGAATGTCACTCACAGCCTTGCTATATTTGTGTCACGAAATATCTTCTGACAGCCGAGAACAACGGGATTATCTTGATTAATTTTGAAGCATTTGAGACTTCCAGGAAAATAGCCTAGGTGAGTATTTTTAAATAAAATACTGCATAAATGTCATTTTTTAAGCCATAAGAGAGTTTGTTTGTCAGAACATTCTGTAAACAACATTGCTTGTAGTCAATCATCTGGAAACCGATCAATTATTAAGATGTCACATACATGTTATTAGTACTAAGTAGTGTAGCCAGGTAGTGGTTTAAGGCATGATTGCCCTGATGCTACTATATTGGGAATGATAAATCTAAACAACAAGTATAATGATTCACCATTAAGGAAAATATTATTTGTACATATATATAGCCCAATTTTTCATACATGTATACGGAGAGTATAGTAACACATATATTTGAGTTATAAGATTTTCTTTCTTAAAATTGGTTAGATTGAGATAAAGAGTAATTATTTAGGAAACAATAGTGTAATTTATGATTTTTTATTTCGATTTCCATAAAATATCCGAGTGGTATCTACGTTTGATAATTTTCAAGACTAATATATTTACGCAATGTTAATAAATATATATTTTCTTCCTGATATATCTTTAATGTTATTTTCCCTTTTCTTAGTTTCTGCTTCTTCCTTTTAAAGAGCTTATTAGAAACGTTATACGGAGCGCTAAATAAAAGTGTTATATATTCTTGTCATTAAAAAAATCAAAACAATGCAGATTTAGTCTTTACATATCCGGAAAAATTACTATCTTTTCTCACTACCACAACATAAAGCAATTGTTCTACAAGTTTAAAATGTCGACGTTGTTTTGTTATCGTGTTATAGAAGTGTTGTTCCAACCGCTATATTCAGACATTATTTTTTTTAAAACATTGAGTCACAGTCGTGGCATAGTCACATCTAAAAATATATGTTGCTTGTACGTGTGTATAGCTAGAAATAAAAGTAACGAGGACGTAGGTTATATGCTCCTATTCACAACTAAAGGAATATACTCTTTCAACAACAAGCAATTGCTGGGTCTATTACCAACTATAAATGCTTACGTGAAAGAGAACCAAACAATCTTTTGTCCGTGATATATCGTCCGTCACGTCGAGGGGGTAAACATTGACAATTATATTCACAAATGTGGGAGGGATTTTATAGGAGGTTGTGGGGATACAGAAAAGGAAAGGGGTAAAACCAACTTTTAAATTATCTGACTGGTTTTACACCAATACAAGTTTGTGCCAGAGTACAGAAACTGCATCCATTTGTCATATTCCTCAAAATAATTCCGAGTAGCGACGTAACTACTGGATCATTATAATTATGTAAATCCTTGGCAAATGAAACAACAATAATAATAATATTTATAAAGCGCGTGTTTAGTTACATGGCATTGCTCTAAATAAAACGCGAAGAAATAGCAGGGGAGATAAAAAGGGATCTAGAAAAAAGGGAAACAAAGTTAATGTTAAGACAACTTGAAATGATATACAACCCTTTCCACACTCTCCCTTAACCCAATAGTCTTCTCCCATATTTCTTCTATGTCGTATCTTAGAAGGGGGTCATTTCGGGCTTCGAAGGGGGTAATATATGGCCATGACACTGACACATATTTTGGTGGGGTTAACGGTAATGAGAATGAAAGGGCAGTTGGGGTCTTGGGGTCCGAAAGTTCAGAACCACCGTTCTACTTTAGCGTCAAATTACAATTGTTGTTATTATTTTTTTCTTTTTTGGTTATAAACATAATAATCGATTCTTAGTTTATATCTTTGAAAATATAGTTAGTAATTCTTACAAATATAGTTAGTATTTTTGTATGTTCTTGAAAATATTTTGTATACCAAAAGTTATTTATTGTTAAAGCAAAATCAATCCATAAGATTGGGTACAGCGTATATCATCTCCATAATAAGCCTTGATATCTGTCCTTTATCCTTCTCCCAAAGAAACATGATGCTGTGCTTCAACCTATTAAAAAAGAATCGTCACATGACATGGAGTTTTAATTCTGAATTTATGTTTTTATCTTTCCTAACAGACTGCTTCACATATGCTGTAAACAGCTCAAGCTAGACGATGTACCCTCTCCGTATCAAAGCAGAACGAACATTTCCTCAACCAACTAAGATGGTATCTTCTCAACTACATCAGATCAGCTTTGCATGAAGCAGGACATAGCTTTAGGCGGCATGATGGAGGTGATGCCAGCAACACTACTTGCCACTACCCCGTTCTCACAGCTACCGACTCGAATCTCACTTTCAGCGGTCGAGCGAACAGTCAGCAACATCAGATATAAGCATGATAAAAAACAATCACGAGCGTCAACGTCGACGACAAAACGACGGAACGTCGTCAAAGAGACACAAGAGAGGCATTCGAGACAACATCACCATCATGATCATGGTCACCATAGTCAGTCCGAGCAGCAGCGTCCAGCACATCGTCGCCGTCTCTCGTCCCTTGAAAGACGGGTCGACTTCAGGCCTTTGGGTAGGGTCAGTGAAAAGCAGCTAGAGATGCTGACGAGATCAGCCAATGAGGTCATGGATCAGATCTTGAAGGATGCAGGTATCGTGAACCATCCGAAGACATCACCGACGGGTACTCAGGAGGAGCTACAGCTGCCGAAAATTGCCGACGCTAAGCCGAATGAACGATTATCTACGAAACCAACTCGCGCTTCCCCCGCGGACAATCGGAGCGATCCGGGTATTTACGAAGATGACTCGACCAAACCGCGTATCAAAGGTGAAGGGATTCAGCGGGTTGGAGGGAAAGGATACAGCAGGGTTGATATGGTAAAGAACTTACAGAAGCATAGGAAGTCACTGTCGGCACCGGGCGCTGATCGTGCGAAGAAGACCACAACTGGGGCTACGAAGAGCGAGCGGAGACAGCGATGTTCGACATCCAAAGTCGATTCCGTCTCATGGGGTGACAGTGAGGGGATGATCAAAGGGACAGGGAAATCGAAGACGATTTCGACAGTTTCGTCGACTTGTAGCGACGACGATGCCACAGGCAAGGAAACGACAAATCATGAAAAACTTCCTCCCGCAAAAGAAATGAAACAATCAGAGGAAAATGCTGTTGTGGTGCGACCAACAAGATCAGCATTCTTTCGACTACCGCGCGTTGAAGATACCCACTTCGACGCGGACGTTGACTTGAGTACTGCGACGCTCGAAGACGTCATTCTAAAGAAACTCGAAGAGGACAATGACGAGGGAGATGATTTCAACTCAAAGGAAGATCGCGTTCACTGGGAAGGAAGCGAAGGCGGTTTCAGCCCCGAAACGGTCACGGGTACGACTCGGCCGACGAGCTCGGATGTCGAAGATATGCGAGCGGCACGAAGCGAAATCGCCACACCCGAACTCTCTGATGGAGCTTTGAGCAACGACGAAGCCGACAGATGCGTCTATTCCGTGAAAAGCAGACGTAAAGCGATGAAACATAGCAGCGCAATGCTTAAAGATATGAATGGAGAATTAACCAATAAAAATAACACTTATGGTGACGATATAGCAGCGTCTGTTATGAAAAAGTTGCAGCCGCCAAACCCTCACGTCATCTGGCCCGACAACCGTTTTATGACGTCGAATACTGTCTTCGTGTACGGTAGTCCATCTCAACTCGCCCCCGTGATCGTGCCGTCACACAGTCTCGATTGCCCGCTCTGTAATTTCTTTCAAAGATCACCCTGCGGTGAGATTTGCCCGCCGAACAGTCCGACGTCATTTTTGAAGAAAGATTATGGGTTCTATCCCGTGGAACGATTCTACTCAGACTTATGACAGTAAAGCATTGATTTGGGTTAACACTTTGGGGAATGAATTATATTTTTGAATACCTTTATGACTATATATATATAAGAGTGATTGTTATACTAAGGGTGTCCTTTGCCAACTTAAATGTCATCAATGCATTATTGTCGGCAATTCAAGGAATATGTACATTTGAAGAAATTTATTCGTCTTTATATTGGTTTGACGTCGGAAATAAAAAATATAAGCAATTTTTGTGATTTCCATTTAGCCAAAGTGTAATTCAAAAGCGGAAAATGAAATAATTATGAGAGAAAGTAAAATATTACAGTTGATTTATGGATATAATTTATCACACTTTATCGTGAAAGAACAGACACCGGAGTTTTCAGAATGAATACGTTATACAATTAAAAAAAATAACCGTGTACTAGTGTGTTTTGGTCAAATTGAATTAATTGAAGTTTAACGTAGGTCTGTCATAATTCAAATTTTATGTGGAATATTTTTTGGGAACGGCAATTTGAGTCGCCGAACAAAGTTTAATGCACATATGTTGCCGTTGTCGAAACAATAGTTTAGTTGCCTTTGCAAATAAATACATTTATTTGGAAATTTGAAGTTTCGAGTCAGTTGAGAGATTTTCGTAGAAAATATGCACAGAATGAAGTGTTTAACAAAAGATTGAAATCACACATGTCGCGCGTATGTGCGATACTTATCCTAGGGTGATATTTCACTTCGCGGAAACTACTTTGAAACGGATCGGGTACTATTTTGAAACGGTTTTGAAACTACTTGGAGACGGTTTGAAACTTGTCGCGGAGACGTCTCGAAGACTTTATTCCGTCGCGGAGACGTGTCCGAGACGTCTCCGCGACAATTTTCAAAAACTATCTCAAAGCAGTTTAAACAAGTGGATTAGTAAATTACTCGATGCGTAATATATGTCCCCGCCGATAATGTAAAATTCCCATTATAACACGATCAGTGCTATCACATAAGGCAAACAGAATCGAAATCGGGTAAAAAATGGCGACGAAGTAGCATTTTGTAGCCAATGTACAATATAGGTCAAAGTCAAGGTCAAAGGTCAAAGGGGTCAAAGTCAAAATTCTGTGAAGAAGTTTTGTAGTCCTCACCTAGTGCTATCACATAAAGCAAACGGAATCGAAATCGGATGAAAAATGGCGAAGGAGTAGCATTTTGTAGCCAATTAACAATATAGGTAAAAAATAAAGGTCAAAGGTCAAAGGTCAAAATTCTGTGAAGAAGTTTTGTAGTCCTCACCTAGTGCTATCACATAAAGCAAACGGAATCGAAATCGGATGAAAATGGCGAAGGAGTAGCATTTTGTAGCCAATTAACAATAAAGGTCGAAAATCAAGGTCAAAGTCAAAGGGGTCAAAGTCAAAATTCTGTGAAGAAGTTTTGTAGTCCTCACCTAGTGCTATCACATAAAGCAAACGGAATCGAAATCGGATGAAAAAATGGCGAAGGAGTAGCATTTTGTAGCCAATTAAACAATATAGGTCAAAGGTCAAAGGTCAAAATTCTGTGAAGAAGTTTTGTAGCTATTACCTAGTGCTATCACATAAAGCAAGCGGAATTGAAATCGGATGAAAATTGGTGAAGGAGTAGCATTTTGTAGCCAAATGTACATATAAGTAAATTGAAAGGTCAAAGGTCAAGGTGTCAAAAGTCAAAATTCCGTGAAGAAGTTTAGTAGCCCTCACCTAGTGCTATCACATAAAGCAAACGGAATCGAAATCGGATGAAAAATGGCGGAGGAGTAGCATTTTGTAGCCAATTAACAATATAGGTAAAAAATAAAGTCAAAGGTCAAAGGTCAAAATTCTGTGAAGAAATTTTGTAGCCATCACCTAGTGCTATCACATAAAGCAAACGGAATCGAAATCGGAAGAAAAATGGTGAAGGAGTAGCATTTTGTAGCAATGTAAAATATAAGTATAAATCAAGGTCAAAGGTCAAAGGGGTCAAAAGTCAAAATTCCGTGAAGACGTTTAGTAGCCCTCACCTAGTGCTATCATATAAAGCAAACGGATTCGAAATCGGATGAAAAATGGCGAAGGAGTAGCATTTGTAGCCAATTAGCAATATAGGTCAAAAATGAAGGTCAAAGGGGTCAAAGGTCAAAATTCTGTGAAGAAGTTTTGTAGTCCTCACCTAGTGCTATAACATAAAGCAAACGGAATCGAAATCGGATGAAAATGGCGAAGGAGTAGCATTTGTAGCCAATTAACAATAAAGGTCGAAAATCAAGGTCAAAGGTCAAAGGGGTCAAAAGTCAAAATTCTGTGAAGAAGTTTTGTAGTCCTCACCTAGTGCTATCACATAAAGCAAACGGAATCGAAATCGGATGAAAAATGGCGAAGTAGTAGCATTTTGTAGCCAATTAACAATATAGTCAAAGGTCAAAGGTCAAAATTCTGTGAAGAGTTTGTAGCTAGGGTAGATGTAGGAATACCGGCCACTTAAGCTCATTGCTTAATTAGCACATGAAAACAATAAAATCACAAAGAAAAAGATTCTCATTGCTTCGCTACATCATTCAACTTATTTTCCAAAAAATTGAGGTAATCAAATATTTGTTGTGGCAGTTATATGCAAATAATGACGTCATCGTAAATTGTCGGCGGCATTCCCTACAGTGTAGGAAATACCGACAGTATGTTTTTACCCTTTTTTTATTATAAAGATCTGTCTGGAAGCACTGATTTGAATGTAAATATCAACTTAACATGTTTGTATTGATTTTTTATAACATTATTCATTTTTAGAAGATATATGCATTTTACTACAAAATTTCAAACACTCAGAATAACTTTATATCTCATGTAGATCATGACATATCACAATAGTAATAAAGAGAAATAGACATTTCAAAATTGTCAAACAATTTAATAAATAAATATAATACATTATATATGCAACTTACTATTTGATCTACATGCTTAGCAACTCAACCCGGAAGTAAAACAAACAACCGTCCATGTGTTGTCCGGTATTCCCTCACAAAAAAAAATGACTGACTAGCACTTTTCAACACACTGCCACCCCAATACACAGGCTTTTGTACAGTGCAAACCTCCATACACGTTTGGCCCACCCTCCACACATGTCCATAATGCATGAAATAGAGGTCATGCCCCAATTCTATTTTTATACCATCACATTCTCTAAAATGTCAATTTTTACATCAGGCCATTTTATAGGCTGCAAATTTTCCTACCTTGACAGATTGTGGTAGTTTTCTCGGAGTTTTTTTTACTTGTGTTGTAGAATACAGCATTCAACCTTCCCAGACAGACCACCTGACCAATAGATGCCGGTATTTTAACTCAGTTGATCTTATGTTGGCAGCTAGGGCTGGACATGTGGTGACCGTCCGATATTCCCTACTGTCCGGTATTCCTACATCTACCCTATTACCTAGTGCTATCACATAAAGCAAGCGGAATTGAAATCGGAATGAATTGGTGAAGGAGTAGCATTTTGTAGCCAATGTACAATATAAGTAAAATTGAAGGTCAAAGGTCAAAGGGGTCAAAAGTCAAAATTCCGTGAAGAAGTTTAGTAGCCCTCACCTAGTGCTATCACATAAAGCAAACGGAATCGAATCGGATGAAAAAATGGCTGAGGAGTAGCATTTTGTAGCCAATTAACAATATAGGTAAAAAATAAAGGTCAAAGGTCAAAGGTCAAAATTTGTGAAGAAATTTTGTAGCCATCACCTAGTGCTATCACATAAAGCAAACGGAATCGAAATCGGAAGAAAAATGGTGAAGGAGTAGCATTTTGTAGCCAATGTACAATATAAGTATAAATCAAGGTCAAAGGTCAAAGGGTCAAAGTCAAAATTTCGTGAAGAAGTTAGTAGCCCTCACCTAGTGCTATCATATAAAGCAAACGGATTCGAAATCGGATGAAAAATGGCGAAGGAGTAGCATTTTGTAGCCAATTAGCAATATAGGTCAAAAATGAAGGTCAAAGGTCAAAGGGGTCAAAAGTCAAAATTCCGTGAAGAAGTTTTGTAGCCCTCACCTAGTGCTATCATATAAAAGCAAACAGAATCGAAATCGGATGAAAAATGGCGAAGGAGTAGCATTTTGTAGCAATTAACAATATAGGTAAAAAATCAGGGTCAAAGGTCAAAGGTCAAAATTCTGTGAAGAAGTTTTGGTAGCCATCACCTAGTGCTATCATATAAGCAAACGGAATCGAAATCGGATGAAAATGGCGAAGGAGTAGCAAATTGAAGATTTTGATCACATACGGACGGGACGGCGGACGGACGGACGGATGGAACGGACGACGGATGGACGGACGGACGGACACACATACACACGTACGGAGCCCGTTTCATAGTCCCCTGCTCGAACTCGTTCGGCGGGGACAAAAAACTGTCTCAAAGTAGTTTCCGTGACTCGTGAAACGTCTCCGCGACAAGTTTCAAAACCGTCTCCAAGTACCAAAACCGTCTCAAAGTAGTCCCAAATCCCTCTCAAAGTAGTTTCAAAGTAGTTTCCGCGAAGTGAGACACCACCCTAAGTGTATCTTCAATAGAAATAAGGACTAAAAATTAGAGCGCCTACCAAAACATTTTTTCATGTAAACCAGTTGATTCTCTTGCAATATATCTTCAAAATAACACTCAATATAATAAAAAGAATATTATTTTGAATATAATTTCATTGTGTGTACTTTTGATGTTGTATCTGTCATTATTATTCTCTTCATCTCTTGTTCTCACCCCCCTCCCAGTCGCGGATTTTTTTTTTCTTCTTCTGAGGCACAGATTAAGGCGCTTTTTGGACAGGGGTCTACAACCGTAATACTAACAATAACATATAACCTTCCTATAGGGTCAACACGTAACAAGCCCCAATCTGTGCTGCAGAAAAGGTCTCCCAAACAAAAGAGAAATACATTTTTATGAACAAAACAAATTGAATTGAATTTTACAAGCACAGGAAATAAAAGTATTCATACTCCCCTCTCGGATAATTCTGGAAACCCCTGTGTTTTTTTTTCTTCTTCAAATTTTGTAAAAGGGATATGTAATCTAGTGTCCATCTCTCCGCTACCCCCACCCTCTCTCATCCTCATCTCTAGCCATCATTATATATGCTATTGTATTCTCTTAATTCCTAATAAAGAAAATGTCAATCTATCCAGCGATCGATTTTTTTTATTCAGTTTAATAGAATATGGATAGAGCAAAATACATAGAGAATCACTGCTTGTTAAATAAGATCAACGATTTTCGCGATTTGCAGATCTCAATTTTTTTATCAGTCTATTGAACATTGATGATCGGGTTAGATCAATACCTCACAGCAAGCTATGAGGGATGGATCACAATCTAATAGATTGACTTTTCAATCTTAACAATTAAGAGTACTAGCATATCCCTCTAATATCACACCTTTCATTCAATAAGTCGAATACCCGTCCTTTTCTCTTTATGTTGGTATCTCCCTTCGCGGAGACGTCTCCGATACGGATAAAAAGTATTAGAGACGTATCCGATACCTCTCCGCGACAATTTTCAAAAACTTTTTCAAAACAGTTTCAAAGAACCGTAATTTCCTCGAATCATGAAATGTCGCGGGGACTGATGAGACTCCTCGGAGACGTCTCCGCGACAAGTTTCAAAACTGTCTCCAAGTACATGAAGTAGTTTCAAAACCGTCTCAAAGTAGTCCAAAATCCGTCTCAAAGTAGTTTCAAAGTAGTTTCCGCGCTGTGAGATACCACCGTTAGGTGTGATTTATCAAAGAGAATAGACCTCCTCTCGTGCCAAGACAAAACTATAATGACAGAGGAATACAATTAAAAAGTCATCAAATGTAATGACGTCATTAAAAATGTCACTTTAGATTAAAAAGTCCATTATCATTTATTCTTCTTCATTATGTTCCATAAGAAGGATTAGAAGCAGAGATATAATCAGGGATATGTTGAACCAAACCTCGATGTTTGTTTTCAACCCCATGCAGTTACAACATACGAACAAAACGGGTTGCCCGAATGGTAAGAATGATAGTAATTTGCAGCCTGTTTAGGAGGGACTAAGTTTTCCGTTTTGTTTACTTTTCTCAATGATCCTCTGAATAATTGTCCCAAATTAGAAAAAAAAAAGAAAAAAGAAAAAAGAAATAAACACATATAAAAATAGAACAAACAATATCATTTTCTTAATCTTATGGGAGGGGCTGCGCCGAAAGTTTTTGTATCATATACTTTCCTTTGTAGCAGTGCCACCATGAATTTTAGCACCCATTTTCCTCTTCTTTGTAAATGAGGAAAATTAATAACCTGAGCGCAAAGCGCGATCAAACAACTGTGGATTAGAATAAAACTTCGTACCAATTTTATGATAAAAAAATGGTATAAAATACCATGTTTCATGAAATTTGTTTCAGTACTAAACTGCGTTAAAACCGCACCATGTTTTGAAGAGGAAAGTTTGTGGCTGCAGCCCCTAAGTCCATCCCCACCACTACGTCCGTGCTCAATAAGATTACGACTAAAATAATACATTAATTATTAAATTGCATCCTTTACCTGAATGTTAGCTTCAGGGTGAATGGCCCAAGAAGATAATTCAAAGATGTATCTTATTTTCACAATGAATGACTTTATTTCCCCGCTTCTGGGTGAGAAGTCTCTACCCAATGTTCTAATTAAAACTTTACAATAACAATCATTGAATTTTCTTCATCAGAATTATTCATCGATTAGTTCGCCAGAACATGATTGGATCTTACATTCTGTCAAACGTCCAATAAAATGAATAAGAGCCAATTTACGTCCGACCTTGTCCCTATTGTTCCAGGACCCAGACAATTAGATCCACTCAGGTTCGGACCATTGTTGGACCAAGACCTCGGTTAACCAAACCTGTTGTGGTCTTAGTGCCAATCAAGGGGTGTGAAACAAACAAAAGTGGGAGATCTTTGAAAGATAATCTAAACTTGACAACTGTTTTGCATTTAAATGAGAAATGAGGGGTTTCTTTTGTGTGAAGACTTTGCAATTCGTAAGAAGAAAGATAATGGGATTGTTGAAGGGTTCTGTTGTTAGTGAATTGAGAGAGAAAGGGAAGCGAGGACTGACGTGTCATGTTCATCATCGAATTCAAGTCATTTGGAAGAAAACTTTGAAAGTCGTCACCCTCTCGTCACCATCTTTATTTCAAAAATAGTTACGGTTCAATTTTTAGCTGGCCATCTCAACAAAATAGGCTTGGTAATCTGAGCGGATTTTAGATAACGGAAAATTGCATGATATATTCAGAAATGAAAATTTGAGACTGTTCTCTATGTTTTCTTGAATATTCGGGACTTTCAATTAGTATGCACACTGATGAGGGACGTTTAGAGAACATTTTCGTTGAAGGATGCAAAAGATCTCACAGCTGAAGGAGCCGATTTTTCTTTTCAAAGCAGGCAATGAAGCAGTCGCTGACCGAGTGTATTTTTTAGTCACCCTTGAAAATCTAAACATTTCCTACTTAATTGACTGGGACAAATTTGACTCCGCAAGTTTATAAACAAACGAACATCTCTCTCTGTATCTCTTTAAATTGAAACATCACTTTTTGAAAAGTTGGAATCACTTTATTTCTTCGGAAATAACGACCGTTTCTAAACTGCGTCAAGTTGATAAAACACCAATATTACTCTCTAGCCTTCATGACCTCGTAACGCCCAAAAGATACTTTTTGTGAATGAACATGATCTTCTGGATTAGTTCAATGTGAATTTCCGTTTTATTTGGACATTACCATTTTAAAAGAAAACCTATAGTATACAGCATTTCGCGTCTTTAGATCCTACATTTTCTTGAAGATGCCTTTCTTGAGCATCCATGGAACATCGTCCAGCATCCCTGCCGAAGATACGGACCCTCCTCTCGTGCTGCTCGCAACCAAGAAACGGCTCATCCGCCCTTACAGCAGCAGTCATATCAAGGCATCGCTACGGCGGCTCGATCGGGACACGGTCCCGCAGAGAAGCAAGACAGCCCTCGCCAGGACAACTACACAGGGGAGTAAAAATGAAGGCTTGGATAAGAAGATGTTGATGGGGAAGGCTCCAAGAGCATCAAGTGCTTGTTGTCTTCTTGTGTCCACCATGAAAACTCGTGCCAGGAGTGCAGATTGTAAGAGCGTAAACGGTGAGTCAGTTATCTTTCTTTCTTTCTTTTCTTTTTCCTTGATGCAACATATTTGAAATTTTAAGGAACAATCAAGATTTTGTTGATATAAATTAGTTGTATTATCTTTCGCCGAGTGTTTTTCTCCTCTTCTTTTAAATTTTTCCTTTATAGGGTATTGTCATGCTGGGCACTTAAATGTTTCGGGGAACCGCATATAATAACTTTGGACAAAAAAGAAACAATGTTGTTTTGTTAAGTTTTGAAGATTGAAAAAACGACAAGACAAATGTTAACTTTCGGTCTTTTATTTGTTGATCAACTGAACAATCACAGAAGTTAACAAATTTGTCTTCCTCTTTCAAATATTATGTTATAACGTAAATGGTTACGCCGTAGGGATGCAGTTGCGTCATCCGTTGGGGACAAATGAATAATTTCCTTGTCTGTATTATGTTCTCCTTTGGATTTGTCTGGATATGATTATTTATAGAGTTATCAACACAATGCACGAATTTATTGAATGAAATATATGAAGCAGATATACTGTATGAAATAGCAATTCAACACTTAACCATCTCTGAAGATAATTTCAAAAAATGTATAGTTGGCACGACATTCTCATTTAAGAAATATAAGCATGCCTATTGTGTGTCGAGCCAATTTTAGATTAACATTCATTTTTTTTCTTTAAAGTTTATACATAGAAACCATTTTTGGAACCCCTTTATGCTCTTACGTTCGTATTATTTTAATGTTTTGTTTTCATTCTAATTTATCAAAAGACTGAACCATTGGCAACAGATACTTTCAAACTGTCATAATTTTCTTACAAAAGAACATTTTCATAACTTTTCTACTTCCAATCAGATGAAACTTTTTAGTGATTTGTCATCAGTGGCGTATATACGGGGGGGGGGGTGTGTTACGGGGTTTAAACCCTCCCCCCTCCTTAGGCTCCCTAAAAAAAATTTAAAAAATAAATGGGGGGGGGACTAAAGTATGCATCAGATTGCACCATTTCAAATGTCAAATTGAAAAAGCTCCCTACCCTCCCTACCCCCTCCCCCCCCCCTCGGGCTTCGCGCCATCGGGCTTGGTCGCTCCGCTCCTCGCAGTGCCTGGCTACCCCCCTCCCTTTTAGCAAAAAGCTAGATCCGCCCCTGGTCATGATTTTAATTTTATGATTTGTGATATATCACAGTCTCTTCCGTGAATATCTAATTATTCAATAATACATGAAAATTATAATACATCGCCTTTTTTTTGGGGGGGGGGGGGGAGGGTATGTCTTAAGAATAAAAAATAAAACTAATAGACCAATCGGACGCCTTTTACCCTTTACTATCAATATTTCTTTATAATATTGGCAACACTAAAATAAATCAAACACGACCGACATCTAAATCATTTTCGTTTCTTCCATATAGACATAGATGACGAGCTGGAGATCAACTACCGAAAGATAGAAGACGAAGATCCCGACCGCATGACCGAGTCCGACGTCTACCAGCGAGTTCGTAAGCTCAACACCCAGAACAACTACGAACACGAAGCTCTACGTGGTGGTATATCTCCCTCTATCGTCCAAGCTTCGAAGAGGATACAAGCGTCCAAGTACGCAGGTGTGACGAAAGTGGTTCGGATTGGCACGCAGTATCACGACGGGTTAAAGGTCAAAGGCGTACCCGTGGAGATGAAAGTGAAATTAGACGATGCGGACGGTATTTCTACAGGAAGCGATGTATCTGAAGAAATCTGCATGTGCCAAAATTGTCAGAAAAAGCACATTGGGGCGGATGCATTAGCTGAAGAAAAAGATGATGACGAAAAAACTCAAAATATGAAAATTGACGGGTCACCATTGACAGTTGTTTCTATTTCAAATGATGCCTTATTTCCTAACAAGGAAATTAGTCCTCATCACAGAGATGATAAAACAAAATGCTTGCTAGATCGCGTGAAAGCACAAGAACGCAAAGAGAGAATGAACAAAAAAACACTTTCGAGGTGCAGCAGTGCAAAATCTCATGAACTACTTTCGCCGACCACCGTGAAAATCGACTCCAACAATTTGCCGATTATGACTCCGCGATCAATCACGGGACCGAGGATGCGATACGAAGTCACTTCGTCTCTCGGTCGGAGGACTGTCGAAGACGACCGAGACTCGGTTAGTCGGGGGAGCAACATCGATCTTACGACACAAATCGAAACCGTCGCGAGAGCCCAGGACATCATCGACCACAACCCGAAGGGTGACGAACGGGTGCCGAAATATCCCGAGGTTCAATTGTTCTCGTGGCGACCAGCTCTGAAAGACATCCTACGCAGTAAATCTGTTTCGCTGCGCCGACGGTCGATGGACTGCATCTATATGGACTCGACATCATCAGCGAAATGTTTAAAGCATGGAAAACATTGCCATATGACGTCACCAAGAACGATGCAAGATGAATCGATTAGTTGGTATCCATCTTCACAGGTTTCAAGAAAGGACAGACGACTGAAAATCAGTATCGATATGCGATCGGTTCGTTTGCCTCCGATCACGAACTATAGTCCGCGTTCATTGGAAAGAGCATCGACAAGTTGTGTGGGATGTGTAGTCAGCGTTTGACGATAATGTTACAAAAAAGAGACACACACTTCTGTATAGGGGTAACAGTAATTAAACAAATATGAAGGATAACTTCCGAAAGGGCAATTTTTGGAAGACATGGGCACCTACAAGGGCTGATGGCAAAACTTGCAATATGGTCTTAAATCGGCAATCTCACCACCCTCTCTCGAATGATAATGAGATCTTGAAATGTACTAATAAGAAGATGCATTTATTTATGCAAAAATAAAAATAATTTTTATTAGACACTTTTTAAGTTAATGGGAAATGTTTCTAAAAATTATGTCAACGGCTGTTTGACATGCTAAAATTGGAATGTCTTTCTGAAACTTAGATAAAATGTTATGCATGTTTGAACATGTTGAAAGTAAAATGATTGATTATCCGCATTAGATAACTTTTCTGATGATTTTACTTTGGCAAAAAAATTGATTTATATTTACTGCATTTGACCCAAAATCCTGAAACAGCTACTGCTTAGCAGTTCCAGGATTTTGAAAGTGGGTAGCATATAATATTCTTTGTATTCTTTGTAAATAATATTTTGTATATCGAACCATCACAAACAAACGAAATTATTTTTCGTTTTCTTCTGCTAATGAAGATGCAGGTTTAATGTTCCTCGTTGTTTTTTTTTATGCGTTCTCTTTCAGATTTTATTTAAACTAGATTTTTTTTCTTTCACTTTACTTTTTTGTTTTTTTTGTTTTTGTCGATGACACTGACAACTTTTCAACACCGCTCAAAATAAATATTAAAAAAAATAAATGAGTACTACAATGTAGACGTGTATGTAGCATACTTGGTAAAATAGAAATGAATTGATCATTGCAACCAGCATGATTAGTCAAACCAGTGAACCGACCCCGAACAGACACCAAACTGGACAAAATATTACATTTCCACATATGGCAAGTTAGTGGTCGGTTTGGAGTCGGTTTAACTGGTATGAACCGGCTATAAAACAAGATTCAAGATTCAAGATTCAATTTTATTTTCGTTTGCAAACATAATATAAACATTCAATGTAAACAAGTTAAAGCATGGATCACATATCACTTCAGGGCCCATACGGCTTGTAAAAACCAGCCGTTTTTTTTTTTTTTTTTTTTTTTTGTTACCCGAGTTGTACAAACTGTTCCGTACAAAAAAGGTCAAAACGGATTTTCGTACCCACCGTACGGGCCCCGGAGGGATACGTGATTAACGCTTTAACTTTTTACTCTATATCTTGCAAATTTTTATATGAAAATCTATATAAAATGATTTTATTACTAATTTTCGTCAATAATAATGAGCAAATGTGTTCCATGTGCTTCCCTAGACGTTTAGCTAAAACGTGAAAGGGAAAGAATGAAAGTGTGAATCGGAGAGGGGAGAGTGAGGGAGAAAGGGAAACGGGAAGAGAGAGAGAGAGAGAGAGAATGAGAGAGAAAGAGAGAGATGGCGAGAGAGTGGGGGCGGGAGAAAGGGAAGAGGGGGGATAGACAGAAGGTAGAACAAGGAGAAAGTGGAGATCAGGGGGCATTTCATCAAAGGACTTGTCGGACGTTTTATCCGACAAACTGTTATAAGCTACTGAAATGCTTGCATCTGATTGGCTGAGAGCAAATTTGTCGGAGAAAATGTCCGAAAGTCCTTTGATGAAATGCCCCCCCGGGAGGATGAGGGGCAGAGAGATAACAAGCGGAATATGGACTGGGAAAATTGCAGAGAGAGGGGCAGGGAGTCAGGCGACAGATTTATTTTAGTGAGATTATTTTAGGTGAGATCAGTTTGAGGGCTGGAGGGCAGTGTAGGACGATTCAAAATCGAGAGACAGAATCGGGTATAACGCCAAAAGCGAGGAAGCAATAACTATTGAACATGTTGAATGCAAATTCAAAATCAAACTTTAATTAAATGAAATCCTAACAATTATGATCATCATTAACACAATACACAATAAGCACCAATCATCACTTGAGACTAAGGGGGGCGCAGCCTGTCACTGTAGAGGCTGATAAAAAAGTTGGGATTGAATTTGTTTTTGTCATTTTTGGATGTGTGCCACGATTGACGCAAAAAGGTATCAGATGCCCCTAAATAAAACTGTATGATCAAATAGGATATTTATACAAAATCACATACTGCTAGAATCACATTTTACCATGAAATAGATCAGAGATTCATTAAATTGTTTCACAGAATATAAAATGCCCCTTCTTGATGAGGCTCCGTGATTGTATTAGTTTTAGACTTCATTCGTGATCTTCATTCGTGATCTTGGACATACAGTAAAACTAATTTAAGTGCTTGTATCCCCGTTTTTCATGAGGAAAGGTCTAATGTCGGAGCAACCCCCTTCTCGTTGCATGATGATGTTGGTTCCTTGGCACTCTCGACTATTATCTACAAAAATCTCTCTCAGATTCATGCGGAGAAGGGATGGGTTGATACACAATTATATTAAGTATTAATATTCATTTCATTCGGTTTCTATGATTATCAAATTGAAGAGAGGTGGTCTCGTGCCTCAACCCCCCCCCCCTAAACAAGAAATGACCAAAACGGGGAAGGTCAGCGAAGACAAAGGTCCAAAGTCTTTAAAGTTAGGGGATCCGACCCCATTACTAGGCCTATATCATATTTGATCTATAAAGCAAAGTTCTTGAACCCTTACATGATTTACCCCATTTTCATTGATATGCCAAAATGCTTGACCGAACAAGGAATTTCGAAATTAATGAAACTCATACCCCAACCCAGAAACTTCCAAAACAAACCCGGCAACATAAAACCAGAGATCCCTTTATAGAACTTCATAAGGTAAGAAATTAACACGGAGCGATCAGATTCTCTGTTGCCATGACTACGTGACGCTCGCGTGCAAGCATATCGTCTCCTCTCGTTCTCTCGTGTTGTCCTTTATGAATTAAAGGAAAAGGGGTGTACTTGACAGCACTGGATGTGTTTGAATAAGAGCTTTTTGTTCTTGTGTTGTACGCTAGTTAATCGATCTATTGTAGAGTGAACAATGAAGGTGAGGTCTCAATGTATACGGGTCACCATCAGAACAGGCAATGTATGTACACTTGTGGTTTTAGAGTTTCTGACAGATGTAATCGATATCATGTTCTCCACAAGGCCAAATTTACAGTCCATGCCTATAATTTCGAGGACATTACATGATCAGCGCTCGATCGGTACCCGGTTTAAAGCTTGGTTTGACCATGTTAAAGGAACAGAGAATGTCATTTAAAATATGTGGAGAAAAGGAAGCAAATGTTGTAAAGGTGAAAGAGGAGTAACGTATGAAAACACGAGAAGAGTAACGAACAAAACAAAACAAAACAAAACGATGACAATGATGAAGAATGGAATTTCACATTTTTATATAGATAACCGTTCACTGATAGCATTCGTTTTTATAAATATCATGAACACACATCGTTATTCTCAACATGATCTTTCTCATACCATCACCATCATCATCGCCACAATCACCACCACCACCACCACCACCATCATCATTATTATTATCATCATCATTATCACCATCAGCAGCAGCAGCATCATCATCCTTCTCCTCCTCCTCATCATCATCCTAATCATTATCATCATTATTATCATCATCATCATCATCATCATCATCATCATCATCATCATCATCATTATCATCATCATCATCATCATCATCATCTCCATCATCATCACCACTAATACCACCATCCACCACCATCACTTCCACCTCCTCCTCCCACTCCTCCTCCTCCTCCTCCTCATCATCACCATCACCATAATAATAATCACCACCATAATTATCATCACCATCATCAATTCAATCATATTCTTCCTCAGCTCAGCTGAGTCTGTCTTTTTCATTCTGAAAGTTCTCATCTGAACTAAACATCATCCAAAGTTACCCGGCATCCCCGGATAACCGGATTCGATTCCTCTCTAATTAATGCCCCTGTACTGTAGCCCCGCTTAATCTCCTGCATACTACATCCCACCTGAAAACCAAAAGCACAACTGCAAACAGTATCCATTTGATCATTGCACCAACACACACCCGACTCCTCTATTCTCTTGCCTCCTCTTGACAATGGATGATGTTTGCCGAGCGAAAGAAAGTATTAACAAAGTTGTTGGATACTGGTCTTATCACCACTTTCGTCCATAAACGATTCGAACCTCACCCCAAACAGTGCTTACATCAAATGTTCAACTTCCATTCACCTTTCTTCATTTGCATATTCCTTGGTTTTGAGGAACCTTGACGTAAATCGATTTTTACAGGTGCCGAGGGATAACATGATTTGTGTAATTACAGTGTAAGGACGGTATCTCCCTCAACGTCATGTACACGGGTAAACTGAAATCGTAAATTGCGAAGTTCAGGGTAAATATTGTAGAAATGAATCCGCGATCTTGGAATCAACTATAAACGGATTAAGATATTATTGAATCATCCTCACTATGTGCTGTCTGATTAGAAATTTGAAAGAATCTTCTTAAGCTACTAGATGGTAATCGAAATTGGACAGAGAAAGTCGACATGTTGGAGCTGCAAGAGGCTCTGATATTTTCCTTGGCGTTAAACAGCGATGCTGAAAATACACATCTTCATCATTTAAGCATGGAATAGCAAGAGAAATTGAGCAGCAGTAATGTTATGAAAGGTATATTTACCACGCATTTATGGATAGGTTAGTTCCAATAATATTTTCTTTCTCATTTTTTATTCGTAAACTGCATTCAATAGATTTTGAATGCCTCATTCAAAATCTTAATCATAATTCTGTCAACATTTTGGAATTGTATGTGCGTCTTATATGACGAAAATTGAAACTGATTGAAGTACATTATAAGATTATTGTTAATTCTTTGTTATTAGATAATATATTTTCCCCATCGTCCTTTTATGAAGATGTTATATAAATATTAACTCTCGTCATTCAACATGCTCGAGATCATGAACATTATACTTTTCTTAATAACATAAATTGAGAGTAATGCGTCATGACGTACATACAGGTCATATTTGTATTCTAAACTTCTATACTTTGTTGTAAACTCAATAACGTGATGTAAAATAAAATATATCGATGAGTATTGCAATCATGATACCGGTACATCGGCCATGTTCAAAGCTTTTGTAAATCAATAACAATTTGATTGTGGGACTAGCCCTTTGTTTTCAATGTTCATGTAAAGTATATCGATTTTCTTTTTGTGGCCATTGCCAATTTATCTTATCGCATCCTGCCGAAGAATTTATTATTCGTGTCGGTTTTATACAAAATGAACATGTGAGTATGTATTTTGAAATCTCAGATAACATATCCGATTTCAAAATTATATTTTTACTTCTTAATCGGACGGTGGAACTACATGTCATTGCGTTAGACTTATTTTCACGTAAATTATCTTAAAACGTTTTTTTTTAGAAATAAATGTTCATCCTCGGGATACCACCATAATCACTATACCGATTTGTGTTAATAGTCATGCGAGACCCAAATGTGTCATTAAGATTAAAGTTGAAACTTATTTAACAAAGAACAAAAAGGATTAATTCAATGAAATTGGTAAAATATGTTGACAAGAAATGCGTCTATCTTTTACTGTTCAGTTCAATGTAACAATAGAGAAAGAATAAAGTCATTTGTCGTTCGGCGACCTTCTATAAAATAAAAATAGGAAGTAAATTTTCAAAATAGATTTTGAATATCATTTCTACAACACACCTACAATACTAACCCTAACCAACACTTTCTTTTTTGGGGGCCGGGGTTGTTTTATGTTTTTTGTTTTGTTTTTGTTTTGTTTGTTTGTTTTGTTTTTTGTTTTTTTTGTTTGTTTGTTGTTGTTGTTGTTGTTGTTGTTGTTGTTGTTGTTTTTTTTTTTGGGGGGGGTTAATAATTATAGAAATGCGCCATTCTTTCATCTTTCAAAAGTCTGACAAGAAAAGACAGATATCATAAAGATCTTATATCATGAAGTTTACTTCTAAAATTATGTCTATGATTTTTACCCGAACGATCTTTCTCACGTATCATGGTTGTCATGTATTTTCTGACGTCAGTACCACAATAGGAATCCATTTCCCCTTTGTGTATGCACAAGGACAGTCATTATGAACTGAATTTACTTCTAATCGTAATAAAGAATTTAATTAAAATATTAAAATTACCTGTCACTTGTATTAGAATGTCAAATTAGATGTGATTGTCGTTAGCGGTTAATTAGGGAATCCACTTTTTTCTGTTTCGTGAATTATTGATCGACATCTTTTTTATAAATCTATTTGGCTTATTAACCCTAAGATGCGAGTTATCTCAGTAAATTTTAATTATATTACACAAATTTCATTAAAAATCTATTTGCCTTCAGCATATGACACGAGGTTAATTTACAGAGCATATAACGGTACGCTAACTCATAGGTTTCAAGCATTATCAATTTGATGCTAATTATGGGTCGTTATAGCGCGCCAAAATAGGAATGCAAAAATGAGCTGTTGTCGTCATGATTTAGTGTCGTCTGTTGTGTGTTCACACGTTGCAGGTGTTTTCTAGCGGACGATCAATAATAATGTATAAATCAAGATTTCTATTGCGATGTCGATGATTGATTAAACCTGTGAACGTTGGCTGGAACACAGTATATATGATGATAATGCTTTTTCTATAAATAGTTCGTTCAAATTAATGAATCAGGAATATGATTAGGATCGATATTGAAATATAAGAATTATAGATCAAGCAAAGTAAGCAATATTATGGGAAATATGAAAATAAAGTATAACCGGGTCATTTACTTATAGTAAAGATGACGTTAGAAATTAAGGCTAGTAGGCCTACAGGCAACATCAATTAAATGGTATTTTTCAGAAGGATTTATAAAACCATGTTATTTTATCACAACATAATCATTTGAATTGTGCAACATGCACGACCTGTCTGCTTGCAATGTAAACTTTCTTCCCCGGCCAATAATATGGAAATTGCGAACAATCTAGTATTAACTCCATATATATGATCTGCACGTGAGGACTAATAACTGATCTGCAGAATTAACAGTGTGCTTAGAGCTAAGTTGTAAGTGATAATGAACTCCAAAAATTTTGATCTGGTTACAATAATAATTTGGGGATACAGACAAATGTTTGTCTTTTGCTACAGTGTCATCAAGAACCCCCTTTTAAGAGAGAGAAAAGAGAAAATCCAATAAAATATAGCACAATGTCACACGCTGGCAGCAATGATTTTTACCCTGCATCTCTTGCAAACCAAACATAATTTTACATGATATCCACAAGTTATGTACCTACACTCTGTGTCAAATAAAATGGTACAAGTGGAAAACATTTTTTTTTTTTTATAGTATGAAGATTATTCATAACCTGGTATTGTTTGGTATTTTCATAAAGCAGGAAAATCAAACTTTCTTCTGCAAATTTTTTCATCACATTTCGTGCTGTAATTTTGAAATATGACTAGTTTTCTACAATCAAGAAAAATAAAAAAAGTTTCGTATAATGGCCATGGATTCAGCGCTCCAGAACAATACAGTGCGTATCAATAAAAACGGGACAGTTTTGAAAAGTCTGTCAAAATTTTGTTTCAAATCATGAAGTCTATATTTTTATGTTAATAGATGCTCCGAAGTCTTATCTTTCAAATGTAATTTAAAAATATAAGTTTCGTTCATGCTTGAGTACACACAGAACATTTTTATCGGGGGCTCAAAAAAAGGCTTGCGCACAAAATGGAAAAACGAGAAATATGATCATCAGACTTCTTGCTAATCAGCAGTCTTCTTCTAAACTTTTTCTTTTTCTTGGCCAATATTTTCGAATTATGATTTGAAATTCATTTACAAAGCTTTTTATTGACTGTAATTTTTTTTTGTTTTTGTTTTTGTTGTTTGTTTTTTTCTTTGTCATTTTAATATGTAATCTTTTTGCAATAAATTTTCCTTCAAACTTAAATGCCCTTTTTTGGTCAAACCCCAAGAAAGGGGATGTCGAATGCTTGTTTAATGATTGACTGATTGGATGTTTTGATTGATTGATTGATTGATTGATTGATTGCTTTGTTTGTTTTGGTTCGCATGGCGTTGAAGCGAACAGCGGAAAGTTTTTGTCTTAAGGTTAAAAACGCGGGGGTATTATTTATTTTAAAATCAGGGTGCTACATTCGGATTGATTGTTTACTTACACTGATAAATGATTATGTTAGTCTAATGAGGTGCTCTTCCTATGATTCTTCCAACGATTTAATGAATCATTTGAACAATCAATAAAAAAAGTAATCGATCAATCAATCAATCATTTAAAGAAACATGAATTAATCAACGATCAATCATTCAAAATGGTCAATTCTATCAATCTTCATTCAATCAATCAATCGATCAATTAATAAATCAATCCATCATCAAACAATCAATCAATATAAATAAACAAAGCAGTCAATCAATCAAATAATCTTCCAACCAACCAAATCCCCTTTCTTGGTGTTGATAACATTTCTTTATTATTTTTCTTAGTTTGAGGGAATATTCAGTGCTACAAGATAACATGTTAACGTGAAAAAGAACACAACAACAAAGCAAAACAAAAAGCAATTCAAGTAAATAAATAGCTTTGTAAATGTATTTTGAAAGCATATTTTCGAAAACCAATGGCAAAGATAATAACAGGTTAAAAGTAAGTCTGCCTGGTAAGCAAGAAGTCTGATGATCGTATTTTAATTTTTTCTATTTTGTGCGCAAGCCTTTTTTTGAGCCCCCGACAAAACGTTCTGTGTGCGCTCAAGCTTGAACGAAACTTATTGTTTCAAAATTGCATTGAAAAGATAAGACTTCTAGAGCAATAACTATAAACATCAAAATATAGACATCATAATTTAAAATAAAATTTTGGCAGACTTTTCAAATCTGTCCCGTTTTTATTGATACACCCTGTAGAAGTGCGTAATTTCGATTTGTTCCTCGTCGTACAAAATTTAGCATAACTTTTGTTTTCCGAAAGCAAATTATACAAAACAAAAAGCATCAGCAAGTAAATTCTTTTGGCTTTAATTTGGTACCACATAAACACATTATTTAAAAAGAGTTCACACCTAAATTATTTATCCCCGACTGTACCATTTTTTTGGACACAGACTGTATACCTTGACATGCTTCATATGAAGTAACATCCCAGATTTTGCTATATGCTTCTCACATATGACCTATTGACATTTTTCCTCTTCTGCCTACACAATATTTTAGGAGTCAAGGTTTTAATTTATTTGTCATATCGTGAGAAATGTTAGAATTAATAAACAAGTTTGGAAAATTAGGGGGATTGATCGCAAAAACAAAACATCATAATACATAATATTGGTGTGTGCATTGCACTCGAATATCGCATCTTTTGGCTATACAAACACTCGTGTCTGCCTCTCATTTAAAAAAATAATTATTCATGGTAGCATGGTTACCATCAACAAAGTGCTAATCAACTTTAATATCAAAAGGTACTTTGGCCAACTTTTGAGGGGAAGTACTTAATTTGTTTACATTAATAAGATAATAATCATATTTATTTAATATGATGTATTAAAAATGAAAAAGTATCGTTTTTTGGGGAAACCCTAATATACTAATAGTCAAAATAGGAAATTTATTACCAGAATCGTCAGTATTTAATTGTAGAAGCCTGTTAGCAAATTAATATACCTGATTTTGCCTTCTGTTTCTCGCTCTATTAAAAACGAACGTTTCATCCTATCACGATTATAAACTTATTTCGAGGAAAGAGTAAAATTTTAAAATCCAGTTTTGATTAGACTCTTAATGGCACGAGAAAATTGAGTTTCAGAACATAAATGGTTGTATGTGTACTCATGTGTTCCATTGTATTTCACTCTCAAATATTGCATGGTTCATGTTAATGATATATAATAAATACTTGATTCATTTTCATTCTCATTGTTGCAGGCAACGACATGACAACAAATGAAAGGAAATGAACTAGCAGTGTTCTCTGGAAAAAGGATCACAAATCACAATGCAAGCAGAATTTTGGTGATGACGAAGACACCGCCTTCATTTGTATTTTGGCAACATGGGGATGACGAGTAGACATACAATGGCGTGACATTTACAGAGTGACATTATATTTGTTCAGGTGAAAGAGATATATTTGCCAGACGTCCGTTACTTCGTGACTGCTAATAAGTTGGTCGGCGACGTAAAGAAACTGAGTAGAAACTTTGGTGGCTGGTGACCTCAGCAAAGTTTTCATCAAAAGAGTCATCATAGTCATGGCGCGATATATTCATTAAAATGCATATTGATCGACGGATAAGAATTTAATTATTTAAACAGATCAGAATTAAACATGATTTTAATCATGCGATAGATTACTGTCGTGTGTACTTTACACTTGTAAGTAACACCTTGCCAATCACGTCTGCGTTTGTTTTGAACAATTGTGATTATTGATAACACTTCAGAAATGTTTGTATTTATGTTGGCATGGTAACCATCTGCAAATTTCATCTAATCAAAAGGTACTTTGTCCAGTTCTTGAGGGGAAGCTTATTAGTATTTGACAATTAGTTTACATTAATCAGATAATGATAGTTTGTTTTGCATTGATAATTTCAAATTGAGCATCCGCTGTCTTTAACAAAAAATTAGAGTCGGCATTAAGAGGCAAGCGGCTAACATGGTAACGGCAAAAAAACTTCGACTTTGAGCGTCTATCCAGAATTTAGCTATTGTCAAGGACTTCGGGTGTTATGTTTTATTATTTGGATACATTTTCTAAACATTCGTGCAAGGGATCCCTCGGATGATAATAATTTGAAATAATGGCGATGACATCAGAGCTAAGATCAACATACAATGGCTGCATGGATTTAGACACCAAACTAGCCCTAATGGAGGCTAAATTTGGCAGTGAAGGGACATTGTCGCCGACTAAATCGACATTATCGCATAATAACACCCCTTTCTTGCCCCGGATTCGAGTGGAAGAATGTGGTTTGACCGTTGAAGCACGAGAAAGAGACTCTTGGAAGCGACTGAAAGGCACTGGAACAAGGTGCTGGAAACCTGGGAAGAGACGGAAGGGAAAGAATCGCAGCGCAGACGATACGTCCGTCGTCAACACACCAACAAATTCGCTGCGTGACGGGTTTCACACACAAGAACAAAGAGAAGATGAGTCCGACGCGCATAGCGTCAGATCGTCGAATAGTTCGTTGAGTCAGTGTCCAACATCTGCATTCATTGGATCTCTTAAAGTTGGTAGCGTTCCTATCAGTCTCAATAAGTCCAGGGAAAATGCCCGAATGGGGCGAGCAATCAGATGGCCAATCGGCAGTCTTAAATATTCGACGCCGCACTCGCAGTCCACTGCGGATTCGAAGGCGGAATCGTTGATGTCCCTCGTTGAGTCTTCGAAGCAGCGTCTTTCTCTGATCATGCCACCACCATCCGTTCCTTCAAAAGGTTTGAAGAATGTGTCTCCGCGAGAAAGGGTGATTTTGAATAAACTAGCTTCGAAGCGAAAACAACAATTATCCCGGCGCAATCACGATCGGGCTACCAAAAAAGACGACGGAGCATCATCAGACGATAGACTTCCATCTCCGATCGACTATGATCAGTTTCTACCTACAACTCATTGTAAGGATCTTGTGAACACTGCCTCCTCGACGACCAAGTATGTATTACGGCGTGACGGGTTATACGACATTATTGATGATGCAACGCAAAAGCTTTTAGAAAAGCATCAAGCATCGTCGTCGTCTGCATCATCTAGCGAACGAGTGTCCAGTGGATCGAATACGAATACGTCCGGCTACGATTCGGTGGACGAAAAATCGTCACGAACGTTTAATGACCACAAAACGGATTGTCCGCTGTATACGGATTTCAAGCCGTCGAATATCGGTCATTTCTGTCCACCGAACACGCCAGATTGCTCGAAGTAAATATACTTGGGCTAACGTTTCAGTAGACTTATAAGGGTGGTACCTCACATCGCGGAAACTACTTTGAAACAACTTTGAGACGGATTTCGGAAACGTCGCGGAAACGTCTCCGAGACGTTTCATGAGTCGCGGAAACTACTTTGTGACGGTTCTTTGAAGCTGCTTTGAGACAGTTTTTTTTAATTATCGCGGAGACGTCTCCGCGACGGAATAAAGTTTCCGAGACGTCTCTCAATGCTTTTTATCCGTCGCGGAGACGTCTCCACGAAGTGAGACACCACCCTTAAGGAGTTTACGAATTGTGATGACGTGCTGTTTGAACGAGGTTGAGAGGTAAAGAATGAAAGCTTTTAACAAATAATAATAATAATCATTGCTTCTTCACGCGTGACGCCCACTGATCTCTCAGTGGTGACGCCATCGTATTGGTTAGCTGAGACGATGTTGACACGAAGCATTTTGGGTCGACCTATGGAAGAGCTTTGAGCGTCAGGCGTGAAGAAGCCACCATCGTTATTATTATCATCATCATTATTTGTAAAAAGCATCCATTAATTACCTCTCAGTCTCGCTCGGACTACGCGTCGACTCAATTTGGAAACTCCCTATTATGGAAGTAGAATTCAGTTTATGGTTTTATAGCGAGATGAAACTTCCATG
>CALNVZ010003430.1:33646760-33667013 GCA_940671915.1 Paracentrotus lividus | reverse complement strand
ATGCCTACATACCCGTCAAATTTTGTGGTAAAAGACCACAATCATCATTAAAGTTTATTATTGGTCATGTGACTATTTCTCACAGACCTCATTCAAAGTCGCGTGGAAAAACAAAGAAAAACAAAATAAATTTGCACAATAATGAAATTAATGGGCATCCATCATGAAATAATATTTTTGTGGCTTTACATTTTTTTTTAATGTTATGAAGGATATCTGAACAACTTTTTTTACAAACGTTTGACTTAAGTTGATGAAATTATAGCATATAAGGTTGCAAACTTGCATATATTTGCATAATTAAATAGTTTCAAAACATTACAATATTGTTTTCTTAAATTTTAATGCTTATTCTAGTAATTTAACATGATATTTATTGTGGGTGCGAAATTAGGCGGCCATTATGAGGGTATAAAGTGGATAAAACCAGGGAGGAATGGATACATAAGCTCAAAAATGGTCAATTTGGCGGCCATTTTGTTTATGCAAATTAGGTGGTGAAAACGCGAGAAATCGGCTTGGGAACCGGTCTTATCAGATTCAGCACACTTGAATTATGTGAAATAGCCTGGTTCCCCACTTTTGCCTAAAAATGCTTCTAAAAGTCATATTTTGCCTAAATGGCTCTAGTCTAATAGGCTTATGTCTCTTGTCTATGGGAGGGGTTGAAGCAAAAAGTGTTATTGGTTAAAATTCGTAATATTTTCCATTTTATGCTTTAAAAAAATAAATAAATGGAATACTAGGTTAAAAATTTGAGTTATTTGTGCATTATACTTCGTTTTTTAGTATCAGCGAGCGCGAAGCGCGAGCCGAAAATTTTAAGCTGAAATTGAAAATGTCATGTGCATTAAAGGTCCTATATACTATTTGCAAGCGGGAACAAAAATAAAAACAAAAAACAAAAATATGTAGTAGAGGCCAGAATGGATTTGAAAGTGGGGTCTCGATAAAAAAGTGCACTTTTTTCGAAAAAGGGGACACTTTAGATCAGAGGCATAGATCTAAAGAGAAATTTATTCAGAGAGCGAGGAGATACGAAGAAAAGTTGTCTTGAATGATAACTTTAAAGAATCATAAAATGGCTGCCTTGATTCATTATTTTTAGTAATTGAAAAAAAAGTAATGCGAGCGCAAAGCGGCAAGCCGAACTTTTGAGGTAAAGTGAGATATTTGTGCATTGTGCATTGTATTTTTCATTTTCTTTACTGCGCCAAAAGCATCTTTCATGATGGATACCAGCCATTATATAATGTTCACATTATTATATTATTATTATTATACTAGCGAAGCGCGAAGCGCGAGCCGAACATTAAGCTGAAATTGAATATTTTTATGCATTAAAAGTCCTTCATAGTATCTGTGAGCGCGAAAAAAACCCAACAAAACAAAACAAAAACACACAGTAGAGGCGGCGTCACGAATTGAAAGTGGGTCTCGATGGAAAAAAGGGCACTTTTCTATAAAAGGGACACTTTCAGAGGCATATAGAGACCAAAGATAACGGTATTCGAAGAGGGGGTGTACAGTCAGATCCTACTGTCCCTTCGAAATTTTACTATTCCACGCAATGCGCGATCCCTCTGATCGCACGACCCCGAAATTTCCCCACTCGGGGCGCGCGATCGAGGAGATCGCGCATTGCGTGGGGAATAGTAAATTTCGAAGGACAGTATCTGACTAGGGTGTACGAAAGAAAATTTGTCTTTGAATGTATTGCTTTTAAGAATCATATGGAGCCTTATTCCTGTCATTTTAGTAATGGAAAAAGTAATGCGACGCGAAGCGCGAGCCAAATGTTTAAGCTTAAATTTGGAGATATAAACTCTATTTAGTATCAGCAGAGAGCGAAGTGCGAGCAGGAAATAATTTAGTTTCTATTTAGAAGACACATTTTACATAACTTTGTTTTACGACAATGCGCGATCCCCTCTGATCGCACAGCACCCCGGAATTTTCCCCCACTCGGGGGTCGCGCGATCAGAGGGATCGCGCATTGCCGTGGGGAAATATGTAAATTTCGAAGGGACAGTATCTGGACTAGGGTGTACGAAGAAAATTTGTCTTTGAATGTATGCTTTTAAGAATCAATAATGGTAGCCTTGATTCCTGTTCATTTTAGTAATGGAAAAAGTAATGCGAGCGCGAAGCGCGAGCCCAAATGTTTAAGCTTAAATTTGGAGATTATAAATCCTATTTAGTATCAGCGAGAGCGAAGTGCGAGCAGGAAATAATTTAGTTTCCATTTAGAAGACACATTTTAATACTTTGTTTTTAAAAAAAACAGCGATAGAAAACGAAATCCACAATCTTTGATACGAAAATTTGTGGGCTGCAGGGCCCAATTAAACCCTCCACACAACTATTTGAATTGTCAAACACACCTTTCCTAAGTTTGTCCAGACGAGGAGAGGGGTAAATTGGGTTTTGGCAGACGTGTTTACTGTTTGACTTAGTGCGAGGTCGCATAGCGACCGAGCGGAAAAATTTGGGGTTTGGGGTAAAAAGAGGCATTATAGAGTATTGAGAGCGCTATTTTAAGCAATAACACAATTATCTAGTGTAATTTTTTTTCATTTCTTTTTTGAAAACTGGGGGGGTGGATTTGTACAGGGCATCCCCCTCCCCAAAAACTGGGGATGTATCCCCAGGATTACGCCCTTGGTGTAGAACAACACTTGGAGAAACAGTTGTATTTTTGGTATTTTTGTAATAGAGATCTAAACTAAAGCTATAATATTCTGAAAGCTTATTAATCGAAAATAATACAAGTGCAATGGCAATGAAAAGCTTTTCCCTATTGTTTTGTCTGCATGTTTGTTTGTGTGTTTTTAATTATATTTTTATATGTATAAAAAAGTAAAGCGTTTGTCATATTTGTCATTTAGTACTATACATAAGATTGATATAATATAAATAAGGCCAAGGTAGAGTAGCACAATAGCTACAAACATGTGTAACTTTGCATGTTAAAACTAATGACAATAATTATGTTAGATACGTAACCGTAGGCTTACTTAATTTAGTAGCTCCATGGTACTACCGCGCAGGCTTCCATGATTAAATACTAAAATACCACAAAATATACCTGTTCCTCCAAGTAACTGTTGTTCATACGACTGACTATATTCTAACATCATAACTTACTTTATTATAGCTGACCTCTCGATACATCAGCATATACAGTATACCGCCATAACTTAAGCTCCATGGTAACGAGAAGCACTGTTTCAATTTGTTGAAAATTACCTGTTTTCTGGAGCTTCTAGCATCACCGTTTTTCATATTCATCTCCCGAAGTGATGGAAAATATAAAAAATATATCGCATTTTAAATATAAAGGTCGGTAAAGCTGTAAAAATTCGGAAGGAAAAAAAATGAGAAAATAGAATATTATTCATAAATATTCCAAAATTTTACAAACTTTTTTCTTGTTGAATATATGTCACTTTGGGTCAGTTTTGTGAGAAATAAGTAACTTTAATTAAACGAGCTTGATTCATATCTTCTCATAAATAATTCTTTTGTATTTGCTCACCCGGGCGCGCACACTGGAAAATAAGATATTTTGAGGGGTTCCTTGCTCATTAACGAACGGGAGGAGCTAATTACAGGGGCTAAAGCTCGCCAAAAGTTCACAGCGAAGTCCAACGGAACCGGTTCAGTGGTTATGCTAATTATAACATTTCAACATGGATGCGCCCAGGAAACGAGCGGTTGGAACATACGTGACCTAATGACGACTGGAGATGGGGATGCGAGAGAAAGGGTTTGCCGGTAGGGGAGAGATGGGCACTAGATTACAGATCACTAGTAAAACAAAATTGAAGAAAAAAAAACAACAACAAATTATCCGAGAGAGGGAGTATGAATGCTTTTATTTCATGTGCTTGTACAATTCAACTCAAATTTTATTGTCTATAAAATGTATTTCTTTTTTGTTGGGGAGGCCTTTTCTGCAGCACAGATTGGGGCTTGTTACGTGTTGACCCTATGGGAAGGTTCTAGGTTATTGTTAGTATTACGGTTGTAGACCCCTGTCCAAAAAGCGCCCTAGTCTGTATCACAGAATATATATATATATATATATATATATATATATATATATATATATATATATATATATATATATACTGCGAATGTGGGGGGGGTTGAGAACAGGAGATGAAGAGAATAATAATGACGGATAAAACGTCAAAGTACACACAATGAAATTATATTCAAAATAATATTCTTTTTATTATATTGAGTGTTATTTTGAAGATATATTGCAAGAGAATCAAATGGATTACATGAACAAAATATTTTGGTAAATGCTCTATTTTTTAGTCCTTATTTCTAATGAAGATACACTAAGATACATTAGTATCGCCCATACGCGCGACAGTGTGATTTCAATCTATTTTTGAACACTTCATTCTGTGCATATTTTCTCCCAAAATCCCTAAACTGACTCGAAACTTAAAATTTCCAAATAAATGTATTTATTTGTAAAGGCAACTAAACTATTGTTTCCACAACGGCAACATATGTGCATCAAACTTTGTTCGGCGACTCAAATTGCCGTTCCCAAGAATATTCCACATGTTTGAATAATGACAGGCCTATGTTAAACTTTAATTAATTTAATATGAACAAAACACATACTAGTACACAGTTATTCTTATTGTATAACGTAATCATGCCTAACACTCCGGTGTATGTTCTTTCACGCTAACGTATGATAAATCATATCCATACATCAACTGTAATAATTTACTTTCTCTTGTAATTATTCCATTTTCCACTTTTAAATGATTACTAACTGTTTTTAAAACAGAAACTCAGGTATATCCACTTAAATACTCGAAAGACTCAAATGTTCAGTGATTTGAATTATGTGAAATAGCCTGGTTCCCAACTTTTACCTAAAAATGCTTCTAAAAGCTTATAAAGGCCTCTTTTTTGAAAATGGCTCTAGACTAGATGTAACTTAAAGAACATTATAAACAATACATCTCAGACGCGTTTCCTGGGGGTAGCACTGAGGGGGCTTGATCGGCTGGGTAAACAAAAAGGGGGTCCCAAAATGAGAAAAGTGACAAAAAAATGGGCATCTTCGGGGTTGTCAAAACTTTTTTGACAAAAAAATCCCAGTGAAGGCTTGGAAGAATTTTTAAAATATAACCAGGGTCCCGAAAAGTAAAAGCAGGGACAAATATATTCAAGAAATTAAAGACGGAGCAAAATCATGTTGCTACAGCGGCAAAAAAATATTCCACCTTTATGACAGACAGTGTGTATATACACACACACACACCCTCACAAGCACCCACACGCATCCTCACAAGTACACAAACCTAAATTAATAAATACGGATACCTCTTTTAATGTGTCGCTGTCATTGAGTTGGCAAGTGATTTCCACATCTTGATATTTGACATTCATCTCATCATCATCAGTTTTAGCAGGTTGCATAGCCCCGTCGTTCATGTTGATGTCATGAATATCTCTCTGCCCAGGAATAAGGTAAAGTGATCCAACAAAATGTATAATTTCTATTTTTCTACTTAACTAGAATAACTAGAATAAAAAGTATAGCGATTTCCTCTGAACATAGAAGTATTAGACATAGGCATTTATACCCTTAATTAATTCATTCAAACACCTCGGCCCGTAATACAATGGTTTAAGACCGATTGAAAATTTTTACATGGTGCAATTCTACTTCAGTCTTTTGAACAAAAAAACAAAACACGCAAAATGTCCACCAGAAATCAAATAGTGTATGGTTTGGGTGACCAATGTGCCAAATGTGGCGCGTTTGAAGACTCTGCAAATAAAATGTTCACTCCCATGCCTAAAGCCCCGTTTTAATAGACATTAGTGAGCTTTCGCTGGACTATGGGGAGCTTATCTAGAACGTTAGCATAAAAGAGGGCACTATTTTCAAAATGCCTGCAAATCGGCTCGTTTATTCTATCTTTCAATAACTTTGAATAAAAAGTTTCTCCAATGGTAACCGCACATTATTCCCTTTGGCTTGAGATATTGTAACGTCTATTGTTGCAATACGAATTCAATCAAAAGGCTTACTTACTGGGATACCTAGTTCTTTCTTTTTTTTCATACCAAGGTTTCATTGTTCAAATGCGTCTATGCGTATAACAGCTGACCTAAAACATTGCGATATGAAAAGAAATAACCTACCGCCCTGCCATTATAATAGTCAACTCAAAGTATGCTTTCTTTATTTAGCAAAGGGGGAAATGCCTGTATACATTCCTATCAAAGCGCTCCGCTTATTGGCTTATAACTTGACTCTCCGCTGAGAACCTATACGTTCTACGTTTTGGGAGAACTACATTTCCCCAAAATAGCGTTGTAGATTTTGACAACGGGGAGCTATCTCTTGTAGCTAGGGAAAACCTCGTTTGTGCACAACAAACTTGTAATTTAAAACGCTTGCCAGCCGTTTCTTAGCACAATACCAGTTTTACAACTTTAACACTCCTTTCCTGTACTAGCAGTAGCAGGAGTTTGGGGTTGAGCTATTTTGAAAATAAAGCCTTTCATAATGCTAACTTCTAGATTACTCCTCCTAGTCCAGCGAAAGCCACCTAATGTCGGACAACCGGGAGAAAGCAGCCAGGTAGAAATAGTAGAGGTAACATTCCATAAAACCACGGATGGTCGAATTTTTGCGACCGTCTTAACAGACGCCTTCTCAAAAACTTACCGTGGTAGGTTACCGTAGCAACGTGTGGGATATTAAAGGACTCATCCGGGCTGGAATTTGCTTTATAAGAAAAAATACAGTAAAATCGAAAAAGCACAACACTGAAAATTCATCAAAATCGGATAGAAATGGCAAAGTATGAATTTTCTTAGGTTTTAAATTTTTTAGGAAACATCCTTCAAATTGCAAACTGATGATGTCTCAGTCCCCCTACTTTCTTGTGTTTTTATTGTATGAAATACCAATTATCAAGATTTTCTGCCCAAGGACATTAAAACACGGTATAATCCTTGTGGAAAGTTCAATCGGCACAAGTGCTTTCATTATTATTCAGTATGAGGACAGAATTTCTGTATACGCAATATATGAAAAAAAGAATAAATACGATTTCATATAATAAAATACACAAGAAGTAGGGGACTGTGACATCATCAGTTTGCTCATTTGAATATTCAAATATTCAAATGAGACAATGAGACAATTGCCAAGAACTGTTTTACAAAAAAAATCACGACCTAAAAAATGCATAACTTTGTTATTTTCATTCCGATTTTGATGAAACTTTCTGTGTTGTGCTTGATGAATTTTACTTAATTTTACAAAACATTTTCATTTCAGCCCGGACTCCTCCTTTAATCGATGAAAAGAGTTATATTGTGTTTTCTCGTGTATTTCTTTATTTTATATTTCTTTATGTTTCTTTTCCCTTCTTTTCCAACATTATATTCTTATGTATTTCTTCATTTTACTTATTTCATCTTTCTTTCTTCATTTATTTTTTTAAAATGTATTTCTTTGTTTGTTTATCTATCTTTCTTCCTCTTCTATTCCGTTATTTCTTCTGTATTTCTTTGTTTATCTATCTTTCTTTCTTCTTTTCTTCCGTTATTTCTTATGTATTTCTTTGTTTTGTCTTTCATCTTTTCTTCGATCTGTCTCTACTCTTTTGTATTGCTTTGTTTTTATCTTTCTTTCCTCTTCTCTTCCGTTATTTCTCATGTATTTCTTTGTTTTTATCTTTCTTTCCGCTTCTTTTCCGTTATTTCTTATGTATTTCTTTGTTTTTATCTTCTTTCCTCTTCTCTTCCGTTATTTCTTACGTATTTCTTTGTTTTTATCTTTCTTTCCTCATGTCTTCCATTATTTCTTATGTATTTCTTTGTTTTATCTTTCTTTCCTCGTCTCTTCCATTATTTCTTATATATCTCTTTGTTTTTATGTTTCTTTCCTCTTGTCTTCCGTTATTTCTTATGTATTTCTTTGTTTTTATCTTTCTTTCCTCTTGTCTTCTGTTATTTCTTATGTATTTCTTTGTTTTTATCTTTCTTTCCTCTTGTCTTCTGTTATTTCTTATGTATTTCTTTGTTTTTATCTTTCTTTAATCTTATCTTCTTTTATTTCTAATGTATTTCTTTGTTTTTATCTTTCTTTCCTATTCTCTTCCGTTATTTCTTACGTATTTCTTTGTTTTTATCTTTCTTTCCTCATGTCTTCCCTTATTTCTTATGTATTTTTTTGTTTTTATCTTTCTTTCCTCTTCTCTTCAGTTAATTCTTATGTGTTTCTTTGTTTTATCTTTCTTTCCTCATCTCTTCCGTTATTTCTTATGTATTTCTTTGTTTTTATCTTTCTTTCCTCTTGTCTTCTGTTATTTCTTATGTATTTCTTTGTTTTTATCTTTCTTTCCTTTTATCTTCTTTTATTTCTAATGTATTTCTTTGTTTATATTTTTCTTTCCTCTTGTCTTCCGTTATTTCTTATGTATTTCTTTGTTTTTATCCTTCTTTCCTCTTGTCTTCAGTTACTTCTTATGTATTTCTTTGTTTTTATCTTTCTTTCCTCTACTCTTCCGTTATTTCGTATGTATTTCTTTGTTTTGCTCTTTGTTTGCTCTTCTCTTCCGTTATCTCTTACGTATTTCTTTGTTTTTGTCTTTCTTTCCTCTTGTCTTCCGTTATTTCTCATGCATTTCTTTGTTCTGTCATTTTTCATCTCTCCTCTTCTATCATTGTGCAATGTCGATCTTACCCTAGTATTACCCCGAGAGCGTCTTAACAGAACAGTGGTCCGGACAATGTCAGGGTAAAACTGGGTTGTTACCGCGACTTTACCCTAGTCGTACTAGGGTAAGAATCTGGAAAATCTTACCCGGAGAACCTCCGGACGTTACCCTAGTAATAGAAACCTTACTAGGGTAACGTCCGGACGTTACCCGGGTAAGATTGTCAAAAAGGTGTCTGTTAAGACGGGGCTTAAGACATTTTCTCCCTTTTTTCTTCCCTTTGTCTCTTAATAAACCCGAGTGTGGTCATTTACTGCTCTCAGGAATTGAAAGAGATTATAAATATACAGAATTGGTGGACGTAATTCTGGTTATTGTTGAAATATATAAAAAAGGTATGCGAAATAAAAAAAACTACAACAACGTATTTTCGATATGTTGGAATATGATGGCCATTAATATATACAGTGTGTTCCTAAAAAAAGGTAATCGAAGATCAAAAGTCAGTAATTTCGAAAGTATATGGTTTATTTGTGTGATTTGTTTTACTAAACTACTAAGTAACTCATCAGCTTTAATTTGAGACATTGCTTACGTCTAAACTGTAATGGGTCACAGAGTTAGGGTCATTTGAAGGTGATAGGTATAAATCCCATTTTGTCCAAGTTTTTCGTTTTTAGAGTATGAAACAAACTTTTTATAAAATTTTGGTTTCATAGTTTTGGGAGTTTTTGTCGCACAAAGTTTCAATGAAATGCAATCTCATTTGTCAAAGGACCTATCTTACTGGCAATGACATGGGTCCTCGATTAGGCCAAAAAAAAAAATTGTTTGTTTGCCCTCCAGTGGAAAAATTAAAAATTAGGGTCGGTCGGTTGATTTCCTATTCACATTGCGTCAGGCAATTGGTTCCATCCTGATTAGTTCAGTATCTGCGTCAGTCAAGGACAAGCCGGAAGGGTAACGCCTAACTATTATGTTTATTAGCGCATAAACTGTGTGGACTGAATTATAAAAGACATGTACATATTCATCGGTGTAAATTTATAAATCACGAGTAGCCAGTGAATAGGGAGACGGCAAATTATGTGTTTAAAATATCAATCGCAATACAGTTAATGTTATTAAGTCAACGCACAAGTAACATAATGCCCACGTAAGACTTATATAACCTTATTTGACAGGAATTGGCCAAACTACAATTTCGTTGATCTGAATATGCCAAGATAAATGTTTGTGACTCATTGATTGATTAAAGTCATTTACCAGGTAACTTTGCTTAAATAAAGTCAGGAGAATGGGTAGTCCTAGTGGCGTAGACCGGTCGTCAACTAGGGGGAAGGGGAGGGATGACTTGCGGTTCAGAAGCTATTATTGACAATGAAAGAAAATGTTAATATCACTCTACGAGTAAATCGATATTTACCTCCTTGAAATTGCCGTTCTGGAAAATAACTTTAAATTAGAAGACTTGTATTTCTGGACATTGATGTTCATAATTAAAATTCATTACTGTCAATGATAGATAATTACCTTCCGAAGTTATTGAACACAAGATGGAGGAGACTTGAAAACCCAGGGCCCAAGGAAGCCACTCTGTCCATTCCCTCCTGGAGCACTGGACAAGGATACAACATGAAACATTTCACTTGAGGTTCTTAGTGACTTCCACCAAAAAGCAATGTGAAAGATGAGAGATCTTAATTGCTAACGCTTTTTGAGTTTCACCCATCTGGACTTTCACTTTGCACCAGACAAACCAGCTCAATTGAAGATACCCATTGTGCCAACCTCATTGATCCTCAGAAAATACAGGTCGTTACTATTCTGGAATTCATGTGAGCAAAAAATTTAATCCCTGCGAACAAATTGCTCAAAAAGAATAACTGTTTTACATATCTTAACCCAAATTTGTTCGTGAACGTACACGTGGATTGGACGATAACTTTTGTGTGTTGTTCGCGTGGTCTTTTGTTTTCATTATTGACAATCTGGACTAAACTTTCCTCAAGATCACAACCAAACACGGCAGTTCACAGCACCACAAAACTAAAACACGGTAAAAAAAAAAGAATCTTGCTTAATAGTCCGATGCTTACAAAAGTTAGACCGTCAAGTACCAGCGGCGGATCCAGGATTTTAAAAACAGGGGCACCAGACTCGATAAGGGGGGCGCAGCCCTCGTTGGATCTGCGACTGAATATCAAACCATATGTTTAAATGATAGACCTATCATTGTGCTAATTTTTTAACGCCCAGCTACCGGCGAATACCTTCTTACGTTTTATTTTTACCCACTATTTTACGCTGACTATTGTTGGCACAGTATATTGTAATTTACTTTCTCCTTTATCTCTGTATATTATTTCATACAAAAAGAAAATGAATGGAGGCGAACCTGAGCGCACTGTATTAAACAACCAAGGACCTGTCGGGTTACACGTCATCACATGAACTCTTACTAGGAACATTCTCAAGGGATGCCTTGCATTCATCGAGATGATTTGAATATGAATAGCAAACGAATGTCATTATGCGTTTCTCCCACGTACGATGCTATCCATGCCGGAATTGATTGTTGGATTTCGGATGGTCAACAAACCCCACGGAACGCTTGTGGTAGTTTTTAATACAAAGCCATGAAGTTATATTGTATGAAATTTCCCCCTTTAAATTTGAGAGCTTACGTTTCAGTCACTGTTTCATTCATTTAGCCTAATATATATTATATATTATATATATATATATATTATTATATATATTTTTTTTATTTAATATTTTGGAAGAAATTGGGAATGAGAATTAGAGACCGTAGCTCAAATCAAAGTTCCCTAGAGCTACCCTTCCTTTTCCCCCCCCCCCCTTTTTGAAAAAAAATAATTTCTCGACCTCACGAAAAAATATCCCAAAAGGGAGAATAGGCTCTGTCCGCCATTTATTTAAATACATATATATACCATTTGTTAAAGTTTGAAAATTTTGGATTGGAAAAAAACACAAACACTTGCACTTCCTTTTTATATAATTAGAGCGAAATGAAATTGGTTATACAGTCGCGTTTCAGAAAAAGGTTAATCCCTTTTTAGAGGGCCCATAATCCCAAGGCTCATTTGTTTTGCTACTCATATGTTACATATAATAAGAAAGAACTCTCACCTTTCAATGGTACCTTTCTTGAAGGAAGATCAGATGGATGCTTTCAAAGGAGTCATCACATCACCGACGCAATCCTATTCACACGTGTCCGGGAAGCACTGGTCAGCATTCACTCTGTCTTCTTCATTTCCGTAAAACTTGGAAAAAACTGATCTAACTGTCATTTCCATTTTGCAATTTACTCAACTTTATGCTTTAACATTATGATTCAAAGAAGGTTACCATTGGAGAAGGTGGCAGATTCATTTTCAATTATATTAACATATTACAGCAAAACAAATGAACTCGGAATACGTTGCCCTCTAAAATGGATTACCTTTTTTCTGAACGCACTGTAGAGAATTTCTGTGAAGTAGCTTGACCAATGACCCCAGAGCTGTGTCCATTTTAATTTCAGTTGCAAAAATTGCCTCCGCTGGAGTCGAACCCGGGTTACTGCATTGAAATGCAATTATGCTTAACAGCTAGACCATGAGACGGGCTATGCAGCTAGGCTGACGAGCTCAGTTGACCGACAAACAACTTCCTACACACCTTCGCTGATCTTTTGTTTGTGCAGATGAGTTAATGGCCAATGAGAAGCCGTCGTGCCTATAACGTGCCTTTGATATGCATAAATCTTTCGATATATAAAACAGTCGATATTAATTCGATGTACGCTCTCGTCCAATCAGAACGCGACAAATGCCATTCATACATCTATCCATAAACATCGATGATTCAAGCTAACGTTTCTCTTGAAATGGCAATGGATCGAAGTCATGGATTCTATAGGTGTGCCATCAAGATCATAATAGTTACGATGGACACATCCTGGTTAAAAGATAAACGTTCGTCTTGTCTTTAACTGGGGTCAACTGTTAAGCTCAAGTGTTCTGATTTAAAAATTCCTTATCCTTACGATGTATGTTTTTCTATTATACAGTCTGTTGTTATCGGATATAAAATCATGTCACCATCGATGTACCTTGATTTAATGATCACTGGACTTGAGAACCTGCATGGTATTGGAGTGATTGAGGCGAGTAAGCAGAGGCGCCTAAACTAATATGCTCTCTTTGTGTGGTCTCAAAAAAGCATTTCTAGTCGCAATCACATACTCCAATTTATCTGGAAAGAGTCCAAAACGATTGAAGCGTAATGCATTTATCAGCCTCGGCATCATCTGCAGCATTTAAAACTCTGACTACTTTCATTTTCCCTCTTTATTTTTCTTACATTTTGATTGCATCTTCTTTCATCCCTCCCCTTTTTTTTCCGTTTTCCCTTCTTTTCTCCTCTTTTTCTCTTTGCAGCCGCCAATAGGGGGGGGCGCTGTCCTCAATGCCGACTGGAACATTCGCTGAATAAGACTGTATATTCCTTTCTACTATTCTTGATTATGACATGTTAGGCCCCTTTAAACAAATGAACATTCTTGCTTTACTGGTTTATAACTCACCACACTGATTAAAATAAAACACAAGAACCTTGTCATCTTTTACGAGTTTATTCTTGAGGGCGATGCTAGTATTGCCAAATCGTTTCGGAGGCCTCATATTTCAGTACAAAGAAACATTTCGATATAGAAGTCCTGCCAACATCGAAGTCTGAGTTGTTGATTTATGATTAAAACCTTTACAGCCTGATAATGTCTTGCAGGTGGGTTAAATGTGTTATGACTTTTGTTTTTCTTTTGTGTGTGTGGGTGGTTCCCAAAAACAAAAAAAAAAAAACGTTGGTTGAGTCATTATCTTAGGTTTCCAGTATTACAATTTATATCGTCGATATGTTAAATCAGTCCTGAATTAATACATTCAACTGTTGTTCAGGTGGCCTGAAAGGGCATCTGTTGATGAAAGCCGTTATATATCTCACAAGCTCATCATTTTAGATTATGTCACTTCGAAAACAGTGCATTTTTCAAAGCGTTTTTGTAGCTATGCTTATAAGTTTGCCAATTGTTCCTAAGCCTCAAAATTATATTTTGATATACAAAAAACATATCGATATATAGTCCTGTCAATATCCAAAGTCTGAGTTTGTTGATTTTGATAATAAACCATTTGAAGTTTGATTGTCTTGTCAGGTGGGTAATAATGTGTCTATGAGTTAGTATCGCATTCAAACACAGATATCTTCTTTCTCTTCTCTCTTCTCTCTCTCTTTACATTTTTTTCTTGTTGTGTGCGTGGTTTAAAGAGGAAGAAAAAAGTTTGAAGTACTTATCTTAGGTTATAGTCCTGAATTTATACATTAAACTGTTTGTTAGGTGGCCTAGCAGGGCCTCGTTTGATGAAAGCCGTTTTATATCTCGCAATGCTTTCCCCATTTTAAGATTATGTCAACCTGAAACAGTGCATTTTTTTTATTTAAAAGCGTTTTATGCTATGATTTATAAAGGAAATATTTATTAACAATGCAAGCGCCAGCGCGATCTGAAAAAATTTAGATATATATCAACATGCTTTTTGTGCTTTTATAACAGGGCGTCCCGAAAGGAACTATACCTTTTGAAATGGCTGCAAATGAAAAAATTTGATTTTAGGTAATGAAATTTATTATGTATGGAGACTCATTATCCCAAATTAATGACACCCAAAGTCCGAAAATATATCATGGCATAAGAGCAGCGTTCACTTTTGTAAAGGGTTATGAATTAGGTGCGCAAGAATTGCCTCCTACCAAGTGTATAGGAAAATTTGAGCTTATGATGAGGACGTATATGCAATTACTATCAGTTATGATGAGTTGGGGTTTGCTAAGAGAAAATTTGTAGAATTTGGATTAATGATTTCATGCGAGTGACAGGAATATGATATTTCCTATTATAGCATGTAGCCTTCCAAGTTGTAATTCAGTGGTGATTAGTCTAGTCGATGGGGTGCAGAACAAGTGAGATGGAGGGTAAGATTTTGATCCTTTTGTTGAATCGTTTCATGACTTTTGGATGTCTGAATGTCCACATCAGATGGCATTTTTTTTCTTCAACAAAACAGTTGTGCATCGAAAGAGGCGACACGTTGACATTGAACGTACAGATTTTATATTTTTTTTTTCCCCCTCCTTTTTGTTGTACAGGAATGGATGATAACAGTGTATAACGAAAGAAACAAAATTCAACTGAAATAAACTGACATGTAATTTCACAAATTTGTGTTACACTGTACATATTCCTTTACAAAAGTCCAAATTGCTAAAATGACTGGATAGTTGGTTGTTGATCAATTGAGTTGATTGATATGGACTGGTGATAAATAACTATGAAGATGATGTAATGCTTGATTGATTAGTTGAAACATTTGGAGACTGGTACACCTGTTGATTAAATGATTGCTAGCTGGGTTGATGTTAATTTATTGATGATTGATGATAAATTGAAAGATTGTCATCAACCATCCCAATGTGGTAATATAGTATCCGAGCAGGAAGGTTGTCAGAATAGTGAAACCAATGAATATAATGTTCAAAAACACACCATGCAAAAAGAGAGAGAAAGATAGAGAAGAGGGAGGGAACAGGGAGAGAAAGAAAGGGGAGAGAGGGATGAAGACAAAGAGTGAGAGTAGAGAGAGAGAGAGAGAGAGAGAGAGAGAGAGAGAGGAAGAGGAAGGGAGAGAAAAGAAGAGAGAGAGAGATTAAACACCCACTGAAGGACCTCACTCAATATACCTTGGAAATTCCAATGCAACAATAGGAAATACATATTCCTGTTCACTCGATGCATGAAATTGTAATCCCAATTCCCACAAATTCACTTAGCAACCTCAAATCATCATAATTGATCAGTAAATCTTGCATATCGTCCTCAATTCCATAAGCTTAATAACTTTCCTTCAACTTGGCAGGGCACATTCCTGCGCCACCCTAATTTCCATACCCTTTACAAAAGTGAACGCTGGCTCATTCATGCATGACTTATTTTCGGACTTTTTGGTGCATATGAAATTTGGGATATGAGCTTTCATACATATAAATTTCATTACCTAAACAAATATTTTTCATTGGCAGCCATTTCTAAAGTATAGTTCTTTTCGGGACGCCCTGTATATTAAACAATACAAGCTATTTTTTTTTTTTTTTTTTATATATGTATTATAACTTGAAAACAGGCATTTTAAACACTTTTTTGTGCTGTGTGTCAAGAGGATAATTATCTAATTAAACAGAATGAGCGCGAAGCGCGATATTCTTTTAGGCCTATATGTTCAACCTGAAAACGAGACGTTATTGTTGTTTTTTTGTTGTATCCTCTTTGAAAAAATCATTATAGGCCTATTTATGAAAATAAAATCGAGCGCGAAGCGCGAATCTGAACATTGTTGGATATGAAATTGAAAACAGTTCATTATTTAAAGTTTTGTTTTTGTTTGTTTTTGGTTTTATGTGCTTTGCTCATAAAAAAGGACACTTATCTCATGAAACAAAATAATGTAGCGCAAAAGCGCAAGCTGAAATACTTTTATATAGGCTATTGACCACAGACTTTACATTTTAAGCGCTTTGTGCTCCTAAACAGAATAAATATATTACTTCATCAAATAGATTGTCGAGCAAAAGAGCAAGTTGAAAATTGTATGGAATGCTCGATCCGTGTGCTTTGTTTTGTTGTTTACTTACGTAGTTTGTTTGTTTTTCTTGGGGTGGTATTGGATAGGCCTACTTGATTTACTAAACAAAGTAATCCGACGAAGAGCGACAGCGGTAAGCACATTTTTCGTAATCCTCATAAATAGGATTTAATCAGTAATGCGAGCGCGAAGGCGCGAGCAAAAACTCCGTCCTACTTCATTTTCCTCTTTATTTTTTTTACTGTTTTAATTTTTCATCTTCTTTTACTCTCCTTTTTTTCCCCCTTCTCCTTCCTTGTTCTCCTCTTTTTCTCTTCTTTACCCTTACTTTTTTGCCCCTCCCATAGGGGGGGGGCGGTCTCCTAATCCGCCAATGGAACATTTGCGAATTAGGACTATGTATATTCCTCTCGTACTATTTCTTGATTATGACATGTGAGGACCTAAAACAAATGAACATTCTTTCCTTCACTGGTTATAACTCACCACACTGATAAATAAACACAAGACCTTGTCGAATTAAAGAATCAACGACCTCTGCGTGCTCGTTCTCATCACTCCAATATCCCCTGTACTATTACATGAAGGTTCTCAACACAGGTTTGATCATAAATCAAGGAACAACGATGTAGACATGATGGATATCGATACAACAGATGTATTAATAGAAAAACAACATCGATAAAGATAACAGAAACAGAGACGAAACACTTTAGTTAAGATTGACCCAGTTAAAGACAAGACGTTTATCTTTACCAGGATATGTCCATCGTACTAATTATGACCTCATCGCACATCTATGAAATAGTACTTCGATCATCCATTCAAGAGAACGTAGCTTCAATATCGATGTTTTAGATGGATGTATGGAATGGCATTTGTCGCGTTCTGATTGGACGAGAGCGTACATCGATGTGTATTTGACGAATATCCATACGAGTCATCGATGTTTATATATCGAAAGATTATGACTCAAAGGCACGCAATAGTGCCTTGTATCTAGCTATGATACAAGTGTAAGTCATAAATGGACATAAAGTGAAATGATTGACAACACCAACATCCTTGGCAACTCCTAGCTGCTAGCCCGCCTCTGTGGTATAACGGTTAAGGCATTGCAGTTCAAATGCATGTGACCCGGGTTCGACTCCGCGGAGGCGATTTTTTGCAACCTGAAATTCAAAATGGACGACAGCTCTGGGGTCATTTGGTCAAGCTACGTCACAAAATTTTTCTATAAACCAATTCATTTCGCTCTCTGCTCTCTCTCATACAGTGTGTTCCTAAAAAAAGTAATCGAAGTTCAAAGGTCAGTCATTTCAAAAGTATATGGTTATTTTGTAATGTGTTTAACTAAACTACTAAGAACTCATCAGCTTTAATTTGAGACATTGCTTACGTCCAACTGTAATAGGTCACAGAGTTAGGGTCCTTTAAAGGTGATAGGTACAAAACCCATTTCCAAGTTTTTCGTTTTTAGGGTTTGAAAAAACTTTTTATAAATTTTGGTTCCATTTTTTGGGGGTTTTTTACGCACAAGTTTCAATGAAATGCAATCTCATTTGTCAAAGGACCTATCTCACTGGCAATGACATGTGTTCGCAATTGGAGTCTCTTGAGTCGTGGAGACGTCGTGGTGACGTCTCCTGAGACTTCAGGGCGTCGAGGGAAGATGGAACAAAAGTCAAACATGTTAAATCTTTTAGTAGACCTCTTTAAACGCTAGCAAGTCAAAAATTATTAAACTCGTTCGATTTCTTTTAATCGTTAGTCAAGTTCCGACAACGTCTCTGCGAAGTCGTGGATACTAAGGGCGTTGTTCGGCAACCCCGAAATACGTCACAGAGACTTGCTCGCGTATTAAAAAAGTCTGCTAAAAGATTGAATGAATTTGACATTTGTTTGATTTTTTCTCGCGGACTTCCTGTAGAATCAGGAGACGTCGCGGCGATCCGTCTCCGAGATCCAGAGACTCATGCATAAGGCCCCAAAAATATATGTTTGTTTGCCTCCGCGCCGACCGTAAAATGGCAAAAATTTGGGTCGGGTTTTTATTTTTTTTTTCTTTTCTTCAAAGACCTAAAAATTGAAAACTCACCATTTTCGACGAAAATGTAAAATTAGCAGTAGAAGTTTCTCATTTAGTAAGTAGAAATCATGTTTACTCAAATAAATGACCCACGTTCGATGTCAAGCCCTGCACTGATTGGCATTCGCGATAACCACGCCGTTTCACTTTGTCAGGCCAAGTTTTAGTCGTCTTAACAAACGAGGTTGTTGGATATCGTGAGATTGATTTTTTTCGTAAAATTTTTTTTTAGAATTCTTTTAATCAAACATCGCATTTTATGAACATTTTATTAATTTATTTTGATACAAAAAAGTACAAAACGTTATTATATTCGTAAGTTTGCAAATTACAACATATCTCACCCTGTCTTACTCCGTTGATAAAGAGCGTCAACTACACGCGGTTTTGTAAACATACAGTTCTTACTTCGGGTTTGTGGAAAGCATTTGATCATCGTGTGTCAAAATGGCGAGTGCATTTGCTGTCTGTATGACAGCCAAGGTAAATCGTGGTGCTACTCTTGATTCAGCAGAGTAGCAACATTGCCATTGACAAGAGATTTTGATACTTTATTCGCTGACTACAATGTTGACGAGAAATACGAGCTCGAAAGTGTGTATGTCTCCAGTGGACCAACGGGCCGTGGCAAACCCGTTGACAAGAGCGAGTGCACGTCCTACTAGCGACCTTCTGATGCGACACCATATTGTTTAATGTGATTGAAAAGGAGCCAGTACAAGCCAACCCGTACGTCGGCATTGACGTACTCATGGAAAATTAAACTTGAACATTTTTGGACATGCCTGAAAACTTGCCAGAGTTGTTGTTAAAGGACGTCTCTTACTCTGAAAGAACTAAGTGTCTTGACATGGGTCAACCCCGTCACACTTGAGCCAGTTCCTACTAGTCTTGCAAATTTTGCAGCGAACGGCATAGTCTGTGTGTAAAACTGAGTGGACGTAGTAAAACTTCTTACGATCTGTTTACGAACTTCCACTCGACTAGCTCGGTCGGATTCCAAAAAAGTGTTCAAAAAAAATCGGGCGCCCATCTCGTCCTAAATTTAACGGGTGGCAACGTACCTGAAACGAGATGGACGTACTACAAACGGAAATTGCCGTACTTAAATCGTTCTAAATGTTGCTAGGACGTCTACCAACGAGCATTGTATTAATTATTCAAGTTCTAAAATTAAACGTAGTGACAACGTTCCTTAACGGTAGGACTTACTCTGAACGAGAAGACGTACTACGAACGTGGTACCTAACTTTTATCATGCTGCCCATAGGCCTTTTAGTACCGTTTGGACGTGCTACGAACGGTATAGAGTGAACGAGCAGTTTACTCGTTCTGAACTGGATAACAACGTATTGCGGACGCGATAAAGACGGAATGGACGTAACGAGAACTATTTATGAACTGCCTAGCATCGTATTCAAGAAATTATTTTCAAGTTATAAGTTCCAACCCGACCAAAGCCCGTTCAGCATTTTTTTAAAAACGGGCAAAACGGGCAAGAACGTTATAGAACGACTCAGTTGACGCCCCTAACATGTTGTTTAATGAAGATCTTTAGAGATACTGAGAGAAGCTTTAGTGCTTCCACAACATTTTGTACAAAGCAGAGAGTGTACCTGACAGTTGTTAAATAAAATCGTTGCAGATATACTGAAAGAAACTGTTAATATTCATGATTCTTTTGTTTAGTCAAATATATAGACGTAGTATTTCTTTGTTCATAAAAAAAAAAAAAAAA
>CALNVZ010003430.1:33632363-33645873 GCA_940671915.1 Paracentrotus lividus | reverse complement strand
GTACATTTTATTGTATCAAAATAAATTATAAAATGTTCATAAAATGCGATGTTTGATTAAAAGAATTCTAAAAAAAAATTTTACGAAAAAATCAATCTCACGATATCCACCAACCGCTCGTTGTTTAAGGACGACTAAAACTTGGCCTGACAAAGTGAAACGGCGTGTTATCGCGAATGCCAATCAGTGCAGGGCTTGACATCGACCGTGGGTCATTTATTTCGAGTAAACATGCATTTCATACTACTAAATGAGAAACTTTCTACTGCTAAATTTTACATTTTCCGTCGAAAATGGTGAGTTTTCAATTTTTAGGTCTTTGAAGAAAAGAAAAAAAAAATAAAAATCCCGACCCAAATTTTTGCCATTTTACGGTCGGTCGCGGAGGGCAAACAAACATATATTTTTTGGGGCCTTATGCATGAGTCTCTGGAGTCTCGGAGACGGATCGCCGCGACGTCTCCTGATTCTACAGGAAGTCGCGAGAAAAATCAAACAAATGTCAAACATGTCCAATCTTTTAGCAGACTTTTTTAATACGCGAGCAAGTCTCTGTGACGTATTTTCGGGGTTGCCGCAACGTCCCTTTAGTATCCACGACTTCGCAGAGACGTTGTCGGAACTTGCTAACGATTAAAAGAAATCGAACGGTTTAATAATTTTGACTTGCTAGCGTCTTAAAGAGGTCTACTAAAAGATTTAACATGTTTGACTTTTGTTCCATCTTCCCTCGACGCCCTGAAGTCTCAGGAGACGTCACCACGACGTCTCCACGACTCAAGAGACTCCAAATTGCGAACACATGTCATTGCCAGTGAGATAGGTCCTTTGACAAATGAGATTGCATTTCATTGAAACTTTGTGCGTAAAAAAACCCCCAAAACTATGGAACCAAAATTTTATAAAAAGTTTGTTTCAAACCCTAAAAACGAAAAACTTGGAAAAAATGGGTTTTGTACCTATCACCTTTAAAGGACCCTAACTCTGTGACCTATTACAGTTTGGACGTAAGCAATGTCTCAAATTAAAGCTGATGAGTTACTTAGTAGTTTAGTAAACACATTACAAAAATAAACCATATACTTTTGAAATGACTGACCTTTGAACTTCGATTACCTTTTTTTTAGGAACACACTGTATAGAGAGAGAGAGAGAGCGAAATGAATTGGTTTATAGAAAATTTTGTGACGTAGCTTGACCAAATGACCCCCAGAGCTGTCGTCCATTTTGAATTTCAGGTTGCAAAAATCGCCTCCGCCGGGAGTCGAACCCGGGTCACTGCATTTGAACTGCAATGCCTTAACCGTTATACCACAGAGGCGGGCTAGCAGCTAGGAGTTGCCAAGGATGTTGGTGTTTGTCAATCATTTCACTTTATTGTCCCATTTATGACTTACACTTGTATCATAAAGCTAGGATACAAGGCACTATTGCGTGCCTTTGATGTCATAATCTTTCGATATATAAAACATCGATGACTCGTATGGATATTCGTCAAATACACATCGATGTACGCTCTCGTCCAATCAGAACGCGACAAATGCCATTCCATACATCCATCCTAAAACATCGATATTGAAGCTACGTTTCTCTTGAAATGGATGGATCGAAGTACTATTTCATAGATGTGCCATGAGGTCATAATTAGTTACGATGGACATATCCTGGTTAAAGATAAACGTCTTGTCTTTAACTGGGGTCAATCTCTTAACTAAAGTGTTTCGATCTCTGTTCTGTTATCTTTATCGATGTATGTTTTTTCTATTAATACATCTGTTGTATCGATATCCATCATGTCTACATCGTTGTTCCTTGATTTATGATCAAACTGTGTTGAGAACCTTCATGTAATAGTACAGGTGGATATTGGAGTGATGAGAACGAGCACGCAGAGGTCGTTGATCTTTAATCGACAAGGTCTTTGTGTTTTATTTATCAGTGTGGTGAGTTATAAACCAGTGAAGGAAGAAATGTTCATTTGTTTTTAAAGGTCCTCACATGTCATAATCAAGAATAGTACGAGAGGAATATCATAGTCCTAATTCGCAAATGTTCCATTGGCGGATTTAGGAGAGCCGCCCCCCCCCCTATGGGAGGGGCAAAAAGTAAGGGTAAAGAAGAGAAAAAGAGGAGAACAAGGAAGGAGAAGGGGGAAAAAAAGAGAGTAAAAGAAGATGAAAAATTAAAACAGTAAGAAAAAATAAAGAGGAAAATGGAAGTAGGACGGAGTTTTTGGCTCGCGCTTCGCGCTCGCATTACCTGATTAAATCCTATTTATGAGGATTACGAAAAGTGCTTACCGCTGTCGCTCTTCGTTCGGATTACTTTGTTTAGTAAATCAAGTAGGCCTATCCATACCCACCCCAAGAAAAACAAACAAACTACGTAAGTAACAACAAAAACAAAAGCACACGGATCGAGCATTCCATACAATTTTCAACTTGCTCTTTTGCTCGACATATCTATTTGATGAAGTAATAATATTTATTCTGTTTAGGAGCACAAAGCGCTTAAAATGTAAAGGTCTGTGGTCAATAGCCTATATAAAAGTATTTCAGCTTGCGCTTTGCGCTTACATTATTTGTTTCATGAGATAAGTGTCCTTTTTTATGAGCAAAGCACATAAAACCAAAACAAACAAAAACAAAAACTTTAAAATAATGAACTGTTTTCAATTTCATATACCAACAATGTTCAGATCGCGCTTCGCGCTCGATTTATTTTTCAATAAAATAGGCCTATAATGATTTTCAAAGAGATGACAACAAAAAAAAACAACAATAACGTCTCGTTTTCAGGTTGAACATATAGGCCTAAAAGAATGATCGCGCTTCGCGCTCATTCTGTTTAATTAGATAATTATCCTCTTGAGCACAGCACAAAAAGTGTTTAAAATGCACTGTTTTCAAGTTATAATACATATATAAAAAAAAAAAAAAAAAAATAGCTTGTATTGTTTAATATACAGGGCGTCCCGAAAAGAACTATACACTTTTGAAATGGCTGCCAAATGAAAAATATTTGATTTTAGGTAATGAAATTTATATGTATGGAAAGCTCATTATCCCAAATTTCATATGACACCAAAAAGTCCGAAAATAAGTCATGCATGAATGAGCAGCGTTCACTTTTGTAAAGGGTATGGAAATTAGGGTGCGCAGGAATTGCCCTGCCAAGTTGTATGAGGAAAGTTATTTGAAGCTTATGGAATTGAGGACGATATGCAGAATTACTGATCAATTATGATGAGTTGAGGTTTGCTAAGTGAAATTTGTGGAATTGGGGATTACAATTTCATGCATGAGTGAACAGGAATATGTATTTCCTATTGTTGCATTGGAACTTTCCAAGGTATATTGAGTGAGGTCCTTCAGTGGTGTGTTTAATCTCTCTCTCTCTCTTCTTTTTCTCTCCCTTCCTCTTTCCCTCTCTCTCTCTCTCTCTCTCTCTCTCTCTCTCTCTCACTCTCACTCTTTGTCTTCATCCCTCTCTCCCCTTTTCTTTCTCTCCCTGTCTCCCTCCCTCTCTCTCTATCTTTCTCTCTCTTTTTGCATGGGTGTGTTTTGAACATTCATATTCATTGGTTCTACTCAAATATTCTGACAACCTTCCTGCATCCCGGTCTACTCACATTTACCCAAATTGGGATGGTTGATGACAATCTTTCAATTTATCAATCAATCAGTCACATAAATTAGACAATCAACACCCAGCTAGCAATCATTTAATCAACAGTGTACCAGTCTCCAAATGTTTCAACTAATCAATCAAGCATTACATCCATCTCATAGTTATTTCAATCACATGTCCAATAAATCAATCAACTCAATTGATCAACCAACAACTTCCAGTCATTTTAGCAATTTGGACTTTTGTAAAGGAATATGTACAGTGTAACACAAATTTGTGAAATTAACATGTCATCTTTATTTCAGTTGAATTTTGTTCTTTTCGATTTTACACTGTTTCATCATCCTGTAACAAAACAAAAAGGAGGGGAAAAAAAAAAATAAAAATCTGTACGTTCAATGCTCAACGTGTCCTCCTCTTTTCGATGCACAACCTGTTTTGTTGAAGAAAAAAAATGCCACTGATGTTGGACATTCAGACAATCCAAAAGATCATGAAAACGATCATCAAAAGGGATCAAAAAATCTTACCCTCCATCTCACTTGTTCTGCACCCCATCCTGACTACCACTAACACACCACTGAATAACTTGAAGGCTACAATGCCTATAATAGGAAATACATATTCCTGTTCACTCATGCATGAAATCATAATCCCCAATTCTACAAATTTCTCTTAGCAAACCCCAACTCATCATAACTGATCAGTAATTCTGCATATCGTCCTCAATTCCATAAGCTTCAAATAACTTTCCTCATACAACTTGGTAGGGCAATTCTTGCGCACCCTAATTTCCATACCCTTTACAAAAGTGAACGCTGCTCATTCATGCATGACTTATTTTCGGACTTTTTGGTGTCATATGAAATTTGGGATAATGAGCTTTCCATACATATAAATTTCATTACCTAAAATCAAATATTTTTCATTTGGCAGCCATTTCAAAAGTGTATAGTTCTTTTCGGGACGCCCTGTATATTAAAAGCACAAAAAGCATGTTGATATAATTATCTAAAATTTTCAGATCGCGCTTGCGCTTGCATTGTTTAATGAAATAATCTTCCTTATAAACATAGCATAAAAACGCTTTTAAATAAAAAAAATGCACTGTTTTCAGGTTGACATAATCTTAAAATGGGGAAGCATTGCGAGATATAAAACGGCTTTCATCAACGAGGCCCTGCTAGGCCACCTAACAAACAGTTTGTAATGTATAAATTCAGGACTATAACCTAAGATAATGACTTCAAACTTTTTTCTTTCTTTAAACCACGCACACACACAAGAAAAAAAAATGTAAAGAGAGAGAGAGAGAGAGAAAGAGAAAGAGAGATATCTGTGTTTGAATGCGATACTAACTCATAACACATTTATACCCACCTGCAAGACATTATCAAACTTCTAAATGGTTTATTCATAAATCAACAAACTCAGACTTTGATATTGACAGGACTACTATATCGATATGTTTTTTGTATATCAAAATATAATTTTGAGGCTTAGGAAACAATTTGGCAATACTTATAAGCATAGCACAAAAACGCTTTGAAAAATGCACTGTTTTCAAGTTGACATAATCTTAAAATGATGAAGCATTGTGAGATATATAACGGCTTTCATCAACGATGCCCTTTCAGGCCACCTGACAACAGTTTGTAATGTATTAATTCAGGACTATTTACATAATCGACGATATAAATTGTACATACTGGATAACCTAAGATAATGACTTCAACCTTTTTTTTTTTTTTGTTTTTGGAAACCACCCACACACACAAGAAAAAAAAAAGTCATAACACATTTATACCCACCTGCAAGACATTATCAAGCTTGTAAATGGTTTAATCATAAATCAACAAACTCAGACTTCGATGTTGGCAGGACTTCTATATCGATATGTTTCTTTGTACATCGAAATATGAGGCTCCGAAAACGATTTGGCAATACTACATCGCCCTCAAGAATAAACTCGTAAAAGATCGACAAGGTCTTTGTGTTTTATTTATCAGTGTGGTGAGTTATAAACCAGTAAAGCAAGAAATGTTCATTTGTTTTTAAAGGGCCTAACATGTCATAATCAAGAATAGTACGAAAGGAATATCACAGTCTTAATTCGCGAATGTTCCAGTGGCGGATTTAGGAGAGCCGCCCCCCCCCTATTGGCGGCGCAAAAGAGAAAAAGAGGAGAAAAAGAAGGGGAAAACGGAATAAAAAAAGGGGGAGGGAATGAAAGAAGATGCCAAATCAAAATAGTAAGAAAAAATAAAGAGGAAAATGAAAGTAGGTCAGAGTTTTAATGCTGCAGATGATGCCGAGACTGTAAATATGCATTACGCTTCAAATCGTTTTGGAACTCTTTCCAAGATAAAATTGGAGTATGTGATTGCAGACTAGAAATGCTTTTGAGACCACACAAAAGAGAGATATTTTAGTTTAGCGACCTCTGCTTACTCGCCCTCATCACTCCAATACCATGCAGGTTCTCAAGTCAGTTTGATCATAAATCAAGGTACATCGATGTTGACATGATTTTTATCGATACAACAGATGTATTAATAGAAAAACATACATCGATAAAGATAAGAGAACATTTATCAGAACACTTGAGTTAACAGATTGACCCCAGTTAAAGACAAGACGAGACGTTTATCTTTAACCAGGATGTGTCCATCGTAACTAATTATGACTTGATGGCACACCTATGAAATAGTACTTCGATCCATCCATTTCAAGAGAAACGTAGCTTGAATATCGATGTTTTAGGATAGATGTATGGAATGGCATTTGTCGCGTTCTGATTGGACGAGAGCGTACATCGATATTAATATCGATGTTTTATATATCGAAAGATTATGATATCAAAGGCACGTTATAAGGCACGACGGCTTCTCATTGGCCATTAACTCATCTGCACCAAACAAAAAGAATTTCACGAAGGTTGTAGGAATTGTTTGTCGGTCAACTGAGCTCGGTCACGCCTAGCTGCTAGCCCGTCTCATGGTCTAGCGGTTAAGGCATAATTGCATTTCAAATGCAGTAACCCGGGTTCGACTCCAGGCGGAGGCAATTTTTGCAACCTGAAATTCAAAATGGACGACAGCTCTGGGGGTCATTGGGTCAAGCTACTTCACAAAATTCTCTACAGTGCGTTTCAGAAAAAAGGTAATCCATTTTTAGAGGGCCCGTATTCCGAGTTCATTTGTTTTTGCTGTTAATATGTTACATATAATTGAAAATGAATTCTCCACCTTTCCAATGGTACCTTTCTTGAATCATAAATGTAAAGCATAAGTGAGTAAATTGCAAATGAAAATGACAGTTCAGAATCAGTTTTTTCCAAGTTTTACGGAAATGAAAGAAGACAGAGTGAATGCTGACCCTGCTTCCCGGAGCATTGAATAGGATTGCGTGCGGTGATGTGTGACTCCTTTGAAAGCATCCACTCTGTCTTCTTCAAGAAAGGTACCATTGGAAAGGTGGAGAGTTCATTCTTAATTATATGTAACATATGAATAGCAAAAACAAATGAGCTTGGGATATGGGCCCTCTAAAAATGGATTACCTTTTTTCTGAAACGCACTGTATAAACCAATTCATTTCGCTCTATTATATAAAAAAGGGAGTTGCCAAAGTTGTTTGTGTTTGTCAATCATTTCACTACATGTATATATATGTATTGTGAAATAAATGGGGACAGAGCTATTCTCCCTTTTTGGATATTTTTCGTGAGGTCGAGAAATATTTTTTTTCAAAAAGGGGGGGGGGGGAAAGGGAAGGGTAGCTCTAGGGAACTTTGATTTGAGCTACGTCTACTATTCTCTTCCCCATTTCTTTCAAAATATTTAAATAAAAAAATATTATATATATATATATATATATATATATATATATATATATATAGGCGAAATGAATGAAACAGATGACTCGAAACGTAGCTCTCAATTTAAAGGGGGAAATTTCATACAATATACTTCATGGCTTGTATTAAAAACCTACCCAAGACGTTCCGTGGGGTTTGTTGACCATCCGAAACTCCAACATCAATTTCCGGGTGGATAGCATCGTACGTGGGAGAAACGGCATTAATGACATTCGTTTGCCATTCATATTCAAATCATCTCTGATGAATGCAAGGCATCCCCTTGAGAAGTGTTCCAGTAAGAGTTCAATGTGATGACGTGTAACCCGACAGGTCCTTGGTGTTAATACAGTGCGCTCAGGTTCGCCTCCTTCATTTTCTTTTGTATGAAATAATATACAGAGTAAAGGAGAAAGTAAATTACAATATACTGTGCAAAATATCAGCGTAAAATAGTTGGGTAAAAAAACGTAAAAGGTATTCGCCGGTTAGTGGGGTTAAAAATTACACAATGATAGGTCTATCATTTAAAACAATATGTTTGATATTCAGTCGCAGATCCACGAGGGCTGCGCCCCCCTATCGAGTCTGGTGCCCCTGTTTTTAAATCCTGGATCCGCCGCTGGTACTTGACGGTGCCTAACTTTTTGTAAGCATCGACTATTACAGCAAGTATTCTTTTTTTTTTTTACCGTGTTTTAGTTTTGTGTGTGTGAACTGCCGTCGTTTGGTTGTGATCTTGAGGAAAGTTTAGCCAGATTTCAATAATGAAAACAAAAGACACGCGACAACACACAAAAGTTTCGTACAATCCACGTGTACGTCACGAACAAATTGGGATTAAGATATTAAAAACGTTATTCTTTCTGAGCAATTTGTTCGCAGGGATTAAATTTTTGCTCACCATGATTCCAGGAATAGTATACGACCTGTATTTTCTGAGGATCAATGAGGTTGGCACAATGTGGTATCTTCAATTGAGCTGGTTTGTCTGGTGCAAAGTGAAGTCCAGATGGGTGAAACTCAAAGCCGTTAGCAATTAAGATCTCGTCATCTTTCACAGTGCTTTTTGGTGGGAAGTCACTAAGAACCTCAAGTGAAATCGTTTCAGTTGTATCCTTGTCCAGTGCTCCAGGAGGGATGGACAGAGTGGTTCCTTGGGCTGGGATTTTCAAGTCTCCTCCATTTGTGTCAATAACTTCGGAATGGTAATTATCTATATTGACAGTAATGCAATTTTATTATGAACATCAATGTCCAAGAAATACAAGTCTTAATTTATAAGTTATTTTCCAGAGACGCAATTTCAGGAGGTAAATTGAGTTACTCGGTAGAGTGATATTAACATTTTCTTTCATTGTCAATATAGCCTTCTGAACCGCAAGTCATCCTCCCCTTCCCCCTAGATTGACGACCGGTCTACGCCACTAGGACTACCATTACTCCTGACTTTATTTAACAAAGGTTACACTGGTTATAATGACTTTAATCAATCAATGAGTCACAAACATTTATCTTGCAATATTCAGATCAACGAAATTGTAGTTTGCCAATCCTGTCAAAATATTAAGGTTATATAAGTCTTACGTGGGCAATTATGTTTCACTTGTGGTTGACTTTAATACAATTATACTGTATTGGATTGATCATTTTAAAACACATAATTGCCGTCTCCCTATTCACACTGGCACTCGTGGATTTATAAATTTACACCCGATGAATATGTACATGTCTTTATAATTCAGTCACACAGTTTATGCGTAATAAACATAATAGTTAGGTCCTACCTCTTCCGAGTCTTGTTCCTTGACTGACGAGATACTGAACTACATCAGGATGACCATTGCCTGACGCAATGTGAATAGGTGTCCGACCTCTATCATCACATTTGTCTTTCTCTGCTCCTTGACTGATGAGATATTGAACTACATCAAGATAGCCCATCAATGATGCTTGGTGGAGTGGTGTCCTACCATTATTATCACCCTTGTCTATCTGTGCTCCTTGACTGACGAGATACTGAACTACATCAAGATGACCATTGTCTGACGCAATGTGAATAGGTGCCCGACCTCTATCATCACATTTGTCTTTCTCTGCTCCTTGACTGATCAAATACTCGACTACATCAAGATGTCCCCTAAATGATGCCTCGTGAAGAGGTGTCCTACCATTATTATCACACTCGTCTATCTGTGTTCTTTGACTGACGAGATACTGAACTACATCAAGGTGCCCTTTCCATGATGCCTCGTGAAGAGGTGTCTTACCATTATTATCACACTTGTCTATCTGTGCTCCTTGACTGACAAGATACTGAACAATATTTAAGTATTCTTTTTTAGAAGCAATCAGGAGGAGCGTGTTTCCCACATCATCTGAATTGTTTATCGTAGTCACCCTTGTTTCAGCTGTCATACTTTCTAGAATTGACTTCAACGTGGCAATATCGCCCTTTGTAACTGCCTTGAACATGTTTCTATGCACATTTGATGATGCCATCGTCGTTATTTTGAAGCTACGATTAAGAAATTTAATCTTATGAATGATGCCAACGAGTTTTAATACCCAAACTGTAGCCTAACCCTTTAGCAAAACAACCAGTTGGTCAATCCACATTTTAAAAAGCTGTAAATAATTCTAAAAACGAAGCTTACTTTACATCATATCCCAATCGGTTATCAATGATTATATACATCCTGAGAGTCCTGCTTAAGCATGTAAGGTATCCAGTATCCTTGTTCGAAATAAACAAAATTTAATTGCTTGTCCAGAATCCAAAAGTCAGGCAGGACATAATTCAGAACACCGTTGTCGTATACAAATGCTCTCAAAGTAAGGGAGTCGAAAGTTACCTTTGTTTATCTTGAAGAGTTTGCAATATAAATTCTGAAACGCTGACCCTATTCATGTAGTTTAGGATCTACTGAACGAAAACATCATAGCTACTCGAAAATTTCTAAGCATAATCATGTCTCATTGGAAACAGTTATTATCGGAACACAACGCTCTAAACCGTCAACCAGAGACCCCACGATGCTTCTCTTTGATATGATAAATATGATTGAGGTGATGTGATGTGGTCCTCGGCATCGAATGAAACGCAAACGGAAAGCAATGTTTATCTTATATCTGGAACGCTATACATGTACATGTATAATGAATAACAATCAAATTTATCCAAAGCTCAAATACATCGCATGGTGCTTTGGGTCTATTGATCAATTGATTAATGAGGTCAGTGGGCGGTGATTTCATGTCACGACAGGGGGAGGGGGGAGGGGGCCCGGGGACACCGGAAGAGGAATTGATGATACACTCAAGCGGAATAAAGCTTCCCAAAGATATGTATATTTGTGAATCCGAAATTCGAAATAGAATGGCCTAAAGACAAGATATTATTCATTTGTCTCCAACGGTAGAATAGAAACACACGCAACTGCCATGACTGCTGTGTGATAAATATTGGAGCCAGACAGCCATATGAAAACAAATCAAAGGGCAGATTGTCTGGCTCCAATATCTATCACACAGCAGTCATGGCAGTTGCGTGTGTTTCTACCGTTGGAGACAAATAAATATTTTTTTGTGTTTACAACATCCGTTGCAACGGCGTAAATTCATTTACGTTAGAATGGCCTACTTCGCATATATCGAGGCTAATGACAAATTAAAGAATAAAGCATCGGAAAATAAAAACATATTCCATGAATACATATAGCTACCTTGTGAGGAAAGAGAGCATTCCTTGCCTTGTGTTTTGTTTTTGCCTTATGATAACATTTAGCATTGTATTTTTACATATATTTTGTCTCTTCTTTAGCTTCTATAGCTTCACACTGATCACTACATAAAAATTCCGTTAAATGATCCTTTCGACAACGTTGGTTAGGGCGTGAAAGAGGGGGATACCGCGATCAATGGGGTTAACGTGTAGTGGTGGAGAATGAAGAGAGGAAAGAGAAATAAACTACCAACGGATAGAATCTAGACTACAGCTACGTCACTGTACATGTTATTCCCTCAAAGGTTTTTTTTTCTCTGTATATAAACTGATTTTTAAATGTAAAAGTTAACTTTCATGAGATGACATGGACGACGATGCAACTGATGCCTCCGTCGATAGTTGTGTTCTTAGGAAACAAAGGTATACGTTATATTACCAATGTAAAAGATTAAAGATTGAAAGATTAAAGAACATACTTTTTAAGTCAAGAAACAGAGAAATGCGACTCATATACCCTTTAATATTATTATTAAAGAGTTGAACAAAACTAAATTTATAGTATAGTATGTCAATTTTACGTAATTTTTTTTCCGCGTTGCGAAGTGATCTCGAAAAAATGTCGAGGGAGGGGGGCTGAATGAGCCCCCCCCCTCCCATTCTTTTTAGGGTTAAAGCCTTAAAATCGATTTAAAAGCCAAAAGATATTTAGAATCGATTTCAAATCTTTAAATCGATTTTAAATATTGATGAAACACCCGCAGGGGGAGGTGTCGCTTTCAAGTTACTGTGATTATTATTACACCATCCCACTGAAAAACACAAGTCTGGCAACACTTTTTGCTTGTATACCGCCATCATTGGTAAAATACACTTAAGTTGCCAAAAAAATTATAAATAGGATATAATTATAATAATACCCCCTGTATACCCTGTAAAATAAAAGTGTTGCGCACTTTTTGCATAAAAGCCTCACTCTGAACCAATATTGATTGTATTTTTAAATTTGTGAATGACAAGCAATGTTTTGAAATTTGCAAGTGTTAACCCAAATGATAATGATCAGTGGCAGATCCAGTCTTTAATTAGTCCACCCCCTGGACTGTAGTTCATTATTTCACTGGTATTACCGGTATTACCATACATACGCACACACGGTACGTACCCACATAACGTACACGCACACGCACACGCAGACTTTCACTGATATTTTTCGAGAGAGTGAATTCGTGGGGCTAAGTGAATTCGTTGGGTGAAGTGAATTTAGGAATCGCGCGCAGCGGACTAGCGTAGATCGGAAAGGCAAGGGGCATCATATATCGTCCAGAACGTGGACTAGTCTTTAATGCGAGGGGGGTGTACCGGCAGATAGCGTATCGGCGTTTTTGGTAAAAAAATGGCTAAAAACGGCTTGAAGAAAGGCTAAAACCGATTCCGGCACAGTATCCGCCGGCGGATAGCGTTCCGACCCGGCGGATTCAGTACCAATTTCCTGTCGGCAGATATCGTCTTTGCTATCGTTTTCTGCTAGCATAGCTGAGCAACTAGCTGCTGGCGCTGTTGCACACACCTCATCGACTGCAATGAATTAAGTTGATCGAGCTTTTCTTGAGAACTATCTCTTAAAAAAGGAAGGTTGATAGATCTGCCCTAGGATTCGGATCAATGAAAGACTGGTAAGGCTGTACTCAAGCATTAGTTTTATTACGAGAAGATAATCCGGGATGTCGTCTTACTGTTACTAGTGTTACGCGTTATGTGTCAGTGTGTGGTGATATGATGCAGACTCCAGCTCGATCGTCACCCCACTAAACGTCGCCTATCCGGCGCCTCGGCTCCACAGCAGGTGACTGGTACAAAAGGAAGTCTGCCATGGTGGCCTAATTATGTTTTAAGAATTTCTAAGATTCATTCAATATATTGTGAAATGATAGAGGTCTACGTATGACAGAGGCGTATGACTTGTTCTTTTTAAAATATTAACATTAAAACGAGCAATGAGTAGGCTCTGAGAGATGTTGAGGCTGAGAGAGAACCCTTGACGTGGCATGGTGGGGGAGGGGATGTTTTTTAGACTGAGTTATAGAGAGAGAGGACATATCAGCCACCAATCATCCTGCCTGGACGCTAAGCTCTGGGGAGCAGAATCTGTGTGGTAAACTGTTGTTGTTGGCTCTTCTCTGTTGGCTTTTATGTGACAGATTCTTTATTAAAAGAGGTTGGTTGCGACAACGTTTAGCCTATTAATGCGTGGTTATATACAAAAAAATAAGAGTTAATCTTAATTGTACCCATCG
>CALNVZ010003430.1:33487548-33632263 GCA_940671915.1 Paracentrotus lividus | reverse complement strand
TGTCGACTTAAAATGCTTTGTCTCAGCTAACCAATACGTTGGCATCACCACTGAGAGATCAGTAAAGAACGGAAACTTTTCACAAATAATCATAACAATAATAATGGCTTCTACACGCGTTTGCATCAAAAGTTACTATGTGTTATATTTTTATCATCCAAACTTGTCCTAATTTCCGATTAATTTCTAGAATTCTAAATTACAATGAGAAAATTCTTTATCTTTTAATTGCCAGTCATTTTAAAATTTCAATCATGTCCTGATTTCCGACTAATTTTTAGAATCATAAATAGTAACAATAGGAAACTTGTTTCCAAGGCCTGTCGATCAATTGAACCATGCTTTCAATGTCATATTACATTTTTCGACAAGCCAATCCCATATGCTGCAGTCACACAGACACTTACGTATAGATACGTTTGTGTTGTTTTAATCTTATTTCATTTTCTATTTTATCATTTCTTATGTATTTTTTTGTTTTATTGGATGAACAAAATTATCAATATTTCCACTGCTGACTATGACGGGAAGGCATCCGTGGGGATCCGTAGAAAAGAAAATCACTTTTGGACGCAACCGGACGAAACTCAACGTAAGTGTCTGTGTGACTGTACTATGTCCCATTTGGGCAAAGACCCTTGCTTTCTAAATCGGCTATACCAGGCTTTTAGGCGCGTTGTCCAGGGGGAAACGAGCTTGCGCCATCTGACAAAAGGGTAAAAAATGTACAAAATCTTAAAAATCAGCTTTCAAAATCCGGGATCTGCTTCTGGCAGCCCTGATGTTGTTCACTCATAAGACATTGTTTGTATTTTAATTAATTCATATTTAAGTTTCTTCTTCGCAAAATTACAGTTCGCTTGAATGATTTTAAATAAATTGTGTAGTTGCACGAAATTGGTTAATAATTTGAAATTTGGAACGAGGTACATCAGTATAACAACTCCGAGTCATCGTACGTTTGGAAGTTGAATAACAATCACACAAAGTGTAATATTCTGGTTTTCAAATAGGTTTATGTTTACGCGTTTGAGTTTTAACACCATAAAGACATGAAACTTTTTATTTCTAAACATAGGATCTTGTAATTTGTTTGTATTAATTATATCGAGCCAATTAAAAGTAGTAGAATTTGTTCCTTAAAATCACATTTCTATACCTTGGTTTTCAAGATAAAGCAATTTTTTTTTTTATTTTTTTTTTTATTTTATACATGATATATCGAATTTGGTTGTAACGAATCATTATGATCACAAAACGCGGTTTATGTTTATAATAGGCTCATGTAATGATAAAAAAGCAAAGATATCTTTATTTGAAAAACAAAATAATTATGTATGGACATATTTGATTTGATTCGCATGTATGCATATTAACGAAGAAGGCAATTAGTACGTTTGTACATAATATAAAAACAACGATGATATAATTTGATTATAAAGTTATTGATTAAAAATAAATTATTACAAGACGACAAAGACTTTGATTGTAGTTGTATTTTTTTTATTTCAATTCCAATTATTTATACAGTGGTGGCCAAAATTATTAGAACACTCGAAGCTACACAAAGTTTATGGGATTCTCAGTGCCCTAGTACATTTGCTGATTAAGTTTAAGGATAACTCTTTGGTGCCGACAGCTTTCATGACTTTATAGCGTAGAGTCTTATACTTCTGATACCAAATTTATATAGTTTCGACCACCAGGTAATGGGCAGCTTTAAAAATTCTTGCGTTATGCGCTTTTAGTTTCCCCATAGACCTGTGTATTAAACATAAAGCAAAAAACGTGAAATGCCAAATACATATGCCGATAGCTCAAAAAGAATTTAAGCTAGACGTGTCAAACTTTGCAGTCTTATTCAGTCTTACATGCCCGAAACACCTGCCCATTTTCAGAAAATTTGGTTTTATGGGAAAGGGGTGGATTGACCCATCCCCTGGTCGTGAGATAACCAAAATAACCTTGCCAATTTAAGGTTAAGATTATTTTTCATGAAAGTGAAGAAATTTACCTATAAATGCATATATTTTAAAGGAAATTTCATGAGCGATTCAAATATGGTGAAAAATTAAGGGTCATTGGAAAGAGGGACTTAAATAGGGGCTCTGAATTAAAAATGTGGGGCCCTTCAAAAATAATTTTAAAATCCCCACATAAGATGTTACTACTTCACCCTGCGTTATTATGAACGCTATTTTTGACATTCTCATGAAATTTCCTTTCAGAATATATATACTTCTGTAGGAAGAGGCTTAATATGTTTAACGTTATTACACTTTGATCCTGAACGGGGCAAGATTTTTAGATTTGTCGATTGGTGGAGTAACATTAAAAAAGGGCGACTTGGGGCGAGTTCCCAACGCATGGCTATGTTATTTAGTTTTTAAAGCATAATGATGACATTCGGAGACATTCCAGCCGTTTTATAGGTATTTAAATTGTCAACTGAATGAAAATAACGAAAATTATTTAAATATGCTTGGTGTTCTAATAATTATTTTGACCACCACTGTATATAGCAAAAATACTTATCTCAAAAAGAGTGTCTAATACTTCACAAAGGTTTAAAGTTCCGTACTATATTAACTTCGTGAAAGAAACTGAATCTTTATTTTACTTGCATTTAGGATTGTTTTTGGTGGTTCAAGCTACAAGACGTGTGATCTATAGATCAAAACTTTTACGATTTGTATTGGGGTAAAGAATAATATTGTGTAACTTTAGTGCACTCGCCGATGATGGCGGTATACTATTCTAAAGGTTAGAGTTCCTACGTTTACGCGTTTTTTTGGCAAATACAATATTATCTAAGTGCAATGTCGTTGAAAATCATTTTCCCAAAGATAAACTTCTATCGTACCCAGTATAGTCAGAGCGTCAAAGAGAACAGAGGTGTAATAAAGGGCGCGATAAAAGAAAAGGAAACATAGGAAGGGAGAAGAAAGATTCAGGAGGAGTCGAGAAGAATGAGAGAGACATAATATAGGGAGAGGGGAAGAAGAAGAGAAAGAGAGAGAGAGAGAGAGAGAGAGAGGGGGGGAGAGAGAGAGGGGAGAGAGAGAGGGGAGAGGGAGAGGGGAGAGGGAGAGAGAGAGAGAGAGAGAGAGGGAGGGAGGGAGGGAGAGAGAGAGGGAGAGAGATGTTTATAATTATGCTGAAAAAAATTAGATTGCATTAAGAATTGGTAAGAGAATTTTAGCATATCCTGCTTTTGATTTATTCTTTATTTGATATCATGAATGATAATGAATTGAATTCATTCCAATTTTTGTTTATAGCTAAAACACCAAAGCAAATTAAATCATAAAAATGTATTTAAAAAATAGATAACGATCAAAATGTTAACCAAAATGTTAATCTCGTTATGAATAAATTATTTTCGTATCTATTTGAAAAAAATCCTTTGTGTTTCACACCAATTTATTTATTTATTCATGTATAATGACATACTAGCAATACGTTCCTATATTCCATACACAAATGTGGGGTGGGAGAAAAAAACAGAAGGACCCCCGATACACAAATCGACCCTTTAAATTTCTCAATAACATTTGTAATTTTGTTGGCAACTTTAGTGTATTTTACCGATGATGGCGGTATACAAGAAAACAGTTTTGCCAGGCTCTTGTCTTTCCCAGTGGTGTAATATCACAGTCACCACTGCTCAAAGTAACTTCAAATCGATGTCTGTACACCCTGTTAAATAGAGTTTCACTTCTTGTATAAAAGCCTCACCGTGACTCTGATCCAAAACTGCATAATTATGAGTATTAACTTGTGAATGCCAGTGAAATGTCTTGTAATGGTTTGCAATTGTGAATCTATATTTTCTGATCAATGGACGATGTGTTTTACTTTTTGGAATAAAATTGTTTACCCATATCTTATCCCCACATAATAATGATAATATATATATATCAGCCATTCCATTGTGACTCGCGTGACATTTACACAAAATTTCAACTTGTTAAGGCTAATTACTTCAAAATTTCATGATTCAGACCTGTTTTTCTTACTTATTTCAATCAAGGTAATGACATTACACATTAGCACAAATAACTTTTGGTTGCAAAGTCATTTTTGTTGGAGATATTTCAATTTGTTTCCTGTGACTCGCGTGACGCGACACTATTGAAGGTTTCTGGCCTTACTGTACTTGACTGAAATTTCCTCAGAAGTTACTTATCCGATGTGCATGAAATTTTCTGGAGATAATTTTGAAACATTAAGCAATGATCTGGTAACATTTCAGTATCCTTTGGCCAGCAATTTTAATTCTATTACCATTTTAAAATGTGACTCGCGTGACACAGGAGTGTGACTCGCGTGACAAGTGTCATTTTTTACTAAAAGTTGAACCAATTATCATCATTACATAAAGTAGAATGGGCCACAATTCAACCACACAAAACTTTTATAGTCAGTTGTATCACATACAACTTAAAACAAAAGAATTGTTTCATTCAAGATAGATTTGGAGGTCTTGGAACATGCAATGCAAAATGATGATTTTCCCATTGACTTGTGTATATGGTAGTAGCAACATAATTTATAGAAAAGCAAATATGAAAACCTATAATTATAAATTTTGATAACTCAGAAAATATTTAATATAAAGGTATGAAACTTTCAGGGATTATATTTCATAATATGTCCCACAACAGGCGCGTATCCAGGATTTCGCACCCCGGGGGGCCCGACGTGATTTTGGCGCCCCTGTGTACTTTTCAAAAAATATGGCGCCCCCACCCCCCCCCTTCCCCCAAGGCAAACATAGGCCTACGGCTTGAATGTATTGTGAAGGACTTTGAATAATAATTATTGAAGGGTGTTTTTTTTTTTATTTTTTTTTTTTTTATTCTTGCCATGGTAAGTTCATTGAAAAAGAATTCCTAGGTATATGAGGTATACCGCTATAGATGAAAATAGAATAATTCTAATACGAGTGCGAATCGCGATCATGTGGACATGTATAGCATTCCTCAGAACACAATGTAATAACTCTTTGGAAAATGATGCAAGCGCGAAGCGCGAGCGAAAAATTTTGCTTTATATGTATAGAGACCTGAAGTTTAGGATCAATTTGGCCTCCCATAATTTACAACCGTATGTTGCCAGTAATTTTACATGATTATGAAGAAGTAATACCTATCTATCTATCTAGCTGTTACTATCCTTCTGCTTCCCCTCCCTAAGTTTAATGATAATTTGGCGCCCCCTAAATGTGGTTTGAATTGGCGCCATAACTGTACGATTTAGGTGATTTGACTGCCCTGGAAAATGCAAAAATAATGTAACGTGTATTCAAATAAATTTAAATGTCTGATGATTAGTATCCTATAATGTAATATTATGGTCAGAGGAAAAACACAGGCGAGAGCGGAATTTTGATGTCTTGAATGATGAGAAAACATGGCATTGCATATTAGTACAGTCAATATATGGTTCAAACCTGCACACTAATTCAACAGAAAATCTGAAACATGTATCTTGATCAGTAAAGTCTCCCTCTACAACATATCAAAAGTCCTAAGGATTTTCGAGTGGTGAAAGGGGTCAAAAGGTCAAAGGTCAATAGGTCATTTTTGGCCTTATATCATGTAAAAATGATGTATGTCATGTTTTATTTTTAACTTGAAATTAGCAAATCATTCTTATCAAACTTGGGTCAATTATGTATAGCATAAAATGAACACGTTTTGGTAGTAACCATTTGAAGGTCAAAGTCAGAGTCAATGAATTAATTACATGTGAAATGATGAGAAATTCCCTTTGTCCTAGGCATAACTTACATACAACTATATATACAGTAATATGGTTCAACCTCACACATTGAAACATGTATCTTATCAGTAAAAGAGCTCCTCTACAACATATCAAAGTCCTAGGGTTTGAGTGGTGTAAAGGGCAAAGGTCAAGGTCAATAAAGGTCACCTTTGGCCTAAATCATGTCGAAATAATGTAATCTCATGTTTGTTTTCCACTTAAATTTGAAATTAGTTAGATACTTAACAAAACTGTGGTCATGTATTATGTACAATATGCAAATAAGATGAGCGTTTGGTAGTAACCGTTTGAAGGTCAAAGTTCAAAGGTCAGGTCATAAATGTCTTCAAAAGTGTGAAAATGATGAGAAATTTCCCTTATCCTAGGCATAACTTAAAACCCAGTTACAGGTATATAAACCAAACTTAGTTTAATTCTGTTATAATATTGAAGGTTAAAGGTCAGAGGTCGAATGGATATCCAAAATCCTGTGAAAATGATGAGAATTTCTTTTTATCCTATGGCCAGCTCGAGATTCAATCTATAGAGAACTATCAGCCAAACTTTTAGCCTATTGATACTTAGGCATGATTATATGGTTTGGGTGACAACCTAGGTCAAAGGTCAGAGGTCAGTAGATGTCAAGAACCTGTGAAAATGAGAAATTGTTTTGTTATACGTAAGGAATGCTACTTAAACTGGGGGAGTTATTATTTATTGATTGCTGAGGCAAATTAACACATAGGAGCAACGAGGTGACAGTCATTACAGGTCAAAGGTCAGAGGTCAGTAGATGTCAAAATATCCTGTAAATGGTAAGGTTGCATGTGTTATAATGACAAATGAACTTTGGCAGTGTGACAACTATATTTTGAAGGTCAAAGGTCAGACATAAGTAATTTTTTTATAACAGAAACGTTGTGTACCTATAACCCCTTGGACTTGAGAGTGTTGAACCAAACTTGTTTTTAGTTATGTATATTGAAGGTATTTGCTTGGCTGTTTAGGATCAAAGGGCAATATCCTCCAACAATTATAAGATATTTTTTGTTACCTTTTTTAGCGATAACTTTAGACTTTGATAACAACTAGGTATACTGCACCACACTTGGTAGGTAATTTTGGTATGTGAACCAGATAAAGTCAATGGTTACGTTGTAGATAAATTTTTAAAAGTAATGGAGAACACCACAATATCATGAGAAGGATCTTAATGAAATTTCTTTAAATACGGGCACATACCTGGTCATTATGTGCATCCTTGCAAGAAAATAAAAACACATTGGAATATCAATCTTATCTCTGGCAATGTTCCTTACAGTCATTTCAACAACAAAGTTTAGTGTGATATCACATTTAAGTGTGGAGCTCCTATCTCAAGAGCCGCACCCTCTCAGGCGGCGTTTCTGTGATTCCGGGAAAGGGTGCAATTGTATTTAGTTGGCCCGTTGGGGAATCTGGAAATCATTGAAATAATTGGTCTTTCGCATTTCCCCAGAACTGTTTTTATATTAGGGGTTAGTTTTTTCAATTTTTTCGAGCAATTTCAAATAGGGTCCCGTTATAATATAATTGGGGAATAAATACGCTTGGTTAGAGGGGTAATTTGCTAACTATTCCCCTCCAAAAGTCTGTAAAAGGGGATTATGTTCTGTAAAAGTCATACCATCTACTCAAGTGATTATCACTTTCCTTATCAGTGTATTGATGATTAAGCAGAGCCCTTCACTCTCACATTTTTTTGTTTGACAAAATAAAGAATGGCATGGCAGGGTGGCATTATCGGGCCAAGATTACGTAGTGTATTGTAAGCAAATGTATTCATAGCACACAGTAAAGGTTATTGTCATGGAAGAGAAATGTTGGAGGACTTAACCGCACATTGTGAATGATGCTCGACAAAATTGAAGGCTTTTATGAGAGAAATGCTATCTAAATTTTAATTCTAAGCCCTTGTTAACATCATGACTAACATATTTTATGGTATATGTGTACTAAGAGTACCTCACTCAATGATCTTATCATCTTTTATGTTAGGTGACTACAATAAACTAATAGCCACAATTGAATTCCATCACAATTAAATCCTGACTACCTAGTATTCAAAATCATTTAAAAACAATTTGTTTACAGATATGACAGCATAATGTAGTTCCTACAATGTTTGGCTAAATCAATCTGGCATTCTTGGATCCCTTCAAAATACTCTCAATGCTTCGCTGGTCCAGGAGGGCACAGGTAGGCCCCAATCTATAATACTTTATACTAATTTAGTCTTGTTAAAATTTGGGAGCTTGGGGCTCACTATTACATGGGGTCATCACCGCTATTCTTAATCTGATCTATAACTGCCGTTTTTTTGCGGGTTAGCGTAATTTTATCATTTTTGGACATTATACTTTTGGTGACCTATCATATTTCGGCAGTGGTTACACGTCCAAACATGACTATTCAAGGCTGGTGAAGTATATAGCTTGAGCTTTATCTGGAAACATAAAAACTATGCACATCACAGTACATGTATTCACATTTTACATAGATAGCTGCCCAAAAAGACCATTATATCATATCACTATATAATCACCGAACTTTTGAATAACAATAATAAACAAATTTCTTGTCATCTGCATGAGTAAAATTGTCTAAGTTACTTAATTATTCTGAAAGCATAATTATAGGTTGGCAATATCAAGGTGCCTGAGCAATAAACCTTCCTAATTATCAAGTGCGGGGCGAGTAGAGAGACAAGGGATTCTTACTTGAAAAAAAATGTTACTTCATTATATGTGTCCATGACTTTGAAAGAGCTTTACAGTCGATCGACGAGGTCATTGGGGCTCATCTGCGATCAGTAAGTCCGTTTCATGTTTTGGACAGGACTTTAACAAAAAGTGAATTAATGACGCATTGCCCTTCGCATAGTTTGTCATTTAAACTTTTGTATTCCATTCTTCTTACATCATTTCAGAATTGCTTCAAGTTTGTTTGACATACATCCAGAAACATCCGCAGTCATTGCCAAAACACTAAAGTAGTTTCTCCATCTTTTTTTTTTAAAACAGGAATTAGACATTCATATTTGGGACCCCTGACCTTTGACCTTCATGGAAGTCACAAAAAACATTATTTAGTTACCTTTCATAAATATGAATAGATCAAAGTTTGGTTGAAATGCCCCCCAGTTATGATCTACCCCAAAATCCTTTCAAAGTTCATTTGCATGATAATTGACCCAAAATTTATTGACATCTGACCTTTACCTTTAAAATAGATACTGGTTCATCAAAGCACTTCAAGTTCTTTTCAACATCAAAACATTGCACTTGGTTTTGGTTGACCATTATTCTTAGTCGATATCAGTTATAGTTAAGCCGATTTGAAGGAACTTCAAAAGATTTCACCAGGATTTTGGGATTTTTATTGACCTCTGACCTTTTGACCTTCAAATTTTATCACCAAAACCTTTACAGGTTCATTCACCTAACAACATTGAACCATTTTTGGTTGACATACCTGTAGAGGGTCTCAAGTTATAGCTAGGACAAAGGAAATTTTGTGGCATTTTCCCAGGTTTTTGACATTTATTGACCTCTGACCTTTGACCTTCAAATGGTTACTACCAAAACCTGTCCATTTACTTCTATACATAATTGACCCAAGTTTTAATAAGAATGCTTTGCTAATTTTCAATTTATAAATTGAAATAAACATGACATTACATCATTTTTACATGATTTTAGGCCAAAAATGACCTTTATTGACCTTTGACCTTTTGACCCCTTTCCACCACTCGAAATCCTTAGGACTTTTGATATGTTGTAGAGGAGACTTTACTGATCAAGATACATGTTTCAGATTTTCTGTTGCAATTAGTGTGAGGTTGACCCCTTTTTTGTCCTATAATGACTATACTATATGCGTTCCTCAGGAACACAATGTAATAACTCATTGGGGGGAATGATGCGAGCGCGTAGCGCGAGCCAAAATTTTGCTATATATAATTTATACAGACCAGGAGGAATTAAAAATTTTAGAGACCATATTTGAAATACTAAGTTGTTGCCCCTTAGTTTCAGGTAAATTCGGCACACCTCCCTAAGTTCAAAATAAAGTTGGAGTCCCCTAAGTTTAAGATAAATTTGGCATCCCTAAGTCTAAGGTCAATTTGACGCCCCTACGTTTAAGCTCAATTTGGCGCCCCCTAAGATTTAGGTCAATTTGAAATGCAAAAATGAATGTAACGTGAAATCAAATAAATTGAAATGTTTTGATGGTTAGAATCCCATAAATGTAAATTTTGGTAAGAGGAAAAACACAGGCGAGGGCGAAGCAAGAACGGAAGTTTTGATGTATTCAATGATTAGAAAACAGGACATTTTACGCGTTCCTCGACACAATGTAATAAATCAATGGGAAAGATGATGCGAGCGCGAAGCGCGAGCGAAAATTTTGCTATGTATATACAAACCAGGAGGCATGGAATTTTAAATTTTTGTTTTGTTGCGTGTTTTTTTTTGGGGGGGGGCCCCTTAGTTTCACGTAAATTCGGCACCCCTCCCTAAGTTTAGGATATAGTTGGAGCCACTAAGTTTAAGATAAATTTGGCACCCCTAAGTCTCAGGTCAATTCGGCGCCCGTACATTTGAGCTCAATCTGGCGTCCTTTAATTTAAGATCGATTTGGCACCCCTTAACTTCAGGTTAAATCAGCGCCCCTAAGTCTCAGGTCAATTCAGCGCCCCTTAAGTTTCAGATCATTTTTGCGCCCCTACATTTCATATAATTTGGCGCCTTTACGTTTAAGATCATTTTGGCGCCCCTTTAGGTTTAAAGTTCGATTTGGAGCCCCTAAATTTAAGGTCGATTTTGCGCCCCTAAGTTTAAGTTCGATTTTGCGCCCCTCCTAAATCTAAGGTCGATTTGGCGCCCTTAAGTTTAAGGTCGATTGGCACCCCACCTAAGTTCCGGGTCAATTTTGCGCCCCCACGTTAAGCTCATTTTGGCGCCCCTCTAATTTTAAGTTTGATTTGGCGCCCCCCTAATTTTAAGGTCGATTTGGCATCCGACCTATGTTGAAGGTCAATTTGGCGCCCCTTAGTTAAAGGTCCATTCGGCGCCCCTAAGTTTATTGGCGTTGCTTAGTTTACTGTCGATTTGGCGCCCCTAAATTTTTTTAAGGGCGCCCCCTTCCCCTCCCCCTTTTTCAATTTGGCGCCCTTACTTAATTCAAGGTCGATTCGGGCGCCCCTAAGTTTAATATCAATTAGGCGCCCCCTCAGCTTCAGGTCAATTTGGCGCCCCATCTAAGTTTTGGTCAATTTGGCGCCCCTACGTTTAAGCTCAAGTTGGCTCCCCTGTAGTTTAATATCGATTTGGCGCCCCTAAATTTAAGGTCGATTTGGCGCCCCCCTAAATTTAAGGTCGATTTGGCGCCCCTATAAGTTTAAGGTCATTTGGCGCCCCTTAGTTTACTGTTAATTTTGGCGCCCCTAAATTTAAAGGTCGAATTGGCGCCCCTAAGTTTAAGGTCAATTTGGCACCCCTTAGTTTACTGTCGATTTTGCGCCCCCCCTAAATTAAAGGTCGATTTTGGCGCCCCTAGAGTGTAAGGTCAATTTGGGCGCCCCTTAGTTTATTGTCGATTTGGCGCCCCCTAAATTAAAGGTCCGATTTGGGCGCCCCTAAATTAAAGGTCGATTTGGCGCCCCTATAAGTTTAAGGTCGGCGCCCCAAGTTATCAATTTGGCACCTCAGTTTACTGTCGATTTGGCCCCCCCCTAATTAAAGGTCGATTTGGCGCCCTAAGTTTAAGGCGTATCAATTTTGGCGCCCGCTAAATTTAAGTTCGATTGGCGCCCCTAAGTTTAAGGGTCAATTTGGCCCCATAGTTTACTGTCGATTTGGCGCCCCAAACTCCTCTATAGCTTTGACGCCCTTGTGTCGATCTTGGGCGCCCCTATATTTAGTCGATTTGGGCTCCATAATTTAAGTGTATCATTTGGCGCCCCTTAGTTTACTGTCGATTTGGCGCCGCCCCCCCCATTTTTTTTTTTTTAGGGTGCCCCTTCCCCCTCCCTTTTTCCCTTTCCTCTCTCTCTCTCTCTGTCCTTTTTCTTTCTTCTTTCCTTACTTCCTCTTTTCCCCTTTTTCCCTTCCTCTTTTCCCTTTTTTTCCCTTTCTCTTTTTTCCCCTCCTTTTTTCTTCTTTCCTCTTTTTTCCTTCTTTTTCTCCCTTTTTTCTTACTCTTTTCGGCGCCCCCTGCGCACCCCCCGGGGGGCCCGGGCCCGTAAAGCTTCCCCCCCCCCAGAAATAACGGCAGCATGCACAAGGATGCCAAGTTTCAGAAGATTTAATAACTCCATGGCAGATATCTTAGGGGGTTGAAATCCATCCATTTTTTTCTCATTTTCACCAAAATTCCAATTTAAAAATTACCTATTATTTCTCAGTTTTGGCCAAATAACCCAATTGTTTCCTCAATTTGATAATCAGAACATATTACAAGACTTATTTGAAGGCAGATTTTATTTCTTTTCAACAAAATCCTAATCATTATCTTTATTTTTTCAAACTTTGCTTGTTTTGTAAAATGTGACTCGCGTGACAGTACCATAAGAAACCCTAAAGTGACTCGCGTGACAGTGCTTTAGGGTGTTTTTTCATAATGAAGGGGTCTGCACTTGAAATTTTTCTTGGGTGGTATGATTGAGGATTGAGGACCCTAATCTTCTTACTTTTTATCAACTAAAAATCATACACTCTACTACTTTTTAAGTGAACTAAAAATATGGGTGTATTTTTGTGACTCGCGTGACACATTTCGAGGGTGTTTTCAATTTGAAATATTGTCAAGCTCGGTTCACATAAATGCAGGAACCAATGTGATATGACCAGTTGGGTATAAAGTAAATCAGAATACTAAAATTTATGTATCTGCTCACTATGGAACATGCTTTAAATAAAATTATTAAAATCATTACCAAAAAACATACTTTTTGAGCAAATTTGTTGTCTCTTTGAGGTGGTGTAACTCGGATGTTTGAAGATAAAAGGTGATGAAAATTCAGATTTATACCATTTGAATATGTACCTTGCCAAAAAGTACTATATTTTTTTTATTGGTTATAATTGAAATTTTTAGCAATGGGCGTCGATTTACACGGAATGGCTGATATAATATATATATATATATATATATATATATATATATATATTAATCCGAAAGATTACCCAACGGTTTTCTTCATAACTGTAGGCCTACTGGCAGTTGATATTGGACTTCTAACAAAAGTTTAGCTAGCAATGGAGATTTGGTAGGAAAAGGCGCTCTTCTGGGGGCCACCGTTTTTTCGTTGTTGTTTTTTTTCCTTATTTTTTTCATTTACTAATTATTCGAAGGAATGGTTTAATGTGTTTGAAGCGTGATATTATGTCAATTCTAATTTGCACCCATGCAATTTTCTGATTAAGACACAACTGGGCACTATACAGAAGAAATCGATCTGTTTATAAATTAAGTAAACCTTGAATCGCCTTTCAATGGTTAGTCGGTTCATACAATCAATGCATCCCCTTGTCATCTACCATAAGAATTAATCCCACAAAATGAATTAAAAGAAATCATGGTCTTACCGAGACAATGTTATATTGATTACGAAGCGATATTATGATGAAATAACATTTCAACTGACGGAGATAAGTGTGTGGAATCGAATCTGAACCCGGAAATTTATGCATTTAAGCTGACTTTGATGATTAAGAATCGCAAGGGAAATGTAAACGGTAATATATATTAAAGAAGAATCATAACAATAAACATGAACAAATGTGCAAGAGGTTCATAATATATACATACATACACCTATTAACCGTGATATACTGTTATAACGTAAGTACATAATTTTGCCTTTGGTTTCTTCTCACAAACCAATGCTCATAATTATAATCATGCTAACATTCAAAATTATATTATTTTGAAGAAATTGTCACAATTACATGTATATACAGCTCAACTGTCAGTAAAGAAACATTGCCCTCTTTTGTTTAAAGCAAGACATGCAGTAGAGATCAGTAGTCCTTTATACCATAGAAATCTTGACACGATTCTATGTCCTTTGCACACTACCGCCGCCCTCGAAGGTTACCCCTGGTAACGATATCGATTTGTTGCATCTTCGTTCGAAATCTGATGAGACTGTTATAACATCTTCATCACACCTCGACAGGTATTAACGTTTGTTTGCCTTTCCCTTTGAAGTGAAGAATCGATAAGCACCACCCTCTTAGCACCTGCTGTCTAAGAAAACAAAAGTAAGGGCACTCTATAAAACAAAAGTACAATATGACTGGAATCAGAAAATCGGACAAAATTTGTATGATTTCAAAAGAAAGAAAAGTGGAATGATTTGGAGAGAGAGAGAGAGAGAGAGAGAGAGGGGGGTGGGGGGGGGGTGGTAGATTGCTAAAAGAAAGGGAGACGGGGAGAGAAGGGTAGGGAGAAGCGCGTACAGGAGAGATGGGGAAGGATAGAAGTAAACAAAAATCGGGATGAGATAAGTTAAAGACATGGGTACATTGTAATCAGGAAAAAACAACCGAAAAAACCTACTTACCCGTTATTATTATTTTTTTTTTTTAGATATCACTTAACAACATAATCATCATCATTACAATCATTATCGTCATCCCTATAATCACCACAGCCATCACCACCACCATCACCATCATCACTATCGTTGACGTCATTATCATCGTCATCATCATCATTATCATCACAGTCGTCGTCACCACCATCGTTGTAATCACAATTATCATTATCGTCATCATCATCATCAGATCATTGTAATCATCATCACCAACACTACATGTGTATGTCACCAATACACTCGTATCCAGTTTCCTTCTCACTTAGAAAAAAACTTCCATGAGTTAGATGTGTTATGTAGAAATATTTTTAATTTCATACGATAGTTCCTCATGCCTTGCAAAATTCGATAATACACGATCATTATAATAGTTTTATGCTTGTTCTCTAAGGAGTCTAGCACTTCATAACATTGCTCTTTAATAATTTAGATATGAAAAATATCATGAAATACCATAACTCTGAACACAAATCAAAAGAAGACTTTGTGAAATATGTAAAGAAATTAGCAGATGAATCTGTATTATAATGATATGTTAAATAAAGCCTTTCAAAAATAAAACTGAAATAGGTTTTTGTTTGATTGGAAGACTGGTCAAGATTAATTATTTAAATAGTACAATAATAATAGTATCGCTTTACATTGATATTCTGAATTGGGTCATAATTCAATAATTGCACATATGCGTACTGAAAACAAAAATCAAATGAGGATTTAGATTTAAAAAAAAAAGGAAAATGATATTAAAGGGAAATGACATATTACTGTTGCCTGAAGCTCCGAGTCGATAAATTGGCACTGTCCCGATAAAACATTCAATATAATAATGACCATGATAAAACATTGCTGTTAATTTATTTGAAATATACCAAATCGCTATTTAATGTTAAAATATTGTGAGCCTCGCAATGAAAATGATAAAGAACAACGATCTGCATCGGCATAAAAGGAAGGACTAAAAACTACAATTGAACATGTACTCGGTGTTTGAGACATGAAATCTTATAGGTTTCAGTCACGTAGAACCGATTTGCCCTTCTCGCTTGCATAATTTTTGTTCTGATCATGAATTGCCACTTGGTCTAAAACCGATTCGTCTAATCCAGTTTCGTCTACAGCAAGTTCGTCTACTAACCATTTGGTATAATTAACATGCACTTAGAGTATTTATCATTTTGCCTAATTTCAAGTTAGATAATACTCATTACGTGCCGGTGACAGTTTTCAAAATTTGAGTATGAAATCAAAGATACCTCAAATGTAAAACAAGCAATTCGCCTGCAATTTTGAAAGGATGTCAGACTGACCTATTCCTTTAAAATCATGTTGGCAAAGTGAGCTAAATCAAATAAATGAATATCATTCAATGTTACTGTATGCACTTGGTCCGATAACACTTAGTTTACACATTAAGATGAATTGGTGATGACTTAACTTTTCATTTAACGAAATGAGAAAAGGTAAGTAGACGAAGTGGCAATGAGACCATCTGGTCATTAAACTAAATAATATTTAGCAAAATATTAGCGAGTATTAGACCAAGTAAAAATTGGACCAAACAAGCAATTAGACCAAATAAACAATTGCATATAAAATGGGTTTAGCCGATGTAGCATCAGTCAATCAGATAATTAGACCAAATGGATATTAACTCATAATATCCATTAGTTTCAAGATTCTTTCTCTCCGTTAGGATGTGTTCTTTAACCCTTAAGCATCTTACTAAATCGAACCATTTAATATATTTAAGGCTATTTGATTAATACACGTACAAATAATCTATACCAAGAGAATAAAAAACAATTGATTGTCATTCAATATGCATTCTAATATTGCTGCAAAATGAAAAGTTATCTACCTCATGACGGTTTGCAAATTTCTAATTTTCTCTGCTTAGAGCCAGAAGAGCATGTCAAAAATGTTTCTTAAAAAAACAAACACATTTCTGTCTTTCCAGCAGACATTGGCAGATGTTGTCATTATTGCAGTATCGACGACGATTCGTCACTGCCTTCATGAAGTCCAAGCGCGTGGTCAACTACCGTATCGACTAGCTGTTCGGGTGCAGGGCTATTTGGAGGACATGGGAACGCAGTTTTACCATCACTTGCTAATCTCTGCTGTAGTAATGCCTGCTGTGCCAAAGTGAGCTTCTTGTCGGCCTCGCCGCCGACTCCCTTGGACGACGGACCGCTTCCAGGTCGATGGTTCAAAGTAATTGTGTTCCCCTTACAGTTGTCCTTTAAACTCGCTATTCCTTCCTTCTTCTGCTTGTTCCTCCAGATCAAGAACGGAATTCTCATGTTCATAATTTCATTCTCAATTGTTTCATGTCCAGGGGATGACGATGACGTACCAAACGTCTTTCCAGGTCCGCCATTTTGGATTGTCGAGTATACCATGTCAGAAAAGCTCGATGGAGGCGGTTGGCGAGATGGGCTCGACTTCTCGACGACCCACTTTCTGGAGTAGAGGGGACTCGGACGGAATTCTGGAACGGGATACTGTTTCCCAACTCCCGTTGGGAATCCTGCGATTGGTGATTCAGAGACGAACGAGAATCTATCGTGAGGTTGGAGTTCGGTTCCCTGAAGATGAAGCGATGAGTCATCAAATGCATTTGAAGATGGCAGCGAAGTGGGTGATGAGTTCTCTTTCTTGATATCCTTCAAAGAGAGTCGATACTGTGTCTTTACTCCATCTGCCTCGTCATCATCATCAGAGTGGCGTCTTGATTTTCCGCTCAAATTGCTAAGATCATATGCCTCAACATGTTTCAACTCAACACCTTCTGGAGAGGACGATGTGAGCGGAGGCCTGCTGAAAGAAATCGCCGTAGGTCTCAAATCCATATCTGATTCCTCACCACCAGTGGATCTCAATGAATCTGGACGAATGATTGAATTAATTCTCCTTTGTTTTTCCTCAAACTCACGCTGTGCGACGCACATAGGACAAGAGAAACACGGATCATCTTTTGAAATAACGCTGTTATCTACCGCAGACGACAAGCTGATATCGGATTGAACATCGATATGACCACTCGATCGATCGCCGACAACCTCAGTGTCGTCTGCCGATGGTATCGTTAGTGCGATCCGTAAAGAGGATTCCGATCCGGTGACCGATTTGTTTTCCTCAACTTTCGACGTGATTTCATAGCTTTTGACCATCTCTTCTTTTCGGAGGATTTGGTTGGATGATTTCGATGGTGAGATATGTTTCTTTGGAAAAGTGAGGTTCTCTAGAAAGCCGTCAGAGTTGTGGTTATGAACAAGACAAGCCGTATAATTATCATCGGCCGAAATTGATTCATTTATTGTAGATCCAAGGTCTGATTTACCCAAGTTGTTGTGGTTCTTATCTGTGGTATTTTCAATCAGATGCGGTTGAGGAAAGTCAGAAAAGTCTCTTGCGAACTCATCATAGTTTGCAGTATTCGCATTTACGCGAATACCATCAATTCTGAACAATGTTTTTCTTTTAGAAGTGTCCTTTTCGGGTACTCCATGATCAAAATCGGTGTTCGATTCCCTCATCCTATCCAACAAAGAATAAACATGTTCGTCTTGACTAGTCTTAGAGCGGGGGCTCTTATTAAGGGCATTGATATGTCCGTTTCTAGACTCGCTACCAAGACTTTTTGATATCAATAATACTCTGCTGCCGTCGTTTTCATTCATATTACCCGATTCCATTCCATCAGACAACACACGCTTCACGTCAAACGATCCTTCACCACTCACCGCATCTTTCCTCTGCAGAGATGCTGTAAATTGGTTGCGGAACTTTTCTCCGCAGACATTCCGCTTATGATCCGCAATATGGTGGATTGACGAAAAATTTCGGAGGGTGATCGACGACTCTGGTCGATACGATGTCGAGAGCGACTTGCGGTAACGGTCTTCATCGAAAACGATCTTTACATTATCCGTCAAACGAACTCTTGGTCCAGTTGTTATTTCGTCACCCTCGTCGGGCCGCGATGAATTCGCCGGGGCCGACGTCACATATCGTCGGATGTACGTCTCAATTGCGTCTTTTTGACGCGAAGCAGGATCACTTGATCGACTTCTAGGCTTTCGTGTTGCCGTAGATTCGTTTCTTCCTGACTGCTTTTTCTTTGAACGGTCTTCATCTCGGCGTCCGTCGTTAAGGAGAGTCGAAGATGAGCTCGAAACGGAATTCGTCAGGAAAAAATCTGGTGGTTCGATTCTCGGATTGCAGCGAGGCCGATTTGACAATAACTTCCGATTTTGTCCCATCATATTGAATCAAATTGTAAAGCGAATGTTGTAAATTTATAAGTTTATAAGTCATCGCCTTTCCAAATGATGCGAAATCATTCAGCAATCTCCTGAGCTAAGAAAAGTTATCATTCCTCTTCAACTAAATCAAAATCACTCGTTACAAGACAAAGTACACAACTTTTGAAAATCACATGAACTTGATCTTTTGAGCTTACAATATGCGATTGTTCTCTCTCTAACTGAGCGAATGAAACTGATTCATTTGTTGTTTAAGACGCTGTTACATTTCAAATGCAAGACCCTACTTTGCCCTGAGGCGAGTAAATGTCCATCACACCTATTCATTGCCACTAAACAAAAACCCAACTCAAACAATACCCATCAAAAGAAACTCATTAACTCCTCACCACCAAATGTGCAATATTTGACATCTAATTAAAGAATTACAAAAAGAAACATTTCCCCCTCTCCGCAACTGATACATCGAGCCTTTCAATGAAAGGTGAAAGCTAAAAAGCTTTTTAGTTTCATTGTTCAACTCAGGGTCTCGAGTTAAAGTACTAGGCAAAGTCAATTTACTCAGCAAACGTATCGGAGAGGGGTGCAAATATTAGGGTATGACACCTGTATCGAGTAGAATGAAGTGCTCTTTATATAAAAATGAAAAATAAAGCGCTTCAAATTGTACTTTATCATGTTGATCTGTTTAATTGGTTCCTAGTTTCACCTATGATAAAACTAAAACAGAAGGCATCTAAATTACGCCATGAGTCGACATTTTTTTTTAAATACACTTTTGTATACACCGTTTGAGATCGACAAACATGATGAAATCAACCGCAAGTAAAGTAACCTTGTCGGATAGTTAGGCCTATGTGTAAAACTTTTGAGCGTAAAAGTGGTAAATAGTTAAATCTCTGTGATAATGAGAAAGAACTTTTGACAATACTATAGACCAGCATATAGAACAACCTTTAATGTTTATCAAATATCTTACACAGTTTTCTTTGTCGCCAAAAGACACAATTTATATTTTCCCTTTTATCGATATTACAGTGAAGTTTGTCACTACAACAATAATACTCCGCAGTTTTTTTTAATTGTAATTTACTTCTTGTCTGGTCATTATGATAGTGCTTTGACGTCACAATGTAAAACCACTGTCACACTGTTACCGATAACCAACATACTCTAGGCAATCTAGTCAGATCGGTGAGACCGAGGCATAATGGCTTAAATTGACAAATGGGATCCTTGGAGTGACAGTGTTTGCAAACTTCCGACGCACAAAACAGTTCAACTTTTAATCTTCTTAGTCTACAGGTATCTTAACGTAATGCGGAAACTGGGATTATTACACGGATGAGTTACTACAAAACAAACTAAAAATATATCAGCTAAGATAATACTTGAAAATATGCTTAATAAACCAGCAATGTAAATCATTCTGCCATCATTCTACTAGCAAATAGACCAAGGGGATAATACCTTTTCGGTTTTATGCTTGGTGGAGGACTGGCTTGATGTGACGGAGGCATAAGCTTCAAGTGACAAATGGGATCCTTGGAGTGACAGTGTTTGCAAACTTTTGACGCACAAAACAAGATCACAATTCAACGTGTAATCTTCTTAGCCTGCAAGTATCTTAAAGTAATGCGGAAACAGGGATTGTAAATGTTACACGGATGAGTTAATATACTCGACTAAATATAAAATAGATCAGCTAACATGATACATGACAATATGCAAAGTATATTAGAATAGAATGCAAATAATGCAGTCAATATAACTTTTATCTTATAATTGATGAAAAAACGACAGTACGATCGTGAAAGTTAGATTGTTCTGGCAGTCACCAAAATAATATTGAAATGAATGATTTTGGGGGCAAATGACATATATATTAAATATTCATCCACCTATGTAAAGGGATAGATGGAAAGGAAGTCGAGGTGTCGATGGGTCACAAGATGGGTCATGTAATCAAAGTCATTCTTTCCATGTTTTTCCTCTTTTTTTTTTGTAGTAGGTATTTTTTTACGGTAAGTAAAGGGGCTGTCCCACTGGAGGCGATCTTTGTTGCGACAACTGGCGATCTTGCTGTTGTGAGTGTGGTAGCAAGTTGTTGTTGTAGCCCAGCTTAGATAGAGTCGTAGGTAGGTTTATAATCGCCTTTTTAAAGACGAACTCCTTATAATTATGAAATTATCAGGTTGTCGCCGCAACGATCGCCGCCTGTGGGACAGGCCCTTTAAGGTAAAGGTAAAGATTATTTAACGCTTCTTGCTGAATCACCTATTTTCTTTACATATACATTTATATTTCTACTCCAATAAATGTCAGAAGAAACTTTATTGAACAGAACGTTGAGGTTAAGCCAATAGAATGAAACGTTACATGTTAAAACTGCATTTGATCTACTTCCTAACTTATTTTGTTAAATCTTTTCGATAACATATATTTATATTATATAAAAAAAATCGCTCTTCAAAAAGATGATTATGGTTACTCAGTCTTTTCTCGAATGTGCTATGTATGATTTTGGGAAAGAGTTATTTATTTAAAAGTAAAAATACATAAAGACTCAATTCATCTTAATTATTCAATAACATTTTGTTTTGTATATCATAATCATGTGTGTTCATAAATCACACCCGTGACAATAGCGTCAATGAGTGTGACCTTTTTTCTTCAACCTGACATATCGACACCCAATATACTGACATTATTATCAATTACATCGATCTTCGTCCAAAGCTGCTTACTTGAAGGGCACGACATCGTCTCAACAATCAGCACTGCTAGAATTAAATTGATTTCTTTCTCAATCCTGTCCTCAGGCGGGTATATGATTCGATTTGTTTTCTTATTTTCACGTAGATACATGGATAATTTGTTCTTTCCTTTGAAAAAAGCGAGAAAACATACTGCTGGCAATAGGAACGGCTTAAAAGCAATTTGTTTTGAAGTGTCTGACAAATAAATCTAGATTTGCGGAGTAAGGAAAAAGATAGACAGGAAAAAATAGAGAGAATGGGATGAGAAAGAGAGGGGGAGAGAGAGAGGGAGAGAGAGAGGGAGAGAGAGAGGGAGAGAGAGAGAGAGAGAAAGAGAGAGAGCGAGAGAGAGAGAGAGAGAGAGAGAGAGAGAGAGAGAGAGAGAGAGAGAGAGAGAGAGAGAGAGAGAGAGAGAGAGAGAGAGAGAGAGAGAGAGAGAGAGAGAGAGAGAGAGAAGGGAGGTTATTGATTTTTAAACATTGCTCCGTTTCTTCGTGTTTTCGCTCAATATATGTATCTATTTCTTGTTGCAACATTGGGTGTGTATTATCTTGTATAATCTTCTTATGTTTTTGATCAATACTAATGTATAAAATCTTTGTATCGCATCACTGATGTCGCTCATGTTTCTTTCCCGTCTACTCTGTTTTACCGTTTCACTTTCACACACTCCTTATACTGTATTTGTCAATCTCTCTCTCTCTCTCTCTCTACCCCTAACTCTGTACATGATTTTAAATTTGTATTTCATGATTCGCAAAGTGAACGACAGTGTAATTAAAGCCAACTACGTGTTATACACAATGATAGTTTTCATCTTGTATTGATTATAATGAATATATTAGTTGCGATATTATATAATTCTTCTAAAAGTTGGAATTGCTTTTCTACACCTTCACTGACAAATTTGGTCCATATTTTATTTGTAATCTACGTCTCCTTTGTTTTTATATGTTTGTTTGTCTTTATAAAACATATGCATTTCTACAGCTAACTCTCTCTCTCACCTTCGATCCTCCGTCTGTCTCGCTTTGTTGTTCTTGTTTCTCTCTCTCTCTCTCTCTCTCTCTCTCTTTCCATTTGTGTTTGTCTCCCTCCCTCTCTACCTCTCAATCTGTCCTTCTCCATTTAGTTTCATGGCCCTTGTTGATGAAAACAACCCTCCTATCCCCCGGCCCACAGTAACCGTAGTGCCCTTGTCAGGCTTTTCTTCTTTTGAACAGAAGGGAACTGGTTGTGAAAAGCTACGGATCAATAGGGGCTATCGGGCACCTCAATGGTTCAATGGTCCTTTCCACAATGCCCCCTCAACTACCCCTCCGGGTGATAATCATACCTACCTTTCAAAGACTCCTTCGAGGGAGTCCATAAAAGAGGGGCTGACTTGTGGAACAAAAGAGTGTAGCGTCTCATTGTTACACTTGGGTAGGGTTGTCATCAAATGAAAGACGGAGGGGTTCTCTGTTTAATGGATCCGACTGGTTATGGTTTTTTGATAGACTGACCAGCGATTCCACGACGGAAATCTCGCCAATCTTCAAGACAGACAACACGGATGAAAAAGTGACATTTTAAAGGAGCAAACGACCGAGTATTCCACTCCGAACTCCACATTAACATCATACTGCTGTCAAGGAGGGCTATTCAAGTTCGAAATGACATCATTCGAAGCGTGGGGGTCATAAATGTTACCCCCTGACGGGAGGAACAAAGTTCATACGACCCCCGCCTGCCCTATACTAAATGAAAACAATAGCGACCAAAACAACTGGCAGCCGTTCGCACACCGTATGCGTTGCTACGGCTACGATACGCTATCTCATTGTGGAGAGCTGAACTGAGCGAAGGGCACATTGCATGTGTGTGCGTTTCTTCTTTTCGAGAGTCAATTCACACTATTTACAGGCGGTATACGGATACAGCATATCGTATATCTCTCATTCTTGTTTATTGGTAAACATATTGGGATTTGATATGGATTCTTGAGTTAATGTGCTTTTAATATCTTGCATGGATGATTAGTACGTTGCATTCGAGGGAAGCTAGGACTGCTTGGAACATTTAAAGTTTTTACAGTTTCCAGACTTTAACCACTCTCGGAGATATAAAACTTTGGAGGATTGTGGTGACATCAAACACAACTGGCAACTGGAAAAGTTTACAATAATTTTCCATATAAAGTTTCACCGAGCATTCAATGTGATCTACAAGCAGGCTGATCTTCTAATTATGTACCTTGGACATCTTGAAACTTACAAATGTACTCCTGAATTTATGGAAGCTCATTTCCGTCGGATTCTGGATTGATAAATAGCCTTCAAAACTTTGTGGAACTTAGCTCGCTAACAAAATTTAGAGGGAATATGTCAATAAAGCTGATCAGTGTTGGATTCATTATTATTTCTGTTTGATATGTTGACTTTTAAAATGATCTCATTTGTTTGAACCCTTGATGGAGATTTTGAAGTGTGAATAATGACGCGAGGACCAACGATGGCCGAAACTCGATGGAGTAATTACACTGGTACTCTAGCCGACACCAATGACGTCGAGACGATGTCGACAGCGCCTCCGATCTCGTCATACCGTGCCGTATATCGCCACGCCCCTCCGCCGGTAGGAAGCAATAATCAAGGAACATTAGGAGTGAGTCCCGATCACCATATCATCACCCCAACGTCAGCGACAATGCCCCCGTCTTCCACCGTCTTTGAACCCACGGATCCGTACGGGTATTCGATCTCGGATTGGTCACCGCGTCATTGCGCCATCGATGTCGCACGAGTGCAGCTAAAACCGAACTCGTCGAACGCGGTGACGAGCTCCGATTCGGACATCTTTAAACGATCCGTCAACGAAAGACTCGATAAATATATGGTGATACGACAACGGACGTTTCATGGTTTGGTGAGGAGTAAGAGCGATCTTCGACAATTACCGTTGACGGATCCGAGAGAGACGATGAGTGAGGGTTCGACACCGACATGGTTGCACAGATCAAAGACGGATCTTTACATTGAGAAATGGAGGTCGAAATCGAACTGGAAGAACCGCGAACGGAGCAAGAGTGGGTCTTCTGCGATTGACTTATCAGGGATGACTTTAGGATCTCTTTGCGACAACCTACCAAAAAGTCGGCTCCAGCAAGCACTCTCATTGCCATCCAGCACATCCAGGAGAGGGGAGAAAATGGTTGCCAAGCCCCTAGGTCCGACCACCGTTTCAAACGGTTGGGAGACAAGGTTTCCTCCTCTTCACTCCACACCCATCAAAAATACCATCGCCGAGTCAAATGGAAAGACGTCTACGAGACGCGAACGTGTAATCGAGACGGACACTGACCAAACGTCTTCGGCGACCCAGAGGAAATCCTCGTCGTCGGATGTCCATGTACTTCCCTCACCACGAGAAAGTGTAAATAATAATCGAAATGATGAGGGACGTCAAAAAGGAGGAGGAGGAGGTGGAGGAGGAGGAGGAGATCGAGGAGAATTGCCAACCCAAGCACCGATGCGAGGTGGTAATCAACCGCAATCATCTCCCGATTCGCCGAGGAGATCGAGAGAGATGTGGATAAAACAGAAGAAACCTGTTGCTGCCATCCCGCTACAGGTTTGGGAACCATCCCTTGAGAGTATTCCACCCAGCAACCAGAAGACTGTATCTCCCCGTCATAGGGCATGGCACGGTGGTCCTTTAAGGCAAGGGGTCTTGAAATAACGAAAACTTAAGATTATTTCTAGTTATATATAAATGATTACAAATTTAATTTCATATTGAAATAACTTTCGATAATGATCACATTGTTATGCATGGTCAGAGGACGTCTATCTAGACAGAAATCTACTCTTAACCCTAATTCAGGGGGGGGGGGTGGTAATGTCCTGGGAGTAATTGTAGAGGGGGTATATGTGGTTGTCCAGATACAAATTGTTATCATTGATACTTTGGAAATGGCCGTCACCATATGCCATAATTGTATTTCAGCAAATTGTGACATTTAGAGTTGATTTATTTTTAAGATGATGAGTAAAGAAAATCAACATTCCAAATACATTAATAAAATGTGAAAATATAATCGTGCCGGAAAAAAAAGTGCATAGATTATAAAACATAAAATAAAAGCATAGATTCATTATTTTTTTTTTCTTTGGTCAAAATAAATTGATAGTAACTGATTCATACTTGAGGGAAATAGTCACGTAAAAAAGTTAGGATCTACATATTATGTACTGCATCATGTTTTAATTAGTGTTTTGATTTTGTTCTTTGGTGCAGAATAGAGAAAAAAAATAATACTGCCTATTGAAAACAAGTCAATATAGATATCCTCATGTTTTTAATTAAGAATTTTAATACATTTCTTTTCTTTTTTTTTGCATATATCACTGGTATTACTTTTAAATTAATTTCCGAAGAAGATCTTGCCTTTGAAATGTATATTTTGCATCATTATGAAGTATAAACGTTCCGTCCAAGCTATTCTCAGGTGTTCACATTTAAAAGAAAGAGAAACTGATTTATAGACATCAAACTGCCATATTTTACGGGATTGCATATGTATGTAGGCTACATGTAGATGTTGTTGATAGTATTGTATGTATAGTTTATTATGATTACGTCATCATTTATAGTATTATTTAGTCATTTATAGTATTTAAACATACACTGAAGTACGGTATTACGGGCGTACAGTAATTAGTAGACAACTAGTTTTATCAGGATATGGACGTATTACGTAGCCTACATTTATCCCAAAAGTCAAGTTTTGTAATTTTTTGTTTATTCCATATGAATGGAATTTTATTTTAGTATATTAGTTACTTTAATTCAAGTCCACGAACCTCATTTATTGCGTTTGATATCCCGATTCGGACCGATATTCAAAGAGATACAGCGAATGTTTAAATAATGCTATCTTTAATCAGTTTTGATTACTGTTCTGTAAATTAACTATGTCCTATTTACGTATTAATGAGTATAATACAGTATCTCCAATCTCATCTCGTCAGACTTTATTTATCTCCATAGTGGTAATGAGTTCCTATTTTATAGCTAATGAAACAATATGCGTGTCTGCATTCGAATTGATTTCTTGGTTAAGGCCCCTTCACATTAATACTAAAAGAAAGGTTATTGATCGAACCAGTCTGTGGTTCACCACACCACCAGCAAAAGGAAGAAATTAATCGAAGCGCATGGAAACGCTCTATATTTTTAAGAAAGTGAATTCCTTTTCGAAACAGAAACGCATACAATCAACTAACATGTTATTGTAGCTTTCTCATTATTAGCAAATCTCACTATGACTTATCGTATACATAATTCCTTCGATTAAATCCTTAAAATGGTATGAATATAACATTAAATTTATGAATTTAAATAGCAACAAAACCTAGTTGGCTATGTATGACTATATGATATTGAAATATAATGCAAGACAATCATGATACACTAAGTATGATATATATTAGCTTCACTCTATGTTTATTAATATGCTTATTTATTTGAGGTTAAAAGTCATGGTCATTTATAGTGGTCAAAGGGCAATGGCAAAATACAATCGTCGCCATTATAGATATGAAAGACGTTGTTAAATATACGATATATCGACAGAACAGTGTAGGGTACATGCAGGTAATATGGGCCCCTAAGCTCATTTGCCTAATTTGCATAAAATTACGAAATGACATACAGTCTAATCTTTGTTTATATGAATCAATAACTACTGGTCTAACTTTTATTGTGAAGAAAAACAATTATCACCAATCCCCCTGTCTGCAATATTCAAATGTTGACGTCATTACCAAAGTGCCCATATTACCTGCATGTGCAGGTAATATGGGCACATGTATTTAATGTATGTTTTAAAAACTACAATGACTCTACCATGTCTGGAATTTGCTTAAAATGTTGAAAATCATTAACTTTAAGATATAATTTGAAATTATAAGACCCTTCAGTGAATCCTTTGACTATATATTTCATTGTTATGTATTTTGTATATTATTTCTTTTTTAAAATATTTTTTAAATATTATTTTCATTATACAAGTCAATATAGGCCTACAATAAGTTATTTATATTAATTATATACTGTGAATATATCTAAATGAATCGTAGCAAAGAGATTGATGCCTCATCCTAATACTAAGTACCAGAATCATTTCCGCCATTTTGGATGTCCCATATTACCTGCACTAATGTTGCTGTGTCAGGCAAGCATTCAATGCCACATTGCACCCTTTCAATAAAAGAAATTGACCTTTACCCGCTGGTATGATCAAAATGAAACTATAAGCTTACTAAATATACAAAACAATTGAGGTTACCCCCTCAAACACTCTTTCACCATCACATTCTGTGAAATATCAAATTTTACATCAGGGTTAAAAAATGCCGTAAGTTTTACCTACCTTGTTGGTTTTCAGCAATTTTCTCAGAGAAATTTCGGCATCAGATGCTCTCACGACGATATATTTTCGTATACAGTTCATATGAACAGCATTATGGTGCTCACACCGGTCACCGATCACCGGTCGACGGTCACGACATGATTTGCTTCAGGTGGCCCATATTACCTGCTGGCCCATATTACCTGCATGTACCCTAGTTATTGACATAACGATATATTTTTTTTTTTGTAATTGTGTGACACAGCGATAAAATGATTTTCTTCCTAATATTATCCTCGATATCTAATGTTCTGAAGCCGTTGACCTTTGAACTAACATGATAAAGTAACTAATGTTCAAGAATGAAATAATGTATTATCGTGCCATTACAAAATCTTAGATGACCTTTAAAGGCAGTATTAAGTGCATTTTCATTATTGTATAACTGGCAAAATATTTGTTACAATTTTGTCATGTGTTTATGCATGGTACGTTTGTTGTTTGAAATGCCATGAGATAATATACTTGCCCATGTATTGACGATTATTGTACATTGATGTGTATCTTTTTGAAATCTATATTAATTTTAATAACATTTTACAAAACCATACATTCTGTTGCATCAGTGTGTTGTCAAATTCAAATTTAATGTAGTTTTTTTTTTAACTGATTTGAATCGAGAGAGAGAGAGAGAGAGAGAGAGAGAGAGAGAGAATAAGGGGGGGGGGAGAAGAAAAAAAATAGTTAAAAGAAGAGGGGAACAAGAAAAAGAGTCAAATAGAGAAAAGTGTGTTAAAACGTTTAATTTTGCTCATCTTAAGGCGCGGTCCCACTGGCTTTTTAGAATGATTTGCGAATGAATTGCGGATTGTTTGTTTGTTGTTTTTTTTTTGTTGTGGATGAACGAAATTTGTATACGCAACTCATGCGCAATTAATCCTCCCGCCAGTGGGACCGGGCCTTTAGGAAAAAATGTTCATGAAAGGGCTCTTTAATTTTCATCCTCGGTGAAACCATTGAAATCATATTCTTCGAAAACATTGAAGGTAATCCAAATGGTTCTAGACGCATTATTTTGATCTTATTTGGGGGGATCTTGAAAATATATAAAAAAATAACCCACAGAGGAACAATTTTAACGAAGTTGTAGATACGAGGCAAAAAAAGAAAGAAAAGAAAAGAGGTGACGACAATACACCTTTTTTTTCTTAGAGTGTATTACCCTAAAACATTCAAAATCGTAACTTCTACATATGGACAAAAGCAGGAAAAGCTTTTGACGTTTCTACATTAAATAAAATTGCCAATTTAATGAAAACTTTTGTCATGAAAATAAAACTGTTATGCCCTGAAAGAGTATCTTCTCCATAACAATTTGATACCATTTTAATGTGGTATATGTTTCCGGTTGGATATTCAGGAGGTATTCTTTGCTGTGATGTAAAATTTGATTTGTGCCAAAGTAATGGGTGACTGAATCTAAATGTCCATGAAGTAATCACACAAAGGTTGCAGTAAAATTTAATGCAAAACACCCTTTCACCTAAATTAGCATACGAATTGATAATGAAACATTTATTAAACATTGTATATGTATTTTGACTTTTGATATGTAAACAGGATAAAAATCAAACCGAATAACATCTACATAGGCTAAATTATAACATTCGCAATTTAAATGTTAGCTTCAAACATTAAAGACTCTATTTGGCACAAAATGTATTTTACATCACATTGAAATAGTGCCTCTTGTTCATCCAAGCAAGAACCTATGCCACACAAAAATGTTACCAAATTATTCACTGGAAAATACTCTTTAAAACCTGTATAATAGTTATCTGTTCAGGGATAATAATTCTTCAAAATGAAGGATTTGAGGTGTCTAGTTTTTTCTGACCCACTCGGTTAACCCATAAATGTCACAGCTTTTCACAATATACATTTCATAAATTGTGTTTCAAAACACAAATACGCCTCCTGTCGAGTTAATTCCTTTGTCTTCCAAAAACACAGGGAAGGGTGTTTTTCAGAATGGTGTTACACCAAAATACTTTGTCCAAATGGCGATATTGATTCCAATGATTTTTGTACAAATCGATGTTTTTCAGAGATTGATCGAAAGGATTTGTTTTGTTTTGTTTTTTTGTCTGTAGCTATCAATACTTGTAGCCCGAGGTGGAAATCCTTGCAATAGTGCCGTCTTAAAATAACGGCTTTCTTGTTTTTATGTGTTTTTATTTTTCTCTCCTTAAGACATCGATTAGCGTTTTCTATCTTCTCCCGCTCGTTCTCTGTTTTCATTTCACTTTTGTTTATCTATAATGTTTCACTCTGAATCTTCCCGCCCCTTATACTCCATTCACAGTGGCCTCATAAGAAATGATAGAAAAGAAAAGGAAAGAAGGAGAAAAACAAGGAAATACATAAGAAATGATAGAAAGCAAAGGAAAGAAGGAGAAAGAAAAGAAATACATAAGAAATGATAGAAAAGAAAAGGAAAGAAGGAGAAAAAACAAAGAAATACATAAGAAATGATAGAAAAGAAAAGGAAAGAAGGAGAAAAATCAAAGAAATACATAAGAAATGATAGAAAGCAAAGGAAAGAAGGAGAAAGAAAAGAAATACATAAGAAATGATAGAAAAGAAAAGGAAAGGAGAAAAAAAACAAAGAAATACATAAGAAATGATAGAAAAGAAAAGGAAAGAAGGAGAAAGAAATACATAAGAAATGATAGAAAAGAAAAGGAAAGAAGGAGAAAAACAAAGAAATACATATGAAATGATAGAAAAGAAAAGGAATGATGGAGTAAAACAAAGAAATACGTAAGATATGCAAGTATTTTGTTACGGAGGTCATAAAAATCACACGCTGCAGTGTGAATGGGTACATGAAATCTATCCCGGGACTGTCCCGGGATAACTTTTCTACTGTGAATGCATTTATAGCGGGTTTATAGCGGTGTTGCCGTCCCGCGACAGCACCGCGACAGCACCGGGATAAAGTTGAAAACCACTGTGAATGGGGTATTAGATGTGTAGCTCTCTCCACCTTTCTCTCTCTCTCTCTCTCTCTTTTTAATCTCTCTCTCTCTCTCTCTACTTTTTTTCTTCCCTCTCTCTTTCTCTCTCCCTCTCTCTCTCTTTCTATTTATATGTTTTTATCTTTTACACTTTTTTAAATAAATTTTCCATGCATTTTCTCCTTATATGTATATCGCCTTTTTATAGTTGGTTTATGACTATCTCCCCTTTTCTCCCCCTTCTCTCTCTTCTCACTACTTAGATCAAAATGCTTTCATAAGGCATCTCTATGCTTTATCAGTTTATTGAAAACACAATAAAACAATGCAAACTTTTCTGAAAGTGAAGCAGCCAATGATTGTTGAAACAAAAACGATTGAAATGTTATATCTCGCATTAGTACATAATCACTTCTATACAATGTATACGTATACGAAAACACTTCGTTCGTGGTTTTGCATTAAGCAGTCTACCAAATTTTAAAAGGAAATTAATTTCGGAAGCTTATTCTCAACGAAGCTTCTGCCCAGTTATTGGCAATTATGGGAAGTTATAATTATCATCATGATCATTTCCATTTTGCAGTTAGTTTTTTTACTGAAAAAGCCAAGGTTACTATATAGTTTGGGGTTACACTTTATTAATCCATACCGTTTCAAATGACTAAAATCTCCAATCACAATTTAAAACTTAGGTATATTTATCAACAGATCAAAGACACATATAGCTCTAATGCTTAAAATTCACTCCAAGTTTCATGTTGATCTCACGGTCAACATGACCAAATGTCATAAGAAATAACATAAAAATATACACGTGATTATCTGACGAAGCATGCTCTTAGTACGCGAAAGCCTCAGAAGGTAACTAAAATTTGTGATTGTGTAATGAAGAACTTCACTTTATCTATTGAGAGTCAAATCTGACAGACATTGTTCGGTACAAAATGACTATTCTTATTTTTCTTATTATACAATATATAGGTTTTCCCGGTCTATTTTAAACTCTTTGCAATCGAATTCGTTTATGTTAATTCAATTTAAACGATACCTCACGGTGCGGAGCTATCGGTCAATTGAATTACCGAAAGTGCTTGTAAGAAATGTCAAATTGATCGGAGAGTTTAAAATTGACCGGGAAAACCTATATTATCAGAGATATATCATGATTGATTGCATATAATTATTTGCCGTGGAGATTTCGAGACTATGTACAAATGATAGTTAAAGAATCTTGTGGGCTTGTATATTCTGTAGTCGGGTAGACAAAGTTTGTTACCAGAACTCAGGTACAAACTTCGGTTAGCACGCATTCTCGCTGGAGAGTTAGTGAACCTGAGTCTAATATTTCACGACTCTCCATGCAGAATGCGTGCTAACCCGCGTTTTGGTACAACGTTGAACTCAACTACAGAATACGGGCCATGTAGTTTAGATGTGCTTTTATTTACTATTGATTATCAGTTCTGTCTTGATTTAATGTGGATTTATACCACATCCTGTGTTCCACAGTCCCGTAACTGTTTTTTTCTAGATCTTAATGTGTCTGTTTTTCTGTTCGGTTTTGGTTTCTAGTTCATACATCAATATTCAAAAAGAGCGTTAGACCAGAACATGCAGAAATGTCCTTAAGGTTATTATGCTTGTATACTATAACCCTCATCCATCTATGGTATGGTCCTGAAGAGTGCGTATCAAAAAAGGGTAATCCATTTTTAGAGGGACCATATTTCAGGTTCATTTGTTTTGCTGTTCATATGTAACATATAATTAACGACAAGCTCTCCACCTTTCCAATGATACCTTTCTTGAATCATGAATGTAAAGCATAATTGAATAAATTGCAAATTTAGATGACGGGTACAGAATTCATTTTCCAAGTTTTAAGAAACTGGAAGAAAACCGAGTGAATGCTGTCCCTGCTGTCCCAAAGCATTGAATATGATTGTGTGTGATGATGTGTGACTCCTTTATTGAAAGCATCCACTCAGTCTTTCATCTTTTGACAAAAACTTGGGGAAATGGATGTTGTACCTGTCGACTTCATTTGAAAATCAAATTTATGATTCGAGAAAGGTATCAATGTAAATAAAGGTGATGAGTTCGTCTTCAACTATACAAAACAAATACATATCCAAAATAGATGAGCAGGGAATATGGCCACGCCAAAAATGGATTACATTGTTTTTTCGATGCGCACTGTAATAACGGCGGCGGATCTTACCCCATTTCAAATCCTGGATCCGCTGCAGTGGTCCAGATCAAACCGAAATTACATTTTTATTTTGTGATTGGCTTCGAGGCGACACTTTCCCTCAAATTCTTGCTTTCAATTATTTTACTCACACTATTTTTGTCTTTACTATTTCTATCTTCGGGTTTATCACCAACAATTGGATTGATATAGGTTTGTACGTGCCCTGAGATCTCCTCGTCTTGATTCACGCTTGGATGTCCAACATCGATCGGATCTTGACCATGTCTTTTGTATTGCACCGGCGCTTCATCGCCTCTAGGCTGACGACGGTTTCCCATCGGCTGATATCCCGATCTCCGACAGCGACGTCGAATAAAACAAAATAAAGCGACAGAGACGACGAGTAAGAGGACGACCGAGGCAGTGATCATAGTAATGTGTCCTTTAGACATGAGGACGTCAAGATGGTACACCATTACTTGGTCCCAATCTCCCGAAACGCATTGATAGGTACCCCCTTGCTGCAGATGGGTGTTCCACACGACCAAAGAGTCACCGTTGGTGAGGTAATAATGGTCGTTGAGACTCTGTCCGTAGTCCTGGAGGGTGATGTTGTCAGGAACGACCCAGGTAGCATATGCGATAGGGCATGTCAGAATAGCCATGCTTCTTGCGTGCACATGGATCATCGAGTTGTTGTCTCTGCATTGTGGCAGCGGGTCTTTGTACACGCTGTCTAAGGTGTGGCCTTTGAACTTATCCGGAGACTGGCAAGTGCCCGAGCAGTCGATACCTTCTTTGTCCAACCAGGTGGCGATCCAGTTATTGCGGCAATCGCATTCTAGAGGATTGTCATGAAGCCTCACTGTAAAGTCACGATATCCTGAATAATCTCCTCTGAACATTAACGGCTCGGATAGGACTTTGATCTGATTACCCTCAAGATAAAGGAATCTTAATTCGGTTAAGTTGGAAAAAGCGCCTTGTTCTATTCGGACGATTGCGTTTTCTTTTATCGTTAGATATTGGAGCTCCGGCATTAAGACGAAGGTTTGCGGCATCAGTCGAACGAGTTTATTCTTAGACAGATCCAGTCTCTGTAACCCTTCCAAGCCAAGAAAATTATTCCTTGAAACACTCCAGATCGAGTTACTAACCAAGCTAAGGTTACGGAGTTTTCCGAGACCTTGAAAACAACTATTTTCTAAAGCATGAACGTTGTTATAATCAACAGAAATCGCCTCCAGTTTAGACAAGCCCATGAACATGTTTTCGTCGAAAATGTTCAGGAATGTATGTTTGAAGACGAGTTGCCTGATGGTAGCTACAGCTCTAAACCCTCCTGGTTTGATATACTGAACTCCGGAAAGAGTAAGGCGGAACAAACCGCTGAAAGAGGAGTTCGTAAAAGATCCGTTGTCAAGGACAACATGGTCGAAATATTGAACCGTTAACCCTATCACATCCAGGAACTCAACAGTTATCAGACCGTTCCCTTGGCATATGCAATTGCCGAGCGTTTGAGAGTTCTGCATGGGCGTAGGTGGGTCAAAAGGATGCTTGGTGCAGTTACAGGTTGGGGCGCATGATGATGTCAAAACAGTCGACGTCAATACAGGCGTGTTAAGGAAGAGTGCTATGCCTGTCATTGCAACAAGCAATCTTGATACGGTGCTCATCCTTTCAGATGCCATGTTTCTCTTGATTACAACCATTTAGAGCTGATACGAGGGAGACTGAGTAAGAGGTGGGAAGACAATATCCTGGAACGGACAGGAATGAAATTGGCAGAGTCCAACAGAGCGTTGGAAGACAGAACCTAATTAAGTGGAGAAAACAGATTTGAGAAATGTTGTATTCAGTGCATTTCGTCAACTTTACTACAACGTTTGCAGAGGCATACGGAAAGGACCGAAATAGTTATTAATTGGTGGAAAAGGGATAACCCTCTGACAAGAGAAAAGAGAGAAAGAACAACACCTCAATTTCAGATCGGGAGAGGGATCCATGTAATTAGGAAGGTAACACAACTGGTCTCTTTTTCCCCTGGTCTATGACTATTGATGATAAATGACATACCAGCTAATAACAAGATTAAGGCAACGAGATAGCGGAAATCAGGGAAAGTCGGTCTTGTTCATGTATTACGCTTTCATGACCATAATTATCATAATCTCTCACTCTCGTCATAAAAAAAAATATGTTCACCAGTTTCACTTCCCAGTGTTAACTTGTTCATATTGATTTAATGGGTGCCCCCAGAAATATGGCAACAGGAAATGTCTCCCAAATTAGATATTTTCCATAATCTTTCATTATCATGATACGAAAATGCTGTGTGAATAATGTGGGACATTTTTGTTGTCCAATATCCAGAAGTTCCATTATGAACTAAATTTAGATGTAATTTCGCATATTACATTGATTATTATAATATAGAACATCGACTCAGGTATCACGATATGCTCGAACTTTGCACTTTCCTGTTAATCTCTTTCTCTCTCTCTCTCTCTCTCTCTCTCTCTCTCTCTCTAAAGATTGTTCCTAGAACGAAGCAAGGGCGTCGCAACGCCATTTTGAAATTGGGGGAAGGGGTTTAGATCAAATTTGACAACTATTTTGGGGAAAAAGGCCAGATCAGTGATGTATTGTATGCAGGTGTATCACAATACATCTTGATTTAAGATTGTTCTTGTATCACGTTTTTTTTCAAAAGAGATACACGGTAACTATATTTTTTTCAGTCACTGTGGATCCCAATCCCTCAAAATTGCTTTCGTGTTTTTTTTTTTTTTTTTTTTTTTTTTTTTTTTTTTTTTTTTTTTTTTTTTAAATCTTTCCCAATTAAACAACTGCCATGCTGGCTACATGTGAAAGAGATATCTGGAAGGATTTAATTTTTTTAGAAGTTAACATAATGTGCAGAATTTAAAAGCTTATTTACAAATTGCATAAACATAATGACTTAACTTATAGCAGGGGCCGCGGAGCATTTTTGAAAGTGGGGGAGGGGGCTGAACAGGCTAAAAATCACGAATCTATGGCTATTTTCGTACATGTTTGCTGACAAAAAGTGGGGCCCCCCGGATCCGCGGCCCCTGTATAATTTGTTTAAAATATCAATTATTCTGATAAGTGTGAAATTGTAACCTACGGGAATTATTGTTAGATATACCGAGTGAGTAAAAAAAAACTTTACACCTAGAAAAATGTCAACAAAAAGAAAACCAATTTATAAACCCAAATTATTTTACATATTCTGAAAGAGTAATTCCTCCCGCATCTTCTGGTACCATTTTTGTGTGGTATGTCTTTACGCTTGGATGAACACGACGCATTGTTTGCCAACATGCAAATTTCGAATTGTGCCAGGGTCGGGATGAAATATTATTGAAACAACAAAAGCTGACAAAAAAGCAACTCCATCATGAATAAAATAGCATAACTTTTTAACGAAAATGTCTTCCGCTTAATAACTTGGCAGGGGTGTTGTTACACATATTGACTACATTTTGTATGAAAATTAGATTGACTCGTCAAGTAATGCAGGAATGAGTACATATCAAAGAGTAAATTGTCACTGACAGACCTAAAAGGCCTCCTAATACTTTTGAAAAGAGATTATTGTCTTCGACGTGTGCTCACTCATGCCTGACTTACAGATTTATCTCATTGTCATAAAGAATGTATTCAATATGTGTAACAACACCCCTGCCAAGTTATTAAGTGGAAGACATTTTCATTAAAAAGTTATGCTATTTTATTCATGATGGAGTTCCCCTTTTGACAGCTTTTGTTGTTTCAATTTCATCCCCAAACTGGCACAATTCGAAATTTGCATGTTCGCAAACAATGCGTCGTGTTCATCCACGCGTAAAGACATACCACACAAAAATGGTACCAGAAGATGCGGGAGGAGTTACTCTTTAAGAATATGTAAAATAATTTAGGGTTTATAAATTGGTTTTCTTTTTATTGACATTTTTCTAGGTGTAAAGTTTTTTTTTTACTCACTCGGTATAGTGAAAACTTGAGAGAATGTTTCCAAACGATATCATTTTTTTTTTTCAACGGCCGGTTTTGGTTGACATGCCGTATAGGCAAATGTAATGAACAGGCACCAAAAGTGAACGTGGATATTATGCATTTTTCTATTCAACCATATATTTTCAATTAATTTCTTTGGCCCGTGTTCTAACCAGCGTTTAAGATTTTAAACACAGTAGGGTAAAGTGAGGTAAGGTGGGTAAGATGAGCAAGCCCCTGTAACTCGGAAACTGTAATAAATAAAAGCTAGTTTTCACCTCCAGAACATTAAGGACATCTATTTAAATCACTGGGAACAATTTCAAGACATGAGCTAAGAATGGGTAGAAATTTGACATAATTTTGTAAATTTACACAATTTTTGAAATTTTCCCATTATCATAGATTTGGAATGATTCTGTCTTCCCATTTGGGACCAATCAAAAATGCTTACTATAAAATGATTATGTATATTATAGTAGATTCATGGGTAAAAGCATTTGTGCTTCATTTAACATAGAATTTAAAAATATATATAAAAAGTTTTCAAAATGGCGTGCATGGGGTAAGATGGGATTTTTGATGGGGTAAGTTGAGCCATAGGGCCTACCATAACATATAAATTATAACTTAAAAGTCCCAATTTATTCGATGTGTATTAGGTTTTTGTTCTTAGATATAAGTTTTAACAAAGAAGAAAAGACAAGCTTATGAATTTGAACATTTTTTTTAATTACTTCAGTTATTTACCTAATTTGCATATAATACACGCATTTAGTATAAGATCATCTTACCCCAGACACTGGCTCATCTTACCTCATGTCTGGGGTAAGATGATCCTTTCGACAACTTTTTTTTTGCGGGAAATTAGACTAATATAAAATGCACTGTTTCACAGCTCAATAGGGGGAAAAGGGAGAACAGCCGTTGTACTTCAATACTGAATGTAAGCCATAACTACAGTATCTATGTATTGGTAGTCAGGAGCCAAAATGGAAAAAAAATGGCTCATCTTACCTCATCACTTTCCCGTACAGTATACATGCATTAGGATTGCACAATATCTATTCGATTCTAAAATTCTAGCGCATCTTAAACGGGGCTTAACTCTAAAACGCGGTACAAAATATGTCGTATAATGATCGTGTTCAAACAACTGTAACTATACTGATCCATATCTTTTAGTTTCCTACAAGGACACTGCAATTTAGTAACAACAATTCCAACTTACCATGAAGCACACCTAAGATTTTCTCCGGAGTAGGCCTAAATATGGTTGTAATTCATATTCTCCAAACAAAATATCACCTTTTCCACAGATATGTTAAATGAAAGTCCACAAGTCATAATTCAAACAAATGGTAGATTTACTGGATTAAGCTCACGTCATTCGTTATTCGTCGATTTTCCTTGGTCTTGCTTTCAGTGGGATTTTTAGAGATGATAAGCGGGGGAAAAAAAAGAAATACACTGGGGATTCCCCGCGTAAGTGGTGCTTTCTTTGAAGGGGATCAAAGTCCAATACACAGTCACATGTGCATATTTTGATATCATCATAAACTTTTTATTGGTTGTATTTTTGTTTATATTAAAAGTTTTAAACATATTTACATAGAAATAAAATAGTCGTATTAACCAGACAAAGGACATAAAAACGAATAGACAATACAATACGTCACAACTCAATATACATGTATATACAACACGGGACAGCACAATTGTCTGCCTTTTGGGAGTAGACTCTCCAGCCTCTGCCTCACAATCACCTGTAACCACGGTAACAATCAAACTTTATATACCCCCGTATAACTACGTTATGGATCATCATTGGCGATATAATTTCATGAATATATTTTAAATCCCTGAAACTATAAATACATCATGTCTTTGGTGAAGATTAGAGGGTGAACGGGTAAGACTGAAAAATCAGTCGTTTCTTTGTATAGGGAATGTGCACAGGTTTTATAACTCGTTATTTTTCGAAGGTTCGTTATCGCGAATATGTGCGGATCCAGGGAGGGCGTGTCTCGCCCCATAAACAAAGGGGAAAAAAAGTTCTGCAACTGGGGTTCAGCAGGCGTGCGCCCCTATTGTTTTTGTACACTAATTGAACGTAGAAAAAAATAGACGTCGTACCCCCCCCCCCGCCCCCCATTTTCCAAATTTGTCAACTGCACCCCTCCTTTCTTAACTTGAGTCCCTGACCGGACCGAAAAATGAAAACCTAAATTATATACATATAAAACGAAAGCTGATATGTTACATAATACAACAATTCTCAATTTAAGCGTTTTTATTGTCCATCTAGAAGATGATCGAACCTCAACCAGGCCATCCCTCCCAAATACTCAAAAATTACCCCTATTTTAATGACGCGGCTGATGACGTCAAAGGATGTGAACGGAATGCTAGAGCCACCTGGCAGCCAGGCATGATTGAATTTGCCCTTTCATTTCATAACAATAGAATTCTAGCACACATGGGGTCTATTGTTCTGACATAGCAATACAAACCTTTTTTTTCTAAAGGCGAAACCCAATCATGCCTGGCCGTAGCATTCCCTTAATTGACGTCATCATCCGTGCCAGTAAAATAGGGGTAACTTTTCGAGTATTTGGGAGGGGTGGCTTGGTTGAGGTTCGATCATCTTTTTATGAATACTATTATGAAAATGGAATTTTATTTTTGTGTATTTATATTATACGCCTAGGCCTACTTAGCTTTCAATCGATGTGATGCTGCAGTCACACAGACACTTACGCAAAGTTACGTTTTTGTTGTTCTTATTTCATCTTCTATTCTATCTTTTCTTACTTTTTTTCTTTGTTTTATTGGATGAACGAAATTATCAGCATTTCCATTGCTGAATATAACGGGAAGGCTTCCTTGGGGATCCGCAGAAAAGAAAATAATTTTTGGACGCAACCGGACGTAACTCAACGTAAGTGTCTGTGTGACTGCAGCATAAAGTTGCATTTACTCCGTCAATGTCCTGGATCTACTGCTGATGAGGGAATCACAAGACAATAAAATGGGCCTAAAATAAACTTGTCTTTATTTATTTTTTTTTTTTTTGTACGTCCAGTTCCGGAATATAACAAAATGAGCTTTGATAAGACATTTTTGTGATGGGGTGTATTAGGCGCGGATCCGGGGTGGGGGCTGGCGCCCCCAGTCCAAAATTTAGAAAATAGTGCCTAAAATCAGGTATTTCAGGCCTTTGCCCCCCCCCCCTCCCCTCGTTAAAAAATATGGATGACTGACCTGAGTGATAACTTATCCCTACCCCTATGGGTGTTATTTCAATAATAATGACCTTCCCGAAACGTGAAAAATTTGACTGAACCTTGACGTTATAAACATTTCTGTATTAAAAAAAAATCTGAAATTTCAATGTTGGCCCCCTCATAAAAATCCTTAATCCGCTACTATGTATAAATAGATTTTTTCGCTGTTTTTGTATTAGAAGCTTTGGTTAATCTCCTCGCTTTCAGTAGTTCATTTCTGGTGTGAAAGTGAAAGTAGGGGAGAGCGGGGTTAGTTGGAACACGGGGTAAGTTGAAACATTGGAATTTTTTTGAACAGCTTTGAATTAAATTGTAAAATACTGCCCTCTAGTTGTTGTTATTGACAATTGCCATCCACCATATTCAAGACAGCACATGTGCTACAAGCTTGGTGAAGTGAGAAAGGTAAGTTTGTTTTTTCACCTTCTGAGTAATTTTTTTCCTTTTAAGAAATGTTTTATTATCTCACAAAAGTTCATAGATTAAGATGACCAGATTTTGTGTACAATAGACACTAGTACCAAGCTACAAAATAAGGTAAAATATATGCCATGTTGCAGTCCCTCTTTTATGCTGTACATGTACAAATGTCACATGGGCCTCTGGGGTTAGTTGGAACAGTATGAAAGGGGTTAGTTGGAACATGTTCCAACTAACCCCAGGTCATATTCAAACTAAGTGAGACATTTAGCTGAGATTTTAATGCGGCGCTGTGCCTTTGAAAATGCAAATTAGGATCTCAATTCAACTCAAAGGCTTCTTTACAATTCATAACATACAAGTGCAAAGATATGTGCCCTTTTGTCACTCACGTTTGAATATGACCCCAGCATTGTCTACCATTATGCTTTTCTGTTCTTTTCAGCCTAATTCAAGATGCCACGTAATTACAAATGCAAGACCACTCGAGGGAAGACTGACAAGGACATCCTGGAAAGGGCAGTGAAAGAAGTACTTTTCAACCGCAGGCCATGCCGTACAGTAGCAAAAGAGTTCGAAATAGCTCATGTCACCCTCCGAAGATACGTCTTTAAGATGCGCGACACTTACGAACGTCCCAGGCCTAATGATGTTCAGGATAATCGCATATCTGGCATGGCTGCTGTCAACCAAGGGAACATCCCCACAGGCACTGGAGAATATCAGGTTAACGAGGAACATCCCGGCCCTAATATCCAATGTTGCTGATGCCAATCAAGAAACTGCCCCTGTTAACATACCACATGTTGGATATTATAACAATCGCTCTGTCTTTAATCCCGAGCAGGAAGAGAGTCTTGTTGCTTACTTGGAGAAAGCTGCAGCATTATACTATGGCCTAGGTAGGCAGGAAACCAGGAAACTTGCCTATGAGTATGCTGCCTCCCTTAAGAACAAGATGCCAGCAAACTGGATGGAGAAAAAGATGGCTGGTAATGACTGGCTGGATGGTTTCATGAAAAGGCATCAAACTCTCTCCTTGAGAACCCCAGAGGCAACATCTTTGAGCCGTGCCACAAGCTTTAATAGGCACAATGTTGGCACTTTCTTCAACAACTTGCAGTCTGTACTTCAAAGAGACGAGTTTCCACCTGATAGAATCTGGAACCTTGACGAAACTGGATGCACAACCGTCCAAAAGCCAAACAAAGTCATTGCAAAAACTGGTGTCGAACAAGTTGGTGCAGTTGTTTCTGCTGAGAGAGGACAACTTGTCACTTTGTGCTGCGCAGTGAGTGCCATAGGTAACACTGTCCCTCCGATGATGATATTTCCTCGTGTAAACTACAGGGATCACTTCATTAATGGAGGTCCTCCTGGATCTGTGGGAGCAGCTTATCCTTCAGGATGGATGACATGCGACAACTTCTTGGCATTCATGAAACACTTTGTTACACATGTTGGCTGTTCTCCTACAAACAAGGTGTTGTTGATCCTAGATAACCATGAGTCCCATATCAGCATTAAGGTACTGGACTATGCGAAAGCAAATGGTATCATCATGGTTTCTTTCCCCCCTCATTGCTCTCACAAATTGCAGCCACTGGATAGATCTGTGTATGGTCCTTTCAAGAGATACTACAATACTGCTTGTGATGCCTGGATGTTGAACAACAAGGGGAAGACTATGACAATATATGATATTCCACCTGTAGTAGGCCAAGCCTTTCCAAGAGCCATGACACCTGCAAACATCCAGTCTGGATTCAGGGTGAGTGGGATCTACCCGTTTGACCGAGATATATTTGATGATTCCGAGTTCATGCCTGCAGAGGTTACAGACCGTCCACTGAGAGTAGATGAGGCTGTTGCTTCGACCTCTGGAACCCCTACGGGAATCCCCATTTCCCCAGAGACTGTGAGACCGTTCAAGAAAGCAGGCCCCAGAAAGAGGAAAGGTGGCAGGAAACCTGGAAGAACAAGGATACTGACAGATACCCCAGAGAGGAGGGAGATACAAGCTAATGCAGATAAACGCAAGAAGAGCAAGAAAGCGAGGAAATAAGTTACAGATATCTAAAAGCGGAGAAATAAGTTAGAGAAATCTTATAGAGAAGAAATAAGTTAGAGTAATCTGGAAGCGAAGAAGTAAGTTAGAGAAATCTAAAAGCGAAGAAGTACGTTAGAGAATTCTAAAAGCGAAGAAATAAGTTAGAGAAATCTAAAAGCGAAGAAATAAGTTAGAGAAATCTAAAGCGAAGAAATAAGTTAGAGAAATCTAAAAGCGAAGAAATAAGTTAGAGAAATCTGCATTGTAGGAAGGCAAAGTCATGAAACGGGCACCAAATGTTGTGCTCTAAAGCTGGTTTTTAGTTTGCCTGCATGAAGTAGAAACTAGTAGACTGTAGTAGGCTGATGATAAACAAGGATTCAAAGACTAAAAGCATTTGACAATGTTGAACCTTTTTAAGTGTTTCAAATCCTTTTTTTTTTTCTTTTATGCTAGGTGCATGTTATTTTGGTGTATGCAAACATAATGCAGCAAAAGTGTTTTAAAATGTTGGCCATAAATTTTAACTGAAGGTAAATTGGCCACAGTAATTACCAAAAGTATTTGTGTTAACGTGCTGGTTGCATGAAATTGGGTACCTAGATTAGTATACTCATGAGTCTGAAAACAGATAATGTAGTTATTAGCATAACTTATCTTTTCACTGTTTTCATGTCAGGGTTAGGGTTAATAAATATAGGTTTCAGCAAATTAAAACAATTATATCCTGCAGTGAAGTATTCAGAAATATGCCAATATTAGTGAACATGTTTAATAATATTGGTTTAAATATAGTAAATGCAACAAGTTTACACACATTAAAAAAATAAATTGAAGCTCATATTTCAAAGTTGAGTTCATGACCAATATAGGCTCTAAATATTTTCTGCACATCTTCAGCAGTTGTGTGTCATTAAAATGTCTTCTAGTTTGAATGGTATGATTTTGTTTGTTCTGTACATATGAACATGTTATGAAGTTCAATAAAGGCTTAAATACAAAAAGATGTCTACTTTGTATGATTTGGTGTACCAAGTATTGACATTATGACTTAAGCTTGTTATTGTATGGTAAATAATTGAATAGTTCACTCAAAGGTAAGTGTTCTTATCATCAGCATCATCGTGCTTGTAAATTCAAACCTAGACAAAATTGTGGGATGCATTGCTGTATTGTACTTCACAGTCAGCCTGCATGTGGAGTAGAAAATATGAAGTCCCAAAAATTAGAACACACACTTTTGATGTCTGAACTTCAAGCGCGGCGATTTCATGTCACGACTGGGGGGGGGGGGGGGGGGACCGAAAACACCTGAAAGTGAAAAAATAATACCCAAACTTCGCACATTATGCAGAAACTAATCTAAATGTTTGCGAGCCGAAAATTTTGCCTTATAATAACATTTAGCATAGTATTTGACATACATTTTACCTCTTTATTAGCTTCACAAGCTAATCACTACATAAAAATAAGTTGAGCTTTAAAAATCGAGGGGGGGGGACGATCCCCCCCCCCCGGGATCGCCGCCAATGCTGAACTTGAAAACAAATAGTAAATAAGCTAAATCCAAGTAACATTGAAGTTTAAGCATCATTCCTATTTCACCATTGCACAATGTTTCAACTTACCCCGTACCCTGTTCCAACTAACCCCGTATGCGGGGTTAGTTGGAACACTTGACATGGTCTTGTTTAAGGTTGATTTTTTCTCGAACCATCATTGAGTTCAACAATTTTATAGGGTACATTTGTAGCATACATATATACACTCAAACTGATTGATTATTGTTTCTTGAATATACTGTTCAGGTTTTACGGCCATTTTTGTGAAAAATGTTCCAACTAACCCCGCTCTCCCCTATATGTTGAATAAACAGGATTGTACGTGTCACAGCCACAAAGCACGATATTTTCTGTATTCACCTCTCAATAAACATCACCATATTCTAAAAAGGATTATTCTACAATTCGACATTTCATATGCTGTAGAAATGTGAGTTATTATAGTAATGACCACTGTCGAGTCTTATCAAGAAAATAGCAACTCATTCTATCCAGCGATACCAAAATTATACATGTGCTGTCATGGATGACTGAGCACTTGAGTTTTTTTTTCTTTTTTCGTAATTTTGGCCAAAAGCACCTCGTACCAAGTTTTGTCATATGCAACCCTGGCTTTCTAATTATTAATTTGTTGATTGAGGTCAGCCTTCCCGTCTGGCGAGCAAATGATAATATACAAGGGTTGGTCTTGCCAAAAACTCGGTATAAAGCAATTTTTATGCTTTTTTTTAGTTCAAGTGCTCAGGTACCTAAGACAACATGGAAATAAGTTTGGTATCATTTAACAGAATGAGTTTTTCTTTATTATGAAATAGATATCAAGGTCAAACAAGCTATTAAATTTTAATTTGTGGCTTTCAAAGTTTTTTTTTTTTTCGGGACGCACTTCATTCATCTTTGTAACTTCATTGGAATATAAATATCTAAATTTTCATCAAAGGTGGATGTAATACCTTTTGGAACTAAACTCTTCATATTTGCATATACACACACACACTCTCTCCCTCTCACATTGTCATACACAGGAAGTTCACAAATGACTCATAAAAGAAAATCAGTTTCTATACTTTCAGGACAAAGTCCAGTACTAGTATATTTCAAAATGTACATGCACAAGTAGACATGTACATACATAATAATAGACTTCTTTGCATACATCATGAATAGCAATGCTGTAAAACCAACACCAAAGCAGAATTGAGACCTCTAAGATAATACTTAAGGCTTTTTTTCCCCAGACAAACATGTTGTATCACCTACATTTAACTCATGCAAAAGTCTTGTCATTTGATAACACAGCATTCTGCTTTATGGGCCTTGGAACTAGATTTATGGAGCTATTAACCAACACTAGAATGCCTAGTTGGGACAGCATTTTCTGGCACATTTCCATACAAGGAAGATAGTTACTATCATGTTCGTGAAAATGTAAAATTAGTATATGCTTATTAATCCCATAATGATTTGCATATAAACTTATTATTCACATTCTGTAATTGTAGAATATGCCAAAGATAGGTGGATCTGTTTTGAATGTTAATGGTTACAGCTGAATGATCCTCAAAATTCAATTTCATCTGCTTTTTATTCATCATCTGTGCCCTCATCTTTCATTCATTTCGTTCCCATCTAAGAGCTTCTTCATCCATTTGATAGTATTAATGCCCTTCTGAATCTCAACAGACAATATGTATACATATTTTGTAGCTTTCCAGCAACAAGGTACTTAACGTTATGTCACCTTCACGTAATAGGTACTTAATTAGCGCAACCGCAACGCGTATATTTTCAGTGTTTTCATCTCAAACATAACCCAGTTCCCCAATGGAACCAAGATCAAACTGATATTTTTTGTTAATTAATTTATGACACCAGCCCAGCACCAAGAGTATATCAATACATCTTAAGATTCAAATGGAAGGCAGAAATAAAATCCTACCTCCATCCACACAGATGAGACCAAACCGAGAAGACAATGAGCCAAACAAACAAACGAACAAACTACACTTCCACAACTGGCCATCATTTTGTCGATAATCAGTCAAGTTAGGCAAAGGGACTGGAGTAATAAGTATTGCCCATGCAAATGAACATATTGTACACCGTACATGTATATAATATTGCTTTGCAGAGTACACTTATCTGATTTTTTCACATTTAACCATTTGAACCAAGTGTTGTCCCATTTGCTACCAAAACATTCAACACATTGGAGGGTAACTAGGACACATTGAAAAAAAAATCAATGTTTTCAATTTAATGCCTAATATACATTTTTGATCTAACATGTGTTAGGGGAAATGCAAACTTTGAATTCTAATCCTGTGATTCAATTAATATCTGCACACTTTCAAATTTTAACGTACTGGCAAGCTAAATAATGAGTCTACAATACTGTTCTTCAAAATAAAGTATCTTTGTTTCAATCTTTTAAAGTTACATTTTCACCAATTGCAAAAATACATTTTTATCTTTCAATTCATGCCTGTTCATAGGTTAAAACTTGTATAGCTTTTCACAATGCAAACATTAAAATAGTGCATAATTGAAAGAACACACCATAAATAACAATAGTGCAGCTCCGATGCATAAACATGTACACATGAAATTTTTGTGACCCATTTTCAAACACACTTGGCTATTGAGTAGCTGTTAAATTCAAATGTATGTTAAAATTCTTGCTTTGTCCTGCATTTGAAATAAGTTTTACACACATAAAATAGGAAATACAAATTGATATATTTTCTTCTATAGAATAATACACATTCCAGCAAATTTTTAGCGAAAAGGTTAAGGAGACATTGGCTATGATGCTGCCTGTGCCTCTTTCATCCTATTGAGGGCGCTGCCCGCTTGGAACCACTCAATTTGCGTCTCGTTGAAGGTGTGGCTAAGAGGGATGGTGTCTGAACTGCCGTCTTGGTGCTTCAATACGCACTCGACTTGCTGTAAAGTGATATGAGAAAAGACGCAAATGTAAATGGCATGGACTACAGTCAGACAAATTAAAGGAAAATTTATTATTCCTGTACAAGATGTTTACCAAATTCATCAGTAACATCTACATTTAATCGACTAGCACAAAATTCAAATTTCAGAGGTTAAGGCATAGTTTCTTTCCTTTACTTTTTTTATGAACGGTTATGCAAAAATAACGATTTATTGTTATAGCTCATAATATGAACATGCATTTAATATGCAATTACATTACAGATTTATTAAAGTAAATTCAAATTATCATAGGATAATGTGTATGCTTTCAAGACATTTCTATGGAATGCTAAGTGAGCATATCGTCGGTCAGACAGATAATTCAAGTCTTGGTGAAAATTACATTTTTCGAATGTTTGTGAAAAGATTGGGGCCCATGTGCATGGAATGCCTGTTCATGTCAAGCCTTGAACAAGTTATCACAATATAAACTTAGAATACAATGAAGGACTCCCTATAGTGCCATGTAACATAAAGATTTTATGATGGATAAAAAACTACAATCAATTTCATCTATGTAGCCTAATCACATACAGGGAGCCCCAAAGTTGATGATCTTAATCATAACCCTAACCCTAGCCCTAACCCCAATCTGATTCATATCCTAATCTTAATCCATGACTGTACCTGCACTCCAAATGAGGCTACTGAGATAAATCAATTGTAACTTTTTATTGATTGTGAGTCTTTATTTTACAGGGCATAAACTGCAGACTTACCGATCCTGGTGCTAATGATGCGAGTCCTCTTAGTGAGACCCTGTCGTCTGGTCTGACCTTATCATAATCTGCAGCATTGGAGAATGTCAGAGGAAGCATGCCTTGCTTCTTCAAGTTTGTTTCTAGGATAACACAAACATAAACATAAAGTGAACAATCAAATGTGATCTTTATCACAATTCACAACAGACACTAGTATCAGCATACTAGACTTCATGGGCAATAACACTTCAAGTAACATTTGAAAAAACAAAATTATTTCAGGCATTTTTAATTTTTCAATTTCATGCCTTTACAGCATGTTTTCAGTGTATGTTATACTGCTCCTCTATTCTACAAGACACAGACCAATATTATGAATAAATACATGTAACTTATATTAAAAGACATAGGCATACAATGCAAGAACATACAAATAAGAGTGCATAAAGCCATCATCGGATAGGAACTGTAAGAAATGTGCACTGCACAAGTTTCACCTTTCCCCTAAAAGCAGTTAGTATTTGTTTGTATGTATACAACAAGTAAAATCAGAAAGACACAGAAAAAGAGAGAGAGAGAGAGAGAGAGAGAGAGAGAGAGAGGGGGGGGGGGGCGTATTTACCATGAATACGAGCAAAGCTCTTGACGATGATAGCACGTCCACCAAGATGCCTAGGTTCTAGAGCAGCATGCTCCCTACTGCTACCTTCTCCATAATTCTCATCTCCAAATACAACCCATGGTGTGCCCTTAGACTGTAAGAAAGAAGTAAATTCACAAGGTAATATATGTACATTGGAATGCTTTATTATACATTTCTAATACACGTGTGACATGTCCACCGAGATGTCTTGGTTCAAGAGCAGCATGCACCCTGCTGCTTCCCTCTCCGTACATGTAGTTCTCATCTCCAAATACAACCCATGGTGTGCCCTTAGACTGTAAGAAAGAAGTAAATTCACTAGGTAATATACACTGTTCGTCATAAAGGTGGAATATTTTTTTCTGGCTCAAGCGACATTATGTTGCTCCGTTATTAATTTCTTGAATGTGTTTGTCACCGCTTTCACTTTCTGGGATCATGGGTATATCTTGGACGTTCCCTCAACCCTTCCCGGGGATTTTTCTTCAAAAAAGTTTGTCATCCCCAGAAGATGCCCATTTTCGTCATATTTTCTTATTTTTGGGGCCCCTTTTTGTTCACGCTACCCTCCAAGGCCCCCTCAGTCCTACCCCAAGGATACACGTCTGAGGTCGAGATTTGTTATTGTTCTTTACAATAAATCTAGATTTATGGTTACAGGCTCGACTCTTTTGTCTAGGGGAGGGGTCAAAATTTATTTTGATTGGGATTCAAAATTCATTTTATTCATTTTTACACCATGGAAATTTCTATCTTCCCTAAATTGTATTGTAAAATCTCAACCAAACGTAAATCAAAATTAAATATTATCAATAATGACTATTTACAGCCTTGTCATCAAGGCTAAACAAAATTTAAGGGGAAAATGATGATATTTAAGGGTTAAAGGTGTTTTTTAATTTCTTTTGTTTTCAACATAAAGATATAATAAAATATTCTGAATTTTCACCAATCTCGTTTTTTACTTCAACCCCTCCCCTAGACAAGAGACCTTAGCCTGTCCCCAGAAATATAGATTCAACTTAAAGAACAATATAAAACAGTACACCTGGGGGTAGGACTGAGGGGGGCTTGATCGGCTTGGAAAACAAAAAGGGGCCCCAAAATGAGAAAAAAATGGCAAAAATGGGCATCACGGGGGTTGACAAAACTTTTTTGGTAAAAGGTCCACGTGAAGGGTTGGGAGAATGTCCAAGATATAGCCAGTGTCCCAAAAAGTAAAAGCAGGGACAAACATATTCAAGAAATTAAAGTCAGAGTAAAATCATGTCGCTATAACGGAAAAAAAATATTCCACCTTTATGACGGACAGTGTATGTATCACAGGACAATTGGACACACAAAAGGCATGCAGTCCACTCACATTCAAATGAAAGCCAATTACCTAACAATGAACAAAGGGTGTACATTTTTAAAATTGTTACTGTGAAAACTGCCTCTTAAAAATGAAGTATTGTTATAATGGGAGAGGACTCCATGTATCTAAAAAAAAATTCAGCAATCTGGACCCTGTAAAAGGATATTTCAGATCACCTCAATTCCATTTAATTACAAATTGATGGAACCCATCGGGATCCTTGTTGTATGAACTTCTTGCACAAAAGTCTCACCCCAGGGTTCCCAGTATTTCAAGAAAACAAAATTCCCTGATTTTTCCCTGATGAAATCTAAAAATTCCCTGATAATTATTTAAGCCTATTTCCAGTTTCATGTGTTTTCTTTGTTGTCGCCGTGAACTATAAAACACGAGTCTGACTGACAACCGCACTTTTGATTTTAGGGCCAATCAAAATTCCCTGACTTTTCCCTGATATGGAAGCATTATTATCAAATTCCCTGACAGGAAAAAAGTAGAATAATTTTCCCTGATTTCCCTAATGGGCTAGGAACCCTGCAATCTGATCCTATCAAAATGGTTGTTTCAAATTTGAAATTAATCACAATTAATTATCTTACAGTGCACTAGTTAAATTGGATAGGCACTCATTGCAAGTACAGTCATCATTTTTATTACCATTTAACTAAAAGAGGGGCTATGGTGGAGTGTATGAATATAATAGAGAGAAGACTTTTACCTTGTAATACCTTGCTGTAGCAGGCACTTCACCAAATTCTCCAGTGAGCTGATTCCTGACGTTGTTCATGCCTCCATTCTCAATGTTTGTTGCTCTGTAATTTCAACAACATATTTGCATATGGATTGGTTATGATTTTTTCAAAGTGGAATTTCAAGCACTCAGTGTTTATGACTATTGTAAGTATTCTAAGGTGCTCTCAATTAAAGCGATTGTTTAACTTCATTCAATTCACTTGTCGAGATATTGATGACTGAATATCACCATTTCAGAACCATACCACGGGATACTAAAAATAGAACTTCAGTCTATGGATGAAAAATAACATTGTATTTTTGGTCACTTGCCCTATTACTTATTGTTAAGCATGTAATGTAGCTATGGAAGTGTAATTTTCAGGGTTTCATCTCGACACATTATTGCATACACTGACAGCATATAGGACTCCACAGCTAAGACTTTTGCAAACCTTGACAAAAACACTCAATTCCTTTAAAGTAGAATTTCAACTACTCAGTGTTTTTATATGACCATTTTAAGTATTCTATGGTACTCTTAACCACTCCTAAGAAATGACAAGGAAATAACAAGGAAATAAACTTTGGGTGATATTGGACACTTCAGTGATATTCATAAGTCAATATGTAATGCTGTGAGAAGTGTAACCTGTAAAAGACAAAAACCTTCTATTTATGTTTCAGTTGCCAAACAGTCAGTATGCAATTGTAAATGCTCATATTCAAAATTGATACAGCATAATATTAAACTTTTGATCCACTGAACACTCCCAATGAAACCAACTACATGTCATCAGAGTAAAATGGTATCAAAGGACAATGACAGATTCACCCAATGGATTAGGGAGGCTATTCACATACAACAACAAAGAGGATACGGGCCAAAAAAAATTATCTGTGACATGTACGCCCATTCTGTCAGACAGCCGGACTCAAGAACCGGTTCAACGGGTAGACGTCATTCATTGTCTGACGAAGTGTGCTGTCAGTACGCGAAAACCTCACAAGGTAACTCAAAATTTGATTGTATAATGAAGAATTCTTCTTTATCTACATGAACATGTAGTAATTAAAAAAATAAAGAGCTTACGTAATAAGGAGATTGTCTGAGATGTTGTCCAGATGTCCTCTGTATTTCAACCAGGGTCCAGCAGAGCTGATGTGATCTGTTGTGCATTTGCCTTGAACCTAACAGGATTAAAAAAAAAAAAAATCAAAATAAAATCTAACAGGTTATATTATAAAATGATAAATTAGGTTGAATAAAAGCTTACAGATAATTCCTCAGAAGCTGGAAAAAAAAATAGCTGTTAGTTTCAAGCAAAGAGATATGTGTTGGGTTTTTGAAAATAAATTTGTCTTTTCTCACCATTTCTATTTCTATTGTGTGTTTCTTTGTTTTTTAAAAACAATTAGAGAAGAAATGCAATAGTAACCCAAACATATAATTTTTCTGTGAGAATAACATTTCATCTAGCAAAAAAAATTGTAAGACATAATCATCTAAAAATAAACATTTGCATGAAATTTTGAGCTGAAGCAAGTGGAAGATTTATAGATATATTTCTTTTTTTGTTCAAAATCTTCAAAATTCATACCCTAAGATTTTATCTACACACAATTTATTTAAATATATTTTCATAAATCAAACAGGATATTGTAATACCTTAATGAGTACGACCATATCCTCCAAGTCCTGTCCGTTCCAATTCTGGAATGGTTCGAGCAGCTGGAGACGGTTGCTAGCGGGGTCTACATCTACTGCAACGCCCGATCCGTCGCTAGGTGGTGGCTGGAAGGTGTCCTGGCCTGGGTCAAAGCCCTGGTACAAGGAAAATAGGTCAAAATGGCAAGTTAAGAAATATTATAATAACTTTTTTGATACTTTGCTAATGTATCGTACCTTCTTTATTCATTGTTACTGTTTGTACATGTATAATGATGTTTATTTCGTTTTATGATTGACTTGTGCTATTGTTATGTATTTTTTATTGAATTGTGGAAAATAAAATAATTCAAATTGAATTGAAATTTATAATAATTGAATCCTAGGAGCAACAATTCTATTTTGAACAAAAAGAATCTAGGCCATTTAGGGGTAATAAACATAGCCATTTTTCTGGGGTCAGCCACTCAGACGCTCGCTGCAGACTTTATTTCATTGAAGTTATCATTGCTGGGGTGACACAACCCTTGTAGCTCATATTTTGGTGAAAATATAAAAACAATAATGATTATAATAATAATATTGTTTTATTTACCCAGATAATGTCAAATGATGACCTGTCCAAATCCTAGCTCTCAAAACTGAAACCACCACAGTTTGTCAAAGGAAAGTCGGTGCCATTATTTATAGCATTTTACTCGCTATACAATTTTTCTCTCTCCTGTACACTGATGTTAGTAAGATATAAAGTTTTGTTGCCCAAGCAGTGTTAGGCTACACTTGATTTCTAAATTAGGTTGAGGATATCATGCAAGAGCCACTGTCGAATTTTAAAATTCATTAAATGAACTAGATGAATCTTCGACCGCGCACGGTCGAAAGGCATGCCTCCGTATTGCCACATCGGAAAAAAAAGGCATGCGCATGTTGAGTATTTTACATCCATTTATACCATGACATCTTTGAGATATTGACCCCAAATCTATTCAAGTTGTATCATCAGAATTATTTCCAACTCAGGAAGGATGGCTACTGATGTAATAAAAAGGATAAACATGTTTAAGTTGATCTGTCAAAGGTCCTTCAGAAATTGCACAAACGAGTCATTTACATAAATAACCAGTGACCTTTGATGTCCTGACCTCAAAAATCTAATCAGTTCATCTTTCCTCCCAGATGACCCAAGTTTGAAGTTGATCCAAAAAAACGGTTCAGAAGTTACAGCAAGAACGTGCCATTTTCATGTATACAATGACGTCTGTGACCCTTGACCTTTGACTTCATGACCTCAACATAAATAAATTCATTGTCCCTACATATGCACACATGACCCAAGTTTGATGTTCATCCATCAAACTGTTCTTAAGTTATCACGAGAACAAACTATTTTATGTATACAATGACCTCTGTGACCTTTGACCTTTGACCCCAAAATCTAATCGTTCATTGCCCCTCCCATATGCACACATTACTCAAGTTTGAAATTGATCCTAAACGGTTTTTAAGTTTATTGCGAGAACAAGCCATTTTCATGTACACAATGACCTCGTGACCTTGACATCATGACCCCAAAATCTGATAAGTTCATTGTCCCTCCCATATGTAATATGATCCAAGTTTGAAGTTGATCCCTCAAACGTTCTTAGATTATCGCAAGAACGAGAGCCATTTCACGTACACAATGACATGTGACCTTTGACCTCATGACCCAAAATCTAATAAGTTTATTGCCCTCATAATGCACATATGACCCAAGTTTCTAGTTTATCCCTCAACGGTTCTAAGTTATCGCAAGAACGAGCCATTTCATGTACACATGACCTCTGTGACCTTTGACCTTTGACCCCAAAATCTAATCAGTTCATTGCCCTCCATATGCACACATTACTCAAGTTTGAAGTTCACACCGTCACACAGTTCTTAGGTTATGTGCGAGAACGAACCATTTTCATGTATACAATGACATCTGTGACCTTTGACCTTTGACCTCATGACCCTAAAATCTAATCAGTTCATTGCCCTCCCATAGGCACACATTACCCAAGTTTGAAGTTGACCCGTCAAACGGTTTTTAAGTTATGGCGAGAACGAGCCATTTTCATGCATCAAGGACCTCTGTGACCTTTGACCTTTGACCTAATGACCAAAATCTAATCAGTTCATTGCCCTCCATATGCACACATTACTCAAGTTTGAAGTTGACCCGTCACACAGTTCTTAAGTTATTGCGAGAACGAACCATTTTCATGTTACAATGACATCTGTGACCTTTGACCTTTGACCTCATGACCTAAAATCTAATCAGTTCATTGCCCCTCTCATAGGCACACATTACCCAGTTTGAAGTTGACCCGTCAAACGGTTTTTAAGTTATGGCGAGAACGAGCCATTTTCATGCATACAATGACCTCTATGACCTTTGACCTTTGACCTAATGACCCCAAATCTAATCAGTTCATTGTCCCTACCATATGCATACATGATCCAAGTTTGAAAGTGATCCGTCAAACGGTTCTTAAGTTATCGCGAGAACGAGAACGGGACGGACGTACGGACGGACGGACGGACGTACGGACAGACGGACAACCCGAAAACATAATGCCTCCGGCACCACCTTCGGTGGCGGAGGCATAAAAAGGTAAGTGGAGAAAAATGTCTTAATAGGTGGTTGAAGTACATACCTGGCTGGGTAGCTCATCTCCATATGGGCTCTGTAGTTTGAACTTCTGTCCATTCTCTCCCACTAGTTCGTCCACCTCAGGGTTGAAATCTAGACGACCTGCTAGGGCCAAGGCTGTGGTGACCTAATAACCAAAAATACCAAAGATTTAGAGACAAAACCTGATAATATGTAATCATATCTACCTTATTATACCATGAACCAACATATGGCCTACTGAAACCAACTTTGACTCATTCTCCTGAAGATGGTGAGAACATGCTCACCGAAACGTCGAAAGTGGATAGGTCCTTTTCAGGACCACTCATAACCTTGAGAAAGAATACTTGGTGCACCGTGAAACCTTCCACTGCTAATCGTTCAACCACCAGTGAAACCTTCAAAAAAATCTTATCATTCCGGGTATCTGGAACCTTGGATCGATCCTTTGCAGGTCTGATGTTAGTTTTGTTGACGTTGCAGAAATATAACTTGTGAATGAGCGGCAAAGTTATGACCGTTTCCCAAATAATGAGCTTAAAATACTAAAACTACAAATTTAATTGTATTCCCATCTCATGAAATAAACCTTCATTTGCAATAATTCAATCTCTTGCAATCAAGAGCAATAATATTTTTCTACTAAATACAATAAACATAGACACTTGGTTGTCAAAATTTTGAAACATTGTTATTCTACTCATATTTAAGACATTATTACCACTTGGCAAGTTGCAATTTGAAAGATCATACTTTGAACCCCAGAATGATTTGTCACACAAAACTACAGAAGACACCTGTTATACAGAGATCTGCTATAGCAAGATTCCTAAAACAACAAGGTAATTTTGCTGGTGCCAGCTCTTTATATTCTTTTGATTTTTTACCCTGATATAAGGAGATTTCTGACATAACAAGGTAATTTCCATGGTTCAAAGGACCTTGTTTGGACAAGCTTCCACTATACCTATCCAGCGATTTCTCGCACAAGCACTAAGGTCTAAGTTTTTATATGCAGCAAAGTCTGTGTATCTCCTTACCTCTGGAGAAGCAACAAAGGCATGAGTAGCAGGGTTAGCATCATTACGTCCAGTGAAGTTACGATTGTATGATGTAACAATGGTGTTCTTCTCTCCCTTCTTAACATCTTGCCTGTGAAGAAGAAAAAAAAAAATTAAAAAAATGCTGGTCTTAACAGGAACATATTTAAGCTATCAGTCAATAAGATATTATAGTTAGATTATGACAAATTATTTACATTAATGCAGAATAACAAAATAATTGTATCAGACTCTTTCTTTGTTCTTTTAAATTTTAAAGAATGAAAGACAAGCCTAGCTTCTAAGGGGTTCTCAAACCAATCATTGGTGCTATCTTGATCTAATCTAGTTGATGTGTGTTAATTTATGTACTCTTTTTTATGTACAAGATTATAGTGCGATCTTTTCAGCTTTCAAACAATATACTGACCTGAATTGATATTGATATTCAGAGCCTCTCATAATTTTTATTACCATTGGAACAATTTTCCCTTTTCCTGATCAAGACCTATGAGCAAAAAGTCTCACTTACTAGTAGGCCTACTACTCTAGATGATTAATTATTCAGAAATATGTTATGCTATGTAAATATGCTTGAAATACACAAATAAATAACTGATATTCCATAATGCGAAAGTGTTGCAAGCTGAGCAATTCTACTCACCTATCCCACTGACCGATGCATGGACCACAGGCGTTGGCCAGGACAATACCTCCAAACTCTCTCAGAGTGGCGGCTTGACCGTCCCTCTCAATGGTGGCTCTGATCTGCTCTGACCCTGGGGTCACAGTGAAGGCTGACCTATGAAAAAATAAGATAAGTATCCGTAGTATCGCAGGGCTTTGTACAGTGTTCTTATGCTCATGAAGAGCAAAGTGGATTTGAGAAAAGAATACCAAGAGTAAAATCAGGGTTCTCGCATTTCTATATTCTCAAAATTCCCTGACTAACCATGCCTTTCTTGAGCAGAAAAATATCATTTCCCAAATTTGTACTTTTTGGAAGAGTTTTGGAGTTTCATATCCCTTAGGATTTTTGTAACATATCCAAATTGTTTAGAACCCCTAGCATTTTCGGGGGACATTTTGGACAATATCTTGAATACATGACTTTGAAGCAGAAATTGATGAATTCCATGACTTTCTCTGAATTTTTGTTTCTACAAAACATGCTTTCAGATTTCCCTGAATATTTTATACTATGGGTGAAAACGAGGTACAAGGATTTATGAAACTTACTTGCATTTGAGACCATTATCCAGAGCCTGTCTGGCAATACTGGCTGCTCTGCTCATGTCCTCGTAGCTGCTGTTTGTACAACTGCCAATCAAACCTGAAGGTAGAAATGAATTTATAGATTGTAGTTCCATAACAAATATAAAATATATATTTTCAAATTCCATAACTTTCCAGGCCAGGAAACCCAGAATTTCTCTGACCCTTTTAGAAGTCTGAAATGAGTAAACAATACATCATTGCTATACTAGCAAGCTTATAAAGAGACATTTCGCTAAATTGTACATGTACAATGTATATCATTGGCGGCAGAGCCGGGGGCTGGGGGCTTCAACCACCCCACTTTTTCAGCAACATGTTCAAAAACGCAAAAATGACCATAAGTTTGTGATTTTTAGCCTGTTCAGCCCCCCCCCCCCTTCGGCTCGGCCCCTCCAATTAAAAAAACGCTCTGCGGCCCCAGTAGATTGATAAATTCCCTGACGATCTACTTCTGGAAAATGTCTTTTTCATTCCCTGACTTCTTCACACCCAGAACACCTTCTATTCCCATTATTATAAGCACTAATTCAACAAGCTTTCCTAATGTATGCAACCTGCATTCTGACTGTTAGAATTAAAGGTCATGTATAGTGTTGGGAGAATAGATTTTTTGTTTTGCTTCCAGAGCAGAATAATATGAATGAATACCTCAATTAACCTCTGTGTACAAAAGGATTTGTTATAAAATCCACTCTAACACCAGAATTTAGCAACAAAACTGTGTAAATATATCAATTGACAGTCCCAAAATCGATAGGATCTCACAGGCACAATGCCAGCATACAGCGGTTTGTGTGCAAAGCATGTGCTATTCCCATACACAGACTGTACACACAGAATTCACTCACGCTATACCAATCAGCTGCTGGTTGGCATGCCCAGAGTTCTGGGATGAGAATGAAGGAAGTATGGCCTTACTTTGATGAACATCTCCCCGTGCTCATGCAAATTATTACATATCATGGAAAGACATGCATGGAACATGATTATATACTTTGCCCATATACTGTTATGTCTTTAGAACACTATGAGGACAAGTTGAGCAGGTTTGTCAAAAAATCAGTGTTTTCTACTACAACTATACTTGGGCTTTAACAACAACTTTTATCCAGCCGTTGAAAATAATATGAAAATGAATGGTCACAATTTAATAGTTCCCTTACCAACTTTGACTTCCAAAGGCCATCCCTCCTTCTCAGCGACCTCTCCGACCTTTGACACAGGGTTAGCAAGGTCAGGGGTGAAAGGTCCATTGATGAGTGGTTCAAGCTATAATGTTCAATGAAACAAAATAAAGTTATGGTACAATCCTTCCTGTATACATTCCATTTAAAAGCATACCGTGTACAAAGGGATAAGACATAAAAAAGAAGTATTTTGTTAATATAGTCACTACATTTAGTGAAAAGGAAAAGGAAGACCAGCCTTTAGTCCTGGGCATTAAAACTGACACATGACGATGGAATAAGTATGATCAGTTTAGATTATTTAAATAAATCTTAGAACTAAAAAAAAAAATGGTCAAGTTCTGCCCGCATGAGTTTAGGACCCCATTGCACAAATGTAGCAATTCAACCATAGTTTTAGAATTCCACTGGAAGAAATGAACCAGGCAAGTCACAGCAAATGTAGATTTATCAAATCTAAGGAGGCATGATTAATTCAGTTTGAAGAACAGTGTTCTCCATAGCCAAAGATCCATGTTTCTAAACCAATGCTATGCATTTAATGCAAGAAATACAATATAAATTGAAACTTTTCTACCCAATGATGCTGTATATTCTGAATCTTACCTCACTGAGATTGATCTCAATAACCTCATCGTATTTAGCACCTTCATCAGCAGTCAAAAGATGCTTGTTATTGCCAGCCAAATCAGCAATGGCTGTAAAAGAAATAAGGTGATGGAAAATAAACGTTTTTAGGAAAACATGTAACTTGTCCCAATTTACAGCATCAAATTGTGTGAATATCATTTCCTTGTTTGCTAATTAAAAGGGTAACATACCATGTACCATTGTTGCATATTAGTGACAATTAAATGCTATGAGATAGAGAAATTTCATTATCATTATCATCATCATTCTCCTCCTCCTTCTCCTCACTATAGTATTTTTCAAATAATTATATTTTTCATCATTATCTTCATCACTCTCATCATCTTTTTCATAATCCCCACCACCACCCATCATCTTCATCAACATCATCATTATCATCATCATCACCAGTGACCATCATCATCATCATGATGCTTGCTTTCATGAACGGGAGGTCGTGAGTTCGAAACCCGGCCGAGTCATACCAAAGACTTACAAAAATGGTACCAAAAGTTGCTTTTTAACAAGGAGCTTTGGGGGTAATAATAACATCATGCAGGGCCCGCTGGGAGAACAGTTGTCAGAACTGAAGTGGCTACCCTGGGTAAATAAAACCATATTATTATTATTATCATCATCACCAGTGATCATCATCATCATCATCATCACCAGTGATCATCATCATCATCATCATCATCACCAGTGATCATCATTCTCCTCCTCCTCCTTTCCCTCAAACTCATCATAGTCATCTATTTATATGTTTCATCATCATCTTCACCATATTACAGTCACCATCACCATCATCATTATCCTCCATCTCTTCCTCACTATTCTCCTCCTCCTCATCATTTAACCATTCTTATTTTTCATTGATACAGCATGTAATATTTTGAACAGTGTTTTCAAAAATACATTTCCCTAGATGTGAAAGACTGGTACCCCATCTCACCTGATCTGTCAGTAGCAACCAGGTAGTCTGCCATACGGCTGTTGAAGGGGAACATGGAAGTGGTGGCACCAATTTCAGCACCCATATTGCAGATGGTACCCATACCTATGTAAGGGAAATAAAACAACATGTCACAAACAATCAATTCAATTTTCATCAGCTTGGTATATAATGAAAACAGTTATAACTAACATATCCCTAACATATCATACGTTTAACCTTACACAGAACAAAGGGGATTAAGATACATTTTACATTTAGGTGGACATGGACAGTCAGAAAAGGCTATTATCATTGTAGCCTGATTAAATACTTCAGAAAATAATAGCTTCGTGCTATTTGGGAATAGGACAGTTTAAACAAGTGTAATTGCAATATAGTCTATTTGATTATTTTGGTGGGGTGGGCCCTGTAAGAATACCCCCCACGCACCCTCTGCGTGTCGTAAGAGGCGACTAATGGAGGTCCATTACAGCAACAGGGGGCTAGAAGTACTGTTTGTGTGGCGGCGACAGTAACAATAAAAGCTGGCATTAACCCTTATGACACTGTAGTGTGAAGGCGAATAAAGGCCGCCTATTAAAAAAAAAGGCCTTGCCCTGCATTGGGCAGCAGCAATGCAGTAAGAGTGTCTCGGCGGAAGATCCAAACTTTAGGACAACGGTGAACCTCTATAAAATTGTCGGGCGTACTGGCCATCCAGATACGGCTGACATGCTGCGGTGAAGAAGGCAACGGAAAACCACTTCACTATTCTTCCAAGACCAATCATGATGAAACACAACAACTATAAGATCAGAGACAACGGCGTAAAGGGGGCTAACCCATCAACATCCAGGGTAAGCGTCTCGCCCGGTAGGGGATCCCATGAGCGACAGGTGGGCCCAGACCGTCAGTCAGATACTGTCCGCAATAGGTGTAAGATCAGAGTGGGAACTTGGAACGTGAGAACTTTACATCAGAGTGGCAAGCTGGAGAACGTGAAGCAAGAGATGAAAAGATTGAATGTCAACATACTAGGTTTAACCCTAAAAGGCCTGGGGGGGGCGGATTCCGCCCCCCTCGACGTTTCGCGTAAGATCTCGGTAACGCATAAAGCTGTCGACACGCTGTTTCATGACTTTTTTCTTTCAAGTTCTCGCGCAACTTTTAAGACCAAATTTGCGACGTCCGGGTACGCGGTTCTTAAGTTACGCAACATTTTGTACATGCTTGTCAGACCGAAAATGGCTCAAAACGTGATTTTGTGTACAAATCCAATACAAAGGTATTTATTCATAAATGTATGATTATTTTTGCTTTTACTGCTTCAAATTAATTAGTTTTTTTGTTCTTTGTGGTCGTGATAATGTCGCCGACAATTCCATTGAAAAAACAATAGAAAACAAAATGTAAAAAAACAAAGAAATACATAAGAACTAATAAAACAATGAAATACATAAGAAATAAAATTTGATACAGAATTTTTTTTAAATCCATTTCATCAGAATCTCACAAAGAGCTTATAAATAAAAAATTAGCGAATTTGGAGCATTGTTTAATGAATTAGAGCATCATGTAAATTTATGCATAAATTAGCATAATTAATTAATACCGAAAAATTTTCGGAACATTTGACGATGCAATTTAAGAGATTACGTCCTATGTGACGTGCGTGGCGATTTTCGTCGCGATCGGCGCGTCGACAGCAGATCTCAGGGGGGGCGGAATCAGCCCCCCCAGTCATGAGATGACCAAAAAACCCAGGCCTTTTAGGGTTAAATGAAACAAGATGGACAAATAATGGAGAATTTACAATCGATGGATACAAAATGATATATGCAGGAGGTGAAAGACATGAAAGAGGAGTAGGACTTTTGATGGATCCCCTTATTTCTAAAAGTGTCTTGGGTTACTGGACTTTGAGGGAACGGGTACTTTTGGTTAAGTTACTGGGGCAACCTTTCAACATGTCGATCATAGTGGTATATGCCCCACATCTGAAAGCACAGATGAGGATATTAATTCCTTTTATGGATCTTTAGATGAAGCGAAATCACAATGTAAAGCAAATGAGATTACCATTGTCATGGGAGACCTAAATGCAAAGTGGGTCAGGGTAAAGATGGACAGACCGTTGGTCAACATGGAATCGGCAGAAGAAATGATCGTGGTGACAGATGGGTTCAATGGTGCGAAGGAGAGAATATGATCATCACCAACACATGGTTCAAAGAGCACCCAAGGAGACCATACACATGGGTGAGTCCGGGTGACCAAACTAGAAATCAAATAGACTATATTGCAATAACAATAGATTAACAAGAGCAGTAAAACAGGCAAAGACATATCCAGGAGCTGACTGTGGAAGCGACCACGTACCTGTGATATGCACACTACAATGTAAACTCAAAAAACTGAAAAAGGCTAAGGTTGTTGAGAAAATGGACTTTGAACAGTTAGGGAAACCAGACGTCAGACTCCAATACTCCATACAAGTAAGGAATAGGTTCGAAGAACTAACAGATGAAGGAGAAGGAACACATGGGAGCAGATGAGAAGCATCTTGGTAGAGACTGCTCAGGAGACTGTGCCAAGAAGAAGAAAAGACGTAAAAGTAAATGGATAACAGAGGAGATACTGGCGATGATGGAAAAGAGACAGAAAATAAGGACAGAAAGAGTAGAGAATATAGAGAACTTAACAGGAAAATTAAGACATGCTGCAAAGAGGCAAAAGAGAGGTGGATAAATGACAACTGTGCCGAAATTGAACACCAATATAGTAGGAATTATAAAGTACACCAGAGGATAAATGACCTTACCAACAGAAAGTCATGTTCTTCAAACTCTGGATGCATTAAATCAAGTGATGGACTTATGTTTTTGAAAAACAGGAAATAATGAATAGATGGACAGAATATATTGGTAACCTATTTGACGATGAAAGAAATGATATGCAGACGTTCCCAGCAGAAGGGGCAACAATCCTTAAATCAGAAGTCTGTAAAGCAGTGACAATGATGAACAAGAACAAATCACCTGGACCGGATGGTGTGGTAACTGAGATGATAGAAGCATTAGGAGACTATGGCATCGAAAAACTAACAAAAATTATCAACAATTTTATGAAGAGGGAAAGTTTCCACAAGAATTATGCAAATCAATATTTGTAACACTTCCAAAGAAAATGGGGGCAGTAGATTGTGAAAAATATAGAACTATTAGCCTCATCAGCCATGTAACGAAGATTATTCTTAGAATCTGCTTTTACGGGCAAGAAGTAGGAAAATCCAGAAATTGGTCCAGAACAGTTTGGTTTTGTTGTAGATGCTGGCACCAGGAACGCCATATTTGTAATTAGGAACATAAGTGAAAGAGCAGTTGAAATGCAGAAGGATGTATTCATGTGCTTCATAGACTACTCAAAGGCCTTTGACAAGGTAGACATGATAAATTGTTTGAAGAGCTCCGTAAGCTGGATATATATGGGAAAGATCTGCGCTTGTTACAGAACCTCTATTACAATCAATCTGCCTGTGTAAGAATAGATGGAGAGTACAGCGAGTACACAGACATCAAGAGAGGAGTGAGACAAGGTGTGTGATGTCACCGGACTTATTCAATTTATACAGCGAAATTATTCTTAGAACAATAAAGAATGAGGAGGGAATCCTAGTTGGAGGTAACAATATCACGAACATCAGATACGCAGATGACACAGTGTTGTTAGCCAAATCTGCGGAAGGACTACAGAAGCTCTTGGACATAGTAGTTAGAGAAAGCGAAAGAATGGGATTAAATATAACTACAAAAAGACAGAAAGTTTAGTTGTTACAAAAAGGGGTAGCCCCAGATGCGAACTTAAGTTAGGAGACCAAGTCATCAAACAAGTATCGTCCTTTAACTACCTCGGAAGCATCATCACAGAAGATGCCAGATGTGAGAAGGAGATATGAGACGGATAGCCCTAGCAAAGTCTGCTTTTTCAAAAATGAGTAATATTTTTAGAAATCCTTCACTTAGTATGAAAACTAAAAATACGGGTACTTAATTGTTACATCAATCCGGTTCTAATGTATGGAAGCGAAGCATGGACAATCACAGCAGATATGTCAAAGCGTCTGGCTAGCTGTGAAATGTGGCTTCTCAGACAGATGCTGAAAATCAAATGGTCTGATCGAGTTAGCAATAAGGAAGTGTTAAGGAAGCTAATGTAAAACAGAAACTGCTTCATGACATACGAATTAGACAGTTGAGGTTTTTGGACACCTGACACGAAAGGGAGGTTTAGAGAATCTGTACTGACAGGAAAGTTCAAGGGAAAAAGGAGTAGAGGAAGGAGAAGAGTGACATTGATGGACAGCTTGAATAAATGGCTTGAAGAGATAGGAGTAGAGGAAAGAGGGTTACAAGTTAATGGAGAAAGCTAAAAATAGAGAGTTGTGGAAAATCATGATCGCCAAAGTCTGCAGATATGGCACCTGAATAGAATAGAATATAAGATGAAAATTGGTGTTTTCGAAAATGAAAAATAAAAAAGGTTGAATAACATACAAGTAGTGCACTTGTATGTTATTCAAAACATCCAATTGACTTAATGCATTTATGGTTGCATACCTGTATAAGAACAATAAAACAGCCATAAGTCATGCTGCAGATCAGTAGTAGTATCAGCATCTAACTGACATAACTGCATACAAACTGCCACTAAAAAATATTTTACAAATAATGTTTCAATATTTATTTTCAAAATGTTGTTACGCCCCACAACTGCTCAAAACTCTGTGCACATTGCCTCCGCTGATAACCTTAAGAAAAACTGAGTCATTTGAGGGTTGAAAGTTCTAAATGGCAAATCATTGAACTACCCCCATCTGCCTACCTGTACATGAGATGGAGTCTACACCAGGCCCAAAGTACTCTACAATGGCTCCAGTACCGCCCTTCACGGTTAAGATACCTGCAACCTTCAGGATAACATCTAGGGACAGAAACAAACATTAATGAAAATTAAATCAATTAATTAAAGATAATAGAATCTATTCATTGAATCATTAATCCCATGTACATTTTCCATGAAAAAAATGTTTTGCATGGGGAGAAATAAATCTAGAAATTTGAATTATGAATATACACAGACTCGCTGAAAAGCAGTCTTTTTAGCTGATGTGAGTTATGGTGAATAAATACATTCAATCAATTCACAGTAAATAATAAGCAAAGGACCATTATCTCCCATGCCATGGAGTGTTCAGAAACATCTCAAGGCATAAATTAAGAGGGAAAAAAAATGAGGGACTGAGAGAGAAGTCAACAACTTTGATTTAAAATGGCACAGAGTGCACATTGTAAATTATCTCACAATTAAATTTTCATTGAAGTGCAAATGTGAAAAATTTCCATGTCATTGTTATTGTTATTTCTTAGTCTTTGCTATTTTTTTATTTTATTAATTTATAATTATTATCTTTTTTTTAGAAAGGGCAGAGAGCATATCAATTACAGCTGACTCAATCACATCAATTTGTTTCCCATATTCTGATGAGGGTAAATAGTAGTTAATAGTATCAACTCAGTTCATAACAGAGATAACATGTGGGATATTAGAATTTATGGACTGTGTACATTTACTGACATATTTGCCAAAGTCTGGTAATAAAAATCCACCCTCACAAAAATCAATATTACAAGTATTTACATTAGCTGCTGATTGCAAATACAACTGCATTGACAAAGACAAGAATCATACAAGTAACAGTTGTAATCATGACTCATTCAATTTGATAGGCATGTGTACGTATACACTTTAGAACTGTAGTAACATGTCCATAGTTTACACTAGCAGAAAAGCTGATTCCAGACAGAAGAATACAAATTTGTGAACTTTGCCCAAAGAAAGATTGTATGATTCTCAAAACAATCACTATGATTAGGGATGTCCACTAAAATTTTAAGTTATTTTAAAGTTGTTTTTGCTAGGCTTATTTGATAGAGCATTTTGAAAGAAACATTTTGGTACTTGAATTATCACAATTGAATGTTCCGTTTCAAAGATATGACCCAAAGAGTGTCTCAGATTACCAATGAGCTGCTAGAACACTTTTACAAGTTTCAGACAAAGCCAGAAAATGCAATAAAAGCTCAAGTTTATGGTTATTTTGTCTTTGATTTATTAAACCAAATCATACCAAACATTTTCTATGTGTGCATCAACATGAAATGAGATTATAGTAACACAATTGAGTAGATTATACAAAGATACAATTTATGGCAGTACAAAACTGATGGTTTGACATGTATGTTACCGTATGTGATCCAATATGACCACCGTGGAAAAATACTCCATAGGGCATGTTTCAATAGGTACACCCTAGACAATGGGCTATTTAATGGTGGTGTGGGTCAGAGCCGAGTGTTAGACAGGGTAGAGTAATTTTAAAACTTAAATGGCCAGTGGTAAACATTGTTCTTTGTTTTTCACCCCAATACATTTTTTGTTCAAAAATAGTGAAATTTTATAGATATCCACTTCTCCTTATATGAATCTATTCCGATCATGAGAAATTCCAGTCATAACACACATCACACAGAAGCATCACTTTGAACACGCTGTAGTTTTTATTATATCAATTTTTCCAACAGGAGAAGTTGATCTTCTGGTGAGGTATTTTCTAAGGAAGAAACTGACCAATTAGGAATAAAAATGATAGATATTTACCTCTGGCCAAAAGACAATTTCGAAAGCTGTTTTTTATTGAAAATTTTGCTGTTTCTCTGCCTGTGTATTATTGAGTAGGCAGTGCATGGGTTATTGTTTGCATTGTAAATGCATGGGTGACTACATCCATACAGTGAAGTGGAAACCGTTCTAGTGGCTTTTTGCTTTTGTTTGGCCATCCCTACTATGATGTAATAATGTTGATGCAACAACATTCCTGGTTTACATACAACTCTCTCTGCATAAGAAGTCAAATGATGCAAATTGCAAAAAGACTGATGATATTAAACCATTATAATTCTGGAACTAAATTTGGGTGATCAGGATGATGACTTAAGAAAGTCAAACTAAACATAACCATAGCCTTTTTAATACTGGAATAGAAGAGAAGGTTGGAGAGGGAAAAGTTACCTTTAGGTGAGGTCCAGCCACTCAATTGACCAGTCAGTTTTACTCCAATGACCTACAGATAAAAGATCATAAAATCTTAGAGATTGCATGCCTCTATCCTCAAAACATTTTATCATCAAATGAAAACAAATCAAATAGACATTGCGAATTTTAGGAATAAGTTTTGAAGCTCCTCCGCCGAAGCATAAAAACTTTAAATATCAATCAATTTCAATAGCCCTTCATCTATTGTTTGAAACCTTAGAAAGTTTAAACAATAATGTTTGATTAGTGTTGGTTACTATGCCACAACATTATGCATGAAGTTTGAATAAAGACAGCATTTGTTATAGAAAGTAGCATTCCCTAAATCCCTTTTGTATGATTATTGTTATGACGTAAAACAGATTAATAAAGATAACCTTTAGTACCTGAAACTGATTTAAGGATTCATTAGTTCCAGTAACAATTCAAAACAAATAATTAATAGTGAATATAAACTTAATCTTACATTGGGGCACTTGAGTTCCCAAGGGATATCTGCCATGACATCTACAGCATCAGCCCCTCCGACACCAATGCAGACACCTCCTAACCCCCCTCCATTTGGAGTGTGACTGTCTGTACCGATCAGCAGAACACCAGGGAATGCATAGTTCTCCAGGATGATCTATTATTTTATAGGGGTGAGAACAATAAGCACATGGCAATTCATGAAGTTCTTTATATTGTACACCAAATAAGTGAAAGTATATTGTATGTTAGCAGTAAATACCTTCAGTGTTTCAATTAAAACTTTTTGATTTGAAGTGTAAATGTATTTGAAAAGCATTCAGCAAGATATTTACTGAAATACAAGCTGGAATTGAAATAAAATCAATTCATTCGTCATAGAACTTTTCTTTTACCTTCCGATAAAGGACAGGTTTACATACTGTAGTAAATGCAAGGATAAAGGATATTTATCAAAGATACATGTTTCGTCTCCAAATGTACAACAAAACATTGCACCAAGCACAATTCAAGACTATTACTGAATTATGAATTAAGTTCTATACAAGCTTCAAAAGTTTTTAAAATCAGTATGGCTATTCATAATTAGAGAAGCAATCATAACACTTAACAAAACACACATTCCATACAATGTGCACAAGAAATTTGCTTTCTAATGAGATTTGAATGAAAGAATGAATGAATGTATGTAGACAGCAGCATACATAGGTTGCCCATGGTCTGTGGGAGTGATCACACAACCTACACCTGAAGCTGTCTTCAGACTGGTCACCCACCAATCACTCCAGCCTTAGTCACACTCCCACTATCTGAGAGTGTGTTTATGGCATGGAGAGAAAGGGTCACCAGTCTTGCTTTCCTGTAGGTGATTCATGCTGTAGCCTCAGTGCATGAGAGTAGATGACATGTGATGTGTCACCTGTGCACAGGACCATTCAGCCATCACCACAATCAGAAATAATTGAACAGACAGATACACCAACTGACATAAGACACACAGATGGACATTCACATAAATACAAACACAGACAGGTACATTACAGACAGAAAATGACCCAGAGTGACACAGGAAGCAATTCATTCTGCAGACTCGGTGCAATGGAGTAGATAACATGTGACATGTCACCAATATTTGAACTTACATATACACCAACATGCATAGATAAACAGATTTAGGCATATAAAGATATAGAAGGACAAAGATGGGTACAAACAGACACATAATGAAAACCTATGTATACGGAGACACATAAATATTCAGAAGGGTTGTTTTACGAACAGGGTACACCGTCAAAAAATGGCCTTCTGTGCACCATAAAATGAAATCTAGGTAATGTCATATCAAATTTTTGATGGTAGGCTATTGGGCACTGTTAGAGCAACCTACAAGAGAAAAATAAATTATTGACCATAACTCATGTTTCTAAAAATTGACCATATCTGGCAATTTAGGGCAAAATTGCAGTCTCATTTTATTTTTTCTAATTTTGAGCATGAGCATCTTTATTACTAAAGATCATTAAGCTTGTTTTTCCAAACAGAATTGACTACTGAAATGTGATTGTTTAAAAACTGAAAACCCAAGAAGCTACAGTTAATCTGAATTTTTGTGACCATTAACCAAAAATGGGGTGCCAGTTCTGTCAAAAAATGTCCTCTCCGAATTTGGTGTTTTTACGCATAGTTAGACATCACTTTGTGAAAAATGCTTTTGTCTGTAAGAACACTTGTATATATGCCACAAACTTATAATGTTTACTTCGCCACATCCACTTATTTTTCAGACAGTTCACGTTACAATGTTGTCAGATCACGTTCCGTCAAAAACGTCCTCTCCGAAGAATGAAGCAATTGACTTTACGTGTAATACAAAATTTGAACCCCTATAGAAAAATAAGTTGGTGACCTCATGCTTCCGAATTTTAAAGCAATATAATTTTACTTGTTTAGAACACATACACAAAAATTGGGGGAAAACAAAACAACTACTTTTTTTGGTCTAGTGAGACAAAATGGTGTACCCTGATCGTAAAACAACCCATAACAAAAAGTCAATTAATTTTCCAGTCATTTCACACATGACAATCAAGTCAGAACATAGCGACAAGCATCCTGGACAGGAAGAACATTCATTTCCTATTTGTTTACATGGTCTCGGCAAAGTCACAGAGACTGACACTACACCGCGCAAAAATAGACTACATTATCCTATACAGTCAAGTAGTCGGTCAGTTACTAAGCATTTAATTTAAAGTCACATAAAAAGATTCAAAAACACTGCACAAAACAAAATGTTACATTAACCCATATGGTCAATAGTTGAAAGGTTGCAACTCCTCAGTCACAAGGTTAAATCGAAAAGACCCTGAACACAAAATTTCATACTATCCTAAATGGCCAAGGATGTAGTCAGTTTAGATTTGCATGTCAGTGTGACTGAAGTAGATAGTCATGATGTCTCTCACCTGATGGATAATACCACTGCCTGGCTTCCAGAATCCTACTCCATACTTAGCACCGGCCGTGGCTAGGAAGTTGTACACCTCTTTGTTCAGGTCCTGCATATCACGAAGGTAGAAGATTGAAAGAAATTCTCTTCTGATTGTCAAAACATTGTTCCATTTCTATTCATGATGACAAAGATCTTGTGAAATGGTCTAATATCATACAGCTTAGAGACAAAATTTCTCAAAATAAATGGCTATTTCATGTTTACAAAAATAAAAATGAATTAACAATAGCAAAGCATGTACATATCTTATATTATTGTAATCCAAACTTATCTTGAATAGACTAGTATTAGTTCAGTGAAATGTGCAATGTGGAGTTGAATAGTACACAGAGAAAACATGGTACTTACACCTACAAAATGTAGCTGGTTGATGCTTCAAGGTATTGTCATCCTTTTTCACAAATTGCGAAAACTAATGCAACTTGGCATAACTTTAGAATATGATTAACATATAATGTCTATTCAATCTTACTGTCATAGGTTGCCTAGATCAGTAACATGAAACGAAAATCTGACTACCAATCTAGACCAGCTCTCCATTAACATCGTTGATATTACAGCGCGTGCAGCACGGACCACACACAGCAATATACACATGGCGCATCAACGTGCATTATTCTCTGCGCTAACGGTCAACGGTTTGCACCGTACGGTATATTTTTCGAGGTTCAAAAAAATAGGAATGAATTTTGATAATCGCAACATACTGACAAACATACACATTTCAGCTTAATCATGTTGTGGGAAGATATAGTCATTGATATACTACTATATCCTCTAAAACTAGATGAACCTTCGACCGCGCACGGTCGGAAGGCATGCCTCCGTATTGCCACATCGGAAAAAAAAGGCATGCTCATGTTGAGTATTTTACATCCATTTGTACCATGACATCTTTGAGATATTGACCCCAAATCTATTAAAGTTGTATCATCAGAATTATTTCCAAACTCGGAAGGATGGCTACTGATGTAATAAAAAGGATAAACATATTTAAGTTGATCTGTCAAAGGTCCTTCAGAAATTGCACAAACGAGTCATTACATAAATAACCAGTGACCTTTGATGTCCTGACCTCAAAAATCTAATCAGTTCATCTTTCCTCCCACATGACCCAAGTTTGAAGTTGATCCATAAAATGGTTCAGAAGTTACAGCAAGAACGTGCCATTTTCATGTATACAATGACGTCTGTGACCCTGACCTTTGACTTCATGACCTCAAAATATAATAAATTCATTGTCCCTACCATATGCACACATGACCCAAGTTTGATGTTCATCCATCAAACTGTTCTTAACCCTTATCAGACTGGGGTGTTTTGGTAGCTGTCAAGACTGGGGGGGGGGGGGGGGGCCCATGATGGCCCCCCCTAAGATCTCGGCCGCCGATCGCGCGACCGCGCCGAAAATTTGCACGATGGTAGTGAGCCATGTAATCTACAAGACTGCGCTGTTAATTTTTCCAAAATAATATGATTTTTTTTATATGAATTAATTATGCTAATTTATGCATGAAATCATACTTTTTGCTCTAATTGAAAAAATAAAGCTCCTAGAATGCTAATTTTGTGTATTATTATTCCTCATACATTCCTAACAATTGTACTAGAAAAAAAATTCTTGTTTCAAAATTAATTTCTTATGTATTTTAATGTTTTATGAATTTTCTTATGTATTTCCTTGTTTTTTCGACCTTTTGTTTTTCCTTTTTTTTTGCGCAAAAATCATTTAAGAACCATTTTTAAGCATAAATATGCTAAAAAAATTTGATTTCAGCCATGAAAGTGAAAATAATCATATCTTAATGAATTAGGTGAGAAAACTCAATTTGCATTGACTTTGTACACAAAATACGTTTTTGAGCCATTTTCGGTCTGACGGACATTTTTGAAAATCGTGCAGCGTCGTAATGGTACGACCGATTTTTGCGAAAATGGTTTCAAAAGATGCGCGAGACTTGAAAGTAAAAAGTCAGCAAGCGGCGCGATCAGAAAATTTCGTGCGCAGTGGTCGCGGAAAATGTCGAGGGGGGGCCATGATGGCCCCCCCCCAGTCTGATTAGGGTTAAGTTATCGCAAGAACAAGCCATTTTCACGTACACAATGTCCTCTGTGCCTTTGAACTTTGACCTCATGACTCTAAATTCTAATCAGTTTATTGTCCGTCCCATATGCACATATGACCCAAGTTTGAAATTGATCCGTCAAACGGTTTTTAAGTTTATTGCGAGAACAAGCCATTTTCATGTACACAATGACCTCTGTGACCTTTGACCTCATGACCCCAAAATCTGATAAGTTCATTGTCCCTCCCATATGTAAATATGATCCAAGTTTGAAGTTGATCCCTCAAACGGTTCTTAAGTTATCGCAAGAACGAGAGCCATTTTCACGTACACAATGACCTGTGACCTTTGACCCCAAATCTAATCAGTTCATTGCCCCTCCCATATGCACACATTACTCAAGTTTGAATTGACCCGTCACACAGTTCTTAAGTTATTGCGAGAACGAACCATTTTCATGTATACAATGACATCTGTGACCTTTGACCTTTGACCTCATGACCCTAAAATCTAATCAGTTCATTGCCCTCCCATAGGCACACATTACCCAAGTTTGAAGTTGACCCGTCAAACGGTTTTAAGTTATGGCGAGAACGAGCCATTTTCATGCATACAATGACCTCTGTGACCTTTGACCTTTGACCTAATGACCCCAAAGTCTAGTCAGATCATTGTCCCTACCATATGCATACATGATCCAAGTTTGAAAGTGATCCGTCAAAACGGTTCTTAAGTTATCGCGAGAACGAAAACGGGACGGACGTACGGACTGACGGACGGACGGACAACCCAAAAACATAATGCCTCCGGCACCACCTTCGGTGGCGGAGGCATAAAAACTAGAAATGTAATATTTTTGCCTGCAAAAGGATGACACTACCTTTAAATGTGCCTATCCTGGTTCAATCATGTTTTATCTTACCTTGGCTCTTGAGAGATCCTCAGCCCCACCGACCTGGGCTTCAATCAAGTGATCACAATGGATGGTAGACGGAACTGCAACCTGTGGGAGATTTTTAAAATATAATTTAATTTAGTGCAATTTACTCTTTGTCGAAACATTATTAGATTTTAAAAAGAGCAAAATGTGTTATTCTTTCCCCAACATTAACAAAGGGGGTTCCTGTCTTCAAGTAGAACAATCTAATTTTTATCAAGAATGCTTGACTGAAATACAAGATGAATCACTTGCAGATTGTTTGGTATTTTAATACAAGAATGAGAAGTACATGTGCAGTGTTGAGTGATCGAAGATTAAAGGATTGATTACACTAAGTTTTTATTTTCATTGGTTTTGACACTCTTTTACACGCAACTTACTACTACGCACAACACCTACACCATATTTCTAGAACCCATTAATGTAGAGATGGCTTACTTTTGGAAGACCACTTGAGATGAACTGTAACATAGCCATCTGAGCAGTAGCATCCTGCATAGCCACACGGTCTGGTCTCAGCTTCAGATAAGACTCTCCACGTGTGATGTCCTGTCAAATGAAACATAAATAGCAATAATGATATTCTGTTTTGAATAGTCATATTCACGTAAGTATACCTTTCTAAATAAAAGTAATAGTGATTAAACTGGCGTGATTCTCACATAATCAAATTACAAAGAAGAAGAAGAAGAAGAAAAAAAAAAAAAAAAAACCTGTTGTCTTAAGAATTGCATTATTTGGCCTTGTCTTTCTCTTCAATATCTGTAGACAAACTAAGTACTACTATAAAATTCTTTGGCATCATATTTGTTTCTGTACAGGACATTGTTGTTGGTTGTCCATGGCTTGGTTCTACAAATGCATGACTAGACCCTGTAACATAAAGAGTTATAATAATTTGAAGCTCAATAAGATCCAATCAGAATCCTTGTTTCATGCACTTTTTGCATGAAATCTCACTTTAAACTAATGAGAATGGTTGTCTCAAATTTGCAATTGATCATAATGTTACAGGGCCCAGGTATCCCTACATTAAATATCTACACAGTTCTCTTATCACCAACCTGTTCTTTGGGGTTGTCAAGATGACCATAAACAATCTTCTCACTGAGGGTAAGGGGTCTCTGAAGTCTGTCTTTTACAATCTTGAGGTTTGCGTCCAATCGGTCATAGTTGATGAATTTGTCTTGCTCAAATCGGCTCATGGCAACCTGTATAACATCACAAAGTAAATATTTAAACGTTACTTTGATGATTGAAAATAAAACAAATTTCCACAAACTGATCACAATATGCGTAGGATGAGGAAAGAGACATTGAAATAGTAATATTTTAGAAGAGAATTGAATCGAGAAAATTCATATGATTCATCATTTCATAATTATTTAGCATTTTCAAATATTGAATTGTTTTTCTTAGTTTATAAAATTACATTAAGACAAGATGACCAGTACATAGAGAGCATTACAAAATGAAGCAAAATCTTTTTCTTCTGTTTAAAGAAAGGGAAGTATACACGTAGCTTGACTTTTTTTCTATTGAAGTATAAATACTCTAAAAATAAACCTCTTTATCTTTATCCTTACATACATGCACAATCATGTTTTCATGAGTAAGATAAATGCTCTTACATGCACAATTCAAAGTTCATGCCTCCTGCCAAGTTTTACTTAAATTACCAAAACATTTATTTACAGAACTTATTTCTTACATGGGTTATCACAAGAATGTCATCATCGCTCTAACTAAACCTTAACACAATGCACTTTATCACTTGTATAAAAAAAAAAAAAATCCCAGAATCTTGTATTTTCTAAAAAGATCTCATTGTGAATTTTACAGGAAAAGATGAAATAAATCATCAAGTTTTTTTTAACTGACCTGACTTGCGGCTGCTGACGTCTGCAGCAGCCTGGCCCGTAGGCCTGCAGCCATGAGGGATTTCACCTAGGGATAAAAGGAAACACATTGCCAAAAATATCAATTAAAATTGGAAAATAGAAAATATTCAGCATTAACAAATCTGAAGCCTTTATTTTCACAGGAACTATCATCTACATACATGATTATAAATAAATGAACTCATTTGGACAGTAAGTATACTAAACAAACTTCTGTGAATTTTGAAGGTCAAAATTAAAAGGCAAAGCTATAACCACGCTATTCTACAAAGCTTTCTTGGTCATGTGTAGAATATGTGATGAATTCAAACCATTTCAATAAACTAACTCATTTGGACAGATTTACTAAACAAAAGTTCTGTGAATTAGCTAGGGCTGAATTATAAGTGAAAGTTAATACCCTGATACTCTACAAATTTTTTTAAAGGTATAAATACATGATTCATATCAATTATCATTCTGGTTTCAAAGATAAAGGCAAATTAAAAATAAAAGGAGATGTTTAACGTCTATGGGTTGACGATTCCTGACCCAATTTTAATTTAAAATCAAAGGTCTTTGTATAAATTCCATGGGGTTTTATCATGTTCAAGGGTCAGATTTTTGTCATCTCATAATTTAGTTGAGATATTTATCGTCTGAAAGTGTATGTTTTGTGAACAGGACTACACGACGTACGAAATGCGCCACTATACTTTTACGACAGCAACAACAAATTTCAATAGTAAATTGTCAACAATTAAATTCACAATATAATTGCTCATTCAATTTTATGAAATACATCTAGATCATCTAGTTGTATGATGGAGGTACCTTAGTCCACGCACTTTGTTTTCAACTGCTAAAGAGTCAAATAATTTAATATTTTTATCAGTTTTTTCTCCTCTATTGAATGAAATATATTCTGAGGAACATTTCTAGAGAAAATTGCGACAGAAATATTTTGAGAATGCGCAAGCAAGCTGGAGTCAATTACGCGACCGTGTCAAATTTTCTTCCACAAAACTGAACGGTACATTAGTCCACGCACATACAGTAAGTGAATGTAAAATTTCATTACCTGTCTCAATAATGTGTATTCCTCACGATTTCATGAAATTGTAGAAAAACAAGAAACCAATGAATTTTTCCTCAAGATTTTGTGATATCTCCGATAGGCTTGTTGTTTTCTTGACTGTTCAAGAAGTTAAGCGCACATACCGCGTCGCATCGCGCGTATCAGAGGGTGCGTGGACTAATGTACTGCGTGGACTAAGGTACCTCTAGCTCTACCATAGACCTCTCTAGCTAGAGATTTAAATGTGAAGATACCTTTCGTAGCAAATTATGAGAAAAATAAAAAATAAAAAATCACATCAACTCATGCTCCAATTTCTTATGAAATAACAACAGTCATCACCATTCACCACATCAAATCAGAATGAAAATTATTTAATTAATTTGACAAAAATAAAACACCCAACAAAACATAGCAAATTCACACACACACACAAAAAATGAGTGTTGTCAATGTCAAGATGCAAAATAAATCATCATCTTTCAATATATTCAACCTAACATTTAACTTATCATTGTAAAACCTCTTTTCACACATGTGTAAATAGTATTTTGTTAGCTTAAAATTGAACCATGTCTTCTCAAATCAAATGAAACATTGTTAGATTTGCTGCATCAACAATGATCCTGATCATGTCTGATGACACGAAATGTCGACTTTGACCCTTTGTCTGAATTTTACCAGAATATCTGACATTTTAACGACATTTCACCATGGCCATGTTTACTAAGAATATTTTCATATTCAGATTACATCCTACTTATTGTTAACATACAAATCACATTAATATAACCAAATGAACTACAAAAAATGATAATATTTCGGAGAAAGCATCATTTTGAAAAACAACAAATCATAATGCAAAAATTCACATCACCCACACACACAAAGTCAATGACAATATTAAAATGTGAACGAATTTGGCCTGGTTGGCACTGGTGGCAGTTTTTCTATTGCCAATTTATTGCAATTTTAGCTGTTTAAACAGAACATAATACGTTTCTAAGGTTTCTATAATATTCCTAATATCTTTCTAACGATTGATATTTTAACTAAAAGGCACGAAAGATCCAAGAAAGTTGTAATTTTACCCTTGATCCTGATGCTCTAACCGTGTACGCCATCTCGATCGTGACACCGCTATGGACAATGCGTGTAATAAATGCGCAATGCGAAATCCAATGCAATTTTGCACAGCTCGTGACGTAATAGTCAAACGGACTATTTGTATTCCAGTCGTCTTACAAATAAATGTATATGAAATGATTTTGAAAACAAAAATTTATTTTATAATATATATTTTTTTGTTATTCGTAAAATTATATAAAAATATATTTTAAAGAATGTAGATAAATATTGTTTTAAGGAGTCAAAATATCAAATACATTATAAATACTGAAGCCTGCACGTGAGGACTACGCCTAGCAATTCCGGAGCAGACACATTCCTCCCGAACTTTGACTGTCTTCTTCTTGCAAGTGTGTGTGAGGTAAATGTTCCTAAAATTTCGTAGGTTTCCTTTTGTTTCATGATATAATTTTTGAAATCAATATTTAGTTAAGAAATACCTAGGCTATATCCGCCAATTTGTCTCCTCTCTGCTCGCTCACTGTGTACAAAGTCAATGGCGTGGAACGATGTCTCCGCCACTGACGAAATGAACGGGAGTGAATGGACTGGTGACTTATAACCAGATTATGCCAATACCTATTGTATTCTCTGATGTCCAGATACCATTTCACTTTTAAAGATATTTTTTAAAGCTGACATTATTGATTTCCGTCCCCCGCCTGATTGTTGAACCGAGCGGGTAAGGAAGTCTGTATGTCCCCGAAACTCCGGCAGCGGTGGCAGAGTTTTCGTTGGCAAAGTACTAGGCCGGGCCTAGTATTGCACTCCAGCTAGCGAGCTAGCAGCTCTCCAGCAAATAGGTCTCGTTCAATGTTTTAATCGTAGGCCCCTATCACATTTCTTGAACAACCCGGACAATGTCCATGTCCTAGTTTTGATCATTCATATTAAATGCCCAAGGTGAGCTAGGGCAAATCAATAATTATCAATTGTGAATTGATAATGATAAGTTATGATGACTATTTTTTAAAAGAAAGTCAGAGAAAACTAACACTTACTAGGCCTAGGCCTAGATTCTAGCTAAGACAGAGTAACAAACATAGATCTACACACTGACAGTTAGTGACTGAGTCTGAGAGCTGATCAAGATCATCTTTTTGCTAACTGGAATCTAGACCTAGATCTAGTTATTAAACACTTCCTTTTAATACAAATAAACTGGATTAATTCCTAGTTTTTACTTTTGTCATATATCATCAATATAATTATTTTGATTTGCATACCAGTAGATACGAGGAGTTGCAGTATCCAAGAAGTATCCAGAATTTAGATCTAACACATAGATTTGTAGATCTCTAGATACTTTGATATATTCTCAGTCTTATTTTTAATTGCTATTCATTATCGTCTTTCAAATATAATTAACATTTTCTTCCAGGTAGATATATCCATTTCCCCCCAAATGCGGAACCATGCGGATGAAGGCAGACTCCCCAATCACAAAGGAGAAGTATGTCGCCAGGGTGTTCTTCAGCTCCCCGTTTGGTGGACTGGAGGAGGAGAGAGAACTTCTTACCAAGCAGTACTGGCCCGAGCTTGCCCATCTCTGCCAGAAGTCCGGCTATGAGTTTGTTCCAGTTGACATGAGATGGGGTATCACATCGGAACTATCCAACGAGGCTGCCACCATCACGATCTGTCTCCGGGAGCTGGACAGGTCGGACATGATCGTTGGATTCTTCGGCCAGGTAATTAGGAAGTTTAAAATTGCTGTGACTTCATGTATGACAGATGAATCGTACTGCTGAATTTGTTGCTAGAGGCGCTGAAGTCAACTTCTAAATAAAAACCATGGATTTTCTGGGTTATTTTTTTTTTCTTCATTGAATAAAATTGTAGTAGACTCTAGGTAGGTCTTCTATGTATTTTTTGTGAGTGTGTGTGTGGGGGGGGGGGGGGGGGGCTATACCGATGAATGGAAAATGAGCAAGCCATCAAGAGTGTTAAAGTCATCACAATGAAACAGGAAACCAAATATTAAGTGACATTTCACTCCCTCATCTTCCCCTGACTTTGATTTCAATCTCACAAAAAAAAATATATATTCGACCTGTGCCCTGTAACACAAAGACTTACGATTAATAAAAATATATGATTGATTTTTTTCTTGGTGGCCTAATTTGGAATGCAGGTACATTCATGGGTTGGGATTAGGATTTGATTAAGATTAGGGTTAGGGCTAGGGTTAGGATTAAGATCTTCAACTTTGGAGCACCTTGTCCACAATGAGGCTACCGAGAAAAAAATCAATCGTATCTTTTTATCAATCTTAATCTTTGTGTTACAGGGCACTGAATCTCGGTTTTTCTTAATCTGTAATTATTTTGCTTTGAACCTTTCTTTTAAAACATAGCGTTACGGATGGCACGGAAGTAAAGATGAGTTCCTTCAAAAGACCTTTGACCACGCCCTACCTCGCTACCCCTGGTTGAAGTCCTATAGAGACCGGTCAGTCACTGAGCTGGAGTTCCTGCATGGTCATCTCAACAATCCTAGACAGAGACCAGCTTGTTTCTTCTTCAGAGACAAGGTACAAACTTCTTGTCCTATTTTCTGTAGTTTCAAACCTTTCTTTTCAAAGTACATAAATATCATGCCTGTTTTTCATTTACCTGATGAAGCCAACAATGATTGGTAAAACCTGGCGACCACAGAGAATTGTAAGTTTTTAATTTGCAATTTTCACTAGTTCCAGTATAAGATATAAAACGGATTAATATCATTAAAGCACTTTGAGCATTTCCCAGTAAACTGGAAAATCAAGGTATCATTATTATTATTATCTCATTTATCTTTGAATAAAAAACATTAAGAAGGTATCATAAATTTACAGAAATTATTCTTAAAAGAATTAAGAAGGAAAAAAAAAGGGGGGGGGGGAAGAGCATTTAATGTGAACGTTTCTCAGGCAAAGCTAAAAGATGAAAGAGCCTTGTACACGAGCTTGTCCTTATCTGTTCTGTACATGTACCATAATTAGAAAAAGTTGGATGCATAAAATAAGCGGGAAACCTATGGCAACAATTGCATTTTTTATTTAACATAGAATCAGAATCTAAATAAAAATTGAGTCAAGCTTTAAACATAAAAAAGTATTAAGAACAGAACTTGTTATTAAAAACTGGTTTCATCCTCTTTTTGGCAGGCTTATGATGATGCCAAGCTTGCCGAAGCTATTAAATCAGGAGATGAGAGAGATCAAAGGAAGTTTAAAGCCACGTCAGATGGACCTCATGCAGCAGAGTTCCTAGATGACCTCAAACAAAGGGTCAAGAAGACAGGAGATAAGGTATGCTAGTAAAGAAAGCATATAGATTTGGAACTTTGAAACATATTGCCAATTTAAGGATTTGTAAGAGTACCTTTTTTATTGTCAAATTATAAGTGGTGAAGAATGTTCAAGATGGTCCATGCACACTGGAAACACCTCCATTATTTTTTTTTCCTGCTGTTTGTTTTTATCTTTATTGTAGGAGTTCGGCTCATGTTTGAGACAGTCCGTTCACACCTGAAACAACTTCATTGTTTTGTTCTCTATCTACAGTTAAATATTTTTTTAATCTTTTAGTGTCTAGCTATTGATATGAGCTACCTGATCCTCGAGGTGGGAGCTCGGCTGATGTTTCGAGATATATTGTCATTCTTTGCAATTTATCTTTCATCTTCAGTGTCTAGCTACCCGACCCTTGAGATGGGAGCATGGGTGATGATTCAGACAGTCCATTCACACCTTAAACAAATCCATTGTTTTCTCTGCCTTTCATGTTTCATCTTTTTGTCGTCAGTGCCTTGCTATTGATATGAGTTACCGGACCCCTTGAGGTAGGAGCTCGGCTGATGTTCGAGACGGTGCGTTCTCACCTGGGACAACTGCATTGTTTTCTCTACCATTCATTTTACATTTTTATCCTCAGTGTCTAGCTATTGATATGAGTTACAGAACCCCTGAGGTAGGAGCTCGGCTGATGTTCGAGACGGTGCGTTCTCACCTGGGACAACTGCATTGTTTTTCTCTTTAATTTTTTTATATCTTTTATCTTCAGTGCCTTGCTGTTGATATGAGCTATCAAACCCCCGAGGTGGGAGCTCGGCTGATGTTCGAGACGGTGCGTTCACACTTGCAGAAGCTCCTTGGCCAGACGAAGGCAGAGAGCAGCGAGATGGAGAAAGAACACGCCCAGCATGAAACCTTCCTCATCACACGTCGTGGCATGGGAGGCAAGCTGGTAGGAGGAGAGGCTTACCTGGAGGAGATTGATAGACACACCCTAACTGGTGGTGGTGGTGGTGGTGGTGGTGATGGTGATGGAGAGGATGGGGGAAAATCCCTCCTTTTGCTTGGAGATGCAGGTAATATAGAAACCTGATTACAGTGCATCCCAAATAAAAGTAAACCTAACTTTGAGAGCCTTGTATTAACCCTTTCGTAACCAGGCACTTATTTCAAAAAACTGAATTTCCTCACTTCTTGTCAAATTTTCAAAAAGATAACTCAATCAATACCCCTAGTGTTTGCATCCACATGAAAACTACCATTCACAACTTTCCAACGGTACATAACTCAACAAGAGAGGGTGCTTTCTTGCAAAATGGCAGTAAAATGGTAATGAGAGGGTTAATATTGTACAACTAATGTGTCATTAATTTTTATATCCAGACAAAGAGTATTTCATATTCTATCCAGTGATTCCAAAATTATACCTGTACTGTCATGGATGACTGAGCACTCAAGTTTTTAAAAACTTGGGTCAAAAACAGGTTGTACCAAGTCTTTTCAGAAGCAACCCTGGCTTTCTGATTATTCAATTCATTGTTTGAGGTCAGCCTTTCTAAGTTCATTCATAAGGAACAATGGTTTTCTTGGACTATTGAAATGCAAGGGTTGCTTTTACCCAAACTTGGTACAGTACAATTTTTACGCTTATTTCTTAAAGCCAAAGTTCAGTCATCCGTTACAACACAGGTATAAGTTTTGTATCATGGAATTGAATATGGCCATGCGTTATGAGGTGGGCCCTTTTCTGTTACAACCCAAGTTTTCCAAGGAATTGTACCGTTTTTATTCAATCGAATATTCTTCTTACATTTGACATCTTATACCTATAAAAGTATACATATTCTGAAAGAGAATTGTCTGAGGAATCCAAATATACTATCAGAAAAGGGATATGGGGAAGTCATAAAGAGTTACAGAGCCAAATATGTCGAAAACGGTTTGAAAAAAGTACTTCCAGAAAAAGGTTACCATGGAAACAAAATTTCACCCTACAACAAAAGACATGCATATTTGAACTCCTCAAACTCAGACCTTTCTAACAATGTATAACTTGTTAGGAGTAAGCTTTTTTAAAATAATTTTGCGCGATCATCTTTTCAGCGAAAATTTCTGATAGGAAAATTTGGGTAAATATGTGTTACAATGAGTAATGCATGATTTACTTCCAAAATATGACACAGTTTTGTCTTATAACCTATTTGAAGTTATACAGTGTTACATGAATATAGTTTGCAAATACTTACTACAATAAAATATGTCTACAGTGCTTATTAAAACAATTAATTTGATCTGGTTCATGTTTAGACATGTCAACCGACACGTGCAAGGTATCTCTGAGATGATCTACCTGGTGAGGATAAAGCATATTAAAGCCAATGCGGTGATGTTCAATTGTAAAATGTAGTTTGAATTACAAGTAAATAATCAATCACCCATGAAATAACTTTTATGGCAAACAGATGTTATGCAATACTGAATCATACATGTGGTAGAGCCATCATCATCATCATTATCTCACTTCATTAGGAAGACAATGCCTTAATGGAGTTGAAGAATGTCTAAGATGGTGGGGTTTTTTGTGGTTGGATTTGCTGTGCCTCATCAATATAACTCAATCCAATTATTCAGTTCCTTTTGTTTTGTGTAAACAAGCATAGGTAAATGGTAGTGAGAATACAATTAAACATGTAGGCTGAATAAGTAAACCCATGTCCTAGCATCAACTAATATTTTACTTCACTTTGTGAATCGTAGAAATACCTGACGACCACAATCTAGACAAGTTAAATCACATTATTTTACTGATTTTACATTAATTAATTAAATTGATTAACTTAATTAGCCTAATTAGGTATTCTTAATTTCATATTTTACACACTGTTACTAATAGATAGATATATATTCCAATTTAACTGTCTTATGTTAGATTTTATGATGTTAAAACCTGATTTATTAATGCAACAGAAATTTATGCTCCTCCTCCTCATGCTCCTCCTCCTCCACCACCGTGCAAAAATGGCTACTTCAAGTTAATTAATTGCTAATTACTTGTAAATGAGTGCACCATTGGTATTTCTTCTAAATTAAGTTATTGGCAGATATATTTCCTTCACATTAGTACCAAATATACCCATATGGGACATGTATTTAAAATTTTATATCATTTTTCATGTTTGTGCTTGTCGCGCAAATGTAACGGCACCACCTATATGGGGGCCAGTTTAAACACATGGCCATATGAGTGACTCTTTATTATGAAATAAAAATCAAGGTCACAAAAGCTATAAACCTTTAACCCTATTCTGACTGGGCTTTTCAAGAGGAGATTTGACTGGGGGGGGGGGTCAATCTGACCCCCCCCCTGAGATCTCGGCCACAGATGGTCCGATCGCCGCGAAATTTTGCGCGAACGTCGCTGCACATGTAAAGGGTGTCGCTGGTATGTTTTTTTTGAAAAAAATTTCACATATTTAATTTATGCTAATTTATGCATACTCATGTATGCAATTAGATGCTTTTTATGGAAATCGTTAATATTTCATTAATAAACATAGTTATGAAGCCCAATTTTTTCTAAAAGTTGCTGAGTAGCAAAGACAACATATATGAATTGACAAATTCAGAAATTTCAAATTAATTATTTTGTATTCTATTGTTTTATGAATTTCTTATGTATTCTATTGTTTTTATTTCTTATTGTATTTCTTTGTTTTTGTAATTTTTTATGCTTGAGAAATGTATTTTGATCAATATAAAGACAAATTTAATCAATCGAAAGTCTCAGAAGGCACAATTATCAGTATTATAAAGCAATTTAGAAAAAAGCAGTATTTTGTACACAAACGCATGCAAAATGACGATTTTCGTTCAATTTTGGCCTGACATGCAATTACCTAATGTGGCGTAACGCGACAACGGAGTGTCCGATTTTTTTTAACTTGATGTCAAAAGTTGCAGGACACTTGAAAGAAAAAAGTCACAAAGCACCGGGTTGCGATTCGCAGCGGTTGCGCGGCAGTCGCGGATTTAGTACAGGGGGGGTCAAATTGACACCCCCCCCCCCCCCCCCCCCAGTCAGAATAGGGTTAATATGAGGCTCCCAAAGTTGGGTTTACTTTTTTCTGGGACGCACTGTATCGAAACGTTCTAAGTTCAACTTTTGGCCAAATTGAGTTAAAAAAGGAAATTGGTGCTTACTTATCTTGTGTATAATTTAGAGCCCCGTATTCCACTAAAAAATGCCTGAAAAGTGAAACGATTTAGAAACTTACTGAATTCCTTATTGGACATTTAAAAAAAACAATTTTTTTTCTTTTTTTTTAATTTACTCAAAGGGATTTGCCATTTACTTCGGCCTTATATTTAGATACCTATGAATCACGTGGAATCTAATTTGAAATCATTTCACTATTTTCACGGACGATAAAAAAAGATCCTCTTGCTCTCAGGTTTCATTGGGTACCAGCAGAAAAAGGTAATCTACAAAATCATAATGTTGTGCCCCAAAGTAAATCATCAATTCCCAATTTAAATCTTTGATATTTCCTGTTAAAAATTTTCTGTACATCCAATACGATTCATCTTTAGTTCATACAACCTTTACTCAAAGGGATCATGCTTATATTGCTTTTTGCTGGATCTGTCCTGTGTGATCATGTTAACCAGCTTTTAGAGATTATATTGTATGAATTCACTACCCCTCCTTTTTGAAGCAAGAACCTAAAATTAGGATTTGGCAGAACATTTTACCGATATTTAAAAAAAAATCCCAATATTTTGTTTTATTGATATTATGTCCTTATTTCTGATCTTTTTGTTCAATTGGGCTTGTTATTCATCTTACCCATTTATCATTGCTAAACATAATGATTGTTTGCTTTCTTTGTGTCTTGAATAAAACAGGATCTGGAAAGTCCTGCGTCCTTGCCAACTGGATTGAGAGGCAACGAGGGAGATGTCAAGATGACATACTGGCTGTACACTTTGTAGGATGTACCAGTAACAGTACACGTGAGTATACTGTAAATTTTAATTACTTATACATGTAGGTTATAAAACTATGAAGGTCAATGCAAATAAACATGTGTGTCCTGTAAAGTTTAATTGCTGTATCAATTAGTAGGTACTAAAAATATGAAGTTTGTTTGATAGAAGTATTATACAGTGAATTTCTGGAAGATTTTTTTTTTTTTTTTAATTGAAACTGATATACATGTACATGTAGTACAACATGGCCTAGTTTTTTGTCGTCATTTGACACAGTGGAGTTGTTATTTAGTTAATGTAGTTGGCTAAAAAAAGCTAAGATTAAAATATGTGATCAATTTGTATTACATACAATGGCATTGAAGAAAAGAACATGCTACATTCAAGTTGATTGGACAATACATTTCAAATATTACAATGCATTTTTTGTATTTGAATGTAAATGAAGCATTTTGTTTGGATACAATGGTGTACTTTGTTGTTGTACATAACAGCAATTTTATGCAAGCCTGTCGAGAATAAGCTCCGTTGTTTCACCAGTTGTTTTTGGATTGGGATCCTTTGCTATTAGAACTACATGCAAGTCATAGTGAATACATGCGCCCTTATGTCTAAAGGTTTCTTGGGTATCACCTGAGGTGCTAAAACTCCTGGTTAGGTACCAAAACATGGGCCCTTCAGTCTAGTATGAGAAAAATCTTTGATATAGGAAGCCCAAATATGCTGTGATTGAATTATACTCTTCATTAGGAAGGGAGAGGGAGGGGGGGGGGGTAGGGTAGAGAGTGCAACGCACACTTTGATAAGCTGATATTGTTTGCTGCTATTACTTGCTATATCCAGATAATTTATTATCAAGCCTCAATCACATATCACCCTTTAACAGCCTTTTTGTCCATTTTCTTATGAACTGCAGTGTAGGAATAATTGGAAAATGGCTGTTTTTTATTTGATGTACAGGCCTCAGAGTTATTTAATTGTTTATTGTTCAGGTGAACTGGACCTTCTGAAGCACCTATGCTACCAGATTGAGGAAGACCTGATCGCCCTCAGGCCAGAGTATTCCGTTGGAGACGAGAAACCAAAGGAAGGGTCGGAGGATGTGAGAGGAATGAGGAAACTCCTTCAGAGGCTAGTCAGCGATGCATCATCCTTTGATACCAGGGTGACCATCGTCATTGATGCACTCAACAAGATGGACTCGGGAGGCAGGGCTATGAAGGTATGAACATGAAACACCCTGTGACGGTCAAATGTGATGAATGTTTTGTCCATGTGAACATGATTCTTAGATTATCATGATAATTGATTAATCTGTGTAGGTCTTGTAACTGCTGAGGGACCAACTGATTGCATACGTAAGCGACCCGGGAGCTACAGCTTTACATTGTAGCTCTAAAAGGGCCTATTTTTTTGGTCTTTCTGTTTCATCTAATCTCTGCTTGGTCTAACCCCACTTGGGCAATTACCTGTGAAAAACTGGAAATGGACCAAATATGAATATGGGAATTAGACGTAACTTATACAATTTGGTTATTAGATGAATTGATTACACCAAGTGGTCATTAGACCAAATTCTTAGTAGACCAAATGGTATTATACAGTCAGAGAATTGGGCCAACTGCTGGTAGACCAAGGGGATATAACCCTGAAACATTTTATCCCATCTTGTTTTACCAGGAGCTCTACTGGCTCCCAAAGATGACATCTTCCAAGGTCCGTCTTCTCCTCTCAACATCAAACTCAGACACCCGCAACATCAAGGAGCTGATCGATGAACGCTACTTTGACTCCTTGGAGGTCCGTCAGCTGACCCCTGACCTGAGGACAAAGGTCACAAAGGGCATGCTGATGGTTAGAGGGAAGGAGCTATCGCCCAAGCAGATGGAAAATGTCATAGGGAATGCGGAGACAGGGAACCCGCTGTATCTCTTTATTCTCTTGCAGGTGAGTTAGGTTTGAGTGCTAAATGGACATTGGGGAGATACATGTACATGTTAACCCCATAAACACACTTGAAATTTGAAAGACAGCAGTTTTTTCAAAAAACTGTCTCAAATATTATTCCTAATCCTTGGCTATGTTTCACCAAGTCCTTAGTAAGCTAGAATGACTTTATGAACGACTGGTGATCAATTCTTGGGCTGAATGATTAAGCAAGTGATTAATACCAAGCACCCAAGAAGATGTTCCAGTGGTTCATGTATAGATTAATGGATGATTGCATGATACATAGTACTAATCCTTGTGATTTTATATGCATGTGAGTGCTGTGAAAATAACATTGATTACTATATTTCTCTCCACATTGTATATAAAAATGATAACTTCATGTACGATATACAGTCAGGGGTGATATTCCTGCGATTTAAATCAGATTTGAGATTTCTTTTTGTTATTATTTTTTTTATTTATTTATTTTTTATTTATTTATTTATTTTTTATTTATTTTTCATTTATTTATTTCTTTTTTTTATTTAATTTTTTTCCCCTCCAGGCATGCACAAAATTGCATAATTTAAAGTCCCAAAATGCAAAAAGTCCCTACCGTGGGAGGGGAGACACCCCCTCCCACACCCTCTTCCCCTTGGTCGCTTCGCTCCCTAGTATGTCTAATTTTTTTTTCAAGAGTGAATATCACCCCTGTATAGTATAACTTCTGTTTCATTCTTTCCCTGTTGAAATATCATGTCTCAGGAGAAGTTAAACATATGTATGAAATATATAGTTTTTTCCTGTTTGTTTAATAACTCCATTTATATTTTGATTATTTATCATTAGCCTTTGTTAGGAGTTCTTAAATTTCTTTTGTGTTGAAAATTGTAACAGAATATTTCTTTATCTTTCTTGATTAAAGGTAGACCTTTAAAGTCCCCGACCGGACCAAGAAATGAAAACCAAAATTACATATAAAACGAAAGTTAATAATTTTACATAATACAACAATTCCCAATTTAAGCGTTTTTATTGTCCATCTAGAAAGTATTTCATTAAAAAGATGATAGAACTTCAACCAGGCCATCCGTCCCGAATACTCGAAAAATTACCCCTATTATAATGGCGCGGCTGATGTCGTCAAAAGATGTTAACGGAATGCTACATGCTAAATGCTGAATGAATTTGCCCTTTCATTTCATAACAATAGAATTCTAGCACAAATGGGGTCTATTGTTCTGACATAGCAATACAAACGTGTTTTCTAAAGGCGAAACCCAATCATGCCTGGCCATAGCATTCCCTTAACATCCTTTGACGTCATCACCTGCACTATTAAAATAGGGGTAACTTTTTGAGTATTTGGGAGGGATGGCCAGGTTGCGGTTCGATCATCTTTTTATGAATACTGTTATGAAAATTGAATTTATTTTTAGTGTGTTTATGTTATACGGCCACTTAGCTTTCAATCGATATAAGGTTGTATTTACTCCGTCCACGATCTTTAAATATCAAACCGCATTACAAGCCGTGCATTAAGAGTACTAGTTTGAAACTTTTTATTGCGGTGGGCCGTCCGGCGGCGAGAAAATTTATATACGGAATTTGTTTTTTGTTTGTTTGTTTGTTGTTGTTGTTGTTGTTGTTTTTTGGGGGGGTATTGGGTGGTATTACAAGAGTAGACCTTCTCATTTTTACAGATTTTTACAGATGCATCCAGATTTTCGGATGGAAGGGTAGGTATAGGGGTATATATCCCCAAGCTTAAAATACGACAACATTATAAGATATGTAGCATAAACATCATGAGAGCTGAGCTAGTTGCTATATTAATTGCGCTGGAATGGGTTGAGGAATTTCACCCAATCGCTGTAGTAGTTTTCACAGACTCGTTTTCAGCATTGGAATCGATTCAAAATATGAAAGAAAGTAGTATTGTCACCGAAATATACGAAAAAGTCAGAACGATTAATGCCTTTGGAATTGAGGTAAATTTTGAGTGGGTCCCTGCTCATTGCGGTCTGGCCGGAAATGAAATGCCGACTCACTGGCAAAGAAGGGCTCCGAAAAAACTAATATAGATATTGTAGTTTGCAAAAGCCAAAGTGAATTACGTCGTGAAACAGCAGATCATTATAAAGAGGTCTGGCAGTCATCTTGGGATAGAGAAGAAAAAGGAAGACATTTATATGACATACAAAGAGCAGTAAAACATAGATTTATGATAAAAAGTTTTTACAGAAAGGAGGAGCGGATTTTACATCAGTTTCGTCTTGGAAAATGCCAATTGAACTATTATAAATATGTGTTAAAAAAACATGATACAGGTTTTTGTGACGACTGTAATGTATTTGAAACTATTGAACATTTTTTGCTATTATGCCCTCGATATAATTACCAAAGAAGACGCATGTGCCGCCGAATAGGGAGGCCTATTATAGACCTGAAAATGCTCCTGGGGGCTGAAGAACACATAGGAAAAGTTTTAGCCTTTATAAAAGGCACCGGTAGATACAACGAATTGTAAAAGAAACAACCTGCATGCATAAAGAAAACCGAAGCTAGAAGAAGAAAAAGGAATACAAAACATACTTATGATACAGATTTATATATTTGACATTGATCTCCACAGAGAATCGGGCACTGGGGCCAGGACGTCGCGCCTGAATGGGTTGCACCACCCGATTGGTCAACAGTCGGCTTGACACCCGACTGGCTAGCCATTGTACAAACAGTTGGCTAGTTACCCAGCATCTCGAGGACCTGGAGATCTTATCTGCTTACAGGCCCACTATTTTATTATATACACAAAATACAATGGTCATACAAACGATTGATGCATGTCAAACTTTCTTTAATGAAGGAACGATTAATTTTATTATATGATAGAGAAAGAAAAAAAGAAACCATTTTTTTTTTTTATACAGAAAGAGGACCGAATTTAATATAAATACCCCTAAAATTAGCCTGCAGCTTCCTGAAATTCTATTGTATCCATCAGTTGTACGAAAATCATTTGTAATTTAAGCACAAAAAAGGGTAGACAACCGCCACCGGAGCTTGACATAGAACCATAGCAATAGCAATAATAATAATAAAAATATATATATATAGACCTACTAACAATTTCAGACCTTACTTTGAACTTCTTGATTCTAACATGATAACTTACAATTAAAATAACATTAAATTAACATGCACATTACGCACAACGCCACATGGGCACAAATTCCAAGCAGTTACCTCACATACAGTGCAATAAATTGAATAGTACGAACGTCACAATGGAACTGAACTGCCTGGCTAAAATCATCCGATGGATGGAAAATAGCCAATAAACGCAACAACCAACCAACCAACCAAATATTTTTTGTATATTTTTTGTTATTGATAACATCTTTATAACCTAACAACTTTCCTCTCCTATGTCCATGTTATTATACAGTCTGTGTAAAAAAAAATGGTACAGTCGTGAAAAAAATAATTTAGGTGTGAAATCTTTTTAAATAAAGTGTGTATGTGGTACCAAATTAAAGCCAAAAGATTTTTCTTGCTGATGCGATTTGTTCTGTATAATTTGCTTTCGTAAAACAAAAGTTATGCTAAATTTTGTGCAGCGAGGAACAAATCGAAATTACGCACTTCTATTGTTCTGGAGCGCTGAATTTGATGGCCTTTATGCGAAACCTACACAAAGGCATGGGACGGCGTGCGAAAAATGGATTTTTCTTGATTGTAGAAAACTAGTCATATCTCAAAAATTACAGCACCAATTGTGATGAAAAAAATTGCAGAAGAAAGTCTGATTTTCCTGTTTTTTGAAAATACCAAACAATACCAGGTTGTGATCAATATTCATACTATAAAAAAAAAATGGTTTTCACTTGTACCATTTTATTTGACACAGACTTTATAGTGGAATTTATGTTTCATTCTTCCCCCGTTGAAATCTCATGTCTCAGGAGAAGTTAAACATGTGACTGTATGATTGAAATATATATATTTTTTTCCTGTTTATTTAATAACTCCATTGATATTTTGATTGATTTATCATTAGCCTTTGTTAGGAGCTCTTCATTTTCTTTTGTATTGAAAATTGTAACAGAATATTTCTTTATCTTTCTTGATTAAATGTAGACCTTTAAATACCAAACCGCATTACAAGCCGTGCATTAAGGGTACTACATGTAGTTTGAAACTTTTTTTGGGGGGGGAAGGGGAGAAAATTTATATATGGAATTTGTTTTTGGTTTGTTTGTTGTTGTTGTTTTTTTTGGGTTTTTTTTTTTTTTTGGGGGGGGGGGGTTGGGGGTGGGTATTAAAAGGGTAGACCTTCTCATTATATTTGTTGTGCATTTTCTGTTATTGATAACAACTTTAAAACCTAACAACTTTCCTCTCCTATGTCAGTGTTATTATAGAATACCTACATGTATAGAGTAACGATCAATTGCAAATCGGTACTACCAAATCAGGATCCTTGCTACATAGAGTTTTTGGTTGAAAATCTTAACGTTGTGAACCAATCCGAATGTTGTTTTTTGTTCCAAATTTGTAATTGGTCGTAACTCGTAGGTCACAGGTTGGATTTCCACTTTCATTTGTTGATTTTCTAACTAATTTCCATTTTGATTTAACATTTGCTGTTTTGCACGTTCTAGGAGTTGTGTAGTTTTGGCTCTTTCTTTGAGCTTGATGACTATATTACCACACTACTGACATCCACCAGGTGAAGAGATTTCATTGTATCTTTTTTTCATAGATGATTTAAATTCATTTGGTACTATGTTTAAACCTGGTGTATAGTTTTGGTAACAAAAAAAGGAATTGGCACAAAACCGATAAAATGTAGTTACATGTTGTCCACATTGCACTAAAAGATATGTGTGAGAGATCTTGTGACATTCCTTTCAATATTTCCGATGAATTTCATTTATAAAGTTTGAATGAAGCGCAATCAAACTGCCGTTTAGACCTCTGCTGACAGGTTCGCACGCCCGAGGTTACGGCGTGAATCAGTGCGAACGATCAGTGTGTAACACCCACACAAGAGAATCCCCATTGGTTTTCCACGTGAGCGCTAACCTGAGACGGGTCCCCAACTTATCTTTTTTATCCTTATATTATGAAATAAAGACACTAAAACGAGATTTCAAGTACTATAATTTGCTTTATTATAGTTATTGGATTCAATCTATCATAATTAATAAATTTTTCTTTCTCCCGAAACTATACACCAGCTTGAACAATAATTCCATAAAAAGTTACATTGTAATTCCACTGTAATAATAATATGTATGAAAGTTCAAGCTTCTACGAACACCTATGGACTTTCTCAAGCCTACACGGGCCTAGACACGCATTAATTTCTTTTGTGAGTGGGGGGGGGGGGGGATGAACTATTCATCATCGGTAGAGCGGGTCAGACTTTCTTTTGTTAGTGGGGGGATGCGCTATGCCAGTGCAAGCCAAAGTCCTATCAGTCACTCGTTGCATGTTGCACTTTGTCTCTTTGTAATCACCGGACCAAATATTGGAGTTGGTATGAGCTTGAACTTTCTTCTGTGTTATTAAACCTAACCGAAGAAATTTTCTGTGAATATTATGTAGGTTTATTTTTTTTTTTCTCTCTCTTTTTATTTCCTTCCCCTCTCTCGATCTCTTTTTCTTTCTTAATACCATTCTTTTGAATTTTTTTCTCTATCTCACTCTTTCTCTTCATGTGTCTTTTCCTTTCTCTCTCATTGCCTTGGTTCCACGATTTTTTTTTTCCTTTTTACATAAGCACTCTCTTTCTCTCTCTCTCTCTCTCTCTCTCTCTCTCTCTCTCTCTCTCTCTCTCTCTCTATCTTCCTATTCTACCTCTGTTGCTCTTTTCCTTTCTTTCAGTCTCATTTGTTTGTTTATTTTCTTTTTATTGTATTTGGCTTTTTTATATGGAATGTTTAATATGTTTTAAGAATAATTTTTATACATGTAACTACTGTTTTCCATATCTTTATATAATTCATGAAGGTGATATTCTTCCCACCTTAGTTTTTCATTCAGTTGGTGAAAATTAATGCAAGTAAAATAGTGCAGGTATTGGTAAGGTAGATGTATACTTTTTAAGATTCGAAGATATTGTACTACTATATTTATTAATGCTGAAATGTAATATTATCTCTGTTTGATAGTACCGTTGATCTGTTCATTAAATTTTTGGAGAGGCTGGAAAGAGACTACAACCCTGAAGGAAAGGTCTTGGTGAAAGAGGTATTTTTTTTTTTTATGTTACTATTAGATTTATTTGTTTTCATCATTGCAATGTGTACTTTTATTTTTGATGCAATTGCATGTGTGTTTCATAAAAACTAGTGATACTGGTTCATGGATGCCAATCAAAAGCTAACCTTAACCCTTTAGCACCTAGAGACTGCGTGAAAAGTGTCAGTTTACTCACTAGCAGAAAGGATTATGCTGTGTTTCAATCATGTTTTTCCAATAAGAACAGCTCTTTAAACATATTTTCTTGTGCAGAATCGGACAGCACACATTCAATAGGATATCCACAAGAAGTATGGGCATGTTTCATTACATATTTTTTATACAACCTTGAATAAAGCGTGCTTAAGACAGGGGCGGTTAGGGGCGGTTTAGTGAGTAAGCTGAGGGGCGGTCTCGGGCGGTTTAGGTGCTAAAAGGTTAATGAAAACATTCAGATGTATATGAAGTAGCTTTGATATGACTTGAATACCTCTAAAGGCCTAGGTCTCCCTTATTGCTTTAATATTTGCAAGCATTTAATCACTTTCTTTATTTTGGAATTTTGGAAAAGACAATGTAAACTATAACTGATTGTGTATAAAGTGTTATGTGTACAACCCAGTTTTTTTTAAAGAATAAAATGTAATTGTGAAAGAAACTCCAGCTTTATATCAATTCCATATTTATTATTGTTATTGTTATTTTTTTAATCCCAGGTGATGTGCTGTTTGTTGATAGCTCATCGGGGTCTGTCAGAGAACGAGCTCAAGGCCATTGTGAAACCAACTAATAAGGAGTGGTCTGCTCTATACTTCGCCATGGATGACTTCCTATTGGAAGCAGAAGGACTCTACAGGTATGTATACTTTCTTCTAATATATCGTATAACATTATCGGGGGGGGGGGGGTTCACCAAGACACTCATAATGTTTCGTATGACTTTATGAATGACTGGTGATCAGTTCTTGTGGTATAAGATTGAGAATGTGATATACATGTACATGTAGCACTCCAGAACATGTACCAGTCATTTGTAAAGTCATTTATAACTATAAAGAAGAAACTTTGTAAAGCACCCCTCAGGGCTGACAATTATGAACTCATTGCACTGGTCACTTTCTTTATGTGAAGCACATGCATGAACAAACATGTAGCAATTATGTGTTATGATGTCCATCTGGAATCATTGTACTCTGGATTTTCAGTTTCAAAAGTCTTCCAAATTTGGTTCATGAAAATGAGCACATTAAACTGTTTATTCACTGTGGATAATTTCTTCTATGAGTACAGGCTTGCCTACAGTGAACTAGCAGAGGCAGTCAAGAGACATTTCTGCCCTACCGAAGAGAGTCAGAAACCATACAGACAACTCATTATCAATCATTTCATGACAATATTCAAGGTAAAATATATAACTTTTGTCAACTATCATACCAATTTTTGCAACATATAACAGTCCTACCTCGCTTATCCGGCCATGTTGGGACCAGCACCCGTCTGTTTGAGTGATGTGGCCGGTTGTGAGAGCAATACATAGCTTAATGTGTATTCGGACACCATATCGCATTGCTATCAAAGTTTATAAGGGGAGGATTTAATAGCCTTGAGGTGAAGAAGTTATAGGGTGGAGGATTGTAAATTGTCGAAATGTCCTTCTGTGTGGAAGGAGGTGAAAATAATATGAATAACAGGAGAAAAGTGAGGCTTTTATGTGAAGTTAATAAGGAATAAAAGAGGGTATTTGGTCAAAAGTCTATGGCCGGTTGATATTATAGGAGGCCGGTTAAAAGATGGCTGCACATGCCAGGTCAGTCTGTAGCTAGACTTTGTGAAAAATTGATCACAAAATCCTTTGAAGACCAAGGATTTAGCTGTGAAACATTGAAATAGTTTCTTTATGGCACACTCTAACAAAGGCATTGGAACAGAAAGTTTTGTCTTGTTCAGTCCACTTGTAAACACATTCAATCTGAGTTTGTTTAATTTAATCTGTTTTAATCATCAGGAAGTAGACCAAAGATTTGATACACCCGTTCCACATCGAGCAGTCGACGAGTTACCATGGCAACTGGAGAAGTCTGGTCAAATAAATGAGCTGATTGAATGCCTGTCATCAATGAATATGTTCTCTGCATTGGCAAAGTAAGCAAAATAAACCCCTAACAAAAAGTTCCGCAAATAGACTTTGGGCAATGATAACTTTTCAGGTGTGCTTTAGTTATCCCTGATAGTTAGACTATTGGAAAGATAATTTATTCCCCTTTTTATTGATATCCTATTTGTAATGATTGTGTCATGCTTCAATGCACAGACTGTCAAAATATGAAGAAAAGTAAAACATCAAATGTTGCAAAATGCACCTTTATTGATCAAATTGAATTCCAAAACTCAACTTTAGGCCCTAATAATTTTTTGAGGTATTTTATCATTTTTATTGAATTTTTATACCATTGCCAAGTTCATTTATTCCTCTTTTCAATGATACCTTAATTGCAACAATAGTATTGTTTGTGTATGCACAGAACACCTGAATAATAAGACAATTCAGAAGCCATGTTGTAAATTAAATGCCTATTGCGACTGTTATTGTCTATTGCGAGTTACTTAATTTGAGCAATAACAATGCATTTCGCAACTTTTCCCTTTTTACTTGGCATTATGTTCATGAATTATGTGAATTCAAGGATGATGTTACCATTGCAAATAGGGTATCAATAAAAAGAAGAATAAATGAAATTTTTCAAAGCTACAAAAATTGATAATGATTAAAACCCATATGTGATACGTCTTGTCGAAATGAGAGAGAAGTCGCAGATCAAAGATCCGAGTAAATCGACAAACTAATAAAAAACTCAAAATTTTGAAAGGAAATTTTTTTTTTTTGATTTTCTGGTTTTACCATGCTTCATCTTGCTCTGTTAAAAAAATGAGTGAAAATGATAACGGGAAGTGGTAAAAAGCAGTTTTTCGGCGAGTGTTTTTCGGTCATAATTTTTTTTTTCCGGACATACAAGCGCACGTCCACGCTCATTTCCCCTCTCGTTTAACTCCGCCCTTAGCAACGCATGGCTTTGTTATTGACGTTCACCGGTCATGTGATGTGTGATTTCAACTGGCTTTTGTTTCGTTTTTGTGAGGGAATAGCGAACTAAACTCTCTTTAGCTGCACTCAGAAATTTTGCGTGCGATGCACAACCTGCTGTGAATAAAGCTGTTCATCGGATAGCGGAGCACGCAAACGAAGTCAAATCTAACAATCGGGTGGGGAAAGGGGGGGGGGTTATGTGGGGAAAAGCTATGTCAAGTGGAGAACTAGAGATGGTTACGCTAATGTTTTTATTGCTTGACTTAGCTATCTGAATCCAAATGAATGTTAATTCAGCATTTTATTTTAGGGCCGCGCTGTATCTGTTGTCCTGATGGAAATTAAACCTCCCTATAAACAAATTTGGTTCCATCAGGGAAACATAGAGCATACAAAAGAGGTGACGTGATAATACTTCTGATACAAGTATTTAGGTTAAAGTCTTAAGACGCGTAAGAGATGCTAATTTAAAATTGAAAAAAAAGTATGGTTTAAAATTGGTTGATATTGCATTTGTGGAAACCAATGAGCTAAGGGGGGGGGGGAGTGGCAAATCAAATGAATCTAGTTTATAACTGCGGCTGGTATCTCACTTTTCGGGAACTACTTTGAAACAACTTTAAAACGGCTTAGAAACAAGTTTGAGACGGGTTGTTGAGACGTCGCGGAGACGAATACTACTTTGAGACATTTCTCTGAAACTGCTTTGAAACAGATTTTGAAAATTGTCGTGGAGACATCTCGGAGACTTTTCCTCGACAGAATAAAGAAGGAATAAACGTTATCCATCGCGAAAAATCGATTCCTTTGCGAAGACGTCTCCGCTATTTTTGTAAACAAATTTTGAAAATTGTCATGGAGATAATCTCGAAGACTTTTCCTCGACGGAATAAAGACGGAATAAACTTTTTATCCGTCGCGAAGAAACGATTCCGTTGCGAAGACGTCTCCGCTATATCCTCTTCACTTCGACAAAAGTTCCATAAGAATTTACACAAAATGAAACTTTTTAAACTTTAATGTTGTGTAGTTTTTAAGATTTGTTTTAATTTTTTTTCATATTTTTCATATTTATATACCCTTTTTAATTTATTTTGTCTTTCAGCCTTTGGTTACTATTTTGAATATTATTATCAATAAAGACAAATCCTCACCCCCAAATCAATTGACGTTATCAATTTAAGTTTAATTGCAAACTCGATCGGAACAAACTACCGATCCAAATAGCGATGCCATAATAAAGAAAGATAATGGGCAGAGAGAAACAAAGAGAGAGAGAGAGAGAGAAGAGAGAGAGAGAGGGGGGGGGGGTAGTGAGGAGTATGAATAAAAACAAACACACAAACAAACAGCCATTCTGATTCTGTCATACAAACTAAATAATGGGCTTATTCGCTACCTTATACGGTTCATTAGTTATGAATTGAGATGACATTTCTTTTGTCTTATGCTTAGAGTAAGCCTACAGCCCCTAGCGCCCACCCGCCCGCCCCTCCCCCCCCCCCCCCCCCCCCGCCTCCATTTACTGCACTGAGCTGCCGACCGCGGCTGTTCACTCAATTCAAAGGATCAAAGGAGAGTCCGTCTTGATTGTGTTATGGCATGCGGCTACGGCGGTTTCCGCTTGCTGCGCTTGCCTCGATCATGCGTGTCGGACGAGTATTGTTCTCTGTATACCTGAATGCAGCCTCCTCATTGGTCAATCGTTTCACCTTTGTAACAGGTGGTTCTAGGGCATTTCGGTGAGTACAACGGTGACAAAATGTTCTTATTTTTCTGGCGCGGAGTCAAACGGAAGTCAAACTTCGCAGACGTTTTCTCTTGATTTTGATTTCCAAGAGCACAATTCTCCTCGCGTTCAGAGGCTAATATCTCCACTTCTATGACTCTTTACAGTCGGGTTATATATCAAATTCAAGGGCAACTGACATTCAGGGATCAATAATATCAAATAAAATGGATTTCAAAAATCGCGAGTAGTCTCTCATTTCGACGTGACGCATCACATATTAAAATGTTCAGGTTCAAAGTTGTGTTACAGAACATTTAAACTGGACATTATATTCTACTTTGCCTTGCATTCAGTTGGTATTCAGGGGTTCTGTGGACCCAGGCATGACAGCACCATTGTAAATTAGGTATCAATAAAAAGAGCAACAAATGAACTTGACAATGATATAAAATTCAATAAAAATTATAACATACCCCCAAAGTTATCAGGGTCTAAATTGGTGTTGCGGAACTTCAATGTGATCAATAAAAGTGCATTTTACAACATTTGACTTTTTACTTTTCCCCATATTCTGATAATCTGTGTATTGAAGCATGACACAATCATTACAAATATGATATCAATAAAAAGGGGAATAAATTATCTTTCCAATGGTAAGAATATCAGGAATAACTATAAAGCGTATATAAAAAGTTATCATGGCCCAAAGTCGATTTGCGGAATTTTTTGGGAGGGGTTTATCATATACAGCATTTTGGTCCATAAGTCATCTGCATTGGTGTGATGAACATGTTCGGGGATTTATGTGCTCGATGGCTAGTAGTCTAGTTTATTTTACATTTAATTTCTGCTGTCATTGTTCTTTGTCATCTCTATACAGGGGCCAAGCCAAGTATGATCTGATGAGTTACTGGGTGACCACTAAGCTCAGCGGTGATGCTATTGTAGAGAGACTCTTATCAGCTGTTGATGATCAAGTTACTCTTCTCTATCTTGAGAACGAGCAAGTCGGAGGGGACAGCGATAATGCCAAACCCCCAGCTAAACAGGTAGGCTACTCCATGGTAACTGGGATATAATTATTTACTATTTGTACGTAACTGGGATAGAATTATTTACTATTTGTACGTAACTGGGATAGAATTATTTACTATTTGTTCGTAACTGGGATTTACTACTTGTTGTTGAATTATACACACTTCTAGCATGTTGTTGATGGTTGGTGGCTTATTTGGTGACAGAACATTTGATTCTGCAACAATTAACCTCCGGCTTTATGTCATCTAAGATGTAAGGCTAGGGTTAGGGTTGCAATAGGGTTTGTTTGCATGTAGTTTGTCTGACCGAAAGAAATGAAGTGATTGTAGGTAAATGTAGGTCATAAGGTGAACTTACTGAATGAGAGATTGAGAATGAACAAGTAGGAGGGGACGGTTATCATGCCAAACCCCCAACCAAACAGGTACTAGGCAATTTCATGATAACTGTGATTGGTTGTTTAGCTGGTGACATAGCATTTGGATGATTTCATACGTGTCGTATGGGACATGTAGAGAATATTTGACGGAGTAAAAGGAAAATAATACAGTTTATATTACATGACATATAGCGCAACTGCCCACTCATGTTTCCACAAAATGATTTTTTTAAAGAAGAAAAGTCCTAACTCTGTCAAACTCTACTGCATTTCATGAAACCTTCATCAGTGTTTGTCTTATTTTTCACATTTTTAACCAACTTGACTTAAGGGCGGACTTTTCCATATACAGAAAACAGAAAAGGGGAGGTACATGTATGAAAAAAAAGGTAAACATCAGTCAGTATCCTGTTTATATAGGCCTACAGAGAAGGCATGCTCTTTAAGGTTGACTTTGTCATTGGTACAGCAAGCAATGTGAATTTTCTGGATTCCAGGAAAATGTGTAGTGTTGTCCCAGCTCACAATTTTGTGTACCTGCTGTTCAGTTTGATTCTTGGAGAAGTGAATCACTGTACGGTTGTTTTCTTCTGGAGATGGCTGGCGGTGTTGGCAAGTCTAACAATGACTGAACAGCCAATCCTGTGCACTTCTTGCTTATGATCTTAGCACGAACAGCTGACTTGAATCGTCCTCCCACCCCATCTTCTACCCCTTTGCTATGGCTGCTGGCAAAGTTTCAAGTTTTATTTTTTATTCAAGTTTTATTCCACTCATAAAAAACGATACAAGGGATATGCACATGATTCTTACATATAAATACATACATATACATGGGACATAAAAGAAAAACTTATTGATACATGTAACTTAATATTCTACAACAAGCATGACAGGTAACAATAACAATAAATAAAATGAGTGGAGGAGTGGAGGAGCCAACAAAAGCCAAAGGTTTGTCGAGGCTATGTAGCTCTGAGATTGAGTTAAATTTTATATACTTAAAGTAACATTTACAAAAAAAAAAACTTTTTTTTTTTTTTCACTTCTAAGTGAAATCTTTCCTGTATTTCAAGGAGAGTACCTCTGGAAATGATGCTCCAAAGTTTATTGTTTGAAACAAAGTGGAATGGAAATTCTTTTTGCCTCTTTTTTTTGTTAGCCTGGAAACCGCTGAACAGCACCAGATGGATGTTGCTCTATCCTCATCTTGTTGAATGCCATACAGGGAGGTAGCAGCAACTACCATATTTTTAACGTCTTTTGGTATGACGTGGCCGGGGATGAAATCCACGACCTCCCGATTATGAGTTGGATGATCTTTGCACTGAGCCAACACACCGATTCTTGTATTCCAATGATGGCCGATCTGTCCATGTGATCTTTTCAGTAGCGTCACACTCGTCTTGGTTAAGGTATTTGTCATACAAATAGTGAACAAACACATGCCACTGTATCATTTGACTTTTCATTAGTATCGAAACGCAGGAGATTGTGTTGAACAATAGCTACATGATCGCACCACAACCTGTTTGTGTATGTGCCTGAGTCTAGCCCATTGCTGGAACACATTAAGGGTAAACCTCATGCACAGGCTTTTTTGTTTAGAACCAATAACTGGGACGACGGGTGATTATGACGTCAACACTTCGGTACTCTATAGGGTAACACTACTCAACAGTGCTCTTTGAACTTCATCTTGATATTCACATGAATATTTCATTGCAAAATGTAGCGGAAGGACACGTTTTGATGGGTCAAACTGATCTTGTTGAAATTCCTGTGCTTAGATGTGTTTCACATTAGATCTGCTCCACAGTGCTCTTTGAACTTCATCTTGGTATACACATGAATAGTTTATTGCAAAATCTAGCTGAAACACGTTTTGATGGGTCACACTGGTCTTGATGAAATTCCTGTGCTTGAATCCTCTCACATTGACATGATGTTACATCTTAGGATAGGCTTCTTCAACATGCTTCTTTAACTCCCCTACACAGCTACTATGAGTCACACACTGCAATTTCTTGTAGCCTTGTTGGTTAGTAAACCTTAGTCCACTCTAGATAAAGTAGAAATCTTCATTACACAATCAAATTTTGAGTTACCCATTGAGGCTTTCGAGGACTGACAGCATGCTTCGTCAGACAATCAATGACGTCTGCCCGTTGAACCGGTTTTCGCAGTCCGACGGTCCGAGAGAATGGAAATGTATGTCACAGATAATTTTTGTATTGGCCTATGGTGCGATTTACAACGCCCTCTTTCTTGTTGTTTGTGAATGGCCTCCCTAATCCATCGGGTGAATCTACATGTTTTGTATTATTGTCCTTTGCTACGATTTTACTCTTTTTTCCAGATAATGGTAGGATTTTTCTGTGTTACATGGCCGCTAATGGCTGACTTATTGATTGAAGATTCGTCCTGTTTCGTGTGAAGCTTCTCAGCGTCTTTGCCATGTTCCAATCTTCTCACGCCAAACTTTCTACCTGTCTCACTAATATATACGTTGTTGCAATCATTGCAAGGAATGTTCATTGTATACCACCCCTGCTACATCCTCGATCAACTGCTTATCCTTAGGGAGTACTAATAGGCTTCATAGTTTGGAGAGGGGTCGCATAGCAGTGGAAATATTGTACTTCTTGAATATCCTCTGGATTGCTTCGAAAGTGCCCTTTAAATGTACAGATGAACCTTTTTACGGACTTAGTCCACTCTCTGCATGACACTCACTGGGCTGGATGTAATGATGTGTGCAGTGTTTTTCCTCCAGCACAATCCTCACACCAGTTCTGCCATCACCCGGAACTCAAAGATGGATCACGCAAGGTTGATTCCCAAAAGGTTGAAGAGTCTTTGGAGATAGATTCTAAAAATACTGTACATTGAAAGAATTAGCTTATGATTTTATTTGTTTAGGGAAGCTAGAATGTTTTGAGAGGAAAATAACATGTTTTGCTATTTGGTAACATAATTATTGCAGTAAGAATGTAATGAGTAGTGAATTAGTGTGCTGTCATTCATGTACGTTTACATGTATATTATCATAAAACTACACAGCTCAGAATGTTGCATTATGGGTTAGGAACCAGGGTAGATTTGAGTAGTTGAGGACTTGAGGTGGTGCTACATTGTATACATGGCTGCTGGTTCATATTGCCTTTAGGTAATGTTTGACAGAATCATTTATATTTCATTTCCTCAAAAATAGTTTTCTTGGTGATGTTTTAATGAGCATTTATGATATCTTAATTTTGATTTTGATCATTTATTTTGTTGCAGTTGATTCCTCTCCTAGTGAGTCTGACAGACTTCCTTGATGATGCTGGTTTCAGTTCTTCTCTCGAACCTATGCATCTCAGAGCTTTGAAGATGTGGGTAAGTCATGCCATTCGCCAGACTGTTGATCACGAACTTCATGTTCATGGTTCAAATCATTAGAAATTATTTGCCATACTCAGACCTATGCCCTGTTACATAAACAGTTATGATCAATTGCAAATTTGTAACAATCATTCTGATTGGTTCACAGTGAGACATTTATGCAAATAGTGTGTGAAACAAGGATTCTGATTGGCTACTATCAATTTGCAACTCTATATGGAACAGGACCCTGACGTGAATGGATATCTGGAAGGACTCATTTTTTTAATTTTTGAACCTTCCTCCTTCTCCTTGCCTTTTCACTTTTCCACTTTGTGAATGTTTATTGCGTATTAGAAAATGGGTCTAAGAATCTCGATAATCTGATTTTTATTGGATACATGACTGATAATACTTATGTCTTTCGTGGGTCAGTGGAAATCAGTGTCTATTTGTTAAACTATAGAACAAGTCTTAACCAACTCAGCTAGGCCTGTCACTTCTCTTATAAAAAAGAATAATTATTACATGTATCCTCGTATTTACAGAAGAGCCAGTACACCAAAGCTGACATAGAGAGTAGCGTCGAAGCTCTAGACACTTACTGCGAGTTACAGACCAAACTGGCTTGTCACTATACAAGTGCTGAGAAGTTGGAACAGGCTTCAGAGATCCACATGGAAACACTGGCCTTGAGAGAAAAGTGAGTAAATGTAATAATGATAATAGTAATGATGATTATAATAATGATAATGGTTATTCATATGCGCTATACACAAAAAGGATCACAGCACGACCAATTACAAGGACACAGGTTTGAATGATTATTACATTGTATATAATATCTATAATATAATATGCAACAAGATATTTATGCCTAAGATTGTGCTTTAAATTTCAATTAATTTTGTAATACGTTGTTTTTAAGATTATGTTTATATGATTGTTATGTTATTTTGTTGTTTTTTTTTCCTGAAAGAACGGAATTAATAAATACTGAATTGAATTGAATTGAATCTATAAATGTACATTGCACGTAAGAAATAAAGAAATAATAGAGTATTTATACAAGTAGGTGTTTGGAAAGAATGAGGATATATTTGGTAATGTTCGGTTTGTGGAGGGGAGTGGATTCCATTTTATTAAGTATTATCTGTGACAGATATTATGTATTGGTTATTTAAATTTGTTTCTTATCAATTAGGCATGTAGACCGAGTAGAGAGAGGGAAGTCCTACATTGCAGTGATCTTGAACAATCTGGGATACATCTCTCAAGTTCAACACAAGTACAAAGAGGTAAAAGATACTACTCGATAGTGAGATATCGGGAAGTGGCCCTCTCACAAAAAAAAAATCTATGTTGATCTAAGGGCAAACTACATTATTTGAAGGTATAATCACAGTGTGATTTTGTTTGAATCATACCTACTAATTATACGTTTATTTTTTAAATAGATATTTATATGTAGAATTGTTATCATTCAGACTGTGCAGATATTGTGATAACATGCTGCCATGGATGACCTATGTGTTTACTGTTCAATATTATGATACTTTTATAGCAAAGTAGCTGGTCTCGGGTGCTATACTATCAAATCACATTCTCAATCATTTAGCACAAGACCTGAACTCCAATTGTTTGTAAATTCTTGCCTAACTTTATGAACAACTTGATGAAATACTCCTCTGGCTTTAGCTGACAAGATATTAAACTTAAATTCTGTTTCACAAGATACTCATTGGTGTGTTTTACTATTAGGCAGAGGAATATTACCGTCGGACTTTGGTACTTCACCGAGAAGTCCATGGGAACATCCATGATCTGGTGGCGACTACGATCAACAATATTGGCATGACGCTGTACAGACAGGGCAACTTTGAGGAATCTGCAAAGTGCCTGGAAGGTGCATGTTTTGGTGATGATGATGATGATGATGATGACGACAATAATGATCATAACGATGATGTGGATAATGATGACTATGATGATTATGACAGTGATGCTGATTTTAATGTTAATTGTGATTTTGATCATAATGTGATGTCTTCCATAGTCAACAATATTGGCATGGCACTATATAGACTGGACCACTTTGAATAGACTGCTAAATGCCTGGAAGAATCCCTCAAGGTATTGTTATGTATTACTATTACATATATTCACTTCCTGTTACTTCCTGTTACCTTTCAGTCATTCACCTTTTACCCACTCCCTCAATAATATCAACTCCTCAATAACATATATTAAGAAGTCCTTCAAGAACATCCAAGAAACACCAACCCCTTTATTATCATTTAGCCCCTAATCACTGACCACACAGCCACCTGCAAAGTGTCACAAGTATGAATCATACAACCCCAGTCCCTTGCATTGGACATACCACACCCTACAGAGTGATATTGGTATGGACAGCTTTTGACCAATCAGAACACAGCATTTATGTCACCCATTCTCATATTGGTAACTCCCCAAACTAGATGTATATAATGAAAGTCTCTGAACAAGCTAGAGGACTTTCACATGACATTTCCAATACTTTTCAGGACTTCAACTTTGGACTCGACTTTATATTCATAACTACTTCAACCGAACAAGAAATAATTCTTGTAGCATTTTCATGTATTGTTGAACACTTAATAAATACCAAAGTTAAATGTATGAACTTGTACCTCTTCGCTTCATTCATCTACTCTTCTAATTATTAAATAAAGATCCCAACACGACATGGTGGAGAACCACGGCTTTCTTCAATAATCTTCAAATTTCTTCATTAATTTTTTCTTCATCGACTCATCTACATAAAGACTCATTTACCATCCAAATGAGTATTGGAAATCGACCACCAGCACCGGCTCGACCAAGACGAGAAATGTATTAACTGTTTCTTAGATGTCAATTTATATCTAATATCTAAATTCCTTCAACTGATATCAACACCCTTCTCTTGGTTTATTCTACGACGTCAATGTCTATTTCACCAAGTTGCATCTCAATATCCTTCACTGCCTGCTCAATAATTTAATTCCTACTGTAATTTGTGGTCGAACTGATCTTGATTTTCATTGTGCCTTTACGTCTTCTCTGGCCCCATCTTCATCAACTTTTTCATTATCGTCGTCGTCATCATTGCTGACTCCATCGTTGTCTTCATCGCTGTTTTCATCGTTATCACCATCGTCATCATTCTAGACTTTCGTCACCGCCCTGGCTTTCTTTGAACTAAATCCCGCTATTTTCTCTTCTGAAGATAATATTTGAATCGGAACTCCAAGAATTTGAAGTGACCGAATAATTGACTTTGACTCTTTATTACATAAATTTATGCTGGCCCTTTTCTTGTTTTTTTTTCCATAAATTTAATCATCACCGATTTGTTTAAAGTGCTCTTAATTTTGGACCCAACCATTGCTGTTTGGTAAGTGCAACCAAACTTTTACTGTTCCACTTGTGAGAGTGTGTGAGTAAGAGTGATTCATTTTGTTAATTTTGTTTATTCATTTTGATTGCGTCTGCGTTCATGTTCTATAATGCGGAATGGCTTATATTTGTATGATTCATGTAACCAGTTACTTGACATTTTCATAAATTATGTTACAACTGCCAACAAAAACTATGACCCCTGATACACCCAAAATGATAGATGATGCTCTCCTTCCACAGAAACCCCAAATATGACCTTTTCCCCATCAATACCAGACAAACCCACCTGTCATGCATGTCCTTAACAAAAAGCCCATGCATGTCTCATAAAATCACCAGTACCAAATACTGGACCATTGATATTCTAATCTCTATAAATTATTATTATCTACACAACTATACTTTTTCATTCGTTGATCTTGAAGGAAATACGATATAAACTACTTTATTTTAAGGGGAATAATATTTACATTATACGGTTTTGTTATTGACGAGTCAAAATTCACTTCGCTGTAACATATGTAATGCCTGCCAAACATTACATATCGGCATGGCTATTAGAGAAGAAAAGTTGCAGATTTTCTTATCGAAATAGTATGTAACCATGGCTTGTGAATAATTGAGTTTATAATGAAATTGTAGAAGTAAACGGCAGAACTAGTATTATCAAGGAGGATGCCCTTCAATGGTTATTAATATGTGTGATTCAGTCAAGTTGATATATAATGTCATCATAAAACAGTTAAAATGTTTAGCGAGGCAAAATTTTCCAGTTTGGATAATACTGGATGTGCACTTCCGTGTATAAAAATATTCAGCGTCATGCGCTCGATGATGGGTATTACAAAGCCTTGTCTATGACATACAATAATTAAAATAGGATTGAAAGTACTTGTAAAGGCTGTCAAAAAGATGATATGTAGCTCAAAACTGACTGTTTTACATAATGTTATAATGCGTGGGACATTTTCATTGATGATATTATGCTGTAATCCCAGTTAGTACATTGTTCAACTTTATTGGAATTTAAATTTCCAAACATTATTTTAAAAACTCTATGTAATTATGATACATTGCTTTCTTTTCGGAGCAAATTTGGAGTGAAACTCATATTTGGTTATAGTGCGTAATCCTATGTTTAAGCTTCATAATAAGAAGTACAAAAATGTTTAAATTATAAATGGCAAAGATGCACATATCCTTATGATGAGGACGCCCGCAGCTCTAGTACGATTGGTATGTATGATATTATTAAAGAGTAAAGCAACCCTTTTGGTCACATCAAACTGTGAATCCCCCAACCCGTTTTCAATTAATTAAAATTTTAAATATCACGAGTAAAAATAATTTTGTTTTGTTTAAATATCGGATTTGACAAAGTGGATGTTAGTGATGATAAAACCCCACAACAAATTAGATTTTGGTGGAATATTAAAATTTGCATGTATATATTGTGAACCGATTTATAAAATACTTTAATACAGGAAGGATAATTCTACACAATTAACAAATTAGATTTTGGTGGAGTATCAACCTGTTAACAAGGTATATACTGACAAACAAGAACACAATATATAGCCCTTAAACTGAACAAATAAATTTTGTGATAAATAGCTAAAGTGGACATGTTTGCTTAATATTAGAATCGGATAGTGAACAATTTTATTTAGTTACAATGTTTTATTTTTTATTTGATGTATTTTTCTCTAGAGAACACTAATTTGCATTGGTCATTACGTGTAATAGGTTTACAAACCTGTTTCGACAAGTTTACATTAACACTCATTAATTGTGATCATTTTAACAAGCTTGGAAGTACTTGTTCATTTTGTTCTTTTTAACATGAGAGGAAAGAATATTAGGACGAAAGGATTGATAGTTAAAGTTCTATGTTAATGCTTCATCGACTATGAAGTGCATTTAATAAGGCCGACTGCCTCTTTAAACATAGCAAAATTGTCATTCATTTTGTTCTTTCATTTAACATGAGTGGAAAGATTTTCTACAACAGGAAAGGATTGATAATTAAAGTTCTATGTAAAATGCTTCATCGACTATGAAGTACATAAAGGCCGACTGCCTCTTTAAACATAGCAAAATTGTCATTCTCTTGGATAAACCTGTTAACTTTCCATTCTTTTCATGTTGATAAAGTGCTTTGTTAGCATACAGTCTTCTTATGGTTTTTAAATTTAATCGTAATCACTTTCTACTTATATGTGTTTCAGTTTCATACAGAGGAATATACATTACTTTGAGTTATTTATTTCATTATAATCTTCTGATATTTGTGTTTACTCGTTCTGATATGTTATGACTTTACAAAATTACTTATTCTGTTGCTTAAGCTAGTTAGATGTATTAATTCATGTAGGAAGCTAGTTTCTTTTTAGTTCTTCTATTAATCAAACCTTTTGTTATATTCATATGTTATTGTTCATATTTATATTTAGTTGTATAATCATTTTAGAAAGCTATAGTTTTTGTGCTTTTAGGCATTTGTGTATGAGAGAGTAAAAGAGCCTGTGGACAGTAATTTAAATTGAACACCGGTTTCACATCCTATTATAATTTCACTTCTAATTATAATTTCACAGTCCCATTATATTTATGAGGGAAGAGCCTCATTTTCCAAAGAAAGGGGATGTTATGTATTACTATTACATATATTCACTTCCTGTTACTTCCTGTTACCTTTCAGTCATTCACCTTTTACCCACTCCCTCAATAATATCAACTCTCAATAACATATATTAAGAAGTCCTTCAATAACATCCAAGAAACACCAACCCCTTTATTATCATTTAGCCCCTAATACTGACCACACAGCCACCTGCAAAGTGTCACAAGTATGAATCATACAACCCCAGTCCTTGCATTGGACATACACACCCTACAGAGTGATATTGGTATGGACAGCTTTTGACCAATCAGAACACAGCATTTATGTCACCCATTCTCATATTGGTAACTCCCCAAACTAGATGTATATAATGAAAGTCTCTGAACAAGCTAGAGGACTTTCACATGACATTTCCAATACTTTTCAGGACTTCAACTTTGGACTCGACTTTATATTCATAACTACTTCAACCGAACAAGAAATAATTCTTGTAGCATTTTCATGTATTGGTTAACACTTAATAAATACCAAAGTTAAATGTATGAACTTGTACCTCTTCGCTTCATTCATCTACTCTTCTAATTATTAAATAAAGATCCCAACACGACAGTATTTATGATGATGAGGATGGAGCTGGGATTGCTGGTGGTTGTCATGTTGGTGGAGATGATGATAATAGGGGGCTTTCGCAAATCAATCGCGGACTCACTCAAGGACGAAGACCGGTAAGATTTGACCGTAGTTGAACTCGTCCGCGGTCCTCCTAATCTTCTGTTTCGCACATTCAAGAATGGTTTGCATGACATAACAAAGGCTCATCAATTGTCATTGCTGAACTGATATGACGTCACAAAAAAGGGTGTGCAGGTCTTAAAGGGATTTAGTAGCTTTCAAAAACAAGAGCAATTATATCAAGATTAATAAAATTATATTGTTCCAACAGTAAAAACAAACTACTGAAAGTTTCAGATAAAATGGAAGTCATTTACTACCTTAAAACAGTGTACCAAACAATGCCAAGCATTCAGCAGAACACCAGTACCCTCTCCTGATAGCGCACCAGGCCGCTAGGGACGGGGGACTATACAACAGGAAATGGGTGTGTGGAAAAGCACATGGTTTTATAAACCATCCGGTGTTGGTTTATAAATTTTGAGTATGAAATCATTGATATCTCTAAGGTAAAGCAAGCAATTAGCTTGCAATTTTGAGGAGATACCAGACTGACCTAAGTGTTTATGATTATGTTGGCAAAATAAGCTAAATCGAATAAATGTGATTTGAATATCATTCAATGTTACTGCATCCCTTTAAAGCTTACCACGCAACCTACGCACAAACGCGTATAGCTCGTCACCGACAAAAAACGCTGATTGGCTGATCTACTTCTTACCATTGCTAAAATAAAGAACGTGCAATTGGCCAAAAACCATTCTTGAATTTGAAGCACGGACGAGCAATTGAAAAAATGAGCATGCGCATATCAAATCTGATCGCTATTCGTCCTTGAATTCATCCGCGATTGATTTGCGAAAGTTCACTATTGATGGTGGTGGTGGTGTAATAATGAAGAAGATGATGGTCGTAGTAATGATTATCATGATTATGAGAATGGAATTAGTGATGCAGATGTTGATAGAATTAATAGTGGTACTGTTGGCAGTGGTTTTAGTGATGGTAAGGATGATGATGATGGTGGTGGTGATGAGAAGGCATTGTCTTGTTGGTGTGGTGATGATGACAATTGATTAACTATTAAAGTGCCATATTAATTTATAGCCAAAAAGTAGACTTTCTTTTAAAATCTTTAAGAATGGTATGAAATAGTCTTGCTTGGTGTAAATGACTGGAAATCAATCCAAAGACACAATACAATCAACTGTGCTATTTGCAAAGCCTATACTGCAAACAATCAAGAGAAAATGAATTATTACGATTGTATAGATAATAAGTACAATTGCACGAAAATGTGTCCGTGGCACGCTAAGGGTTAAGAGAATTATTGTGTAGTTTGTGGAAGAACCCTGGTAACTAAACCAGCCAACGTCTTTTGTACTCTCTTTCTGTAAAACATAAAATTCAATATCCCATTTATACATTCATGTAGGCTTGATTGGGCTCTCAATGAAAGGAATTTAATTGAACTGAATGTATAAAGATAATACAAAACATATGTTTATCATTCAGAATATTTTGTTCTTCAAGCCATCTTGTAAAATCATAGTCTTTTTTCCAATATGTTTCCATGCTACGCTAGATATATGAGGAAGTGTATCTTGGGGAGCTACCACCAAATGTAGGGGGCACTTTACTCAGTTTAGCTATGTGTACTGCCAGGCAGGCATAGGAAGGGTTAAAAACACTAGAATATAAAGAGTTGACCTGAAAGGGCCTTCAACTTAAGCAGTTAATAGACTTTTGCGAGTTTGAATTAGTCAAGGTTGACTGTATTTATAATGTGTTTCCATGCTACTAAAGATATATGAGGAAGTTTATCTTGGGGAGCTACTGCCTGATGTAGGGGGCACTCTGCTCAACTTAGCTAGATGTGTACTGCCAGGCAGGCTTATTAAGGGTTAAAAACACTAGAATATCAAGAGAAGAAAACTTTTGTGAGTTTGATTTAGGCAAGGTTGACTGTATTTATAAATGTTTCTGTGCTACTCTAGATTTATGAGGAAGTGTATCTTGGGGAGCTTCCGCCAGATGTAGGGGGCACTCAACTCAACTTAGCTATGTGTAGGCTTACTGCCAGGCAGGAGTATGAAGGGTTAAAAACACTAGAATATAAAGAGAAGGTGACTTGAAAAAGGCCTTCAACTTAGGCAGTTATTTGAATTTTGCAAGTTTGATTTCGGCAGGGTTGACTGTATTTATAAATGTTTCCATGCTACCCTAGATATATGAGGAAGTGTATCTTGGGGAGCTTCCGCCAGATGTAGGGGGCACTCTGCTCAACTTAGCTATGTGCACCGCCAGGCTGGCTGACAAGGGACTGGAAGATGTGGAGCCTCTATATAAAAGGTTAGTCCAGATATCAATCCTTTTCAAAGTTCATGTGACTAGGAGGAAAGTGCTCTACCCACATCATGGCAGTGTTCCGTACCATGGACTTGATAGAATACAAATGTTGAAAATGAAAGTTTGACCATACATTCTTAAAGGAATGAAGTAACATTGAATGATATTCAAATTGCAATTTATTGGATTTAGCTCATTTTGCCAACATGATTATTAACACATAGGTCAGTCTGGTATTACTTAAAAATTGCAGTCTACTTGCTTGCTTTACTTTCGAGATATCGGCGATTTTATACTCAAATTTTCTAATCCGTTCCTTGACGCTTTAGAAAACCGCATGCGTTTCAACGCACATGGTTTTCACCGCATTTCCTGTTGTCAAGTCCCCGTGCCTAACGGGCGGCTAAGCTTGCAACGGAGCGGTATAAATTAATCATGCGCGGCCGTATGAGAATATATCTGCCTTTTAAACTTATTCCCACATAACATATTTTGTGTCCAACTTGATGTTAATATTCATATTATGGATAAGGGCCGGTGCTTTAGAAATGAAAAAACCACAACATGTTACAATGCAACTTCATGCATTCAAGAATTGCAATGTTACACTTTATAACAAATGTTCAATGAAACATCAAGAAAAAGTGCATATTTTTCTTTGTGATGTTTAAGGAGAAGTCTCCAGACCTGACATTACATAATACATTAGACTACTTTTTGTAGAGTGAATCATATCTACACGTATGATATGAGCGTGTCCTTCTACTTCTATGTTTGCATAAATCTTGCGTATAGTTTTGTCAAAGAGGTTGCAGTTTTACTGAAAACTGTGAATCATACTCTTCAATGTAATAAATTATGATAATCATATTTCTGTATTCTTTAATAGGGCTTTAGAGATCCGTATGAATGCAGTTGGAATGAACCATCCCACTATAGCTCAAACATACATGTCTTATGGATCATATCTCATTTATGATAATCATATTTCTGTATTCTTTTATAGGGCTTTAGAGATCCGTATGAATGCAGTTGGAAAGAACCATCCGACCATAGCTCAAACATATATGTCATATGGATCATACCTGCAGCGAGTAGATCAAGTAGAGAGAGCCATTGAAATGACAAAGGATGCTCTGGAAATATCAGAGGTGAGTGTTTTTGTTTTTTGTCACCATCCCGCTTTTTTCCCTGATCTTTACTGTAATAGCAAACAACGAACAAAATAATAGTTACAACATTCCCTTTTCAATGCTTGAAAAATATTTAGTTTACTTGAAACTTTTCAACTGATCTTTGAAAAGCTTTTAGTAAGAAATAAATTATACCAAGATATTAAACAATCAAAAACATTATAGACAACTTTTCTTTGTAAAATCTCTGAACAATTTATTTGGCTTGAAGCATCCAAACTTATCATTTAAGAGTAGCTTTGGTAAGACGTGAATTTCATAAAATTACTCCTTTACATGTACATTTGAGAATATCAAGTACTTGAGCCAATAGCAATTAAATTAAATCCAGAATCAATTAAAACTTATAACCAATAAAAAAAACAATGTTTGCACCTGATTTGTTGTTTGTTAAATTGTTTTGTGTGTTTTTTTTTTAATGTTTTTGTTTTGTTTTTTTGTGTTTGCTTTTCTTTGGGGGGGGGGGGGCGGGGGTGTTTTGTTTTTGTTGACAAAACTAAATTAAATGTTCAAAAGTAGACTAGCAAGACACATGACTGAAGTGGCCACCAGGAACATACCACTATAAACATAGGATAAAGGATTGAAGGGAGCAAAAAGTACATGGTTATCCCATTTTTTAAACTTTGTTTTTGGTTAACTTGAGACAATAGGTATCACATAATGCTTTCATATCTTGTATCCCAGATTGCTAGTGGGCCTGAGCATCAGGACACATTGTTGACTCTAGAGAACATCGCCTTAGGATATGTAAACTTAGAGAAACCAGAGGAAGCACATCCTTACTACAAGCGTGCAGGTAATAGCAAATTTTATTTTCACTTTTCTAGGCAACTTGTACTTTTATTTTTTAAATAAATGTTTTACTTTTATGTAAATGTATATATAATCACAGTAAGCAAACTGGACGGGGCCAACCTAGATTAGCTTTAGCTATTTGTTGGCTCCATTTACCAAATGCATATTTATATTGAATTCTGTTTAAGTATATTTTTTGCAATATTGGTAATAAATCAATACAATACAATACAATACAAATCAAATTCTATTGCACTTTTCACATTTCAGAACATGACCAGGTGCATATCTTTGGGAAGGGGGCTCGAGGTTAGCTAAACAGGAGATCTTCAAAAGCAAATTAAAAACAGTGTGCAAAATGAGAGGAGTGGGTGCAAAGAAGTAAAAAAAAATGTAATTAACGAATAGGAATTGAAGGACTTGTAGTATAACCCCCCCCCCCAAAAAAAAAAAAAAGAAAAAAGAAGAAAAAAAAAAAATGAGTCACATCCAAAACATTATTATTATTTTTTTTTTGACAAACGCCTTATTATGGGAGCAGATTGGATATATCCCATCAGTTACTGACCAGTTGTTTTCATGGCTGTCCATAAAATCTTTTGCTTTCTGTGCCAAAACCACGTTTTTAAAGCACGTCTGTTCACAATCGAAATCTTTCGAGAATCACAGATTTTTTGAAAAGCTCTGGATGGCTCACCATGGTTCATTGATTAGCAGCGAGCTAGCATAATCTAGCTGTTATCTCCCTTGGAACTTGACTGGGCGATACAAAAAACTCTGGACCTACCATTGATAGGACAGCAGAGAAACACATAGACGCTGACAATTGAGGAGCTTTAAAGATCATTCATTATTTATCATTTTCCCGTCGTCAGGTGAGGCGCTCCACAAGCAGGGTCGCATGGACTTCTCTCACCCATACCTCAACAGCAGTATGATCACATTCTATCTTCTTAACGACCGGGAAGGCGACGCCCATGAAGCACTCATCCGTGTCGTTGGAACCTCGTTCGCGTCCGATAGGGACTACGCAGCTCTGGATTACTTGGATAGTCAGTTAGCCGAGAAACCTGTGAGACCCTTTGAGCATTCTATAGACTGCGGACTGGAGAAGTGAGTGTCAGTTTAGTTTAATTTATTGTCCGCGCCGAACGAGTTCGAGCAGGGGACTATGAAACGGGCTCCGTACGTGTGTATGTGTGTGTGTGTGTGTGTGTGTGTGTGTGTGTCCGTCCGTCCATCCGTCCGTCCATCCGTCCGTCCGTGCGTCCATATGTGATCAAAATCTTCAATTTGCTACTCCTTCGCCATTTTTCATCCGATTTCGATTCCGTTTGCTTTATATGATAGCACTAGGTAATAGCTACAAAACTTCTTCACAGAATTTTGACCTTTGACCTTTGACCCTGATTTTTGACCTATAATGTTAATTGGCTACAAAATGCTACTCCTTCGCCATTTTTCATCCGATTTCGATTCTGTTTGCTTTATGTGATAGCACTAGGTGAGGACTACAAAACTTGTTCACGGAATTTTGACTTTTGACCCCTTTGACCTTTGACCTTGATTTTTGACCTATATTGTTAATTGGCTAAAAAATGCTACTCCTTCGCCATTTTTCATCCGATTTTGATTCCATTTGCATTATGTGATAGCACTAGGTGAGGAGTACAAAACTTCTTCGCGGAATTTTGACTTTTGACCCCTTTGACCTTTGACCTTGACTTTTACTTATATTGTACATTGGCTACAAAATGCTACTCCTTCACCATTTTTCATCCGATTTCGATTCTGCTTGCTTTATGTGATAGCACTAGGTGAGGACTACAAAACTTCTTCACATAATTTTGACTTTTGACCCCTTTGACCTTTGAACTTGATTTTTGACCTACGTAATTGTTAATTGGCTAAAAAATGCTACTCCTTCGCCATTTTTCATCCGATTTCGATTCTGTTTGCTTTATGTAATAGCACTAGGTGAGGACTACAAAACTTCTTCACAGAATTTTGACTTTTGACCCCTTTGACCTTTGACCTTGATTTTTACTTATATATATTGTACATTGGCTACAAAATGCTACTCCTTCACCATTTCTCATCCAATTTTGATTCCGCTTGCTTTATGTGATAGCACTAGGTGAGGACTACAAAACTTGTTCACATAATTTTGACTTTTGACCCCTTTGACCTTTGACCTTGATTTTTAACCTATATTGTTAATTGGCTAAAAAATGCTACTCCTTCGCCATTTTTCATCCGAATCTGATTCCGTTTGCATTATGTGATAGCACTAGGTGAGGACTACAAAAGTTCTTCGCGGAATTTTGACTTTTGACCCCTTTGACCTTTGACCTTGACTTTTACTTATATTGTACATTGGCTACAAAATGCTACTCCTTCACCATTTTTCATCCGATTTCGATTCCGCTTGCTTTATGTGATAGCACTAGGTGAGGACTACAAAACTTCTTCACATAATTTTGACTTTTGACCCCTTTGACCTTTGAACTTGATTTTTGACCTAATTGTTAATTGGCTAAAAAATGCTACTCCTTCGCCATTTTTCATCCGATTTCGATTCTGTTTGCTTTATGTAATAGCACTAGGTGAGGACTACAAAACTTCTTCACAGAATTTTGACTTTTGACCCCTTTGACCTTTGACCTTGATTTTTACTTATATATATTGTACATTGGCTATAAAATGCTACTCCTTCACCATTTCTCATCCAATTTTGATTCTGCTTGCTTTATGTGATAGCACTAAGTGATGGCTACAAAACTTCTTCACAGAATTTTGACCTTTGACCTTGATTTTTGACCTATATTGTTAATTGGCTACAAAATCCTACTCCTTCGCCATTTTTCACCCGGTTTCGATTCCGTTTGCTTTATGTGATAGCACTAGGTGAGGACTACAAAACTTCTTCACAGAATTTTGACTTTTGACCCCTTTGACCTTTGACCTTGACTTTGACCTATCTTGTACATTGGCTACAAAATGCTACTTCTTCGCCATTTTTTACCTGATTTCGATTCCGTTTGCCTTAAGTGATAGCACTGATCGTGATATAATGGGAATTTTACATTATCGGCGGGGACATATATTGCGCATCGCGTAATTTACTAATCCACTTGTTTTTTATTTGGGTCAATTTGTAATGATTATTTAATGTTCGGTTATTCATTTCTAGTGTACATGTATATTATACTGAAACCTGTATCAAAGTCCCTCTTTGTCATCGTCCAATAGCATTTAAACAAGAACTTCTTTTCAGAAGTTGATAGATGTGCGATTCTTTAATCTGAACTGAAATTCATAATTTCAAAAGTTATATATTTATACTATTATAGCACCTCATTACAACATGTACCTACAAATACAGAGTGGTTTACAAAGTTTAGTTTCATTCCAGGATATTTATTCATATCATTGATCTTTAGGTTCATGTAATTTATTTCTTATTTATGACAGTCATTATTTATGAATATGATGAAATTGTAGTAATTTTGATAAAGAGAGTCAATTTAGCAGGATATGAACCAAACAGCTGTTATTTTCTTTGCTTCATTTAAAATTAGATATCCAACCAGTACCATGGTACCATAGGCAAGACAGTTGAGTATTAATTTAATTTAATTAGTATAATATTACCCATTTTTTTTTTTTTTTTTTTTTTTTTTTTTGCCTTCCAACATTAGATATCTTACCAGTACCATGCTGCTTGGTCGTAAGCTTGCCCAAGCAGCCCCACTGGGCAAGGCAGATGAAATGATATCTGTGCTGGACAAGGGCAACTTTGAAGTAGGATCTTATAACAGTGCCTATGCTGAATTTGTCAGCAAGGATCAGAGAGAGAATGGATTGAAGATTCTGGAGAGAGCTGTAGAGAAATTCCCCGACGATGTGGTGAGTTCAGAATTTAAAAATCATTTTGGTCAGTTACAAATCATATTATTTTGCAACTTACATTAGTATGGCACTTGTTTTTTAAGTTCTCGTTCCCCTTTTAATTTTCTTGGTCACCTTGATTAGAGTAAAAGCTCTAGATAGATGGCAACATAAAAAAAACCCTCTAAAGTTAATTTAGACAAATTTTCCCTTTCAGGTAAAGAATCGTGATGGATTGAAATACTGTATTCGCTGTTATTTTCGCACGATTAATTTTTTGCGCTGAGCAGTCTCAAAACGTGTTCACAGGTTCTTAAATTCGTGTCGCAATTGAACCCATTCAATACATGCATAGGAAATCATGCCTATATATTCGTGGTTTTTTAATTCGCGCCTGCTGCTCTTTGCAAAATCCGTGAAAATTAATATACCGCGAATATTTCCACGAATACAGTATTAAGTTGTAAAAAGTGAAACCACCCCTAGTATGTGCACGTATAGATATTTTTATAAACTGCAGACTTCTGAGCATCTTGTAATTCAGGGGATATTTCAAAGGGTATGTAAGTACTTTTCCCTTGACATATCATTTTAGGCTTTATTTCTTTTTCATGAATGTTATAATTTTCTTGGACAGATACATTGTACATGTAGATAATCTTATGATCCCTAATCACTAATTGATGGACTGGTTCATGTATGTAAGTACATATACCTCAGGACTATAAATGTAAATGGTATTTTTAACTTAAGGGAAAACAAATAATCATTTGAATATGGTTTTCAGATAATCAGAGAGAACCTGGCCAAGGGCTACTTCTGTTACAAGCGTCATGGGGATGCGGCAGAGGTCCTAGAACAGGCTCTAAGACTAGATGAAGAGAACCTGGACCTAATACTTCTTAGGGTGAGGGTGTTAGCCCTAGACAACCAGCTCAAAGAAGCCCAGGACCTGATTCAAGTTGGACTAAACATCGCTCAGAAGAAGGGTGCTTTGGAAGCCGAGACCCAGGTGAATATGAAAAAATTATGTTGGAGCCAGAGAGCTCAAGCTTAAAGGCTGTTCGTACATGAAGATTTCTGCCTCTTCAAAAATTGTTGCTAGACATGTACATGTATGTTAGAAAGTTTGCATAGTGAACCTACATTGTATAATGTGTGGTTGACTGTGTGCTGCCAAAAAACGCATACACACATGTATAACATCTAAACCATAAACATCAAAGCAAGGCATTACTGTATTCGCTGTTATTTTCGCGTGATTAATTTTTCGAAGAAGAATGTTCACAGGTTCTTGAATTTGCGCTGCATTTTAGTAAGCACGCAATTGAATGCACCCAATACATGCATAAAAAAAAGCATGCTCATATATTCGCGCCTGCCATCTTCGCGCGAAATCCGCGAATTTAATGTACCGCGAATATTTCCACGATTACAGTATTATGCAAACTTCTCGACAAATACAAAACAAAAAAGTCCCACATGAGATTTCTACAATTACAGTATTACGCAAACTTCTCGACAAATACAAAACAAAAAAGTCCCACATGCGATTTCCACGATTACAGTATTACGCAAACTTCTTGACAAATACATGTACAAAACAAAAAAGTCCCACATGAGGTTTGCCTCTTCGAAAGTGTATACTTATATTGTCCTTAAATTTAACAAATTTTGCATATACCAACCTAGGATACATGTGTAGTATACCTGTAATCAATCTCTTCCTTTTTTTAAAACTGATAATAATGCCTTCTAATCCTTGGGTTTTCTTCCTTTAAATACATATTTCAGTTGGAGAATTTCCTAGGGATCATCAATGAAGCCCTCTCAGGGGCCCAGGAATAGCCTACCAACTTCAGCCAAGAGTTTAGGGCAGGTGTCAAAAGGATAAAAGATGATGTGGCTCAGATGGGAGAACAACTCATGCATTGGTAGGAGTCCTGCACCTGCCAACAGATTATAACAAATTGATACTAAGTGTTAGAGAGGGAGTGAGCGTGACCACAGTTCATTGTCACTGTGAAGTTACAAATGTAGTTGAAAAACACTAGTATTGAGTAATTTACAAAGTTGTGTTTTTTTTTTAAAGTGCAAATTCCGCATGAATTATGTCTTTAGGCCCTTTGGAGAGGAAAATATTACATTAAGAGGGAAGTGATATACATGTAATAATATCAATCTCCAACCCAGAATATTCATTGTATTTTTTTTTAATGTTATGAGGATATTCAAAACACTTAAAATAATTAAATTAATGAAAATCTATATGTTTAATGCCATTTCTTGTCTACCGAAATCATTAATTGCCAAATTGTTTTTTTATGTAAACTAAGAACACAAAATGCACATCTTGAATTATTATTATTATTATTATTACTCTACTAAAAAATTATTATACAAAGTCATGTTTGTTTTACCTTCAAACTAAGACAGGTTCATAAAGAGAGTATTACTGATGTTTCGAGTTTATAACCCATTATCATGGTATAATTTTGAGTTTGGTTGAAAGAATATATGTCAGATTATGATAGACTTTATTGATTACAAGTAGATTATTCAAAGTACCATTTATATTTTCCATTATATTTATCATGTATTTTCTTATACTTTCACAGAATATTCAAATTATATAATAATAGTTTTTTATACATCAGTATAATATCATAAAAGTGAGTCTGCAATAAAGGTAGGCCCTCAGGTCATATATTGCCATTTTGATTATCTGAAATATTTTAATATTCATAACAAAATGACTTAAGATAATGTTCATTTATCCTGTAAATTGTATAGACATGTACTTCATAATCTTATTGAATGTAGCTCAAGATACCATTTAATTTAATTCTTCACAAAACAATTTTTGTATAATTAGGTACATTACATATACTGTTGTCGAAATTTAGAATTCTTGCCATACAAATATACTAGTACATGTACATGAAGCTTAATGATTTTATTAGTCTTGTTCTCTAAATTCTAAGTGAAATGTTTGTAATGAAATCAAATACATTGTAGTACTGAGTTCATGAGGATATCAGACTAGAAATTGGTTGGTTTTGTTATAAGGATAACATGTACATCATCATGGAACATTTATAAAAGTTCTTCACCAAGGTTCTTAATTTGGTATTATCTAGTTGGAAATTTATTAATTTGATTGGTTTCTGTTGTTTGGTTTGTGAATAACCAACAGGATTTTTACTTTCTAACTATGCTGCCTTTGTCTTTGTTTTTGGTGGGTGTGTCTCGAGTCTTTCATCTCAACTATGCACAATACATTTCTGTCTTTCGGGTCTTCTACTAGTGTGAATGTAGCTAAACATTATAAAAATTGCATTTATATCAAATGGCGGTTCACTTGAAAATAGGAGGTTAGTGATATATGAAACTGTTTATAATTTTACATTTACATTCCGTGTTATATTCTATTTAGAAAAAGATAAATGTTTGTTTAAATATTTGACATGTACATTTTTTCATAAGTTTGAAGTGCAATGGAACTTTAACATTCCAAGCTAAAGTATGAATTTTATGTTTTTGTAGTGATAAGGGATTAGCAAGAAGCTTTGTTGTAATTATATGCATTTTTAAAGGTAAAATTTATCAAATTAAAAAGTATTTGTGTATAGCTTGTTGTTCCAGCCCTAGTATGCATGTATTTCTGTTGGTTTGAGCATTTTAGTATTGATAGTTTATACAACAAAAATATGAACAAAATTTCACGAAGGTTAGAAATGATGTGAAAACATAGGATTGTGGGTTTTGCCATTAAATACATGTACAAACATGTATACAGTGGAAACTTGTTATATCAAGGTCCTTGGGACCATAGAAGTTACATTGTTATATCAGGCTAAAAAAAACCCAAAAGAATACAAAGAGCTTGGACCAGCAAAATTACATTGTACTTCTTTATATCAGGAACCTCGTTATAGCAGATCTCATTATAAAGTATTTCCACTGTAGTCTATTTTGGTCATACAGTCTACTTCTCCTCTTTTTTCCTTTTTTTTTTTTAAAAGAAAAGAAGCCTAGCTGCTGAGCAAACAAAAACCAATGGTATATTTGTTAAATATTTTGTGAACATTCCAATCTATGCCACCTCTATCTTATCATATATTGCAATAGATGAAAGATCATAGATGTATTTCTATAAAACATATATTATTTCGGGGACATTCTGTGAGCATTCAATTTTCATGTCTTCTCCATCTTTTATACCGGGTACTCTTTCTTGCATTTGAAATTCTTCAGGTATAAATGTATTTTTATGCAAGTTTTTTAATCTTTTCTGAAATAATTTGTTAAATTGTCATGAAAATGTATGGTATTTATGTAGAGTAATTATAGTATATCCTGAAATAAATTCCTTTTAAGAGAGAATATATGTACTTTCATTTTGTATTGTTATTCCACAAGTAAATAATTAAATATTACATGCTACTTTTATTATAACAAGCACAGATACACATGTACTACAAGTTTTTGTTACAAATCATTTTTTCTGATGTAAATTTATGTAAATCCTATGTCCTGTATTCTGAAAAGTACAAACTCGGTCTGCGAAAATTGAATTCTATATTGATTTGATCGATTGCAAATTTATCAACAAAACTCGGACATTTTCACAAGATTTACGAGACAGCACCATGAAGTTCAAATGACAACTGGAAGTGCTGCAAAAAAGCTAATGAGAAACGCCAGTCTATAATTAATAAATAAATTTTTATGCATAAGCATACAGCCCTATAGGACTTGATTCACTACACAAATAAGCACACATACATGTCAGCCTGAAATTTGTGATAATGTACACAAAATGGTTTATTAGGAATGCTTTTACATAAAGGCATGTTGGTTACCACATTCTCAATGATGATCATTATGCAGACATATGGGTACATAAAATATATTTTGAATATTACTGTACATGTACAATTATAATAAGGCAATGGTTTATGAAAGTACAATTACGCATTCATATAATAATCATTAGTAATATTTAAAGGAGTCTGGAATATATTTCAGACTACATGTACATTAATTTCATTCCCGATCCCTAATGTAAAGGCATGGTGTCTTGTAAACTCCCTTGTTTCCATAAGTACAATGTACTCTTTCATAGATCCTGCAGATATAAGTATCCAGAACAAATTATGCATTTGTAAATCTTAGTAAAAGTTTGGATCCTATTCAAAGCAAATTTCAATCATTCTCGGTAAAGCAGTCCCAGCTCTATTCAGGATTAAGTACTGCACTGTATTCCTATCTGTACATTATTCTTGTTCTAATTGTTTCGTTTTTACTAGGTATAAGGTAGATAGAGAAAATGACTTAACTTTCTTACAGAGTGTAAGTGGAGGGAGAAAGTTGTTTCATAGGAAACAAAGCAAATAATTAACCACTTGACTTTAGCTGATCTTTAACATGATAATGGCTTGAATGTTATCATCCTAAACTTCAAACGGCTCGAGAGTGTATAGACTAATATCATTATCATTGATTTACTGTTTTACTATACTGCCAAAAAGCAATTAAATCTGTTAAAGTCATTAGCATCCAAGCGGCTTTCAGTCGCCTTAAAGGGACTTGTACATGCCATAGCTTGGATTTCACTCTAGAGGAAGAAACTATTTTCTTTCTAGTGCTGTATACATGTACGTAGCTTATCTATCAATAAAACTGGAGATTCTCACAACAGTTCAAATATCATCTGATTCAATACAGAATTACCTGTTTCCATCTCTTCATTTGTAACTATTCTCTCTTGCTCTGTTCTAACTTGAAGATTCTAATAACAGGTCTTGTATCATTAAGGTATTCCTCTCACAGCATTCAAGAAAGCGAGTGTTGAAACTCAGGATCCTCACATAAGTTATCTTAACTAACTTGCAGAACTTCTTCATAACATCTGGAAGATATTTCTGATTGCATTAGTGTAGCCGGTATCAAACTTGAAGATCCTCATATTGTTTTTCTATTAATTATTCAATATTAAGAATCATATACAGAAACCTCTCTAGCTGTTCTTACCTCTAGATCAGCTTGACAGCTTCGCTAGTCAACGATCCTCACAACACTTTTTGATAGCATTGCCTTTATTGAGCATAAAGATCCTAATATTACTTCTTTATTGGTTCTTCAATAAAGATTCTTCACATTCATTTACAATATTCAGCATTTTATAGAAAGAGGCCTAGCCAGTTCTGGAACCTGAGGATTCTCAAAAGAGTTCATGAAACTTACTGCCTACATTGTATCTGGTTTTGGTGTCGATTCTCAAAACTGTTCTTGATGGCCTATCTGGTTCTGTATATCCCTCATAACTGTTCTTGATGGCCTATCTGTTTTTGGATCTTATAGATCCTCATAACAGTTCTTGTATCTTGATAGTTTTCTGACAGCGTTAGAGTAGCCGGTGTTGAAGCTGAAGATCCTCATATTATTTCTCTGTAAGTTCTTTAACACCCTAAACAAGCATTTAATAGACAGAGACCTCTCTCTAGCTCTGTTCTAACCTCTAAATCCTCATCTGGTTCAAGAACTTGTACATGTAGATCCTCATAATAATTCTTGTATTTTAATAGTCTTCCTAACAGCGTTAGAGTAGCCAGTGTTGAAGCTGTACCATAACTGTTTCTTAGGTTTCTTCCTCTTGACTGGTGCAGCAGGTTGGACGGTGCCAGCTCCATCATCCTTACCTCCTTTGGCTGAATGAGTGGGCAAAGAAAGAATTTTAGATATTTTAAATTGTATTCTACAAGAATATAATGGTTTCAGAATCAAATCGCATATTAATGGTATTTTCGGATCTCTTTTATCCCTGTATTATATCCCTGTATCAGTATCAGGACAACTACACCCAGGATAATTACCCAAGGACAACTACCCCCCCCCCCAGAAAACCGTTAGGTGTAGTGTAAGGGGATAGTAATTTTCTCTGGGTAGTTGTCTTAGCACCCCCTGTATCATATCTGCTATGAAAATTTATAAAACCGTTAGTATAATCATCTGTTGTGGCTAATAAAATATCTATGGTACGGCATATTCAACCAACATGCACAAAAACACATGTACATATTACTGGAAATTCACATTCAATAAGAAACAACACACACAAGAAAAACCCCATAACTTTAAAAGGTATTTTATTTTTTTAGATTACACAATGAGAACCAACCTTTATAATGCCATTGTCTATCAAAATTGGAATGTGGCTCTATGTCTTTTTGAAAAGCCATTGGTAGCCATGGATTACTTTTCACAAGATTTATAGAATAAAAATAAACAAACAAAAACATTCGATTTTGTACAATAAAAGGAAATGCAACAGAGAATGTACTGTAGTTTACCTCCTGAAGCTGTTGGATCTGGTTTCTTTTGAACGATCCTTCCAAAGAAATCTCTCAATGGCTGGAAAGATGAAAGACAAAGTACCGAAATCACAATTAGATGGTGAGGTATATGTACATGTTTACTGAAAAAAGTTGGGGAGTTGAATCCCCCACGGCAGCTCTGCAGCCCCTGATTTTAACAAGAATGCAAAGTTCAAAATTAAATTGGGTAGGATTTACATAAATGAATAAACTATTTGCAAGCGAATATGCTGCTGCGCACTGGAAGACAGACAGGCAATTGCACATGGTTTGTGGATAAAGCTGGGGCAAGAGGGGTCTGTTTCAGGAACTATGGAAGAATAAAACCAGAGGGGCCATTTAAAGTTGTTTGAGGAGTAATAATTTGAAGAGCAGTAATGGGTGTTTTAAGTGGTTTACCTTCTCTTCCTCTTCCTCAGCGGCTATCATCTTAGGCTGGAGCTTCTGTTTGTGACGAGGAACAGAGGGGTCGTCTGCTTTCTTCTTGTTTGCTTCTGCTGGGACTGGTTTAGATGTGGATGACCTTGAAAGAAAAAAAACAATGAAAAAGGTGTTTAATTAACGGGGAAATTATATATCAAAGTGTGCAAGAGCTCATACGTATGGGAAATATCAATGATACATGTAGTGATGCTATTAAAAAATTGAAGAACTATGAAGATCTGCTGTCCACTTTAAAAAAGAGGAAGCTTAAAAGGTATGGCCATGAAACCAGATCAAGTGGTCTTTCTAAAACCATTCTACAAGGAACTGTTCAGGGGAAGAGGAGAAGAGGAAGACAAAGGAAAAGATGGACTGACAACATTACACATTACAGAGTGGACTAATCTATCATTTGTCCAAAGCCAGTCCCTCATCCACAACCGGGATAAATGGAGGAATATGGTACACTTTTCTCTCAAGCAGCGCCCCTATGACCAAGGAGGGTTATGGGCGCAGTAAGCAGTAAGTTAGTAAAAATTGATTGATCAAATTTATCTAAGACATTAATTAGCAACTACTGTAGGAAAGCAAAGATCAAGGAAACCTGTATTGTATATGATTTACTTACAGTAATATTTGCTTTTAAATGGCGTACCAAAGACACGTTCAGGTTTTCTACCCTCCCTTCATCTTCATTGAACAATGTATATTATATACCTCACTTTAAGAATGTTGAATAATCCTGTCCTTTGATTGGTCAAAAGCTTGGTCATGTCTTCAACCATGCCCCCAAAACATCTCATTGGTCAATAGTACTTCGATTTATGCCCGTTGCCACCCTTGATGCCCCTTAGCAACGGGCATAGTGCGATTCCCATTTTGTTTACGTGAATAAGGCTGCTTTGCGCGATGCGATGATTTCAGATACCATAATTTGCAGCGCGATTTGGTCGCTAATTTAGTTAGTTAGTCTTAATTAGACCATGTATGTTATTTTTAGATCCCCTTGTTTTTCGACATATAAACGATATATTGACTGCTTTTAGTTTCGGGACATGGTCGTTTCTAGACTGCTCTCGGGAACTTCCGAATCTGCCATAACCCGCGACCTGCGGTCTTGGGTTATAGCAGATGTGGAATTTCCCTTGAGCAGTCTGGAAACGGCCATGCCCCTCAAAGCAGTCAATATATCTATACTGTGTGTTTACAATGTTAATCAATTGAATTTTTTTTGCGAAGGAAATAAATGTGATTTTCAATCAACCAATCAACCAAAATTATCAAAATGATTTGAAGGATGTCATGCAAGACAAGAAAACCAAGCTACTGAGTGAGATACATGTACATGTATATTGCTAAGGGTTTGCGGTTAATACGTAAAAGAAATTGTTTTTCAATATGTTCATTATCAACCAAAATGAGTCAATGCTTAAATATTTTTAGGAATGATACATACTTTGCTGACCGTTCTGCTATAGCTGATTCAGTCCGCCTCATTTTCTCCAAGTCAATCTGTGAAGCAAAATACAATGAAAAGTTATATTGCAGAATGGTGCATAAAGCTACACACAGTGCAATTTGTATAAGTTTTCAACCAGAATTCAAATTATTCCAGCTAAAATGGTGCTAAACAGAAATATGTGTGTCTCAAAGGGTGAAATAAATTAAAAGAATCAACATATTCAGGCCATTTGTTAGTCTCCACGTACAGGAATGTTGTTGGATGAATACTAAACTGTTTAGCCAATATTTTTGCGTAAATATATTTCCACGATTTTCGACCACAATGAAATTGGGAATATTCATGAGAGCATAATTTTGCAATTTTTGTTCATTTTTTGCATTATTTCAAGTAGCCTATTATTCAAGTGGAAATCTTCTCAATAAACTCGCAAATACCATGACAACAAAACCCCCTAAAATAACGTAAACAGTACATTATCTATCTTACCTCTCTCGCTATAAGCTGTTTCGCTGCGTAGGTGATCTGACGAACTGGAGGAGAATCAGAAAACCTTAATACTGTCTCCAGATTCCTGGATGAAAATAAAAATATAACAAGTCGATGGATTTCTGTGGAGTCATGATGTGACAGAAGTAAAATAGCACAAAATTATACCATAACATACCACTTTCAGATCCCAAGTTCCTTCAATTGTGCCCTTTGTAAAGGTATTAATCCTCAATTCTAAAGTCTCGTGAAGCAGGAACAAGTAATGTAAAACCAAAAAATTTTGCATGCCTGATACTTTCAAGAATTTGGCAGAGGCATAATTCGTGAAAGAAAAATGCCTGCGAAAGTTTATGTCTACATAGTGCATTGAATGTTAGTATAATACTGTACAATGTACAAGTAAGTTGATTCATTTCACAAATGTTTCTAGTTTTACAATCACCCCTAAAGGCAAGTTTCAGAAGTTAACATCTTTCCTGCCTGTGGGATGACCAAAATACCCCAGCCCATACAACGTTACAGACTTCCATACAGCCTTACGACCACCAGTGACCATTATGATCTAAGTCTACAACATCTTTGTTACTTACGGGTCTAGATTATAGTTGTAGGTGCCTTCTAAACTCCTCTCCTGCCTGTATGTCAGGTTGTAAGCTATCATCGTATCCACAAGCTCTCGAAGCTGCTTCTTCTCCGCAGCACTGAAGAGCTGGGTATTAATCTACGACAAGATAAGGAAATGCATAATGGAGTTGATAATAGGCCATCTTTTGATGTTATTCGTGTTTTTCTTCTTCTGAAGCACAGCATCTCCATGGATATTGAACTCACTGGAAGTGTTTCCCAAATTAAAAATAAAATATATGCCTAGACATTAATCTACTTTTTTCGTTATCAACCAAGATGAGGTAAAGGGGTACTGCAAATTTTTTTTTCTTGTTGCACTGATGGTTGTTGGTCAGGAGCCGTAGACCCACGGGGGCTGCAGCCCCTCCACTTTTTTTCGGAAAACAAAAATGCAAAAATGACTATCAGTGGGGTGTACCACAAAGACTTACGATTGATCAATCATAAAAAGTTACGATTGATTTTTTTCTCTGTAGCCTCATCATGGACAGGATGCTCCAAAGTTGATGATCTTAATCCTAACTCTAGCCCTAACCCTACTCTTAATCATATCCAAATCCAAATCTATGTCTGTAGCTGGTTTCCAAATGAGGCTGTCGAGAAAAAATAAATTGTAACTTTTAATCAACCATAAGCCTTAGTGTTACAGGGCACAGATCATACTTTTTCAAGTGTTCAGCCCCCAGACTTTCAAAAAGTCCCAGCGATCTACGACAAGACAGTTTATGTCAAGACAAAAAGATCAGCTAACCACACCACCCCACCCCCCCCCCCCCCTAAAAAAAAATGGAAAGGCCAAGTCTGAAATGATGTTATAGAGGATGCTAAAATTCTGCTTTCATTAATAGCTCTTATTCTATGTGATATTTAACTTAGTTATACAATGTACTTCAGTAAAGTATTTGATGTCATTGCAGAGCTTGAAATCTCTAATATCAGAAAACACATTAAAAACCAACACATGATTTCTGGTAATGTCTTGGTGATTTTAAACCAGTGGGTCAAAAATGAAACAAAAGAACACTTACAGGTCTGAAGGCAGGTTTAGGATAATAAGTAAAGGGGTAGTAGCTCTGTAAATTGTCACTTCGTCTAAACCCACTTTGACTAATGCCTGTTTTGTCTCATCCCACATGGTCGAATTCCATTTCATCTACAAGTTTGTCTAATTACCTTTTGGTCAGATTGCCACTTCACCTACATGTATTTACCATTTTGTCTAGTGCCCATTTCATCTAATGTCCACTTGGACTAACATGCAACAAATTGGTAATAGACTCAATGTTCATAAACACAATTAGACAATTTGCCTATTACACGTATAGGCAATTACACCAAGGGAGAATTATACCATGCATTATTTTGAGAGGAAATTAGACCAAATTGTAGGTCAACCAACAGGTTTAGCCCATGTGGTATTAGATAATGCAGAGAATTAGACAACTGCTGCTAGACTTAGATGACATAACCATATCTCTGTGACAGTGTAAATTCTGGCAAATGAGACCAAAGAAAACTTACGGGTCTGAAGGCAGGTTGTAGAATGATAAGTAGAGGTGGTAGTAGCTCTGTGACAGCAAGCTTGAGATTGATGCCTTGCCTAATACGAGGACAGATCTCTGAGCGCATAGTCTCTACAAGATTCTTGATCAGTTCTGTCTTTGTCTTGACCTAACAATATACATTAGGATATGATATCATAAGATTGTTGTATTTTTTTTCTATACAAATTTTTACAACATATATTTAGTAATTGCATAAAAACTCAATAACCAAGTTAATAAAGACACAGGATTTATTCATTGTCGTCTCCAACAGTAGAAAACACACAAAACTCAATGTGAAAATTTGGAGCCAGACAGCTGTGAAAAAATCATAGGCTGCCTGGGTGGGATTCAAACTCTGGATTGCTAGACCAGCGTCTAGACCACTAGTGTGTCCGTAGCGATCAAGGTTCAAACTATCCCGATATAGATGAACTATATAGATGAATTTTAAGCGTGAATAGGATAGTTTTAAACCTTGATCGCTACGGGCACTCCTGTGGTCTAGTGGTTATGATACTGGAGTATTTGCTTCCCGTATCACTTTCAAAAGCAATATCTTCATTTCTGAGTCTAATCCATATAGACCACTTACCTCAAAGTTAGTATTTGGGTATTTAACCTTGGTGTACGCAACACATGCAAACAACATATGAAAGGTGAGAGGAACGTAGGGCAGGAACCGGCCAAATATATAGTTCTGAGTCCGGGCTATCTTAGACTGAACTATATCGGAGAACACCAACCAATCTGAAGCTATGTTGATCTGGATGAAGTAAAAACAATGAATTATGCTTATTAGAAAGAAAAGTTAAAATTTTTGGAGAGATCAAAGAATACATTTTAACAGAATTCAATGACATTTATTACTACACAGTTTTTATGTGAACAAATATATACCACTTACCACAAGATTCTTAGAGCAAATGGGTAATTTCAGAGTGACAAGTAAAGCATTATATTAATAAAGATATGACAGGGACCACTCAGTGAATCCCAGACAAACAGGAAACTGCAACTGCAAAATATTTCTTCTTGTGAAAGAAAACAATCCACGAAAAATATAATTATTGTTGACCTAATTATAATGTAAATAACAAAATTAAATTCTAAGAGGTGAGCATCAATTTATTTCAACTTACTGCATCCATATGAGGATCCTTGAACTTAACTTCTAGGTAGTTCTCAAACACACCTGCAACAACAACAAAAAACACATCAAAACAATACAAAATAATACAAATAACACATGGCACAGCATTTGTTAGTATGAATGCAGTACACCACTGGTAGGTGCTGCACTGCACATGACCTGCTGGTGGCGAGTTGGCAGTGAGCAATTGAACAACATGGCAATTGTCTCTACAGTTTTTATAAAATTGTGGCAAAATTTGAAATAGAAATAAACAATAATCTAGGTCTACAACGCTAAAATACAATATGTTGTAAAAAAATTCCACGTCCATTGACTGTTCAGAAAATTTTACCAACGTTTTACTTCGCTTTGGATTCATCTAGTCTGACTTAAGATCTCTCTTTGTAAATCAACAGCTAGAAATTGTAGATCAAAATTACAACAAATCTTGAGAACTTAATTAGTCTTCCATTTTTTTTCTCAAACAAAAGGCTAAAAAAAAAAAAAAAAAAAAAAAAAAAATGAACAGGTTTAATTCTTTTAACACTTATTCCGGTCAGGAGCAAGTCACACCACTGTGACTGAACAGATTCCAAGTTGTAAATTAGTCACAAACTAGTCTCATGGCCAGTAATATAGATATGTGACCCTCCCCCTCAAACCATCAATAAGTTGCTACAGAACAACAGAGTAACCATCAGGAGAAGCAGGCCTGCTGCATAGGAAAACATTGGTAGCTCTTCTTCTAACAGAATATTTAACTGAGTTAAACTTCACTTCAAGTGTTTGGTATCATTAGAAAGCATGTAATCTATAGTTTCAGAAAGCACATAAAACCCATATATGAGACTTATTGGCGGATTTGAGCCGGAGGATCACATTATGTCAATTTTCACTTACCTTGCATGAGTTTCTCATGTTCCCCACATGCCTGTATGACATGTAACATGTGATGGAAGCGTGCTGTCAGAGACGTCACATCGCCGTCCAATCCCTGCATGGAATCAGCTGCTGACCCTAACCTTTGACCTTGTTTGAGGTCATGAGGATTCGTGTACTGCTTTCTGTGAAGAAAGACAGAAAGACAAAGATACAAATCATTCAACAATAGTGGCAGATACAAAGATCACTTATGACTTGATAGATCATAATATTACATGCAATAATCCACCAACTGGAAGCAAAGTAATTGCGAATTAAATTGCAATAAGACAACCCATATACTACTGCGTCATCTATATTTCCTCCTCCCTCGAATCCTGTAATTTTAGAAATTGGCCTATAAGCCTTTTTAGCTACATGTAATAAGTCCAAATGGTGATATAAACAAGGTAGATATAGATAGATACCGCAACAACAGGAGTGTGATCACAAATAAAAAGAGCTAACAAAAGCTAAAACTGAAAGAGCTCCTATAGTATTGTACAGAGGAAGAGTTAAAAATATCTGAAAATAAGCTGAAAATCAAAACCAAAAAAGGTGACAACAGCTTTTAAACTGAACTCTTGCACCCCTACAATGATGAGAAAGCAGATAAAGGGATAATAAAAATACAACTAGACTCAATTCTTTTCTGTGGTTTCGAGTATTACCCAAAAGATGATTAATGCATTATGTTTGACTTACTTCTTTGCTTTGGGGAGTTGGAAGAGTTGTTGCCAGACTGTGAAGAGACTCTTATGTTGGTCCTTCTGCCCAATACTCAGGTTATGAACTAGCCCTAATGTCACTGGCTTTCCCTGCTGCTGAAGGAACTAGGCAACGAAAAGCAAAACAGACAGGTGTAAAATCAGAATTTTTTGCATGCATAACACTTTCGTGAATTTCGCAAGGAGGCAAGATTTGTGAAAGTAAAATGCCTACGAAAGTGTATGTCTACACAATGCACTGAATGACTATACATTGTACAAGTAAGCTGATGGTCAGCAATTTGCGAAAATGTTATGTCGCGAAAGTTTCTGGATTCACAGTGCCCGTTGTAGAATAATCCTGCATTATATATGCAGGATGGAAACATAGAGAACACGCCTGTTTTTTACTGTTTTATTGCACTCGTGTTCGCACGATTGAACCAAAGAAATTATGATTCAACTGATATTTAACTCTTTACGTGCCGGATGCATGATACGTAGCCTACTGTTCGGTGCCATACTCATGTTTGCTAGCCTACTATTGACTGCTTAATCCATGCTTTGTCTCCTACCCTCCCCTGCTTCGTGCATGATTGCGCACATTCGGAATAACGTTGATTGATTACGCCGATTCTATTGTTCTGCGCACTGCACATTCACAGGTTAATCCGCTTTATTCTGCTGCGGGCACATCCGGCTTTTAATTGGCCAATATTCTCTTTACACAGTTTAAATTAAACTTGTTTTGAGTAATTTCATGTGTTTGTCAACATTTTGATAGGACCTAGTGCATAAACAATCGCACACAATAAAAACTAAATCATGCCTTGGAACAATGCAAGATCAGATAACTGCCCTCTTATTTTTTTTAAACAGAATTTGGTGTGACTATAGAGACAAATAAGAATGCCACATGTTTTAAGTACAACATTGTTGTCGACCGTTCTTTTAAAAAAGATATGAGAAAGTATTGACTGTCATCTTTAAGTACAAGGGGGAAAAAACTTGGCAGTGGGGGATATAGGCCCTGGCATGTACGGATTACCAGTGCCGCAGAGGGGTTTGGGCGGGGTGGCACGTAAGGAGTTAATTGATTTTTTTTTCATCTTCTGCTGGAAATGATTTTTGAAACCAGGACCATGTTTCATTGGTCTTTGTACAAAAAAAAAAAAAAAAAATAACAACCCTGACTGTAACATCTAGTTTTTAAACATTCAGGAAATTGACTTTAAACTTATAATATCTTCAGATCATTGGGGGACTGTAAAGATTTAAAGGGTGAAAATGAAAATGTAAGGGAGTGTCTTACTTGTAGTGTGTTGAGACATGATCTGATGTCATTGTCAGCCTTGTCACAAAGAGCCATTAGAGATGTAAGGTCTGTCTGGAGGTGGTTGCGTTTCGATATCTGTGTGAAAGAACAAAAATTTAATACATTTTTCCAGCAAAATGATTAAAGTTTTCATATCTTCCCATCTTCAACATAAAAATATTAATCTCTCAAGTGAAAAGGGCGGATTTGTATGCTGTTACACAACATATAATTGGTGGGCTGCTAAATCCTCGTATGTCACATTTTGGTGAAAATTATCATTTTTTTTTGGGGGGGGGGGGGTTAAAGATTTCTCCAGGCTGCAGTTTGTATGTTTACAAAAATACAGTAAAATTTATAAAGCACAACACTAAAAATTTCATCACAATCAGATGAGAAATAGCAAAGTTATGAATTTCTTAGGTTTTGACATTTTTATAGGAAACATGCAAACTGATGTCACAGTCCCCCTACTTCCTTTGTATTTTATTGTATGAAATACCAAGTATCCAGATGTTCAGCCCTAAGGACATGAAAACAGCCATAACTCCTTGTGGAATGTTCAAGGTCACAAGTGCTTTTAACTATTTCAGTATGAGGGATACTGATTTTTTATACGCAATGTATGCAAAAATGTGATAAATAGGGTTTCATATAATATAATACACAAGAAGTAGGGGGACTGTGACATCATCAGTTTGCTCATTTGAATATGCATGAGGTTATCATGGTTATGCCAAGAACTGTATCCTCTAAAAATGTCAAAACTAAAGAAATTCACAACTTTGCTATTTCTCATTAGATTTTGATGAAATTTTCAGTGTTGTGCTTTTTAAATTTTACTTTGCTTTTCAAAACATTTCAATTTCAGCCTGGAATCCTCCTTTAATCTCCAGGTATATGTAATCAATCAAGTGCAGTGATGTCCTGTCCAAATCTCAGCTCTCTTGCCCAACAAATGAAACCACCACAGTGTGTCAAAGGAAAGGTGATTCCACATGTTATAGTGTATTGGCTGCCATGTTTTTCCACTCTCCTGAAAATTTGACAATTGAGATACAGGGTTTTATCAGCCCAACGACAATATACAGTGTAGATGTTGGATGAAAAATAGAGGCAAGTATGACTCATATAATTAGTTTGAACATACCGATAACATCCTCTGAGCTAGCCTAGCTGCAGCAGTGGGAGGGAAGTGAGTGACGTAGGCTAGCTGTCTCAATTGCTTCAAAGCCGGAACATACCTGTAAGAAAAATACAGAAGATATCTTGATATTGGAGATGTTTTGGAGATTAAAAAGAGCCTGTAATTATAATTTGTCAGGAATAATGTTTAACAACTTTTTATTAGAAAATTAAAAAGTCATGTAATGCAGAACATGATTTAAATAGAATGAAACAATGAAAAGCAGAGATCATAAATTTTTGGCCATTGAACACATTAAACTAACAATTGAACTTTGACCAAGGTCAAGGGATACATTTTGTGGTAATGATTGGTGGTCTTATTTCAAAGTGACCCAAATGGAAATTCCTGGTTAAGCACTTACGCTGTCACACATAAATTGTATATCTATTAAGGAAGTGATGGTTGTATTTAGGATCTAATTTCAGTAGCATGTCTTATGCCTACTATTCAAAATAAAAAAAACATAAAGCAGTCTGACTCAGTGAAAAAAAAAAAAAAAAAAAAAACCACTTTGGCTCAATTTTCTCTCTCAAAATACTTTAGAAAAAACCCTGAAAAAAGTACTTTTTTTTTTTTTTTAATTTCTCATAAATTTTCATTCAACATGATTCAGTGATCTCATCTTAATGCAGTCATGCTTAAATGTAGCTCCTAAATTAATTACACCCCCTGCCAATGTCCGACTACTCAGACATCATTACAGATGCAGATGATGGGCCTTTTGAGGAGTCCCAGGCCCTTCTTGCATTTCTTGCCTCCCCTCACCCTCCCCCCAACCTCCTCACTCTCCTCCCCCATGTCAGACTACTCAGAATCATTACAGATGCAGAGTTGGGCCTTTTGAGCAGTCCCAGGCCCCTCTTGCGTCCCTCTTGCCTCCCCCCACCCTCCTCCCCATGTCAGACTACCACACATCATTACAGATGCAGATGATGGGCCTTTGAGCAGTCCCAGCCCTTCTTGCCTCCCACCCTCCCCCCCCCCTCCGTCCCCCATGCAGACTACTCCACATCATTACAGATGCAGATGATGGGCCTTTTGAGGAGTCCTTAGGCCCTTGCTCTCCCTCTCTCCTGTCTGACTTCCTCACACATCATTACAATGCAGATGATTGCCGTTGAGGAGTCCTAGGCCCTTCTTTGCGCTTCTCCTCTCTCTCCTCCCCCCCCCCAGTCTACTACTCACACATCATACATATGCAGATGATGGCCTTTTGAGCAGTACCCAGGCCCTTCTTGCCCTCCCCCCCCCCTCCTCCCCATGTCAGACTACTGCACATCTATTTACAGATGCAGATGATGGGGCCTTTTGAGCAGTCCATCCTGGTTCTCCCTTCCTTTCTCCCTCCCCCCCCCCCCATCCTCCCCATGTCAGACTACATGTACTCACACATCTATACAGATGCCAGATGATGGTCGTTTGAGGAGTCCTAGCCCTTCTTGCGTCTTGCCTCTTCCTCCCCCACCCCCCATGTCTGACTACTCACACATCGTTACAGATGCAGATGAATGGGTCGTTTGAGGAGTCCTAAGCCCTTCTTGTATTTCTTGCCTCCCCCCACCCCCCCTCGTTTGACTACTCACACATCATTACAGATGCAGATGATAGGCGTTTGAGGGAGTTCCTAGGCCCTACTTTGCCTCCCCTCCCCCCCCCCCCCCTCTCTGATACTCACACATCATTACAGATGCAGATGATAGGCCGTTTGAGGAGTCCTAGGCCCTTCTTGCGTTTCTTGCCTGCTCCCCCTGCGGCTTGGTTGTTATCACTGCCTCCTTTGATGACAGTCAGAAGACAATTGATGGCTGCCTGCAATCACACAGTTGATAAATAATAAAAATGAAATTGTTGAAAATCTATTTCATGACAAAAAAATTGATGAGACTCTATTTCACAATGACAAAATGAAAGATGACAATCTATTTCCGATAAACTCTTGTACATGTACTTTTGACCAGGGACAAAATATTATATTTACATGTTACAAGGTATTATATTTTAATAGCCAGAATGCAAATTGAATAATAAGTTGCTGCTATGTTGGGTAAACATGGTAATATCATCTGAAGATTTTGCAGTTCTACTATTGGAATGCAATACAAAATTTAGGAGTTATGTCAATACTCACTTGATAAAGATATTACGATAAGCATTACTTAACAAATGCATTCAGATTTACGTCTACATGCTCTATTGAAGAACTCTTTCATTCATTATTTCAAGTAAGTTTTCTCCCAAAGTCATAATACCATTTGTATAAATTATGGGTTGGCAGAGACTCAAAATGCAAAGTCTATCAAAATTAGACCAAAAACCTTCTGAGGTCAACTAAAGCAACACTTTCTACCTACCTGGGGTGAACCATCGATTTCATCAATGACGAGACAGTTTGGCCGCTGGTCAGGGGTCAGCACCGAGGTCATCTGAATAGTTGAGTGTAGTCTATTCTTGAAGACCTCCAGACTACGGTCATCACTGGAGAAGTAAATGTGGAAAGATACACGTAGATGTTTCTGATTAGTTTTTGAAAGCAGGTTCTATCAAGTTGTGGGCATAGTGATAAACATACTGTATGCTTCCTATTAAATATTAAAATGAATGTTATCAATTAGGAAATAATGCACTGGTGAGAGTGCGTTTGGGGTGATGCAGCACATTTCAAGGATATTTACAATGTGTGAGAACACAAAGCGCTTGCCCCCTAGTCAAATATCCCCAAGGACAACTACTCCCCCCCCCCCCCCAGGAATGAGTTAGGGTTAGGTATAGAGTTACATATATGTAGGTGGGGGAGGTAGACTTTTGGCAGGGGTTATTGTCCAGGGGGTAGTTGTCCTAGAACTAGACAACTGCCAGGTATCTTTGTCATCATGGTGATGATGGACTACCAATGGCATATTAAACTTTCAACTACAAAATATTCTAGATTTAAAAGGGGTTTCCTTCCCAATGAAATTCAGAGTGCCAAGTACATACTAACCTGGCATTCATTTCAATGACATTGTATCCAGCATGCCTTGCAATGATATGGGCTAGTGTTGTCTTGCCCAATCCAGGTGGCCCACACAGCAGGGCAACCTTCAGCTTTGGTCGGTTTTGTTCATCCAGTTCCTAATAACAAAACATGAATATGAATAATATTATTGAATTCAGTTATTTAAAATATTGGTAAAGTCTGATATTACGAATGTCCATGATACACACAAATACATCCATACTCATTTATGGTGTTGAGCTACATTTACTGTCTCCCACTGAACAGAAATGTGTGTGGCAGAACCTGTCTATAAAGGCCAGATGTCTACAGTGGTCAATTTTTCTTTTTCCCTTTTTAGTTGGTGTGTTCTGTATACATAGAAATTGTAATTTCTAAACTCAAGAATTAACACCTTCATAAACAAAAACAAATTTTTGTTTTACCTTAACAGGTTCTTGATACAAAATCAGCATTTCCACCCTGCCCCCACCCCTCCCCATATCAAAACTTGGTGTGTGAACTCATTTAGAATAAAATATCATACCATATCTTCTGGCTGCATCTGAAATTTTGATTTGAATTTATTTGGCTGCTGTCCTCCTCCTTTCCATTTGTCTTGCTGTTTGTTCTTTGTCTTGTTCTGTTTCACCTCCTTTCCAAACACCACATGGTCCCACAGCTTCAACCAGAATAGAAGGTTACGATTCACACCCTAAAGAGAAAAGAATTATCAATCACGGTTTTTGATTAATAACACAAGAAAAAGCAAAAAAAAAAATATCTTATCACCTTTCATTATGTGGGCAGGCAATTATGTCCAAGAAATAATATATGACACATACATTTTTATTTTAACTTGTTTTTATTTAATTTGTCTTTTTCTTTTCCATTTGTCTTGCTGTTTGTTTTTTTGTCTTTTTCTGTTTAACCTCCTTCCCGAACACCACATGGTCCCACAGCTTCAACCAGAATAGAAGATTACGATTCACACCCTGATAGAAAAGAGTTATAAAGGGAAGTAAATACAAACATAATCAATATTCTCAAATTTTATTCTAATGAGGGAACAAAAAATTCCTTACAATTTTCAAAATAAGGCCTGTGAAATGAAGATTTGATTCTCAGATTTGATATGTTTCCATCAACTTAATGAATATGGTTTCTATTGAAAAAAAGTCTCTATATTGATCTATGAAGTGTGTAATATAATCTAGTTTGAGTAAGAAAAACTATTCCATCCTGACCCAAACAAATTGTTACAAACATTGTATATTGTAATTGGCAAATGGATGACATTCAGTTGTATACTTTAAACAAGATGAATCCTCGACCGCGCGCGGTCGAAATATATGCCTCCGCCATTGCCAGATCAGAAATATGTATGGCACAAGTCTGTACATGGAATTGAACATTTTGACCTCTGTGACCCTTGACCTTTGACCTACATACTCCAAAATCTAATCAAATCATCTTCCTATGGTGATACATACAACCGCAAAGTTTCAAGCTCATATCTCAACTGGTTTTCAAGATATCGCGATAACAAACTTTTTTACATGGAACTTCACAATTTGACCTCTGTGGCCCTTGAACTTTGACCTACATACTTTAAAATTTTATAAGATCATCTTCCTATGATGATACATACTCTCCCTTAGTTTAAAATTCATATCTCAAACGGTTCTTGAGATATCGCGAAACGAACTTATTTACATTAAATTTCACAATTTGACCTCTGTGACCCTTGACCTTTGACCTATGTTCAAATCTCAAAATCTAATCAGATCATCTTCCTATGATGATATATACTCTTCCTTGGTTTCAAGTTCATATCTCAAACGGTTCTTGAGATATCGCGATAACGAACTTATTTACATGAAATTTCATAATTTGACCTCTGTGACCCTTGACCTTAGACCTACGTACTCCAAAATCTAATCAGATCATCTTCCTATGATGAAACATGCTCTCTCTCAGTTTGAAGTTCATATCTCAAACGGTTCTTGAGATATCGCGATAAAGAGCAGACGGGACGTACGGATGTACGGACGGACGGACAACCCGAAAACATGATGCCTCCGGCACCACCTTCGGTGGCGGAGGCATAAAAACATTTTGATAAATAAATTACTTATCTACATGTACTTTAATTCTATGTCCCCCCACCCCCCCCCCCCACAAAAAAAAAACACATAAAAATCTCATAATACAAAAGGCACAGTATACAGATACTACTTCCATCTTACATCATCACTCAGCAGGTCGACGTAGTGTTTGGGTGCATATCTGTCTACCCACAATCCTTTGCTCCCCTTCCCATCATCCTCTTCTTCTGGTTTTCCTGCGATGAGATCTCCGTCCACATCCTCATCTTCATACTCTTTAGCCAACTCTCTGCAAAGGTTAAAAATATATATTTTCAAGGACTACAAGTAATCATTTAGATATTCTTAACCCTGACTAATAAAGAGTTGTAGGGGTCTGATAGATAGGACATGGGTGATGATATCAATCGCAAATATTGTATGAACATTAGAAAATATGGTATCAGATTATTCACAAGCTTTATAAGACAGGAATAGTTTTAGAAGTAAAACATTTATTCTATTCTTCTAATGGCAATGCATGTTGGAGAAGAATATAAGTTTAGAAATAGCCAATTTCAATTTCTAAGGAAATACATTGATTTTGATATATTGAAATTAGAAAGATTTTCCTTTCTGGACATGACTATGTCCGCAGTGAGACAATTTATTTTTCTCAGTGACTGATCTGCAAGTAATCACTAGGGAATAATAACCATTATATACCTCACTTTAAGAATGTTGAATAATCCTGTCCTTTGATTGGTCAAAAGCTTGGTCATGTCTTCAACCATGCCCCAAAAACATCTCATCGGTCAATAGTACTTGGATTTATGCCCGTTGCCACCCTGGATGCCCCTTAGCATCGGGCATAGTGCGATCCCCATTTGTCTACGTGCATAAGGCTGCTTTGCGCGATGCAATGATTTCAGATACCATAATTTGCAGCGCGATTTGGTCGCTAATTTAGTTAGTTAGTCTAAATTAGACCATGTAGGTTTATTTTTAGATCCCCTTGTTTTTCGGCATATAAACGATATATTGACTGCTTTTATTTTCAGGACATGGTCGTTTCTAGACTGCTCTCAGGAACAGATGCGGAATTTCCCTTGAGCAGTCTAGAAACGGCCATGCCCCTGAAAGCAGTCAATTTATCTATATTAACTGATTAATCTGGATATCTTCACATCTATTCTAAATTTAAGCCACTGACTATTGAACTATCTGATTTTCATATGTTTCAGACAGCAAGCATCTGGCTTGGTAGTCAGTGGGTTAATGAAGGGTCTGATCTCACCTTCTCAGTTTTTCAGATACTCTGGATGATTCCTCAATCACTTTTCTTCGAATCTGAAAGGAAAAACATTGAAGAAAAATTTGACTTTTTTATAGTACTCAGAAACAAAGATCATGTGTGGTACATATACTGTAGCAATATGTACAAAAGCTCAAAACTACGAACAGAATGGTAGGTAATAATATGTCAAAGTGTGATCTCTTATTAGATAATAATATCATGTATCAACAACACATATTCATACCATAAAAGTTAAATTTTTACTTAACTGGCAATGTACCTCAATTCCATCCTGTACCCCTACATTTTCTATATAAATATAAACAAAGTAGAGGTGTACCCCCAGGCACTTGAAACAGGGTTCCATCAAGATTAGTATAAAGTTATGCATGGCATTATGAATGCCTTGGATATGGCAAGCTAAATCAGGTTCTCAATTATGGTACTCAACGCTGGCAGGCACACAAGGGCACCTCCAAGCATCAAGTCCTGTCTGTGGTAAGATTGTTTCAACATAATATAATACTGATTCCTTCTCTAACTTACCTCATCCTCTATCTGCCTTACAAGGTTATCATAGGACATTGTTAACAGACCTTTGGTGTTGCGGGTTCCAAATTTAGAAGCAAACTTCTGTTTTGGAAGAAAATGAAAACAAGAAAATCTGAATACATTAATTTCTATCGACGGTGAGGGAGTAGTAGTTGAATTAACTCCTGTTATGCTGTGAGAGGAACTACTTTCTTATTCTTGGATATTTTTTGTTCCCCCTGAATCATCACCTTACTTAAAATAAGTTTAAGAAGTGATATGGTGTCAGTTTCATTTAAGCCTTGAAGTTGTCTTAAATCCCATTATCTTATACAGCTGTGAATATAATTATTAGACCACTTTCCCATAAAGCTCCAATAACTTTTGGTCTAATAATTATTTCCCAAGCTCTATTTTAAAAATCTCTTAGTTTAATCTATGTTCAATTATGTAAAATTATTTAAAAAGGGAAGAAAAAGAAGAATTTGCAAAGCAAATCTGTACCTTTGTGACCTGAGTTGGATCATGTTCCTCTTTCATTTTCAGGAACACCCTGTTCCCTTCGTAACCAGTCACCTTCATCGACTCCCCTTCTGGCTGACGTGTGAAGACCCTCAGTGATCTCTTCACATTTGACCTCTGACCTGTGACCCCATTCCCTAACGAGGAAGGAGTACGAGGTCGATTAGGAGTCAGCTGACTCGGTGCATCTTTGACGGGCGTTGGGGGTGGGGTGATCTCGTCTTCCCTGGGTTTGGATTGTCCAAGCCTCTCAGAGACGTTGTCGATGAAACGATCAAGGAGTGTCCTCCTCGGTCTCTTTGGATTGGGGTCTGATAGATGGTGAAAAGAAATAGGAGATGTCAGTAGGGGTCAGTTGGGGTCAAAGGTCCTAGAAATGAGAGAATACTGTTAACGTCTTACATGTAGACTTACTGCTAAAATTGTTTGTAGTAACCTGAGGGTTTAGCTACTAATCTAAGAGATAGTAGGCCTATGACTTCGTCACTAAATTGACAAAAAATTCTTAATTTCTTTTGAAAATAAATTTATTGATAAAAACATACATTTTAACAAATTATACAAATAATAAATTTTACATGAAACATTGTATATTTTCTTGAACTATAGTGTTACGGAATATACATAACGCTTTAGTTTTACAACTTTTTATTTTATTTTTAAACAATCACAAATCATTCTCTTGAATACACTGAATACAGATAGTTCATGACATATTATCTTTTGGGTTTCTGCTTGGATAAAAGTAGAATAAATTGCATATTTTGCATAAAATTGTTTTATTCAGTCACAATGGACCATATTCTGAGCTGCAGTCTTGAAATAACCTCGAGTTCAGGCTCTATTGGACGATAGGATCAAACTTCTTTTGTCCCATAAAACCTAAAGTCAAGTTTATTTCTAGACCACAGTTCTGAATACAAGCCATAGTGAAAGAAATTCTACTTCTACATACAATGAATCCCTTTGATTTTAAGAGCTTGCCCATATCACTTAATCCTTACAGAAAGTACATACATACCTTTAGCAGGGGATGGTGCATCAATCACAAGTTCACTTTCGCTCTCACTGTCAGACATGACACCAAACATTTCATACATGTCCCGCTTCCTGGCTGCTCTATCACCCTGGCCCTTGTCTCCTTGCTGTATCGGCCCTCCTTTACTAGCCATGACAGGCTGAAGTCTGCTTGCGGCATCATTGAAATTCTGAGTCTTCTGTGAAAGGGAGACATCTTTCTGTTTCTGGGGCTGGCTCACTTTCTGCGAAACCACTGGCTTGGTCTTGGGACGAGAAGACCATGGATCATCTGGATAAAAATAAAAAATAAGAGAAAAGGTGCAAATTTTATTACAGGAAGCACAACATAATGAAATATAAAAACTGCTCCGGGTAGTTTATTTCGTTCATGTATAGAGCCAGAGGGTCTAATTCTCAAACACAGGCATTAATTTGCATTTGAAACAGAAGAAAAAGAAATAAATAGGGTGCCCTACGTCTAAAAGTATCAATCATCTGGACAGGATAGATCTATTGACAATTATTCCATCTCAAATCTATTCAGATAAACATTTAAGAGACACACAGAACTACTGCGAGCTTGTTTCGGCCTGAATACTGGGGCTCTGATTGGCTAATTGCATGAAGCCCACTATGTTAATCCATTAACACGT